>OY728153.1:1522560567-1523810567 GCA_963277665.1 Viscum album
CAACATAACTCATAATGGCTAGAAATTCAATGAAAATTCAAGAACTCGAATTTTTAATATAACACTCCTAACAAGACTATAAAGATATCACATGCATTAGTTATAATATATCTAACATGGTAACATAAAATATAAGTGTTAAAGGGGAATGCAAACCATAAAATACCCTTAATTAATTTAATTTACAATTCAATTCATAAATGGAACAATCAATTCGATTTATATAACCTTTCACAAATGACATCCCATGTTCAAAGGGTAAAATCCAAAAAGGAATTTTCAAGAAAACTCACCCTTAGCCGCGGGCAGTAGCTCCAAAATCGTCTAAACTGAAGGGAAAAATAAAAATAAGTTTCAATACTATCCAAATATTTGAATACCTTTTGAGATAAAGAATAAGAAGAACCTGAAGAAGAGCTTCAAGGTCCGGCCGGCAGTACTCCAAAATCGCCTGCTGCTGCTCCCGTTAGGGCTCTGTAACGCGAATGGGGGGAGAGAACGGGGTGCTGGGGAACCTGAAGAAGAGCTTCAAGGTCCGGCCGGCAGTACTCCAAAATCGCCTGCTGCTGCTCCCGTTAGGGCTCTGTAACGCGAATGGGGGGAGAGAACGGGGTGCTGGGGATTTGGGGAAAACCTTTGCCAACGGTTTTTTAAAACCGTTGGCATATCTCCCCAAAATAAGTCCTATCCCAACGGTTCCTTAGAACCGTTGGGAAACACTCCCAAAACAATGTCTATCCCAACGGTTCCTTAGAACCGTTGGGAAAAACTCCCCAAAACAAGGCCTTTCCCAACGGTTCCTAGAACCGTTGGGATAAACTCCCCCCAAACCAAGGTATCCCAACGGTTCTAAGAAACCGTTGGGAAAAACCTCATTTACCAACGGTTCGAAGAACCGTTGGTATGTAACTGTGGGGAAAAACCCACATTCCAGTAGTGAAAAAGTAATATTCCATTTTTTTCTCCTCCTATAGAGATACGTTAGGGAAAGAAACTAAAAGAGAAGAAGATGGATAATGAAAATTAACCTTATCTCAAGGATACTAAAGGTGATATGCTGGACCACTTCCATGAATTGCTTATGATTTCAAAAGAGGAAGCTCTTGAATAGGTACATTCACTCAACATTATGGAAGAAGAAGCTACCAAGATGATGGGGAGACCTCTTAGGATGACTCTAAATGAGTAGATATAGTAATGGATTAATGGATCAGACCAGATTTTTGTTGGGGGTTTCAATAATGGGAATCTTAGCATTGATGTGTACATCCAGGGTTGGGACAAGCTAGAGTTTTAGTTCGAAGATATCTTAATGGATTAAACAAACACTCAAGTAAGTAACATTTCTTGGAAACTTTTTAGAGAGACTAAATCTGGTAGTCAAAATATGTCATTTAATGGTACTAATATCTCTACTTGTGGTTGACCTGTGGGTTTCTCACTTTTTCCATAAATGTGATTGAATAATAAAAATTTAATTTTCAGTCAGTCAGTCCACACTTCCTCAATCGAAATTATGGTATGTATAGAATATAAAAAGCATAAGGGTATTCTATAAATAAAAAATACAGAATCATAAATATATTATTAATATAATATATTATATATATATATAATGTTTCCATCATAATTTATACCACGATAGGCAGTAAATGAAAAATGAACAATCATCATTTCATGAGGTGGTAGTTCACTGTACACATAAAAAATATGTTTGTTAACCCTTATATAGAAGTGTGTAAAATTATAGGTAAAAATATTAGAAAAAATATCCTATTATATTTAATATACAATTTTTTCATACATTCATAGAATAAATAGATTATAGGTGGTGGATAAATAAAATAAAATAAAATAACTCTAGATAAGATGTTACCTCTTAATCGGGGTACTCCTTTTGGTTTGTGTCAAAATGCTTCCTTGGATTGCTCTATTCTAATGTAAATTATTATAAGAGAAATTAATGGATTGTTTTAATTTTATTGGTAATATATTTTTTGAAACAAAGTGGTTTGAGAGGTGTTTTTAAGAGGGATAGGTGGTGTCCTTTCATAGGGAAGGGAAAGCACACACATGGAATTTTTTAAAACAAGTTAGGTGTACCCAAATCTTTACATAAAATAAGTCATAAAAACAAAAAAAATCAATAATGGAAGGTTAATGTCTGAATAATGTCCATAAAATGGGGGTTGGAGAAGTTTCTAGTTCATTTTGGGTCTTAAATGTTATTCTTAATACTTTGTTAACCTAGTTTCTCTCTTTTTCGTTGTAATTAATTTTAATCACATTCAATAATATTTTTTTCCCTAAAAAATACCTTATTCTAAATTCTAAATTATAATTATTCAAAATATTTAATTCATTTTCCTAAATTATAATCCAATAATTGGCAGAAATTAATATTAAAATAATCTCGTTGATGGGACAATAATATGGGTATATAATGTAAAAACGTCCAAAATTCTGCCAAGTTTTTATAACCAATTTCAATGTGACATTGATTCCAATGACCTAAATTGGATTATTTTATAAAAATAATATCTAATTAAACCTTAAAAACAATTTAAAATATAATTTATCCTTATTATTTAATTACATGAAAAAAATTGTTTTGAATTAAAATTTAGTATTTTTAACTATTCATTAGAAAATGAAACCTTATAGAATAATCCCAAAATTTTGTACTAACATAAATTTTATTTATCTATTTCAAATATGAAGTTTATTTTTACAAATTAACTCTATAAAAGTTTGAAAATTTGGATTTAAAATGGGTTCTCCATTAAAATGTGGTAAAACTACCTTTATAAAAATATAACTTTTTAGGCATAAAATTGGGTTTGTTCTTATCTTATATCTATCAAATTTATAGAATGATTATCAGAAAAAAAATGTTTGAATATATTTCATATATTTTTTATTAATATAATCTGTATTCATAACTAATATTACTTTTTAATATAAATCATCATTTTCACATAAAAATGACTTTCATAAAATCATTCCCTTTATATTCTTTTGGTTTCTATATTCTTTTCTAATTAATAGGAAACCAATTAATTAAAATATATATATATATATATTCATAAGATAGTTGATAATATAATATTAAAATTAATGGATATGTTATATCCTATTAAAAATAATATTTCAATAATGACTTATTGTCTAGTAACACTTGGTCTGGCGTGTTATGAAATCCATCAAGGAAAGTCAGTCTTTCGTGTAATTTAAGCTAACCTCGGTGTTCTATATAGAGAGAACTAAAATTTATTTTGTGTTTAGTTAACGATTAACTTGGTGTTTCATATAACATAATACAAACATAGTGATTTAATATAAAATAAAATATTTTCAATATTACGTAATTTGAAAAATATCAAAAAGGTTAAATTAATTTGAAAAAAAATGACAAAATATCAGGGTGTTAAATTCTACCCCAATTTAAATGAATTTATCCCTAAAAATTAATTTGGGTTATCGAAGGTTCAATACATGAAATATTCATTCACAGAAACCCACATCATAAAAATGAATAAAAAAATTCCCTTAAAAAGGGAATGTCAAAACCATAATGGTTACCCAAAGTTACATATAACTAGGTTTCCAAATTGGAGAACATAGGTTTGGAGTGAATATTGGATATGGAGGGAAAATGTATAAATTTATAGGTAGTTATTGATTTCATTAGTCAAAAACAATTTAATGATCATTGAAATATTTATGAACTCATAGTAATAAATCTATGATGATCTAAATGGAAATCTATTAAACAAATATTAAGGTATTAGGTCAACATTTTTTATCATTTCCATAATGTTGAGTAATTCTTTTATTATCCATGAATATAAAGAAATATATTAAATTGTTATATTTATATAAACAAAATTCCATTCATCTTTTGTGATTTGATCAATTTCTTATAATTCATTACTCTGTAAAATGGATTTCCAAAAACTAACATTGATACCTGAAGCACTAAAATACACTTTTAATAGATCTTAAGGCACATAAAATAATGAAAACTGTAAATATTTGACTCTAACTATTCTTAAACAAAATATAAATTAATATATAACCATTAAAAGTTACACTACTGGTTTATCATTGATATTTATTCATCAAAAATAATTACACACTTTCTAGGACATCGCGTAGGCTAGTGATAGGCGAGAAACCCTTATCGTCCTTCAATCGTGGGTTCAAGAACTGTGTCCTTGACGGACATGATTGGTTGTCACATGACATACATGATGTCATTTTATAAAACCATAATATTATAATTTACAAAATATTATGTAAATCCTAGAAATAATGTTAATCACTAAATTTCCTATTAACACTGGTTTTCCATACAATCTCAATACACAAATACTTCCTCCAAATCTAAACATCAATTTCTCATGAATAGTAAACCTTATAAACATTTTTAATGACCAATACATTAGAAATAATGATACTAAATCAAGTTAAAATTGATCCCCCATATATCATAATGTATCTCTTGGGTGTTACATTCCATATATGATAATACCCTCATCATAAATCCTCTTGAAACATTGTAATAACCTAAATTACCATAAATTGTTTTGAAATAGATGCATGTTTTTTTGTCCTAAAGGTTACTGGATATATTCCATGAATCTTGGAAGATTTGAACTTCATCCATGATTAAATAGTCCAATTTTTCAATAAATAAATAATCAAATCTAGGGTAATCAGTTTTGTACAGTTTACTTTATCTAAATCAATCATATCTTTATCAGATCTAAACACTATTTTCTCAACATCTTAATCGCATTAAGGGTCACCTAACCTTAATCAAAATATCAATCTTTGATGAATTCATCACAATTCAACATATCCTTTTCAATCTATGATTAATTTTTTTTCTAAAAATACTTATATATTTAATGTTTCATATAAAATAATCTTTTAATTCCAAAACACAAATGCTTCATTTGTCCAAATTCATTCTTGAACCTTTACCCAAGCTTCAACAACTTATTCCTTAACACTTATTTCCATGAATATAAAATATGAATCATTTATTAATGTTCCTCAACCTTAATCGAGTCTTAATTCTAATGTTTAAGGTAAACAATAGTAGAAGAACATCATATACTTTCCACATATCTCTTGCGGTCTCTTTATCTTCAGAAGTATAACCAGAACTCATACCACTTTCATGATTCTCTTGGTGAGATTTCCAATTGGGAAATAAATTTTCATAATACCCATAAATTCCACATTTGAAACATTCAATGCTAATCATGATCCTTATAGTTCCCTCCATTGACTTAAACTAGAAAGTATAAGGTGATAAAAAATTATCATAGAAGAAAACTACTTAATCAAGAAAACGTACTTATAAGATATCTCAATTATGAAATATTCATTAATATATGACACCCTAGGTTTATCCTAGGTTATTCAATGTCAATATCCATTGAAATCCTCTAGATGGTTAATTAATTGATTGTGTATTTCAAAATCATATCCCCTAAGAGTTCCAAACCAGGTGTGTAGTGAGGCTCGTTGTTGTGTACTAGATTACCTAGAGTATATCTCGGGTCATCTTGTCATAGTTTCTACACCTAGGTACATTGTTTATAGAGCCTCATCCACATTTATTATTTAGAAAAGGATGTATTTCTTGTAAACCTCTTACTCTATCCTTTACCACCATTCTGGTACGTTTTCCTAAAGGTTAATTCATCCTTATACTTATCCTTAGAGACATCCCTAGACATATACTTAGAAATATTCCCAGGGATCTTAAGACAGTTTTCTAATTATAGTTTCTAATGTTTGGATAAACCTTTACTTTGATACAAACTACATTTCCCCAGACTTAACATACATGTATATTACATCATTTATGATGGATATTCAGAATATTATAAAAGTACATGTCGGACGACCGTAATATCTAAGTGTCATTGGAAACATGGAACAAAATATTCTAACTTGGTGAAATATATTAAATGTCACCAGTAAAGATCTTCTCCTATATTTATTCTTCCTAAAACATTCTTTCATAACCTGGGGAAAGGAATCGTAAGAATGGGGTGAGCTCGAATGTCGAGTAAGGGTAAATAAGGGAAATTTTTAAACATAACATGAACATAAGAGAATGAAAACATGAGTATAAAATTTAAATATCATACCATGCATATAAAAGATCATTATAATGTGACATGAAATAAATATTGGATGTTCATAAGACATTAATCATAAGGAAAGAAATAGCATAAGACATGAAAGAGTACCATATAGATAACACATGGAATTTTGGAATACACATCAATGTATAAAATCATGAACATTTATAAGTAAAAAAAGGTTCGAACATTATGTTAAGGACATGAAATGAGGACATCTAATAGACTGAGGGATGTGAAATCAATTCCATGAATATTTTTGTGAACATACGGTCCGGTTAATGCATAACATTTTGAACACTTAATCGGGTTCACTCATAAACTAGTAGACATGAAACATGGTCCATGAATAACATTGTGAACATGTAATTATGTTCATGCATATCATATATGAACCCATAATAAGGTTCACTCATAACATTGTGAACATGTAATCAGGTTAAAGCATAAACTCTTAGACATGAAACCAGATCCATGAATAACATTGCGTACATGTAATCAGGTTCATGCATAACATTGTGAATACATAATAAGGTTCACTTATAACATTGTGAACATGTAATCAGGTTTACACATTAACTTACGGACAAGAAACCAAGTCTATTAATAACATTTTTAACATATAATCAGAATCACACATAACATTCATACTCAATATTCATCCATCATTACCTAATGCATTAGAGGGATATATTAGTCCCACCTATCACATATTTAACCTCACACATACATGTTATAAAATATAATAAAACTTTTATAATATAATGACCCATAAATAGAGATTATATCAAAACCCATGAAATAAAATTGGTATAATAAAAATTTAATCATATCATAAAATATGGAAAATATATAGGGTTCATATTCATTTCATCCTAGAATAACCCATGAAAGGAATTGGTTTTCAAAAACATATAACTCATAGAAGATAAACATGTTCCATAATAATAATTCAATCAAAACATAAACCATTCACGAAATAATATGAATATAACTTTTAGTCCATTTCCTAGAAGGGCTTGAGTGACATCAATGGATGTAATCCTAGATGGAAAATAACTCTAAAATATATTTTTAAAACATTACATGAGGAAAATATCCTTTATAATTTGAAAAGGTTTTTTTAAAAAAAAATCCTTTACAAAACCTTTTTTTATTCATTGAGAACATAGAAATAAGTCTTCAAATCATTTTTAAGATCCTTTTTCCTTGACAACATATAAAATAATACTCAAAAAAAATTTAACCTTCTTATTTGAAAAACTGTGAAACCTTATAAATAAAACTCTAGAACATTCCGAAAACAATTTTCTTGAAAATACATTGAAAACTTTTAAATAAATCATGAAATTTTTTTAAAAAACAATTCATTGAAAATACATTTAAAACATAAAAACAATCTTTGAAAATAATTTAAAATAATAAAATATGTTTGAGAACATTGTTAATTAGAAGGAATATTAAAAAAATATTACATAATATTATGAAAACATATTCATTAAAAAATAACTTTTTAATCTTGTAAAGGAATATTCAAGGGGATTACGGTCATGATAGTCAGTAAATATGTACATGCTGAACATTATATTTGCAAATTAAAAAGATTAGAAAAGTACGTCCACTGAAAAAGACAAGAAGATTCCATTTTAATAAACCATTTTTATAAAGGTAAAACATGGGTAAAAATTTATTTTAAATATCATAATATAATAGTAAACTATTTTTGAAAACCTTTTTAGAAAAACATGGTTTTGAAGGAGCACATATTTATGATCGAATAGTGGGTAAAGTTGGGCTTTATTAAAACTCTTTTGGAAATATCTTATGTACAAAATAGTGTAAAAATGATACCAATACATGAATATATCATGAATAAACATGGGAGAATAAAATTCATGAGTTTTATTGAGAGACGTGTCATAATATTTCATCAATGGAAGAAAAATCATAAACAATCTCAAAAATTGATAAGGTTGTTTCAATAAACCATTACCACTTTGTAACAATGAACCATAGTACCAATTTAAAAAAACAAGGCTTAAAATATCATGAAAATAAGTATATTAATGATATAAAATTTCAATGGTACTATGTAAACCTCATGGAAATTTATATTTGTATTACATTGTATGAGACTCAAAGAAGGAAAATTGAGAAAAAAATTACTTTACTGATCTAGTATCATTTGAAACAAGAACCCCTGGAAACAAATATCATAGAATTGATATGTAATTACCCATAAATTTAATAATAATCATCATTTAATATATTATTCATAATTATATTCACCACACAAAATGAAATAGTGGTGAACATGGCATGTATCTCATAGAAATAAAAACTGAGATGAAATCCCCTTACCTTGTGTCTTGACTCTCTTAATTCTAAAAAGAACCTCATGTATAATAAATATAAGTTTATTATAAATATTTTACAGCACAATATTCTTATATCTAATTTATTATATGGTTTAATTATTAAATTATGTAACCCTCTTGTTAACAATTCTATTTAAAGGTTCCGTTTCGAGTTATATTCACATTATTTTTTGCATGTGTCTTATTTTGTAGATCATTGGTCCTTATACTTATATCATGATTTCCATAATTTTATCCACAATATAAATATAATTAATATTCAGTATATTTTTATTATAATAATATATATAATATAAAAGTATGAAATGGAATACACATTTCATGGAGACGGTAAGTCGTATGTACGTATGAACGCTGCCTATGTTTAATTGACATATTGAATGAAAGAAAGTAAATGACATATAAGTATATTTATAAATGTTTACAATGTCATTAAATAAAAATTATTATGTCATATATATTATATAATTTCAATAAACACATCCTTAATTCATTCTTTTTAGTGTGTGAATGAATCAAATCGCTTTGAGGGGGCAGTAGTCCACACTTCCTCAAACAAAATTATCATGTTTAGAAAAGATGGAAAGCATAAGGGTGTGTTATTAATAAAAATTAAATTATAATTAGGAAATTATAAATATAATATATGTCTTATATAAATATATTTTCCATCATAATTTCCACTATGAGAGGTGGTGAAGGAAAATGGACAATCATCATGTCATGAGGCGGTAGTTCATCGTAAATGTAAACAGTATGTCTGTTACCTATTAGATAAAAGTGTGTGTAATTTTAGGCTGAATCCATATCATAAACCCATACTAGTATATTTAAGATATAGATATTTTTATACAATCATGGACTAAAGAGAGTTGAGTGGTGTAAAAAAGAAAATAAAAAAAGACTTTGAGAGAAGACGTTACCTCTTAATTGGGTAACTCATTTTGGTTTGAGCTAAAACGATTCCATGAAATTATTTCTGACCAAATGGACAATTAAAGATGAAATTTATGGAATTTGGTATTTTTATTTGGTATATTTTTCTTTAACCTCTGTGGTTTCAGAGGTTTTAGGAAGAGGGGGAGGTGGTGGCCATTTATATGGAAGGGAAAGGACACAATTGGCATTTTTAAAAACAATTAAGGTGTATAAAATTTTTACCTAAACTATTCATAAAAGGCAAACCAAAATAAATAATTTGAGTTTCATGGCCTATTCATGGCCATAAAATGGGACTTGGAAAAGTTTCTAGGTCTTTTGTGTCTTAAATATAAGGTATACTACTTTGTTAACATAATTTTTCACTTAATTATTGTAATTAATTTTAATCACATTCACTAATTTTGTTGGTCATAAAAAATGTTTAACTTATTATAAATTATAAATTATTATTATTCAAAATACGGAATCCTTTTTTCTAATTTATAACCCCAAAAGTTTCAGAAATTAATTTAAAAATAATCCTGCTGATGGGACAACCCAACATATATTTAAAATAAAAAACATCCAAAAGTTTGCTATGTTTTTATAACCAATTTCTATGTGAAATATTTTCCAATGACCTAAATTGGATTATTTTATAAAATTATTATCTAATTAAGCTTTACAACCAATGTAAAATATAATTTAAGCTTATAAATGAATTATAATAAAAATTAGTTTGGAATTAACATTCAGTATTATTATCTATTCATTGAAAAATGAAACCTTATAGATTAATTAAAAAAATTATCCGAACATAATTTTTATCCATCTCTTTCAAATATTAAGTTTATTTTTACATATTGAATCAATAAAAGTTCCAAAATTGGATTCAAAATGGGCACTCCATTTAACGTTTGTAAAACCACCTTTATAGAAATATTGGGTTTTAAGCATAAAATTGGGTTTGTTCTTTTCTAACATCTATCGAATATATTGGATGATTATGAAAATTATTTTTATTGAAAATATAATATATAATTTTATAAATAGCATTCACTATACATAATAAATTTAAACTATTAATATAAATTGTCTTTTTCACATAAAAATATACTTTTATATAATCAGTCCCTTTATATTCATTTCGTTTCAATATTCTCTTCTAATTAATAGGTAACCAGTGAATTCAACTAAATATATTCATTATATTGTTAATCCTATAATCATAAAATTATGTTCTATGCTATATCCTATAAAATAATAATATTTCAATAATTATTTATTATCTGGTAACAGTCGATGATGCGTGTTATGCAAGCCATTGAGGAAAGCTAGTATTTCGTGTAATGTAAGCTAACATTGGTGTTCCATGTAGAGAATGATAAAATTTATTTTTCATATAGTGAAAAATTAACATTTTTTATGTAATTAAATCCAACCATATCACTTTCATATATATTAAAATCTTTTCATTATTGCATGAAATGAAAAATATCAACAAGGTTAAATTAATTCAAGAAATAATAATTCACAAAATCTCCGGGTGTTACAATCATCTGATAATAATATTTGACATATGGAGTTACATAGGACTAGCCAGATATTATATGTGTTTCATGAAGAACTTCCCACAATTTGTAAACCCTCTTTTGGTCATGACTAATAAGGGTCTGAAGTTTTTATGGTTGGATACTATTAATATAGGATTTTAGAAGATGAAAGAGAGACTGATATTAGTGTTCATTAAAATATTTCCATATCCAGGTAGAAACTATATAGTGTCTTATGATGTAACTGGTATCAATCTAGTAGTAGTTATGTTGCAAGGGGATATATTTGTGGCATAATAATCTAATCAGCTAAGGCCACACGTGAGGAATTACCCAAAGCATGATCTCAAGTTATCCATTGTTTTATATTTATTGTGCTGTAGGAGGAATTATTTTCGGGGAGAGTGTTTTGTGGTTTACACGGACCAAAAAATACTCAAGTAAATATTTACAAATCATGACCTAAATCTGAGTTAGTGAATGTGGGTTGAATACCTAAAGTATTTTGACTTTGAGTTGTCTTATACACCTAGAAAGGGAAATGAAGTTGCTGAAGTACTAAGCAGGAGGAATCATATATAGGTAGTTTAGGAGTCTAGTAGAGAGTGGTAGCTCATGGATTTATTTTCAGAGATGCATATGGAGATGTACGAGGACCAAGGGTATAATTTTATCTCAACCTTAGTAGTGACATACACTCTTCAAGATACAGTGAAGATGAGATAGTTATATGATGATGAGGGCTTAGTCCTGTGGGAGAGTTTGGAAGGTGAGGACCCACCTCCTGGTCTTACTTTGGTATAGGATAAAATTATACTTATCAATGGTAATGTTCAGGTTACAGAAGGTATATATGAGAAGATGATATAGAATTTGTATGCCTTAGTTTGGGCAGTATATACTGATGTTATCAAGATGTATCATGACTTTAGTTGTCAATACTGGTGGCTGGGGTGAAATGACAGGTTGTTTTTTCTTGAGGTGTTCCATTAGATAGTAGTTGAAGGAAAAATATTATCGTTCAGTCTTTCCTTTATAGTAGTTATCATTTTCTAATTGGAAATGGTATAATGTTAAAATGGATTTCTTGACTGGTTTTTCGGGGTCGCCTCGAGTTTGTGATGGTGTATGGGTTGTTGTGGACATACTCAGAGAGGTCACTTAATTCCTACAGATCAAGTAGGACATCATAGTAGATGATATTCAGGTATTGTACAACTATGAGACAGTGAATATTAATAGGGTTTCGCATACCATTGTACCAGATAGGGACTCCAGTTTTCCATCTTGATTCCAGTAGAGTTTGTAGTGGGTGTTGGGTACATAGGTACTTCTGGGCACAGAATACCACCTCAGAGTGATGCACATTCAGAGCACACAATAGAGGTTCTAGAGGAAATTCCTAGAGAATGCATCCAATATTTCAAGGGATATAGGGATAGGAATATTATCCTTATTGAAGTTTCCTAAAAATGGGTATCCAAAAATATATAGATGGAACCTTATAAGGATTTTTATAGTAAGCCATCTTAATCACCTTTGTTCTTATTTGAGGTAGGACAGGAAGCATTACTCCAAACGTGTATCATAAAGGTTAATATGAATTAGGTCTTGTTTATTATTAAATGAATGGATACTATACAATATAAATATAATTCTTATGACAATTTTCATTGAGTACCACAAGAGTTTGAGGTCCGATATCCGGTCTTTTTACACAACCCATCGAGGTTGGGACACAAGATGATTAGGAGATAGGGTAATCTTTCACTATGATATTTTGGGAAATATTTTGATTATGGAAGGATTTGGGATGGAATAATATTATTTATAGTTACATTGGAGGAACCGATCTATGCACAACTTCTTCCATATATATCAGTTGTGCGATTATTACTCTGACCCATCTCATACTCCTTATCCAGACGAGGTTTTGATAAAGGATGATTTGTCCCTTGAGAAAAATCGTATTCATATCATTTACATGCCCAATAACTCACATTGAGGACATTATGTTCCCCTAGTATGGGTGTTATAGAATCATGACCATTTATTGGATGAGACTAGGGAGTTTTATGCCGAAGTATGTGCTCATTGTCCCATGTTTTTTTATTGGATTCTTGACCACCCTTGGAAGGGAAATCCGTGGTTGAATTTCTTTAAGGGGTAATATTGCAAGATCTGAGTTTTTCCTATGTGGAATGAATATATTTTCAGTACAATTATTGGTTTTAACCTAATTTGGGTTCGTAATGGGGTCATAGGAGTTTCTTTGGTGTCTGGGTCTTGGTCAGATACTATAACATGACTTTTTAAGAAAAACAACTTGTACTCATGGTTATTAGAACCCATACATCCCAAGATGCTTGGTTATGAGTAACTATGTTAGGCCGAATAGAGGGGACATGAGGCTTCACATTTTGAAGAAACCATGTATATAGGGGTACATTCCCATGTAATCTACCTGCAATTTTTAGTAGATGGATTTATTATAGTTTGTGAAAGGTATTCCAACCCATTCATATAAACCATGAAAGGTCGTTATTATATTAAAGATGGGTACATGATTATCTCATGTGTATCCAACCTTGTGGACAAACAATGTGACACATTGTTCTGGTATAAAATGGAAAAAATTAAATTAAAAATTATTATGAAATAAAATCTATTCCTCTCCTCCATGCAATGGAATTCCTTGAACCGTGGGATCTCTTTTAAAGCTCAAATCCTGGAATGTCTCTCGATTTTCTATCCAAACTCGAATTTGAACAGTTTTCATCTTATTAAATCAACACCATAATATTATTAATTACTCTTGTGTAATTATCAATTTTTATATTTGTGTAAGGATTTATTCACGTTCAATCAAATATGACCTATTTCGAGGGTTTTCATCCATTCTTCGTTTTTCTTCCAATTTGGATCAAATTAAATTTTTATATTAGATGAGTGTTCCATTACCAACCTAATGTATGTTTTCTAAAAAAATTACTTTATGTTTTAATTGGTTTATATATTTTCATAGTTGTGTTATACATTAATCCTACCGGTTTTGCTCCAATAATTAAATGAACGTCATGATAAAGAAATCTAAAACCTATTAGGTTTCCCTTGAGTTCCATTTTGTTGTTAGATGGAGTTATCCTCAAACTAGGCCACTAATGTGGGGTTCTATTGTATTTTACCAATATTCTTTCACAAGTTGGGTGTGTGTGGGGTTTTAAATTTTATTGTTATCCTTAATCATAATTTAATGAACTATTTAATGTTGTGGGTAGCTAGTTTTACACGATCATTTGTAAATGAAAGGGATGAATAGTGATTAATTGATAAGAGAAGGTTTTTCCCTTTTCATGTTACTCTATTTGATTGAAATTGTTTAATGTTTTATACAAAAAATGTTGTGTTGGTTTCAAGAACTCATGGTTTCTAATTGATTAACGAAATTAGATAATTAATTGACTATTGTAGAATATTTCTTATACATTCTCCTTGGATATAGATTCGAAAGAACTCCAGGGACATTTCTTCTCCATGGGTCTTGATTATGGTAATGGATGCTTTGTACATGCTCCTCATATCCTGATTCTAAAGTATTCTAATGAAATTTATACATCTTAGGTCTACCTTTCATGGAATCACTTTGGATATGCCCTATTTACATAATCTTTGGACTCCACTCACGTCTTTAACGAGTTTCTATCCAGATACTCGTAAAAATCAATGAGGATTCCTTGGTATTCTATAGTATGGATCCATCCATTCAAGTTTTGAAACTAGGCTACATGACATAAGATGTTGTGGATATCTACACTTGATTATACAATTAGGCTGATCTTTGCTCGTGATGATATATAGAGATAGTTATTTTTGAGTTTTTGTACTTATGATATATGTATTGTAATGGATGATTGTATACCAATTTCATTGCTTTGAAGAGACCTGACTCATCATTTTATATATGAGAGTTCCTTCAGTTTTTTTATTTACTACACTATTAGATTTTTATCTTATGTCTCATCAATTTACTACTTCAACTATTTTATATTATGATTACTTCTATTATGCTACACTAATACATGAGGGTGTAGTCTCCCCATAGACACAGCCTAGGAACTCGCTAGTACTTGGTAGCCTTTAGCATAGGGGGAGGCATGCATGATTTCATGTGTCCCACTGTCTCAGGGAACCATATAGTAGCTATCGGGTTTAATTTTATAATAAGTTTCCCTTTTATGTAAGTTACAGTTTGAAAATTATCATCCCTAATTTTTACTTTATTTTAGTCATTTGATAGAAATAGAAGGAACCAAGTCAAAAATTTATGTGATTATAAATGTAATGATATCATAACCTGATGGAAGTATCCGTTAAGAACTTTATGGAACTAAATAATAAATTAACTCAAATTTTGAATAGAAACATTAATTAAGGGGAAAATACAAATCACCCTAAAAAGAGAAAGTTGAAATGGATACCATTATGTGAAATGACCTCTATCTTTTAGATGAAATTTTAATCCTTTAATCACATAAAAATGGATCAAATCTATTGAAAATATATTCTCCGTCATTCGATGCTATGAGTAAGAGAATTTTGTGATGTCTATTTATCACAAGGATTGATAAACTAATAAATTGTTGAAATTAATAAAAAATATGAATCTTGAATATGATATCAAAGTGATAGAATGGAAACAATTCCAAAAAGATTATTTATAAATGTTTTCATTAAACTATTTAAATTAAAATGGAGATAGATTTCATTGGTCTTATGAAAAAGGATGAAGAATCCATCAGTTGTGTGAGGGGAAGTTTGAAAAACATGCCAGATACATCTATGGCATTATCATTGACCTCTAATGTATAGTTAACTACTTATTTATTCGTTTCATGTCAATTATTCTAAAATATTTGGTGATTCAAGACTTTGATAGGTTTTAGGAAATTGTTTAATACTCCCTCAAATTCAAAATGGATATTGGTGAATACCAAGGGTATCATGGGTTTAGAGATAAGAAGTAGATAATGGATTTTAATTTTGGGGGAGAAATGAAAAAATATTATAGTGGAAATAATTTCCAACATCCCACTTTTCAAATTTGGAGGAAGATATATACTATAAATTTCTATAAGGGGATGTGGAGTTCATTAAGTGTAGGATGGAAAAGAACCTAGATAACAAATACTTACTGTAGAAACCCAACTATATAATGAAATAAAGGATTTCTCCATTAAACCCTTACCATATTATCTAATTTTTCAACTATAAGGTACATGTAAACTATAAAAATCAATTCATTCTACCAAGGGTTTTCACCGATAACAAATTCCAACAACCTCTGAGGCCTAGAGAGAATGGGTGAGATTATTCAATCACAACTATTGAGGTGGATATTGGAAATGATGTGGAGGTTGGTATGCTAGTTATTCATTCAATGATAGAGAATGTACAATTTTATTATTTCTATATTCATTCTTTATTATCATGTATCTTTAGTGGAACTATTAAAACACCACATCAAAACATGGATATGGAGATATCAATAAAATGGAAAATGGTGAAATTATTTAATCCCAAGTATTTAATGTATCCCATATCAATATTTGTGAGATTAATTTCCCACTGAACCGTGTGGTACATTATTTACTATAATTCTATGAAATTTTAGGTATGGATTGGATTTACATATATTGATAAAAATAAATTTTTCAAAAATAAGATTACCCTCTATATAATAAATTACCCTCTCGTTCTATATAAGTTTAAATAAGGTGGATATAACTAATTTGTAATTATCATCTCAATCATAGATAGTATTACCTTATTAGAAAAAATATCTACAAAAAATAGTTGAGGCTATGGAAAATATAGTCATTGATGAAATTACCATTGTAAGGGAAAAATTAATGTAATTATTGGATACATTAATGTATAATTTATTAATAAAAATTATAGTTATATATTTTTAAATATCTAAGACTCCATATTGAATGGACATTGTTAAACATTATGTTCTTAATAAAAAACTAGAGGATAATATGGAAAATGGGTTTATACCCCCAAGTTATTTTAAATATGGTGTTCTAATCCTTTAAAAATGATAATGATGAGATAATGTTCTTTTGTATTGATTATAAAGAACTCTAGAAAATCAAGATAGAGAACATGTATGCACTAATATGGAATGATTGCTTGTTTAATCACCTATGTGAATTCTAGTGATTCTATATGGTCGATCTTCATTTGGGATATTATCAGGTAATAGTAAATAAGGTGGATATCTCCAAGACTAATTTTTTATACATGTTACATGCACTATGAATTCATAATGATTCTATTTCGACTCACTAATGATCAGGATATCATCATAAACATAATGAGTAAATTCATTACGGATTACCACAAATCATTTTAGGTAGTATTTATATATGATATTCTTATCTTCTTCAAAATCAAGAGGGAATATGTGGATAATTCTGATGTTTTATAAAATAACATTAGAAAGTAAAAATTTTATGAAGAGTAAAAACTATATGTGTATTGGATGGACCGTTTAAAATTCTTAGGGAATTTTATCACCAGTAAAGAGATATCTATGGATCCTTCAAAAATATGTGAAACTAAATGATAACCCAAAGCAATATCTATGACGGAGATCCATAAAATCCTTAAATTAATTGGGTACAACCATTTATTTTTGAAAATTCCTCACAGTTTTCAATCCAATTGACCAAAATAATTCATAAGGGTTCAAATTTTGTATAGACTCATGAACGTGATTAGAGATTTTAAAATAATGGAAAAATAACTACACCTTCCCTCAAATTACCTGCCAATGCAGAATAAATTTTGATCTATAGTGATGTATCCAATAATTTATTTGATTTAATACTCATTTATAATGAGAATTTAATAGCCTATGTCTCCTAATAACTAATTATCTATGAGAGGAACTACCCCAAACATGATCTAGAATTGGCTATAGTGATCTTCACATTAATGATATTGTTGAATTATATTTATAGGGGTAAGTGTGATGAATATAAAGATATTAAAAGAATTAAGTATATATTCACACAAAATGATATAAATATGAACTTATAAATGTTGTTAAAGATGATCGCCTATTACAATTTTTTAATCCAATACAATCCAGGGAAGTTCAACAAAGTGGAAGATCCTCTGAGAAGAAAGGAACTTAAAACCCTATCCCAAATGAAGATTGAGAGGTATATAATCTTCGTGTACCAGAAAAGGTTTTACATGGGAATAATAAAAGGATCTTCATTCTACCTTTCCTAGATATATGATCAACCATTCATTCATCATAGGATCAAGGAGGCCGAAAAATATGAGGAGAAGATACAAAAATATATAGAAAATATTCTAGAGATTAGTTTTTCTAAAGATATAGTCATAATATTTGGATCCTTGATATATTTCCCATAAAAATAATAAAGGAATATGGAAATTTTAGATGATGTATACATATCATACTTCACCATTAATATTAGAATCACTATGATTTATTAGGATATGAAGAAAAAAATCATGTGGAAAAACATGAAGAGGGAGATTTCATATTTTTTTCTCGATACTTGGTATTCCAATAATTCAAGGAATAATTGAAGAATTATAATTTTGTTATTCTACCATTTCCAATAACAATATGTAAATTGGAACACATGACCTTGGATTTAGACAAATAACTCTATAGTATAGACAAAGGAAATGACCTTATTTGGTGGTAGTAAATTTATTTACAAATCTAGTGCATTTCATTTATAGCAAGGAATATTCCTCCCTTGAAAAACTCACCAATATATACACAAGGGTTGTATTAACACCAAATGGAATTCTAATATCTATCTCATCCGATTAGGATCAAAGGATGACTATAAGGTTATAGATAAGCCTTCGGTAAGAAATGGATAAAGAGTTGATTTTCAAAACATCCTATCATCCTCAGACAGATGGTAAGTCTTATAGAACCATTCAAACTCTACAGGAAATGTTAATATCATTTTTAATTAATTTCAAAGGATGTTGTGATAAAAACATTAACATTTTTGAATTTTTCATATAATAGTTTCCAATATATTATTCAAATTTCACCTTATTAGGATCTACATGGGAAGAGTTGTCAAACTCCAACATGATGGGATGATGTTTGGTAGAGGAAGATTACGGGACCGAATCATATCCATGAAATTACATAGAAGAATTAAACCATTCAACAACACATGAAATATATTAAAAGTTTATATAAAATCTATATAGATAAGTGTCAATGTGGCCTAGAATTTATGGTCAGAGATAAATTGTTCCTTTGTATATCAATGTGGAATAAATTCATGTGTTTTGCGGGGAAGGGGAAGCATATTCCTATATACATCTTCTGATTTTATATCCTTGATCACGTAGCATAACAATCACATTTAACATATGTAATGTAAATTATGTGTTCCATGTATCCATCTTGAGGAAGTACATAACAGACCCCTCACATGAACTAAATCTTTAGGTGGTAAAATTGGAGAACTATAATTCAAAGGATAATAATCCAACGAAGATCTTTGATCATGGATACAAATTTATACAAAATATTAAAACACACCAAGTCAAATTGTAGTGGTGGAACCACATGTTTTAAGAATAAACATGGAAACCAGAAGTTGTATTAAAATAGAAGTTCCATTATATGATTTATTTTATGAAATTCATCTTCAAGGGTGAAATTTTTGAAGAGGGAAAGAATGTATTGACCCAAAAATGTAAAAATGAAATTCCATTTTTTAATAAATACAATCCTTATTAATAATTTTTTTAAAGAATACACAGGAATATGATTGGTTATTTTGGATAGTAATGAAATATATCATGTCATATTTTATATATATCTAATCATCATAACCTTTGTCAATGTGCCCATTGTATAATGAATATGAATATTTTTATATTAAGGGTTATTATAATGTCCAATGGGGGTATTTAGTTGTTCAGGCTAAATTAGACCAAGGTATGTAATTGGAGTATTTTGAAGAATTTTTTTACAAAAAAATCTATCCTCATACTTTTTGGATTAAAATAACAATAACCTTATTTAGGTTGAAGCAACAAGAACCACACAATGATATAGTGTACTTCAAAATTTATGAATTTTTACTACTTTGCACTGGAAGATTCTTCATGTGATTCCTTAAAAGAACCTATATTTTAATAATTATTGAAACCATATATTCCATAAAATATTTCCATGATTTGTATAATCGATTATACATAGATTTACAATATAGAGACCATGATATAAAGAGATATATCAAAAAATATGGTTGGAAGAAGGATGTTGATTCCTTTGGGAACTTGTGGGAACTCTAATTATGGGAATAAACAGAGTAGGTAAATTTGATACGAAAGTGGTGGTATGACTTTGAATCATATGAAAAGATCAATGAATACTACTCTTAAACCAATGATTAATCATGGATGATTATAGTGTCGTTCATTTTATAATATTAAATTTTATTTTATATAAAATCCTAGAGCATGTCATAATTAAAACTAGATAAGGCCTCTTCAATGTTATTGTCACAGTACTCCAAGGTCTAGTTTTGAGGACACATCTCATGCTTCACAATCATATAATGTTTTAATGGGAAATGGGAAACCAAATATATCTTTTCAGTAGAACTGATCAGACCATGATGAATCATGGAATACTATGAATCGTCAACCAGTGAAATTTCAATAGGGTAACAAAATGAAAATTCATATGATAAATAAATTGTATAGAGATTATCAAATTATAATGGAGTTTCAATATGGACCTTCGATAGTGAGAGGAATTATTATTTTAATTTATACCATTATAAAAAAATCGATATGGGTTCATCCCATTAATTTATGGCTTCTCATGCTAATGATCTTCTAGGTTACCATGTTGAGATGATACCATTAATTTTGATACATCAAACTTATCTGGTCCAAATATAATATCAATTCGTTATGTAAAAATAATTACCTATAACTATAAATGGGGATAAATTGATTTTTGATTTAAATTTACATGATACTTATTACTTTGAAATAATATTTGGTATTGATTTATTGGCAATTTTTATATCTCACATTGACTGTTATACCTGAAGGGTTAGTCTAACAACTGATGATGGAATTGAGAACCTATTTAGTTGATATAAAAATGTAAAGGAAAGTGAAATAATATTTATGGCGCTACCAGTTGGAACTATCTCATACCAATTGGTATCCATGACCTTGGAATCTGTAGATGAGATCGAGAATAGTTTCTTTCAAAAAAATCATTTTCCTAATGTTTTACTGAAAATTTAAAAGGGTTACCACCCACAAGAGAAGTGTATTTTTAGACTAATAAATTAAAAGGGAAATTCATATGTTACTCCCATATTATCATATTTCACCAATATAATTAAGGGAATTGAGGTTCCAGATAGAAGAGTTAGAATGAAAAGGATTCATTCAGCCTAGTATGTATTTATGGACAACACCAATTTTGTTTTTGGAAGAGGTGGATCAAACTCTTTGGATTTGTGTGGAATATCCTAATATTAATAATGTTTCAATAAATAATCATTTTCAACTTCAACACACTAATGATATGTTCAATCGTTTGAGGGGATCCTAGACATTCTCTAAAATTTACTTTTTTTGGCATATCACCAAGTGCGAGTTCAGAAGGAGGATATTCAAAAAACAACACTCAAGAGTAGATATGGCAAATATGAGTGTTTTGTTATGAATTTTTGTCTTATAAATGCACCATTTATATTTATGGAATTGATGGATAAAATATTTCAAAGATAAATGGATTCTACTATGGTGGTGTTAGTAGATTACAAACTATAAAATACTAGGACAATGGTTGAGCATGAAAAACAAATGGAGATAGATTTTGGTATCTCTTGAGATCATATTCTATATGAAACACATTCAAAGTGTGTCTTTCATATAAAATAGGTATTTTACATTTTCCATGTTATCCATGAAAAATGTGTTTTTATGGATCTTGAAAAGATAGAGGCTTCGATCTCTTATAAACCACCAAATAATGTGTTTGATATATATAGCTTACTAGGAATTGATGGTTATTGTAAATCTGTTGTGGTGACTTTTCAAGAATAGAATCATAAGTGATAATTCTAAAATGAAAAATATTTCTATTCTAATAGACTAATTAATGTAAAAATTTATTTTAGGAGCTTAATGTTCACCTTATATTAGCACCAATATTTATATCTATAGAATTTGGGAATTGTTTTGTGGTGTATAATGATGCTATGAGATTTGGTTTCAGATGTGATATCATGTAGGGAGACCATGTTATTGGTTTTATCTCATGGAACTTATGGTTTAATTAGAATAACTACCCAATAAATGATTTGTAACTAGTTATTTTACTCCGTGATTTGATGACATGGTGTAATTACCTACTTTGAGAAATTTACAATGTTTATAGATCATACTATTTGGAAACACATTCTCTCACAATGATATTTTAATCTGAGACAAATAATATGGATGTATTATCTTCAAATGTTTTCCTATTCCCTGATTTATACCTAGGTTAAAGAAAATTTAGTGGTGGATGCATTAAACTGAAAGTTATATGGTCATTTGGTGAAAGAGGATTTTGATCTGTAGTAGCCAATTTTGTTCATTATCATAATACACTTGGATTATAAAGACCATGGTTGTATGGAAGTTTTATCTATGATTTATCCTATTCATAATTTGGTGGAGAATTTTAAAGAGGAACATAAATCCAATTTTGAATGAGTTTTTATGAGGTCAAAACACAGTGGTGGGAGACCATTGGGGTATGGAAACTTCATATAAGATTAGTTTTATGATTTTGAGATAGTAGGTTCCTACCTATGGATTGTTAAAAAAATATTTTATTCTTACATCCACTCGAGATGGTTAGTTCAACCTAGAATAAAAAAGATGTGTAAGACACTAAAATAAAAAATTTGGAAAGTTATTAAGAAAATAATGATGTCTGAGTTTTTTATTAGATACCTCACCTATCTGCAAGTTATGGAAGAACACAAAATTATAGTGGGTATACTCTAGTATTTATGAATTTCCATGTGTTAATGGGAGAAGATAGATGTGCATTGTGTAATAGGACTACCAACAATAGTTTGAAAACATGATTTTATATGGGTGATGGTGTATCGACTCATGAAGTGGGATCATTTCACCCCAATTCATGAATACAATATGGATTATGACTTGTCAAAAATATATATATGAGAAGTGGTAAAAAAAGGCACAGAAACCCAGTTCCAATAGTATCTATTCAAGATCTGAGGATTACATCTCATATATTAAAATCCTTACTATATTCCCTTGGACATTACTAAAAATAAGCTTGGTATATCATCCTAAAACCTGTATAAAATCAAAATGGATGATTCCAATGTTGGAGGACATTCTTAAGTCTTGTGTAATATATTTTGGTGGATGATGAGGGAACACATACTATTAGTTGAGCTCTCCTATAACAATAGTTATCAAGACATGATACATACAACTTCTTATGAAGCATTGTATGGTCGTCTGTGTCGATCTCCACTTTTGGGGGGTAAACATGTGATAATTTATTGGCTGGACCGAGCCTTGTGAAAGATATAATGGAAAAGATTTAATTGATCAAAAATTGAATATATATGACTAAGATCCATCAAAAACATATGGGGATCATCATTAATGGCCATTTTACATCATGTTGAGTGATCATGTGTTATTGATAATCTCTTCATGGATTTGGCATCATCATTTTGGAAATTAGTTAGTGTTATCTACTTCATACATAGTTCCTTTTAAGGCACTTTAATAGTTTGGCGAGGTGGAATATCGGTTAGATTTTCCACCAATGTTCAGTTCAGTGCAAAAATGTGTTTCATGTATCTTAATTGAATAAATATCAACCTAATACTAACAATGTGATTCGATGGGGTAGTGTTATCCTAGATATGTATTCTATGTTGTTTCATGTGCAAGTGAAGATTGTGGATAATCATGAGAATGTATATCTTGGGAAAAGAATTATTATAGTGTGGTTTTTATGTAATCATGTTCAGAATCTAGAAGAAACATTAGAGTGTGAGAAAGAAGTAGTGGAACAATTTAAAGAATGATCCAAGGACAATAATGGTTTTCAACATAATTGGGATAGAAATACAAACGGTGGGGAGAATGTAGCACCCCCAATCTTAAGTACTTGATTGATTATTTCTGAATTTCAACTTTGTATAACATTCAGGTTATGTTATTTAGAGTTGTATATGATCACTGTAATGTTTTTTAGGAATTTATGGAGGTTCACAGGTTGATCATAGTAAAAAAACCATGAAAATCTTCTAGGAAGTCCAGAAAGTGAAATAGTGGGCATTGGGTAGGTATAGGTTAAGTCACATGGTTTGGATAGACTGAGTGGCCACCTATGAGAAGTCATGAAATGTTGGGTAGAGGGGAATATCACAGCTAACACATGGTTTTCCAAACTCTAGGTGAAAACTATGTGAGGGGTTTTTGGAGGCATTTCCATGTGCATGGTTAACACATAGTTTTTCTACCCATGTTCACCAACCATACATCATGCAAAATAATATCCAAAAATTATGAATCTCGTTCAATTTACCTCTTTAATAATTTTCCCCTAAATAGGTCATATCTCAAATTTATCTCCCTCCCATGGTTCTTGAGATCATTCCTTTTTAATATGGACTGATTCGTAGGTGAATCAAAGTGCATTGGATGCCCGATTTATTTTTAAGTAATTTCTTTTCAGCATTTTCTTTATAATTTAGTTAATTTTCTATATTTGAATCAAAAATATAATTCAATGGGAATATATCAATTTTATGGTCGATGGGAACCAAATATAAGGTCAAATCTTGAAGATATAAGTTGGCTTTTTGAGGTTGTTTTTTCGTTCTTCATTTTATCATATGTTTGAGAGGTAGGTAGCTTTACCCTCAACAAATCTTATTTAAAAAATTAAGGATTGATTTCAAATTGATTTAAGTTATTGAATTGAATTATGAAATGGATGGGTAATTCATTATGGAAAACTCTTTTAGTGATGTGTCTGTGAAATTATGGAAATTGATTTTTTTGTTCGAAATTCTATTTGGTTTATAATTTTAAAATGATTGATTTAAAAGTATGGTTGGGTTATGATTCATTGAAAATGATTGTTTAATTTTTTTCAATAAAATAAATCTTATATTGAAATGGTTTATAATGGGATTTTGGAATACATGGTTATTGTGAGTTCATATTATTGGAATGACTATAGATAAGGGGTGTGTACCATTGGGGTATAATGACCTAGACCTATATGTGGGGAATGTTCCATTGGTGAACTTGAGTATTTGTTTCCATTTGATGACTTGGTAGATCAAGGAGATTCCTCTTATGAGTGTGGAACATTCAATTAGGAATGCATGTATGGATGTGAGGATGTGTGTATGTGTGAATGGGTATGCCAAAATGGAATTTGAGAAATGCTTTTAAAAACATGATTGGTTTCTATCCCTAAGAAGTTGTTTGGCTTGGAAACTTTTTTGGTAGGGAAAAATATTTTGGATTTGGTAAAAGCTAATTTTAATTGCTTTAAACTATTTTATATATATGTTCTAACATGTTATATCCTAATGGAGTGAGTTAGGAATTCATTGGGGAAAACCTAGTGAGTTTTATACTCAACCCCTTGTTGGGAACTTCAGTGTGTTTTCAAATATGATATACAGATACACATGTAAAGGAAAGGTATATGAGTTGTTTAGTGATGCTTCTTGATACCATGTGCCGGGCATTTGGAGCTGTAGCTTGGAGCTAGTCTGGAGTTATTGAGTTGATTTCCATCATGCCTTTGAGTCTTGATGGTCTTGGTTTCTATATTTTACTCTAATATAGTTTGTTTTGGTTTGAATTTAATTTATTTGAGTTTTATTATGTACTCATGCATCATATAGAGGTTTTTTTGTTATGGTATTATGAGTTTGGTTGTTTTATTTTCAAAGGAAAAATCATCGCCCAATGTTTTTTGAATCCCTTGGAATTTGTTGCTAACCGTTGGTGTCTAGGGGATGTAAATAAAATCTAGTAACACACAATAAAAACTTTTTAATCCAATTTTGTTGGGTAAGATGTTACAACCCAAATGAAGTTCACTAAGACACCACTTGAACGCACCAAAATCACATGCTTTACCATTAGGGATTATTCAAATGTAATAAGGTGTTATATAGACCATAATAGTATGAATTTTAATATTTTTATTTTTTAGAAAATAATTATTATATTAATCTTCTTATACTATATAATTATATATAAAATTAAATTTGAGTAGATCAGAAATTATTTTTTGATATAAAGATATGAAAATTTAATTTTCAAAAAATATGATGTTTAAACTATAACACCCTAATATTTTAAAAGAAGACTATGTATGATAACATACAAGACAGGAAACACCAAGCTTCAATAATCCATAAAATATTACAATTTAAATATTAATTTTAAAAACTATCTGTTAAATTAGAGGGTATGAATAAGATTATCAATATTATAAAATGTATATACAATGTTCTTACTTAATAAAAATTTCATGATTATTTTTTAGTAAATAATCCCTCAATATTCAATAGTCATATTAAGCATTAAAAAATAAAATTTCTTCAAAAATGGTTTGTATTTCCTTTTTTGAGAAAATAAAATAATTAATTTCAAAAAAAATTGAAAATATATTTTATAAAAAGGAAATATTTTTTTGAATCGTAATCTCAAAATTATCTTTTGGTGAAATCTTGGTATTTATTTGAAAAGATTTATTTTGTTTTGAATGGTGAAAAACACTAAATTTTGTGAATATATGATTTATTTTCATTTAAAAATACATTTTTGATTTTAATTTTATCTTAAAATATTTTTAGACGCCTTTATTTATAAATAATTTAATTATTACATTTTAGTTAGATTTATATTTTATTTTGTAATATGTTTATTTTCAACATCAAAAAAGCATTTTTATAAACAAATATTCCATTGAGTATTAAAGATTTATATAAAATTAATTTATTTGACTTATTTAGGTGATTTTTATGAAATTGAATTAATTTTTTTCTTCATTTCTAATTTATACAAGGTTAAATTTTGGTTCTTTTTTTGATGATGTTAAATTTTTCAGAAGTAGTAAAAATATAATTTTTATGAATTTTGATATATTTTATGATATCTTTAATACATAATTATGATATAAAAATTTATTAAAATTTTGGAAAGAATAATGTATGATAATATAATTCCAACATAATTCTAAAATAATTCAAAACATATAAATAAAATTTTATTTCATGATAAATATAAAAAAACATTTTCAGTGCTGACACAATGCATGTGCTGAAGAGGAAAAGTAGAATTTTCTTACCTAAATTTTATATTTGGAGTGGTATAATTCATTTATATAACTTATAAAAAACTATTAAGTATTATATATTATTTTTATTGATATATTATAATTTTTTAGTTAAATAATAGGTGAATTATCTAGATGATTGTGCAACACTTTTGCAGGGCTAGAAAAGTCAATAAAACACAATAAATAAGCATCCATGACAATTATGTGAGTAAACATACATATTTAATGAATATAAAAGTTTATATTGAACTTAATTTATTAATTTTTACTGTGGTAAATTATTTTTTATTTTTAGTGATTATATAATTATGTTAAATTCTTATGTAATGTGGACAATTTGTTTCTCCAAGTAGTAGAAAAATCATGTAAAAGTATTTAAAAACACTGAAATTAATATTTTTAGAAGATTTATAGTGTAACATGAATTTATTAGATCAATATAACATAATATTTTTAAAAAAAAGTTTAATATTGTAAATCCATTTCTATCTTCTTCTCTTTGATGACAAACTAAATGAATATAGTCAAAAATGACATTAATGATATTTAATGTTAGATAACATTTCATTACATTATATCAAACTCATTAAATTCTTGAAAGGGGATAATTATTTTGATGAATAGTCAAATATTTTATCCATTATCCATTTATGAGACAATTTTTACCTTATATTTATCATTATAACTCTTTAATATTCATGAATGCATTAGCATGGGTATGGATAAAAAATTTTAACCAAGGGGTTAAACCAATAGATAATGTCTAAAATGATCTATATACCTATAGACTTTTTATTTTACATATATAACTACAATATCATCCCTATATTCAAATTAATTTCATTTGGTAAAAAACTTTCAAGATTAGACACAAATAATTTCATAATATTTCATGTATTTCCAAAAATGTCATTAATGATATTTTAAAATAAAATATTTTTATTAAATAATTTAAAATTTATAAAAAACATATAATCATCCATTTAAATTATATATGTTTGAAAATTTCAACAATAATCCATTTATATGTAACATGTCCTTTTATAGTAACTTTCTTTACCCATAAATAGTAAAACATATTAATATCCAAGTAATTGTCACAAGGGTTAATTGGGGTCAAAATAAAGATATTGGTGTGAAAACATCACCAAAACATGTATAATTTTTTAATGATTTAATTTATATTCAAAATAATAATATAGTATTATTATATAAATTTGAATCTTTTTTCATTGAAAAATAATTTATATTTATTTAATACTTTATATAATTCTAAAACTACCCCTCCCCACAATTATAAACGGGAACCTCCTCCCCTCTATTCAGAAGAAATTTTTAGAATTTTATTTCATCCAATATTTTCCCAAATATCTCTAATACATAACTCATTGGGTTATAGTGGCCTTTTTTTTTATCGGACTATGAACCTTATATAGATTAATGGGAAATGAAAATGATGTTGTTTGAATAAGAGATATACATTGAACTGAATGTTTAAGTTTTACTTATTCTTCTACCTCAGTAAAATATTTTTTTTAAATACTGATATAATCAAATTAGTATCTTATATATAAATAGATATTTTTATGTTAATTTAATAACCAATATCCATCTTCTTAATCTATCAAATGGGAATTGAAACTGTCGGTTGTGTGCATGGGTGATACATACCTAACAAACTGACGTAATTTGTTTTCCATTACTGCCTCTCATGGTTGGTTTTAATGATAGATTTAATTTATATATGATATTAATAAAATATTTAATATTATATAATGATAATATGTTATATAATTTCTTTCAAATCCATTAAATTTTAAATGATAATTTTGTGAGTGTCTGCGTTTGTACTACCACCTCTACAGATCGATGTGATTTATTTTTCATCCCCACAGCATATTGATGATATATATATATGTTTATTTAAATAATTAATATCATATTTATTATATAATAAACATTATTTAATTAAATAATAATAATAACATTCCTTCCATCATGATCATTGAAAAATTGATGAATTAATCATGCGTACATCTGACCTACTGTCTCCATGATCATAATGTAGTACTTATTTCATAACCATATTTCATTATTGGTTTTAAAAGTATAATTGGTATATAAAAATGATTATTAGATGTTGATTATTGATCTGGAGATGATGGTATAATGACCTTATTGACCATAATTAAACTACCAAATTCATTTTGGATTTATGAGTCGAAACTCATCAAAACGTCTAAAAAATAATTAAATGATTATATAATTTAATATAATATGGTAATAAATAAATTAATTAATAATGAACATGAAAAAATTTATTGATAAATTTAATAATTATCATATGATTATTATTCATGAACATAAAAACATATTTGATAATTTGAACTCAAGGTAACTTATAATTTAACTTAAAACCATGTTTTAAATGTTTTAATGAATTATCTTCAAACTATTTTTCATCCTTGTCCATATTCCTAAAATTATTTTATAGATGTATTTATATTTAAATAAATTAATTATAAAATATATTTTTGGTCCCTTTTTAATTTCTTTTAAATGTTTTCAAAAGGTAACTTTTTATATATTTTATATATAAATGTTTGACTTTATTTACAAAAGGAAAAAAGGAATCTTTTATTGTAATGTATATTGAATAAATATATTTTCCTAACACCAAAATATTTAGTTTATTTTATTATCACATTAAAATATTCCATGTATTATTCCATAAAAACCCATTATTCCTTGTGTCCTTAGTATTTAGTTTTCAAAATGGGTTTTAAAAAGAAAGGGTATTTAGGGAAAAGTGTTTTTCATTTGGGTTCAAAGGAGTTTTTTAAAGGTTTAATGATAACAAAGGTGGAAATATAAAAAAAATTATTCATTATATGGTAAATTAGAATTATATATAGTATTGGGTTAGACTGATACAACTTATACTAATGGTATATCCTGATACAACTTATATGAATGGGTGATCCAAATATAGATCTACAATGCATTGTATAATATTCCTTATCTTAAAATTATATAAGGAGTGACTTAACCAAGATAATTTCTCCTATGGATTTATCTAGGCTCTAGTGATTTTTGACATGAGTGAACATGTGTTATGAATATGATCCTATAATATTCCTACAAGGGTTTCTATTTTCTTTTTATTGGTTTTGATGGTTTTCTTTGAGAGAAAAATGTGTTTTCCATGTGGATAAAATTTATTTTTTATGTTCAAAGAATAACATGGAATATGTAATCATCTTATGAATTTTCATGATTATTAGTGGAAAAATGGATTTATTACTTTTTTGAACTATATTAAGATTATTTTACTCATAAAAAGTTTTTAAATTTCTTCCATGTGGTTTAAGGATGTGTATAAACAAAGTAGAAATAATTATAAAATTCTATAATATTTTTTCATTAAAATAAAACCTGTTTCATTTTAAAAAAAATGAAATTGTGTTGAAAATGGATACTGAGTAGAAGTGTCCACATTGTAATATAATATATTTTTATGTAATATTTATGGCCTAATACTCTATAAATATAAATCTAAATGATCATTGGGTATGAAATAAAGTGAAGTATTGTCTAAAGACATTAGATTATGTGTTTTTATGCTTGATGATTATAGTTGGAATTATAGAAAATAATTAGATAACATTGCATATAAGTATGTTTAATGTGAGGTTGACTTAATAATTATGGATACCATCGTGGGTCTATATGTTTATAGTTGATCGAATATTAAAATTCATAGATAGTGTCATTTTATGTTTTAAATGGTGGATGTATGAGTAGATTATGAGTATTTTTGGGGACATTTATGGTAATATATTCCATTGGTTTAGAATGTGCTTTAGTAAAAAAATTATTTTAGTAAATATTATTTTATAATTTTCGGATATACTTTTAAAGGTGTAGATAAAAATTTGCATTTATATCATGTGTGATGTTGGGGTAATTGTATTTAATTAGGAAAAAGGGTTATTACATTTTGGGAACATGTGTTTTAAAGTATAGAGAACCATGGGATTTAAAAGTGATTTGGTGACTATGTGACTATTGTAATTTCTAAATAAGTTCTCTATTTTGGAGACATTATAATAATAGGGTAAATAGAAATACATTTGGCTAAGATGGGATTTTTTTGTGGAATATAGGATTATTTATCTTTTGGAATCATTTATGATTTTATTAATAATTTAATTTTGTAAATAATTATTTTATTTTTAGTAAAATATATGGTCATGACATATAAATTTTAAACATGAAAAATTAAGAAAGATTTATGTTATTGGGATATAAATATTTTGTTTGTATTGGAATAGTATGTGATCGAATAATTCAAATATTTGGATTTTAGTCATAGGCAGGAATGTTTCAGAAAAAATTAAGGATAATTATTAATGTAATGATTTTCTTTGGTATTTTGGTTTTTCTGTTGAATTTTGAATATAAATTTATAGTTTCTTCCGATTAAGTTTCATTATTTTTGGTAATTTTTATACCATGTGGTAACTATTTGGGTTTTTTCAATGTATAATAATAGAATGAATAACTTTTATCCTTTTTAGGATTATGTGATCTATTAGAAGTTTGTTTTTAATCTTTAGGCACGAAAATATTTTCTTGAATACTCTTAGTGTGGTGAAAAAGATGATATTGTAGTGTAAATTTATTAAAGCATAAAATTCAATTTTATTCCCTTATTTTCCTACTCTAAATGATAAAGGAATTCCTAAAATCATAGAAAATGATCCTAAAAAAATCTATCGTATTACGATTAATTCTTGTGAATTGATGGTATTTTTCACATCTCATTGATTTATGTTTTTGTAGTCATTAACATTCCCAGGATAACTCAATTTCTCATCCTCAATGTTTAATTCCACTATCCCTAATTATTTGGAAATTAAATTTTTCTCTATGTTCATATTTTCCCTTCTACTAGTTTTCTCCTATTTTGAAACCTAGTTATGTATTATTATAGACAACATTCTTAATTCTCCTTCCATCCTTTCAAGATGATGTTTTATTAACACTTACTACGATGTGAAATTTCAAGAAAAATGTATTTTAAAAATTCATACCATTTATTACCAATATTAAGATAAAATAGTGGGAATACAATTAATTAATGGTTGGGAGAATGTAACACACAAAAATTTTAAATGAATTTTGTGTTTGATATCATACAAGACATGAATAATTAATATTAAAAGAACTATGAAATATAATTATTTAAATATGACCATTATAACCTAGTTATTAAATTAGATGGAATGAATTGGATTTTAAATATTATGATATATATATATATATAGTTACTTCCCAATAATTTTCGTTGATTAATTATTATTAAATAATCACTAAATGTTTAATGTAGAAATTTTACAATTCAAAACATTATGTTTTCCTCATAAAAGGATTTTATTTCATTTTTAGTGAATATTACAATTAATTAAAACACATTTTATAAATTTTATTTTTTCAAATTATTTCATTTTTGAAATAATAATATCATAATTATCTTAAGTTACATGTTTTGGATTTTTCTGAAAGGATTGATTTTTCAGTGAATAGTGAAAAGAAACCATATTTGTAAACCTCTAGTTTATTTTCATTGAAAAGTCACATTATGATTAAAATTTTAACATTAATTATTATAAAAATCCATTATTACAAAATATTCTAATTAATTACATAGCAATCAACTTTATAGGTTATATTGGTACACATTAATTTTTTGGCATAAAATGCATTTTTCTAAAAAAAATATTTTCCGTTGGGTTTTACACATTAAAAATAGAATAAATTAATAAATATTATATGAATTTATTATAAATAACTAGATAAAATTTTTAGTTTCATAATTGAATTTTTTTTCTGAATTAGTTTTTGATATTTTTCTAAATAATTTAAACTCTTGTTGAATAGTAAACAAATTGGGTTTTTATAAAATACAATATCTTTTATAATAATGACCTGACATAAATATCATCTAAAAATTATTAAAATTATTTGAAAAATTAGTTTTTGTAGTATAATACAAATATAATTTAATACATATAAATTAAAATTTATTTCATGCTAAATATGAAAATCATTTTTAGGGTTAATGTAATGCTTATACAGAACTAGAAAAATAATCTTTGGTACCCTAAATATAATATTTGAGAATTGGGAAGACATTTATAAAATTTTGTAATAAATATTAATTTATTTCTATTTTTTTATTTAAATATTATAATATGGAATTTATATAACATATGGTATATCCAAATGATTTTCCAATTCTTGCACAATGAAAGAAAAGTAAAAATAACATATTGAACAGGTTTTTATTACATAGATGTCAGTAAATATACATATTAAATGAAATAAAAATAATTATGAGAGAAAAAATTGGATGATAAATAGAGTTATATTTCATAACTTACCCATTTATGATCAAAATTTCACATTCTAATTTAAATCATGACTCTATAATATTGAAAAAGTCAATACCACGATTAAAGTTAAAATTTGTAAACCAATGGGTTAAACCAAAAGATAAGTATTAAAATAAAATATAAAACTATACAAAATTGATTTTAAGAATATATTAAGATAATAAAATCCCTATATTTTAATTCATTTCATTTTATTACCATTTGGAATGTGTTAATAAAATATTATTTCATATTATTTCATATATTCCAAAAAATGATTTTGATGATATTTTATAATAATTAATATTTTATTAAATGATATAAATTTTATAAAAAGTGTATATTTTTAAAATTCAATGAGTTATGGTTTAAAATATTAATCATTATCCATTTATGGGTCACTTTTACTTTTATAGTAACATTCTATGACCATAAAGAGTCAAAAACATTGATATCAATGTAATTTCCAAATGGGTTAATTTGGGTTAAAAAGCGATAAGGGTAAAAATATCAACCATGAATGTTTAAATATTAATGGATAATGGTTTTTAGACTCACCCTTAATATTTATTCAAATTATATAAATTTGTATCTATTTCGCTAGAAATATTAATTTTTATTATTTAAATAATAAAAATAATTCCAAATGTGCACCTATCCACACTTATAAATGGGAACCACCTCTTCTCTCTTCCTCACACCATTTGATTATTTTAGTTCAGAAAATTACTACAAAAAAATTACTTAATATTCACTACACACATCCAAGAAGCCTTTTTTTAGAATACAAACTTTATAGGGATTAAGGTGTAATGAAAATGAGGTTGTCTGAAGAAGTTGTATAGATTTTAACCGAATGATTTAGTTTTATTTATTCTTCTACCTCATTCAAATTTTCTTAAAAAATAATATATAATAACATAATCATATTCCATATAATTATATTTTATTGTGTTAATGGAATAAACCATATCATCCTTCAAATGGAATATGAAACCATCATTCATGTGTATGGTGGAATACCGCCTCACGAACTGACATAATGTTTTCCATCAAAGCCTCTCATGGATGGTTATAATGAAATATTTAATGTATATATTTTTTATTCATGAAATATTTATAATTATATAAATATATTATATCATCTACATTTTTACATTTCCATCCATTTAAAATGATTATGTCATTCTTGTGTACGTGTATACTACAACCATGAAATGATGTGATTCATTTTTCATCACCACATTATATGGATGATATATTTTTTTTATTTGAAAATATAATATAATATTTTTGATATTATTGTCATTATTTAAAGGTAAAATAATAATTATATTCTTTTCATTAATATCATCAGAAAATTGAAATGTTACTCAAGCGTAGATATGGCTTGTCGTCGACATGATTGTAACATAATTCATTTTTGATAACCATATTTCATGGTTAGTTTTAAAATTATAATTATTGTATTAAAATTATAATTATTACTTGATTATTATTCTTGATATTATATAGTAATGACCCCATTGACCATATTCAACTAACCATATTCATTTTGGATTTATGAGCCAAAAATCACCAAAGAATATAACATAAAATTAAAGGATTAAGTAATTACATGGTTGTAAATAAAATTAAATGAAAAATAAACTTGAAAATGTTTATTAAGAATTTAAATAATTAATATAATTATATTATTTAGAAATATAAATAGATTAAAGCGGGTGCACGATCCGGAAAAAGCCTGCTCCATAAAAAAGATTAAAAAATAGAAAAAGAGGTAGCGCAAGGGGGTTTACCAAGGTGATAATAGAGAATAGCACGTGCATCCAAGTCAACAAGATTTGAGAAGAATTCTAGGATGAAAAAGGACCATCGTGAAGAGACCTCCATAATAGCCCTCTTGGACAGAGCATCAGCAACCTAGTTTGCCTCTCTATAAACATGACTGACCTCTAGTTGAAGACGCTCTAGAAGACACATGCATGCAATCCACGATAGAAGAATCCTCCAAGGAACATACCTGGACCTTTTCCATAGGATGTGTACTACTATACTTGAGTCAGATTCCACCCATATGTGCCACCAAACATGGTGGACAGCATATTTGATAGCTTTAATCATAGCCCATAATTCAGCATAAAGCGTAAAGAAAATTCCGATATAATGATATAAGCATAACTTAACAAAGCCCCAATGGTTAAGGAACACCCACCCACACCTGAAGTTCCTGTTGTACCAGATTACGCACCATCAACATTCACTTTCAACTATGATGAGATGGTAGGAATCCATCTAATTCATTTCAACATCAAAGGTTTCTTGACCCTACTAGATACCCCAAGCATTTTCAGCGTTATAAGATTAGAAATATTATTATTCATTTTACCTTTTTGTATCTTGGAAGTATATTTCACTTCCCTATAAACAATAGTTAGACCAGCCTTCAAATAGGACTTGCAGTTTTCAAAAATAACCTGATTTGGCACCCTCTAAATCTGATCAAAGACCACTACAACAGTGGTGAGGAGAAGTTCTAAGACCTTCTCACATTGACCAGTTGTAGTGATCGATGTCATGAAGTCATCTAGACTGTTCATTGATAATGGAGCCCCAAAGACCACTTGATGATATTCCCAAAATCTATATGATAATTTGCAGGCAATGGAAAGATGGTGAATTGTTTCCTCATCCCATGTGCACAAATAGCAGCAAGAGGCCAAATGTATGCTTTTTCTCTGTAGGAGGTGTTGCACAGGTATCCTACCTTTCCAAATCTGCCATATTTTTAGGTAATTGGAATGGAGAATGAATGTTTTTTTAAAATTCTGTAGCCACAAAGGAGAAGCTGCATTGCTGCCACATAAGTGTCTCTTATACTCCCTTGAGGTGAACCCACCACAGGTGATGGGTGTCCAGATCAATGTGTCAATGTCCATGAAGCAATAGCACTGCATAGCCAGCTTAATATTATCCGGCAGACAATTCTGCAGAGCCATTTCACGGTGCCTGTCAGAAATTGAGATATTCTTCAACTATGGAGGGATATCCATGCATTCCATGATGGGCCTTTCCAGCCACTTCATTGTCTAGAAATTGAGATTGGATGAGCTGGAAACCATCCATGATGAGGAATTCATTATTACAATATATGAATGTTTAATGGAAGGCCATATGAAGAAGGAAAGATATTCTGAGTACCCATTATTCAGCTTTGATATGAATCTCTATGAAATAAAGTCCAGCTAATCATCATTAAAATTCAACAATTTCCAAGTGAACTTACTAATGAGAGCATCGTTGAAGCCTTTCAGATCCTTAACACCCATGTCCCCCATTTCAGTGGGTTTGATGCAATATTTCCACGCAACAGTGATGTGTTTTTTTCATGTATGCACCCAGTCCATATGAAGTTCCTAATTAAACATTGAAGTTCTTTTACAAGGGTATGAGTCCACCGATACACCAAGAAATCATATAAAAACATTGAAGTGATAACCAAGTTCACTAAACAAATTCTTTATTCTTGATAGATTGATTTCCCTTTCTAGGTGGACATCTGATTAATAATTCTGGAGTATATGGATTCAAGATAGCATCTTTTTACCCAGCTACAAAAAAGTGGTACTCCCAAGTACATAAAAGGAAGGGCACTTCTTTTGACTCCAAGATGCCTGAAAATTATATTATGCTTGGAGACAATCATTCCATTCCTAAACACTACAGAGGATTATTCAAACTTACCACCAACCTAGAAACATCCTCATAGTGAGCAATGATTTTATGGATGCAAGATATTGTACCTTTATTGGCCTCTCCAAATAGAAGTATATCATCAGCATGAAGAAGGTGAGAGGGGGTGAAGAGATCCCTTCCAACCTTAATTTTCTTATAAAGGCCAACCTACACCATATCATTCAAGATAACACTCAAATAATCTTCATCTAGGGCAAAGAAGATTCTAGATAGTGGGTCCTCTTGTCTAACACCCCTAGAGAACTAGAAGTAACCCCTAGGAGATCCATTGATAATAATAGAAACTCAAACACTATTGAGAATTGTCTTGAAAAGTCTGATGAAAAATTCAGAGAAGCCATGTTATCTGAGAACCACAAAAATAAATCTCCATTTCAAGGAATCAAAGGCCTTAGAAATGTACCTATTGAGGGAAAATCTTATATTCCTCATATTGTTTCTCATGGAATTGACACATTCTGAGGCAGTGAGAAGGGAATTATGAATATGTATTCTAGGGATAGATCCAAACTGATTTGAAGTAACCCTTTTGTTGATAATGTGTCCAATTCTTAAGGAAATTATCTTGCTGGTAATTTTGGGGATGGTGTTTCCAATATCCACTAGCCTGAAGTCCTCGATGTCTAAGGCATTTTCTTTCTTTGGAAGTAGAGCAATAAAGCATGCATGGGCACCATAATTAATGGATGCATGGTTGAAAAACACTGGTACAACATTAATGACCTCATGTCACACAATATCCCAGAAAAATATGAAGAATTTGTTGGTAAACCCATCCAGTCTAGCCACACTATTAATGTTTAACGAGAAAAGATCATATTTGATTTCCCCCTCCATCGGGGTTTCCACAAGTAGCTTGTTCTGATGTTTACTGATTGTGGTTTGAATATTGTCCATCAAGTGAGAAGTGCCATCAATTCTCTTCTATGTGTAAATATCTTAAAAGTATTTCACCACTTCATTTGAAATTTCTGGCTATGATTTATAATGATACCTATTTACTTCAATCGCATAGACACCACTCCTGGACTTATTTTCTGTATTTAAGTAGTGAAAAACCTTCAGTTCATGTCTCATTCATGCAGTCATTTGACATTGTATTGGATCCTAAAATTGTGTTCCTTCAACAGTATAAGGTCATAAAGATGATCAAGGGCCTAGAATTCATACCTTGAAGGAACATAGTGATTTAGACATGTATTCTGACAAAGAAGAAGTTGTTGTTCCGCAGCCTGAATTTCATGCTCCAGGTTGGTGAAAGATGCTTTGCTCTAGTATTTGAACATTTTTTTGGTGTTTTTCAGCTTGCTGGTCATTATTGTAAAAAGGATGAAAATTTCTTCAGTCACCCAATCCTTTAAGATGACCTTCCTGCATCCATGTATTACAAGCCTTGCATTAGTGAACTTGAAAGGAAGAGGAGATGACCGCGTCCTACCAACACAAATATCCACAAGGATCAGATTATGATCAGAATGACATTTGGGCATGGTGAGACCAGAAGTGGTGATAAATAAATTTCTATCAGTGATTTTCAAAAATCACCTATCCAATTTACTGTATTGGCACCCATTAAAAGTGTACCTACACCATGTGCGATCTTCTCCAACAATTGGTACTTCAGCTAGATTACAATTATCAATACTCACTAAAATATTAGTTGCATCTAGTCTGTAAAATGTGAACCAGTCTTTTCATCAGGCCTAAGGATAGTGTTGAAGTCACCTAAAACCACCCAACTCTTATCCAACCAGTCAGAAATAGACTCAATATCCTTCCATATATCCCTTATTTTAATATAGAAGTTTGAGGAATAAACAAATGAGAGAAAGAGATGATAGCTCCGGGAATTCCAATATACACTAATACAACCTGTTGCATCTCGGTCATCAAGTGAATGAAAATTCACTTTTTTTGAATACCCAAAGTGACTCAGCCCCACTATCATTTGAATTTTTAGATACAAAAGGGTAACCAAGGGAGTCCAATTTAAATAACTTCCATTTTGAAGCATCATTTTGAGATAGGTAATTACAAACATCAAAGGTTTGTTGTTCACAATAAAATGTCTCAGGGCCTTGACCGTGGGAGAGTTCCCAAGCCCCTGATAGTTCCAAAATAAGATATTCATTTTATGAAATATTTTCCCCTCGTTTGAGGTCTATCTTTATGTACTGGCAGCACTTTGGTATTTTTACCCTTTTCTTTTCCTTTCCCCTTTCCGGATTTCACAACCTCATAGAGAGTCTTAGATATTTCATAGTCTTCATTAACATCATACCACACTCGTCCTCTAATTTGAGTAAATTTATTTAGAGATTGATCAATACCCATGGGGGAGACCTGACATGTTCTCCTCCTAGAAGTTTTTCCATAAAGGACCCACTAGAATGAATCATTTTTCCCCTACTGCAGCAAATCAACAGAACCATCCTCATCACTTTGTGCCACAACCTAATTAATGCCAGCAGTCTGGGTGTCTCTTAGCACCTGCTTCTCCACCAGCATAGGCACAGAGTGGCCGGGCCCCTGAGGCAAGGCCCTAGAAACCAAAAACTGCTCATGTGGAAGAGTTGGAGTGGCCTGCTTTGTGCCTCAGTCTAGGTGTCTCCAGGAACCTGCTTATCCACCATCATAGGCACAGAGTGGCAGGGACTCTACTCTTATGGAATATTTGGAGTGTCCTGATGAGGCATAGGCTCACTCATACTGTAAGAAAGACCATATTCAAGAATAATCCCTTCATCCACATCCCCTATAATCTGATTGATGTGAGGGACTTTGGGTGACTCTTGAATGGAGCACTGGATAGGTTGATCCCCTACATTGCCTTAATGTGAATCCCGAACAAGGAACTAGCCAGATTTCACATCCATAGAGAACATGTCCAATTCAGCTCCTGCATTACCTGAACACACAATAATGTCCAGTATAGAGGGATTAGTGACACCACTGGTATCCCTTTCTGAACACACTATCTGGAAAGAAACATCCATATGCGCCATCATTAGTTGTGTATCAACTAGATGAACATTGAAAACATTTTCAACCTCCTCGATTTCAACCATGCCAACAATTGCAGCCACATCTAGTTCCAGCGTAAGGGTTTCATCAGAATCAAGAGATGGGTTAGCATCTTCCATGGACTGAGGGTCCTCCCCAGTGGAGAAGCCAACAATCACATTATTTTCTGCTTTCTCCTTTCATTTATTATTATCCCTCCGGCATGATTGACTATCATTCCCTTTGATATTTCATATCTTACAAACCATGGACCTATTACATTCAAGATCCACATGACCAAAAACATTGCAATCCTTAAAAAAATGGGGTTCCTTTTATAAAGGATTTCCAGTTTGAAACTATTATCCCTGGTGGTGAGAACAACCTCCTCCAATAACATGTTTTCCATATCAACTTCCACCAGTAGACTATCATAATGTTTGAATCTAGGATTTTCATGTTTTGTTATCAATTCTAACGGGATTCGTAATGAATTAAGTGATGTCCCATAGAATTATAGGGTTCCAATACAGCTATTTAATGCTACAAATCTGGATCCAAATCTGCATGTGAGTGTTTCTCACATTTAGTGGATCAGAATTTCAATCCCACTCTGGTATCCTAAGTATTTCGGGTTTTAAGTTGATGGCACCAAATCTCCAAGCACACCTTTTCAACTCATAATATGGGAAAATAATGTGGAAGTATCCTCTTCCCATTACATTTATTCTCCAGTCCCCAAATCCCCAGACTACAGTGATTTGGTCAAAAATATCATTAAACCTCCACTACTTCTCACCCTTCGGAGACAAGACTCTTGCAATGACAGGGAATTTACACAGATTGATTTGTTCCTCAACCGCACCCTAGTTGTAAGAGACATGAGTGATCATACCCTTCTTTATGAACCTTCCCAAAGAATGAATACCAAAGTTAATGGAGGTATTCACTTCCAATTTGACAACATCCGCAAATTTTCACTTTGATCTAATAGATTCTGAGGGAATCCCACCATTACGCACCAGACCTTTACCTAAATCAAAGAGATGGGAAAGTTCCTTGTGCCCCACAAGGTCAAGTTGGGCACAATCCATCTCTGCCCTAGAGTCCTTTGGAAGATCTTCAGATCCAGGATGTGCATGGACCCCTTGCTTGCATGAAGCTCCCCCTTGCCCTTCCATCCTCTTGATCCTATATTTAGAAATATAAATACATTGTGTGACAATTCAGACTCAGGGTATGGGAAAACATAAATTAAAACACCATTTTAAATTTTTTAAAGAATTAATTTATAAATTTTATTTATCGATTTATAAAATCTAAAATTGACTTATTGGATGTATTTATATGGACATAAATTAATTAAAATAGAAAATTTATGTCTCTTTAAAAATTATTAAAAAAATTAAAATAATCATTTCATGTATTTTATACGAAAAATTTTGTATTTATATAATAAATGAAAGAGGAATGTTCAATTTTTACTTATATAAGGTTAACTACTTTTCCCACTTACATAAACATTATTTTATGTTTTGATTCATTTAAAATATTCTTATGATTTCTTCAAATAAAAACTATTCTTATAATTTTTGGGTATTTTATTATTGAGAATGGGTATTTAAAAGGAAATGGTATTTCCATATCTTAAAGTGTTTTTCATATGGGTTCATATGATTTTTAAGGGTCTCATGATAAAAAGGTGAAATATTAATTTTTTAAATGATATGGTACTTAAACATTATAAATTATAACTGGTGCAAAAAATATATCTTATGAGAATGACTAATCCAGATAAATATTATAAAAATGGGTGATTTTGATACTGCTTATTTGAATGGATGTTCCAAATATAGATCTCTAATGCATTTAGAAATGTTTATTGTATTCAAAAGAATGGAGGGAGTTAACCAGGGTGATTTCTCTAATATATTTTATTATTCACTATTTATTTCTATCATGAGTGAACAAAGGTTATGAATATGATGCTCTAAGATAAATACACGTGTTTCTATTTCCTTGTTATGCGTTTTAAAGGTTTTCATAGAGAGAAAATGTATCTTTATATGATTTATTTTATATGTTGAATGAATATTGTGGGAATGCTAATCATTTTAGGGGTTTTAAAATTTTTCCTAGAATAATAAATTTATTACTTTAATTTCTCATAATTAGATTTTTTCTCACCACCGATTTTTAAAAAATTTCCCTGGGGTTATAGATATGTATGAACAAAGATGAAGTCGTGTTGATAGCCTTGATGATTTTTCAAGAAAATAGAGCATGTTTCATCTTAAAAGTTTAATGTTATAGGAAAATATAAACTAATTATATGTGTATAATTTTTAAAATATGATTTTTATATAATATTTATGACCTAATTCCATAAAACTCTACACCTAAATTTTATTTGGGTATGAAAGAAAGTAAATTATATTCTATGCACAATAGATTATGTAATTTTTTAGGATGGGTCATTATATTAATTGATTGTTTGGTAAATTCAAGAACTTTGATAGAAATATTATGTTTATATAACATTACTCTTAAATAATATTTATTTATATTAAAAATATACTATAATTATTTATTTCCAAAATAATATTTATAAGGGTCCAAAACAATTATTTTCGTAAAAACTAGTATTTTTCAATAAATATGGATTTTTATTTAAAGTTGAAAATAAAGTATTTATAAAATTACCTTGATAAAATAAATATTATTTCATAAATAATCATGTTAAAATTATCCAATGGAAAATATTCATAATTTTATAATATAGTTGATTTTTTGGAAAAAATTAAATAGGATATGAATATACAGTATATATTGTGACAACATAATATCCCACAAGTGTTGTAATAAATATTATAAATGGAATATATGACCTAAAATACATTTAATCTTTAATAAATATATTTTTTATGTTATTTTATTAATTTTATAATCCCTTATTGAATCCTCTAAAACCTATATATTATTTTATGGTTTTGAAATCAGTTATTTATGAACATTACTAACTTCTACATCACTAATGGTATTATTTCAATTTTCATTTCCTTTTACATATAAAATATATAAAACCACTCATATTTGGTAAAAAGGTCAAAATAATGATAAGGTTTTTGATTTTGATTATTTTATCATATAGAGTCCAAAACTAATGTTTATAAATTATTAAATAATTCCCCTCTATTTTTTCTATAAACACCCACCCAACCTACCACACCTATTTAATAAAATCCCATTAATCATGAATTTTATTTCCTTATCCCTCTCTAAATCCCATCCAATGTGTTATCATTCTCTTAAGAAGCTCCACAGTGCTTTTAGAAGCTCCCTCTAATGATAAGAGACTCTCTCCTCGTCCATTATTTCAATTAAATTCATTGTACTCGACCGTTTTGGCATCCAATTATTATTGTTTTAATGTTTATTTATATATCCCTTTTATTATAATTATGATTCCCATTTAATAAAAGAACACCTTTCACTCCTATTAATCCCTTCCATGAATCGTTTTGTACACATATTATGCTACAGATGTTTTCCCATCATTTTCTATGTCATACTTTTGTTTTTTCAATACCCATACCCATTACTACTCAAGGGAATTAATCTAAATGAAACTATACATAATTTATTATGGATTTACATATATGTATCAAATAGTAATTAATCTTGGGATCAATATTTATGAAATATTATCTTCTATCATATGATATATGTGGCACAAAAAAACAAGTACATTATACGAATGTGATAGGAGGGATGATAACAATATATTCGAAAAATGAGTTAGATAATATTATTATCTCATGAGATACCATGTATGGTTCATTTGAGGTTAAACTATTTCATGATGTCTTGGTGGTTATCCTTGAATTATTCTTATGATTTCAGGTTTTATGGTGTCTCCACGTTACTATGTTTCCTTGATATTATCATCTTATATCATACATTGATGTTCATTTTTATGATTATCACCCCTTTTATGTCCCCTTGATATTATTATTGAGTAACATGTATTTCTTACATCATTTTATTATTTGATTATTCCCTTATGGAGAATTATATCTCACCCCTTTCTAATATAAATCCAACATCTATCCCATGTAGTCTTAGAAGACAAATAGATTTTGAGGGAATGTTATAGAGCTTTAAATAATGCTATTGTATTCAAGTTTATTATTATTTTTCTGTGTATCTAATTACCTAAACAGATTGTCCAAATGATCTTTTAGTATTTTCTAATATGTATATTTATATAATAAATCATGAAATAATGTATGTTGAATATATGGGGTGTTATAGGTGGTATCTAAGTAAGGTCTAGTAATTTTTAGAGATTATGATTTAAAAACCTCAATGAAGGCCTTTTCGATTTGATTAAACATAAGAAAAAATCCCTAAATATTAGTAAAGTATAGAGTAAGTGGTTACCAAGAAACAAAATCTATTTATGGATAGTAGATGTGGATGCAACTATGGAATATTTTTACCTAGGGCTGAAAACCCCTAAAAGGGTGTATTTTGTACTTACTCTATCATCACCTAGTGCATGAAAAAGTTGCCTTGTTTTACACCATATTTGACACTTGCTGGGGATATTTTTTTCTAAATTCATAAGATTTATATAAACCATTATTAAGGTAAAAAATTTACACAAAATTTTGTGTTACCAAATAGACCATGGAAAACATAGATTAAAACCTACAAAATCAAAGGATATGTAGTGTATGTCATTTATAAGTTATACCTTCAATGTTAATAAATTCCCCTCTTATGTGTGTAATAAGCATAAAAATTATTATCCATAATATTCCCTATATTTTAATCAATGGATAGAAATAAGTGTAACCGATTCTAAAATCAATTTGAAGGGAAATGTAAAGATATTCCCAACATAATAAGAGCCGGAGTTTAGAACCTTATAGAAAAAAATAATCAATTATCTCAAATATTGAAAAAAATACCGAAATCAAAGGGAAAACCCATTTCCCCCTAATAAGAATAAAGTTTTAATTGATACATTTGTGTGATAAAGTCCTCTAAATTTTAGTGGATCTCTATATCCATTAATCATGGAATAAAATATCACCTCTATTTAAAATTTATATTTTAACCTACAATCCAATGAGGAATATAATTTTATTATTTTCTTATCCTACTAAGAGAGTATCTAATAAATGGTGTATTTTTATAAAAAAAATATGAATCTGGAGTATGAGATCAAAACTATGGAGGGGAAATAATTCTGGATATTTTTTTTCAATAAATATTTTCCTCTCACTCTATGACATAAAATGGAGAGGTATTTTCATAGACATAAGAAAAATGGTGATAAATCAATTAGGGTGTACATTGTTAACTTTACAAGACTTTTATGATACACCTCCATCTTTTTTATTGACCTTTAAAGTAATGTTGATCTCTTATTTAGTTAGATAATTTTGAGCCTATATATATATTTGACGATTCATGAAATTGATATCTATGATGATATTATATTATGTTCAGTCAAATTTGAAATGAATATTAGTGAATCTCATGGTTAACATGGGTCAATAGACTGGAAGAAGAAAATAGATTTTATTTTTTGTGGAGAAATGGAAAAATATCATATTGGAAATTATTTCCCAAATCCCACTTGCTAAATTTTTGGAATGAAGTATCATAGGAATTTCATGAAGGGAAAAGAAAATTATTTGAGTGTGGGATAGAAGGGAATCTGGCTAAGGAATGCTAAGAGGATAAAACTACCAATATGATAGAAGATTTGAATTCTCTAGTAAAATATCAACCAATTTTAAAATTTTTCAAATATATGTAACAATTATACAATAAATTTTTAACATCCTAAGTCTTCAAAAAGAAATACTATGTTCGATAACATACATGATACGCTACATCGAGCTTAAATAAAAAAATATATTATTTTTTAAATGTTACCGTTATAACCTAGCTATTGGAATTGAGATAATGAATATTATTAACTAGATTATGATTAAATTTTGTACACATATTTATATAATGATTCATTGGATACCAAATTAATTATAAATCAAACTAAAAACCAAATATAAAGGATTCATTTTTATGAAGAAAAAAAACTATTTAAATGAAAATAAGTGAATTTATGAAATAATAAAATCAATCACGATGGATTTAATTAATTAAATATATATTCAATATATCCAATTTAATTTTTAATATTCATCTTATATTTTTTCTATACATTACATAAGAACAAATTCAATTTTTCAGATAAAAGAATTATTTTTCGAAAAAAATGAAGTTTTGTCACCTTTTGATAGAGAACCCATTTTAAATCTCTTTTTCTGACAAATTTATAAGTTATATTTAACAAAATAAACTTCTTATTTTGATTTGGGAAATAAAATTTTACTTTGGAATTATTTTGGGTATTTTGTGGATAATATTCATATTTTAATGAATAATGAAACACACTGCATTTTAATTCAAAACTACTTTTTCATCTATTTTTTATTGATATATTATCATTATAATTATCTTTAAAGTATATTTATATTATTTTATTATCATTTAATCCAATTTTGGTAATTTTTATCAATTTAATGTTGAAAATATATAAAAAATATTTCAAACTTTTGAACATTCCACTTTATATACCCACTTTTCAGTCTTGCATGCATAGTTAATTTTAAATATAATTTAAATTTTTTTTAATTTAATTAGGTGAAATGGATTCAATTTTTTTAATAAGAAATTAAAAATTATTATTTAATCTCAATTTAATTTTTAGGTATTAAAAATTACCATGGTAAAAAAATTATTTACCGTAGGGAAAGTAAAATTTTGACATGGGTCAAATTTTAAAGTTTTAAGCTTAACCTTCATTAAAAATACAACATTTAAATAGTTGTTGAGGTGTGTATCAACCCTTAGAATCATAAAAAATATTAATTATAATCAAAATCTAGGTAATTTTATGCCGCCTCTATATGGTTGTATTTTAATATAAGATAATCAACAAACTAATCCATTGAACCCACCTCTCTTCAAGTATAAATACCACAACTCCACCTCCCATTTTCAAACCAAAAAATCCTTTTAGATCATAAAATATATTCCAAAACCTCTTCAACTCACTCTACCCATGACAAAGATCTACTGGTCTCACTAAAATACCAAATCCAAGGTTTTGAAGGGTCTTTTAAGGAGGGTATATTCAAGTGATAATTTTCTATAAGTATCTATCTTAATTTCTTTTCTTTTTCTACTTCATCCCTACCTCCTTCATACATAAATTCATGATTAATACATAATAATGTATATATTAGAGTTTTATTTTTCTAATATAATATATTATATCCATTTCATTTCTCACCTCATCTTAATCAAATAAATGAAATTGTTGTCCATGTTATGCCAATTAATTGCCTCCATGAATAATGTATTTGTTATTTTTTCCATTACCTCATTCATGGATAGTATTAAAACTAGTTTTTATGTAAAATAATATTTAAATATTTATATTATAACATATTTATAATTCTATAAATGTTATATTAAACATACCTTCATTCTTTTCATATTGTGGTTATACGATAACTTCGTTTGGGGATGTGTGGACAACCGCCTCCTAAAAATGATGTGATTCATTCACACATCACATAGAATGTATTAAGGATTTTTTTATTAAACATATATTATATAAATGAAATATTAATTATACTATAATTATATTATATATTTATAAATATTTATATACATTTCTTTTAATTTCACACTTTAAATATGATAGGAAAAACGAAAATAGCGTTTATCTGTACGTATGACCTACCGTCTCTATGGATCGGGTTATTATTTTCTCCTAAAATAATATTATAAATACTTATATAAGGAATATATAAGATATTTATCTAATTTTTTTATTATTGATATTTTGTACTTATGGCCACATGGACAATTTACATCATAAATTAAATTCCTTTTTGACTCAATTACCGAATATCGACAAAAAGTCTAATATGAACTTAACAAATTATGTAGTGTTTATAACATGGTAATAAGTGAAATAAAAAGAATAATAATCCTTAAAAAGGATTTATATAAATTAGAAACTAACCTATTTTCATTATTCACAAATAAAATGGGTGTACAAGACGAGTGGGACTCAAGGTAAGGGATTTTGTAACTCTATTTCCATTCATTGGGTTATACGTATACTTTGTTGATTTTATTTTGAAAATATTATGTATATAATCATTTTTTATTTTTTATTTTTTATTTAAACTTCTCTATGTTTTGATATAATTTTTATACACAAAATATACTCGTTGATTAATTCCAATCTCAATGATAATAACTTTGTAATGATATACTCATCTCACTTTTTACCTTTACGAGATTTATTCATTATTCACCAATAAATTATTTTATGTGGTTTCAATAAAATGATATTTTATTTTAAATATAAGTATTATAATTATATTCACGGTATTAAAGATTTAATTTTATTATTATTACTTTTATTGGTCATACAATTAGAGAGATAAAAAGTGGTAAGTTAATTTATTAACCCAATTTCAATTCATTGGGTTAAACTTATTCTTCTTGATTATTTAGTGCTATGATTATGTGAGAAATTTTCTTTGGATATGTTATATTTTATTTTTCATTTTTTATATTGATTTATAGTGAAAACATATAATCAATCTATTTTACAAAAAAAAATAACTTTTTAAGGGGATCTTTAACTAAAAAATATTTTTAAATGTTTTAAAGATTTAATATTATAAATCCTTCCCTTTCATGTCCATGTTTTTGAAAAATGTTTTTTAAGGATTTATTTACAAGGAAATTAATGTTTTAAAATGTTATTTCCTTTAAAAAGATTCAAGGTGTTATGAGAAACATTGATTCCAAAATTTTCTTTTAAAGTGATTTATATTTGTTTTAAAAATGGATTTATTATTTCAATATTTTTGAATATTCTTTTTTTCATATTCTCCATGAATGGAATTTCTCACACTTATATCACTTTTATTTGTTGACTTTTACTTTAAATGTGTATAATTTTATTTTCAAATTAAGTTTTTTCATTTATGAGTGCATGGATTTGTAAAAAAGATATGTGATTTCAAAGTGGAAATGTTATTTTTTCCTTTATGCTTGATTTATTTTTTATGATTGTGTTATGGTTCTTGGTAATTTGTTATGTATATGGTTGGTTACATGATTAACCAAGGGAAGGTGATCCTGTGATATCTCTCCAATGCATTGGGTAATGAGATGAAGTTTAACGGAAGGGTTTCTCCAAATAGATTTAAGGAATATACTATGATGGGTATTCTAAATGTAACAGTGATGGTTTCTCCCTATATAGTTGTAAATGATAAAATGTAAGATTTTTATGTATTACAAAATATACCTTTATGAGTTAGGATTCATAATATATTTTTTATGAATCTTATTATTTCTTGAGGTATGTTAAAGATTTTTTGTTTTTTGGGCGAAATGCTTGATTTTGTGGAAATTTTTTCATGGATGAATGGTTTCATTCCTTATATCATATCCCTTGATGAGATTTTTGTGCTCATCCCAAGTTCTTTAAATATATTCCACATGTTTTAAGTATGGGTAAGGGAAGCAAATATGTTAATAATATTTTTATCAAGAAAGTAAATAATGTTTTATGTTAAAAGGGTTTCCTTTGGTGAAAAAAGTGGATATTATGTGTAGTTGTCCACATGTAATGTATGTGTCTATTATGTATATTTATGGCCAAATTTTCTAAAAATATATAGCAAAAAAGGTTATAAATGTGAATTATTTACTTAAATAATGATAATGTAATGTTTTATGTTGGGTCCTTGTAGTTTGTATCATAGGGAGGTTTAGATAACATTTGGGATCAAGAGTTTTGGTTAAAAATATACTAAGTTTAGATATATATTCTTTTTTTTAAATCCTTATTCTATAAAATTTTCATATTGAGGAAATTTGGTTACAAGTGGAATGATTAAGATCTTAAACAGAATTCATATATCTTCCAAATGACATTATTCCAATAATTATTACAAGGTCATGTTCGGATGATTCTGAAACTTTTTCTAACATACAACTCTCTTACAAATAGTTTTATGAGATATAAAACAACTCCTCTATATCTCAATGCCATTGTGGTTCATGGTTTGTTTTTAATAAAATATTACTTTATCAATATTATCATATTTTTAAAAAGGTTAAATATTATCAAGGCATTCTTAGATATTTTACTTTATCACAAGATTTTGAACCATACTGTGATTTTAAAAAAATTGTTGAAGAAGGAGACCCTTGAACATCCTAATTATACATGATTTTAAAATATGATCTTTTAGAACATACTTATGGAATTTTAAAAGGACCATTGATTTAAATTTTTAAGTCAAACTCAGCCTGAATAGTTTATAAAAATAACCTTTTATCAGATGTTTTGAAATTATATGTCATACATGAATATTTTCTAAAACTATTTTTTTTGAACACCCATACAGACCAAGTTGTACAAGGTTTATTTGGATAAGGAAGAAAGCGATTTTGAATAATCTATGTATCATTGTTGCAACTCATGGATCTTATAGCTTTATTAACAAAATGGTGATGATACTATATGGAAACCATAATCAAGGTACAATGTTCTTTCTTTTGGGAATAGTTTTATAAAATAATATAGAGGTGAAATAAAAAACATCATGAATTAAAATGTTTATTTCATAATTATTTTGGATTAATATTAGCGGTATAAGAAACAATTTGAGGTTAAAACATGTTATAGTTATTTTTGACTTTTATAAAAAGGGACAACCTGCAAAATGGGTGACAACCCATAGCGTACGGCAAGTCCACAGGGATCAAACCCACAACCAAAGGGTAATAAGGGTGGCTCACCTACCCCTGGCCTATGTGAAGTCCCTAGTTAGTATGAATTTTTATTTTTAGTTAAATGAGTTAATGGAATAAGAAGAATTTAGTTTTGGGAACTTAGGTTTTATCAAATGGATCTCTTTGGAATTAGAAACTGATTTGGGAATTAAGGGATAAATGTTATTTTGGAAGCTTATCACTATTTTTTAAACCCTATATGTCTATGGAAAATATAATACAATGGGATTTTATTTGAAGAGTAATGGTTGAATTTTATTTTGGTAGAATCTATGTTTTAATAGAGGACTTGCAGAGATTTGAGTTATTTATAAAAATAATTGACCTATCTTTGAGAATATGTGATTTTGGAAATTACATTTTTGGTATGAAACATTAAGAGTGATTGATTTTATTTGGAGATAAGTGTACAAATTTATCTTGGAATATTATGTTATAAATTTCTTCTATGTTTTGAGATTCAATATTATTTTGTATTATTTTGAATAAATTTGAGAACAATTATTTATCAAATGGTCTTTGTTAATGTTTTTGTATTACAGTTGAATTTTAGAGACTAAAAGTGTTTTTTTCTTCATATAATGGTTTTTGATTTTTGGATAAATGTGTTATTGTATCCTAACAATATCATCTGTGGTTAATTTTGCAAGATAGGATAAGTATACAGTTAATCATTTTTAGATTCGGTGATTCTATAGAAGTTAATTCATCTTGAATACTCATCATTTGGAGAGAAAGATGAGTTTGTAGTGGAATTTTATTACAGGATGAAGCTCTACTTGACATATAATTTGGTTCCATTATGTTCATAGTTAATCTCATAAATTAATTCCACAACTTTATGAAAAGGATCTTAAAAAAGTTCTCTATTTAATTCTCCTAATATGAATTCAAAGACCATTTAACCCATTACAAATTTATGGTTTTTTGATTTTTAACTTTCTCCTAAAAATTTTTTCTATCACTCTCCATCAGAACTTGATTGTTAGTTTTCACTTATATATATATGTTTTTTACATGGAACTCTAGTATTATTTCTCTTAGGTGATCTTTATACTTCTCTTTATATCTTTTTAAGTCGATGTTTTATTGAACCTTTTCTGGTGTGGGATTTTAGATGAATTATTTGGAAAATCCATGCCATAGTTATGAACCAAAAATTCAAATTTAGACGATTCAATTTATTAAAGGGGGAGTATGTAACATCTTGAGTTTTAAGAAACAAATACTATGTTCAATAGAATACATGATACGCTACATCGACCTTAAATGAACAACAAAATATTATTATTTAAATGTTACAATTATAACATGTATATTGTAATGGTGAGAATGAATAGTATTAATTAGATTATGAAAATAATTTGTACACATTTTTATATAAGGATATATTGGATACTAAATTAATTATAAATTAAACAAAAAACCAATTGAATATAAAGGAAAAAATTTTTAGAAAAAAAACTATTTAAATGAAAATAAGTGAATTCATAAAATAATAAAATAACACCTGATGAATTTTATTAATTAAATATATATTTAATATGTTAAGTGTGATTTTTAAGATTTATATTATATGTTTTATAGACATTAAATAAGAACAAATTCAATTTTTCAGATAAAAGAAGTATTTTTCAAAAAAAAGGAATTTTTAGCACATTTTTATGGTGAAACCATTTTAAATATATTTTTTGACACTTTCATTAGTTCTATTTTATAAAATAAACATATTATTTTTTAATAAGTAAATGTAATTTTACTTTTGGATAAAATTGTTATTAGATTTAGGATAATATTTATATTTTAATGAATAATGAAAGACACTGCATTTTAATTCAAAACTACTTCTTCATGTAATTTATTTATATTAATAAAATATAATTATAATTAGTTTTAAAGTATATTTTGATTATTTTATTAACATTTAATCCAAATTTGGTCATTGGAATAAATTTCTAGTTGAAAATAGATATAAAAACATTTCAAACTTTTGAACGTTTCACTTTAAAAACCTTCTTTTTAGGCTTGCCTGCAGAATTAATCTTAAATATAATTTTCCCAACTATGTTAATTTAATTAATTAAAATGTATTACATATTTTTAATTATGAGTTAAAATTTTTTTAAGGTTTATATAATTTTTTGGTAATAAAAATTTACCAATGTAAAAAAAATTATTTTCCGTAGTAAAAGTAAAATTTCGACAAGGGTTAAAATTAAAAGTTAAAATATTAGCCGGCCTAAAAACATAAAAAATTAAGCGGTGTTTTAGGTGAGTCTAGAACATAAAAGGCCTATAAAAAATTAAGTACAATACAAATTCATGTAATTTAATTACACCTCTATATTGCTGGCCATTAATATAAGATAAGCAATAAACTAATCACATGGACTCACCTCTCCTCAAGTATAAATACCCCCACTCCACCATCCATTTTCAATCCAAAAAGCCTTTTAGATCATCAAATATAAAAAAACCACTCCTCCTAACTATAATAATGTACATGTGATTCTTTTATGACAAAAATACCAAGTCCATGGCCCTCTAGGGCCTTTCAAGGAGGAGATATTCCAAAGGTAATTTTCTCAAAGTACCTCTCTTAATTTATTCTCTTTTTCTTCATTATCCTCACCTAATTACTCTATAAATTCATGATTACTAAATAATAATGTATATACATTAGTGTTATGTTTATATTGGAGTGTCTCATATCCATTTCATTTTTCATCCGCACGTATTCAAAGAAATGAAATTGTTGTCCTTGTTAGGCAGGTTAATTGCCTCTATGAATAATGAATTTTTCCTTTTTCCATTACCGCCTTCATAGATAACCTTAAAAGTATTTTACCAGTTAAATAATACTTTAATATTTATATTATAACCTATTTAAAATTCTTTAAATATTATATTAAACATACCTTCATGCTTTCCATATTATTGTTAAATGATAACTTCATCTAGGGACCTATGGACTACAACCTCCTCAAAATGATGTGATTCTTTCACACATCACATGGAATGTATTAAGGATTTCCTTAGTAAACATATATTATATTAATTAGATATTAATTCTACTATAATTATATTTTAGACGTACACATGTTTATATACATTTCATTTAATTTCACTCCTTCAATATGACATGAAAAACGAAAATAGCGTTCATGCGTACGTACGACCTACCATTTCTGTGAAAGGTGTTTTTAGTTTGTCATAAATGATTATTATAAGTACTTATATAATGTATATATAATATATTTATATCATGTTTTATATTATTCAGATTTTGGACTCATTATGACATTGACAATTTACATTATAAAGAATTTCATTTTTGACTTAATTACTAAATATCGACAAAGCATCCGATATGAACTTAAATAATTATAAAATTTTAATAAAATTTTAATAAGTGATATAAATTTAATAATAAACTTAAAAAAATATCATGCAAGTAGAAATTAATACTAGTTTATTATTCAGGAATATACTGATTGTATGAGATAAGTGAGACTCGAGGTAAGGGATTTTCTAAGTCAATTTTCATTCATTGGGTTATACATCTACTTTATTAATTTTATTATTCCAATATTATATGTGGAATAAATTTTTGTTGTTTTATGTTGTAATTTAAAATTATATATGTTTGGATATAACTTTTATACAAATAATCTCCCCATTGATTAATTTCCACCTCAATGATATGAACTTTGTAAGGATTTACTCATCTCACTTTTTACCTCTATGAGATATATACATTATTCGAAACCAATTTATTTTATTGGTTATGTATATAATGGCCATTGATATGAAATATCATGAATATATTTATATTCATGGTTTTAATTGTTTCATTAAATTATTATTACTTTTATTGGTCATACGATTTGACAGATTACATGTGGTAAGTGAATTTCTTAACCCAATTTCCATTCATTGGGTTAAACTTCTACTTCTTGATTATGTCATCCTATGATTTTGTGAGAAATAAATTTTTTTATATCTTATATTGTATTTATAATTTTTTTATTTATCGTTAAAACTTATAATGGATCTAGTTTTTTAAAATGATCTTTGTAAGCGGCTCTTTAACTAAAACATCATTTTAAATGTTTTAAGGAATTAATATTCTAAATCCTTATGTTTCATGTAATTTTTTTAAGAAATGGTTTTAATGATTTATTTATAAGTACATTAATTTTTTAAAATGAAAATTTCTTTCAAACGTTTCAAAGTGTAAATGGACACTTTGATTCAAAAATATTTTTTTAAAATGATTTAAATGTGTTTTAAAAATTAATTGATTATTTCAATATCTTTGATTGTATATTTTAACATATTCACCATGAATATAATTTTATAATTTTATGTTGATTTAATTTTTCTATGTTTACTTTAACTTTTTAAACATTTATTTTCAAATAATGTGTTTTCATTTATGAGTGCTTGGCTTTGTAAAAATGAAATGTGATTCCAAAGTGGAAATGTAATTTTTTCCTTTACACTTGTTTTATATGTTATAATTATGTTATTTTTCTTGTTAATTGATTATATATATTGGTGGTTCCATGGTAAACCAAGGGCATGTGATCCTGTGGTAGTACTCTAATTCATTGGGTAATGACATGGAGTTAAACGGAAGGGTTACTTATAAGATATTTTGGGAATAACTATGATGGGTATTCCAAATGTAACTGTAAAGGTTGTTCCCTTTATAGTTGTAAAAGATAAAATTTTATTATGTTATGGATTCCATAAGTTAACTTTATTATTAATTATTTCTAATAGTTTTTTAAAGAATCTTATGGTTTCATGAGGTAAGTTAAAGAGTTTATGATTTATTTCTTAAAAGTATGATTTTGTGGAAATGTTTTCATGGACTAATGTTTTCAATCCTTATTTAATATCCCTTAATAAGATTTGTTTTTTCATCACATGTTTTTTAAATGTTTCCATAGGTTTTAAGGATGCGTAATATAAAGGTATAAGTCAATGAGGTTTTTACCCAGAAAGAAAATCATGTTTTATTTTAAAAGTGTTTCATTGGGAGGAAAAAATAGATACTGAGTGTAACTGTCCACATATAATGTATGGGTCTCTTATGTAATATTTATGGCCTAATTATCTATAAATATAAACCCAAAAATATATTCAATGTAAACTCTTGACTTAACTCATTATTATTTCACGTTTAAGGCTGGGGCCTCATAAAAAATCAATGCATTAATCCAAGGGTTGTTGACAATAACTAATGCCAAAAACCTCCAAGGCCTAAAGAGAAATGAAGATCATATATCATCACAACTATTTTGGTGGATATTTAAAATTATGTGGTAATAGTTATGCTATTATTTATTAAATTATATTGAATATTATACTGGATTCTAGTTCTATAATTTATTTATTATTACACAAGTTTAGTATATTTTCTCAAAAATCACCTTCGAACAAGGAACATGAGTTATCAATTGAAATGATATATAGGAAAATTATTTCATCCCAATTATTTAACATATCAACATTCAATATCTTTGTATTTAATTTTCATGTGAACCATGTGATACACCACTTTTCATAATTTGATGCATTCCTAGGTATGGATTATAGTTACTTGTACAGAGCCCACATAAATTTATGAGAGAAGTAAATCCCCTTCTATGTAACAAACCATCTTATGATTCTATAAAATTGAAAGGAGGGTGATGAATCTCATTTGAAATCATCATATCAGGAATGTGAATTATTTCTTCATAATAAATCATATCAATCACAAATTATTGATACCAAGGAAAATATCATCCTTATAACATGCCAATTATGAGGGAATATGGTGGTGTATTTCTTGAAAAAATGCCATGTCAACCTTATTGTCAAATGGTTGAGTTATAGACTAATATTATACCCATATTTCTTAAAATATCCAAGACTCTATATATAATATCCACTATATTACATTAATATTTGAATACTAAACTGCATGTGAAACTAGATGAGGGGTTTATATACCCATGTGCTTCACTATGGGCCATCAGGTAATTTTATCAAGAAGAATGATGGGTCAATTAACCTTTTTATTTACTATAATGAGGTCAAAAAATAACAATAAATAAAATGTATCCACTACTATGGATTTTTGAATTATTAGATTAGCTAAATGGAGCCCAGTACTTCCCTAATGGGGGTTTTCATTCAGGAAATTATCGAGTAAATGTGTAGAAGGATTATATATTTATTGCTTATTCTTATACAAGGTACATGCACTATGAGTTTATAGTGATTTCATTTGGACTCCCTAATAATTTGATAATCATCACGTACGTAATGAATAGAATCGCTATATATTATAACAATAGTTTTTTAGTTGTCTTTATAGATGATATTCTTATTTACTCTAAAATCATAGAGGTACATGGGGAGTATTTGGATATTTTATTGCAGACTTTGTGAAAGGAAAAATTATATTAAAAGTACATAAATTGTGAGTTTTGGATGGATCAAGTAACATTCATGGGGATTTTTATCACTAAAAAATGATATCTATGGTTCTATTAAAAATAGAGAAAATTGGTGGATGGTTGAGACCAATATCTATGATAGAGATCCCCAGTTTCCTTGGACTATTTGGGTAATATCGTCACTTTTTACAAAACATCTCTTTATTTTCAATCCCACTAACCAGGATAACTCATAAGAGAGTGAAGTTTTTCTTAACTAATGAATTTTAATTGTTATTTAAAGAGTTAAATAAGAAGATAATAATTGAACTTGATATCATATTACCCACAAGTGGGGAAGGATTTATAATCTATAATGATTTTTATAACAATATCATGGGTTGTGTACTCATACATGATGTAAAAGTGAGAGACTATTCCTCCCACCAATTAAATATCGATGATAATAACTACCCAATGCGTGATCTATAATTGGTTGTAGTGGGATTTTCATTAAATATTTTTTGTAATTATCTCTAGGGGAGAAGTGTGACACACACACCTATAAATGTATGCATCATAAAATCCATATGTATATATTCACAAAAATAAAGATCAATATATTCCAGTGAATCTGGTTAGATTTGATCAAGTCTTATAATGGTTTAATCCAATACCATCCTCGGAAGGGGAACAAAGTGGTGGATGATCTGAGTAGAAAGGATCCCACAACACTATATATGATGGGGATTTAAAGGGATGTAATATTATTAGACATGAAAAGGATAGATATTGGAATAATAAAAGGATATTCATCATACCTTGAAGAAATAAATACACAACCATCCATTCTTGAGAGGATTAATTATTCCCAAAATGATTATGACAAGATATAGATAGAAGGTTGTAAATATTTTTGAGTTCAACTTTGCTAAAGAAGGATTAAAATGGTTTTGACCACAGATATGTGTCCCATAAAAACCATAATTGAAGATGGAAATTTTATATGATGTCCATATCTCAACCTTCTCTATTTTTCTAGGAATCACTATTATGTATAGAGAAGTGAAGAAAAACATATGTTGGGATAACATGAAGTGGTATATTACTGAATTTGTACCTCGATTCATGGTATTCCAATAAATCAAGGATAAATTGTAGAATTATAAGGGTATGATGTGACCATTTCCCATAAAAGTGTGGAAATCGAAAAACATAACCATGGATTGTATTATGGTAATCCTTATGACATTTAAAAGTAATAACACCATATTTGTGGAAGTAAATATCTATAAAATTTCATAAAATTTCATTTCTATCAAGGAAGATTTATCTCTTAACAAACTTGACAAGATATATGTTAGGATAGTTTTGAGACATCATGGAGTGCCACTCTCAATTATATATGATCAAGATCCGAGGTTTACAATGAGGTTCTGGAGAATCCTTTTGTAATCATTCAATCCAAATATGAGTTTAAGTATTTATTATCGCCCATAGATGTATGGTCATTATGAGATAACCTTTCAAACTCCAAAGGAAATGTTGAGATCGTGTTCAATGGAAACCCATGAATGGTGGGATCAACACCTTCCCTTGGTGAAGTTATCATAAAACAATCGTTTCAATTCTGTAATTCAAATGGAACATTATGAGGCTCTATATATGAATTGGGTTCAAAATATAATATTACTAGATGAAATAAGATATATGGAGATTATGGGGATGGATCTTATCCATGAGATAAAATTGAAGGTTCCAACTATTCTGCATTATCAGAAATATGCTCAATTTTGACAAAAACTATGTACCAATAATCATCGAAGTGACTTATATTTTCAATTAAAATTTAAAGTGTTTTTTAATATATAATTATGGAATAAATTAATAGGTTTTTGAAAGAAGAATATGATTATTTTTTGATACATAATTCCCTTTTAGAGCCTCTAATCCATAGAATTTTTGGCTTATTGACTAACACTCTCATCTAACCTATCTCATGTGCATGATGTGTTCTGTGTATTTTTCTTGGAGAATTACACACTAAACGCCTCACATGTACTAAATACATTGGTGGTAAATTTTGAGAATGATCATTATTTCATAGAGAAGTCTATGAAGATCATAGATCCTCGGGACAACATTCTATGAAATATGATAACTCGCCTAGTCAAAGTGATGCTATGGATCCATAAGTTTTATGAATAAACATGGGAACCAAAAAAAGGTGATGAATTAGAAGTAAAATCATATGATTTAATATATGAAAATAAATTTCATGGTAAAAATTTCTAAAGTGGTTAAAAATGTAACAACCCAAAATATTTTATATGAATTTCTTTATTTTAATGAATAAATGTTTTATTATTTAATGTCATGATGGAATATTCATGTATGAATTTGGTTATTTTGGACCATTATAAAACATAGACAATCATGGAACGACGTCAAAATGTTTCTTTAGCTATGATAAGTGGTAGAAAGCACCAAACACTACAATCCATCTACAATCATAGGGTCTAGTAGCTCACCTCCACACTAAACTCATGCAGAAACAAACAAAACCACATAGTTCATATTCACCCATAGATATACTGTACTAAAGCATTCGCAAGCGTTACACATTTAGAGTTGATGATAAACATGCAGGGGTATTTACGAATGAAACGTGGTCTTCCCACGAGTGAACTCTCGGTCTTACTAGGCCCTCTATATACAACCTCCAGCAACCACACAACATGCCAAGACAGGAACACTTCCACCCTCACTCGTGGCATCTCAGGTGAGTATGGATGGTAAACTACCATTTCATACTAAGGAAACATCATGGGTGTCTAACTCTACCCCCATCGAACGATTCTAAAGATGAATCTTCTCTAGACTCCACCCTTTGATTCCTTAAATTTTCCATTCATCAGAAGAAAAACATGTTCTCACCATTGTGGACACACCACATCCTTTGCCTAATACAGTCAATCCATGTATGACTGGTAGTATTCCACACCCAAAATGATGTCGTAAGGCCTCAATGACATGAATGAGATATCCCAACCACAACTCTCACCTCCAAGAGTCATGTCACACTATCAGTGCTAGTGTGTGATCAATAGGTGTCCTCTAGTAAGAGTCTATAAGCATGAGGGTTAAGTCCATAGTCCAACTAGAACCTCAATGTCTCAAACAGAACTCTCATAAAAAGGATAATGTCTAGATCATGTGTCCATTTAAAATGGAAGCCAAAAGAAAAGACACAGATTACACCTAAAATTATCTCTTGGAGCTTCCTGGTCATAAGACAGGATCACATACAGTTGTCCTTTCCCACATCATCTAGATCCCTATGCCTGGCATGGAAAACTTGGGGGTTGTGGTGGAAAATCTGAAAACTGCCTGCCACCTCCTGCAGCTCATCCATCTCCTCTGTGTTTCTCTCTATCTTGTGGAACTCCTTGTTCCCAACATTGTCTCTGCCAAAGAGGCTCCTCTTCTGGCTTCCTCTCAGTGGCATAGTAGGACAGACAATATTTTGTGATATTTCACTAGCCTTTTCAAGCATAAATCTACCTCTCCTGCGGCTGATCTGCTCTTCGGTGCTGCTCTTATGCCACATACCCATGTGTCTGTGTTCGGGCATCGGTATACCGTCTATTTTGCGATCCTGTCACATGTCCTCCACTAGCCTCAGTAGACCCATCTAATAATCTTTAATACCACTTTTTCATGACCTGTGCCCCGAATCTCGTGTCATGACATTCCCCAAGACCACCTCCCAAAGTTCAGGGGTTGGCGACTTGCGCAGAAGGCGTCAACCTGCAAGTGGGAGGAATTTTCCTGAGTAATTATATGTATGCACACACAATGACATCCCAAATATAGAAAGGTAAACATGTATTCCATTAAATAAAAACTAATTAAAAGTAAAAAATTGTAGGTCAAATGGTCTAGAATACAAACCCAAAAAAAAGAAATGAAAATAGGATAGTACAAGGAATCTTTGAAAAGTCATTTTTTGAAAACCCCACCTGACGAGTAAGTGTAGAGTATCTTCTGGGAGTCGTAGAACTACTCCATGTATTCTGAGTCTCACTAGGAAACACTGATGTAACACCCTGAGATTTTATGAAAAATATTATTTTTTATTTATTTTATTTCTTCTATTGTACACTACACCAAGATTATCTTGTACTATACGCAACACTGTATTAGCTTGTAGTATACACAACACTATTCTTGGCTCGTGTTACACACAATTTCAAGTTCATTTTGTAGAAATTATTCTACGCAACATTAAGTATAGATTTTGTTTAATGTATAAAAAAGTTTTGATTTTTTTATATGCAACACCAAAGTGATCTTGCACTACACGCAGCCCTAACTTGTGTTACATTACACGCAATCACGTTCTTCCTCAACAGCGTGTGTAGTACGCAATATTTGGTTTCACTAAACAATGATATATTGTTATAATATTATTATTAAATAGCTGTTATAAATAGTATGAACTAAATTTTTAATTTTATGACATTATAATTCATCGTACACATTTTATAGAACATGGTATAAGAACAAAATAAATTTTTTCGGGTAAAATAAGTATTTCTCAAAAAATGCAATTTTGTCGCCTTTTGATGGCGCACCCACATTAAATTTAGTTTTTGACATGTTTATAAGTTCAATTTGGCAAAATGAAATTCTTATTTTGAATCAGTATATTAAAATTTACTTTGGATTAATTTTTGATATTTTTCTGATAAGTTTCTTATTTTGATGAATAGTAAAAATACGATAAATTTTATTTAAAAACAAATTTTTTCATCGAGATAATTTATATGGATAAATTATAATATTGAAAGGTTTTAAAGTATGAATATAATATATTTTTACCATTTAATATAATTTATGTCATTAGCATTAATTTTACACTGAATTCATAAGTAAAAACATTCCAATCTTTTGCAACGATTTAACTTTTAAAACCAGTTTTCTCAACAGTGGGAGTAATTTTAAATTAAATACTGAAAATTTTGTGTTTCAAATTTGGAAAAATGGATTCCATATTTAGAATCATTATGTACAAATTATGTTAATAATCTACTTTTTATTTTTAGGCATTATGAATAGTAACTATGATAAATTTTGTTTACCATAGTTAATGGTAAATCGGGTAATTAAGAGTAAATATAATATTATAAAATTACCCTAACACTTGTCTTAATATAATTTGATGGTTATATTTTTTCCTAAATAATACTTGGGTCGAAATGGAATCTAATGGAACCCACTTGTATTTGATTAAGACCTTTTATTTATTTTATTTAAAGGAAAGTGAAATATGTCTCACTCAAACTTTAATAATTAGATTATTTTTAATATAAGATTATATAGAATATAAATTCGATTATAAATACTCATTTGAAATCTAAAATGTTTTTCTTTATCATGGTAATTTATTTGTAAATTTTAAGAAATATTTAATTACCTTAATATCTTATACATTAATGATGTAGAAATTATTTATTTAGTGATAAATCAATAATATAGTTTTTATTAAAATAACAATACCTGTCAAAAGGACCAGAAACATGACCAAGAATCCTTTATCGAGTATATATATACCCTAAACATCCAAGTGTATATTTTTGGACCACTCAGAGCCTTATAAGACCGATTAGGACATTTATATTATTTTATTTTAATTGATGTCAAAGATGTCACCTTCATAATTTAATAAATATAAAAAATTTAAATGTTGTGATTTTAAGATGATAAATTAGAGTAAAAATATTATTATGAAAGTTATTATATTTATCTTTATAATAGGATATTTTTTTTAATTTTTATGCAACAAATAAGTATATTAAATAATTATACCAAAATGTTGTAGTAATTATTTTATTAAGGGATATACCAAATTAATGGTTTTAAAAATATTAAAATAAATAATATATGAACAAATTAATGTTCCCCATGAATTTTTTTGAGGAATATGACATATTATGAATCTATTATATATTTTCTTTCAAACATATCTTCTATGTGGTTTTATTTAAATTCAAATAATGAATAGTGTCAAAATTTACACTATTGATATTTTATAAAAATTACATATTATTAAATTATTTAAAAATCACAAAAATATATAAAAACTACAAATTAAAAATTATATGGTCAAAATGGTTATAAAGTATCCAATTATGAGAAATTTACACATTTAATTATGTATTTATAACAATTTAGAATTTAGAATTTTATTAACACAAATAAAATTAAATAGATTAAATAATGATAAATCAAGTTGATAAGGTTTAAAATAAACTTAAAACATGTCTAAATCTTATTGTTTGATGAGATTTAAACCCTATAACATCTCAGATTTAACTTGAGTTATTTTTGGATGTTTTTAAGTGTGGTTTCATTTTATTATTAATTAATATTTTTAAGGTTTCCAAAAGTTCCCCCCTCCTCTCCTATATAAAGGTTCCTCCTTCCCTCTCCTCTTCAATCCATTTTGAGCCTTCAAGCTCGACCAAACCCTGCCAATTTCTCTTCTGAACTTCCCTAGAAACATATTAGAGTTCCTGGTCTTCTTCAAATACCAACTTTAGTTCCCTAAGAGAATGTTAAGAAGAGGCGCGTCGAAGAAGAGATAATCTATTCTACCGATTCTTTCAAGTTTCTTTCTTCTTCAACTTATTCTTATTTAGTTTTTTCATTATAAAGTAATAACATCAGTATCAACAATATACTTATATGTTATTATAAATATGAAACAACCACATTTTACCTTCTATCCATCCTACAGAAAACGAAATCACCGCGCGTGCGTACGTACAGAATACCGTCTCCACGCCGTGGTGTAATCTGTTTTCCACCACCACCTTACTTGGATGGGTATAATGGTGTAAATAAATAACTATATATGTAATTTTAAATTTATATTGATTCTGAAATATTATACATACACATCAATACAATTTCACGATCATGAGAATGATATCATCGCTCGTGCGTATGTACGGACTACCGTCTCCACAAATGCGATGAGATTCATTTTCCATGATTAACCATTCAAGTATGATTATAAAGTATATATAATAAATAATCATGAAAGATATTAAATAATAATGATACAGTATTTATGTACATATATTTTTCATTTACTTAATTCCATTTAATTCAATAAGGAAACGAAAACAGCGTTCATGCGTACGTACGGCCTACGGTCTCCATGAACAGCGTATTTCATTCCATTTATCGATCTATCATATATATTTATATACTGAATATATATTATATATAAATAATGTTTTACATTATGGAATTAATTAAATCAGGATATAACTAATAATATCAAGAACAACATGTCGAAACACGTATGATAAATGAAAAGATTTTACCCAAAATGATGCTTTAACATGGAATTTACAAAAGAACGTGTAATATAAAGTCATAAGTGAACCATATATGATATAATAACAATAAATATGATTCTTTAATAAGTAAGTGACATTATTTAAATCATTATATATGAGGTTCAGATACATACGAAGCATATCAGACATAAGGTAAGGGATAACTATTGTAATCTCGTTCTTATCCGAGATTGTTTATTCGTTAGTATTTATTGGGGTTATATTTTTCATCCATGTCCATAAAAAATGTTTTCCATAAAGTGTTTAATATTCTTCCATGTATGTTTAAATTCATGTTTACCCCTCTTTGACTTTTACTTTTTTTTATGGAAGGAATCTTTCTTTTGTTTACCATACGTGGTACTTTTTGACTTTTCCGTTAAAAGTATGAGGATGATGTTTTTTTTAACTTATACAGCAAGAACATATTTTTACGGTTTCAAAACACATTATTTTCATGAATATTACTCTACAATATTTCATGGTTATTTTCAACAAAATTATTTTCTTTTAAAATTGTGTGGCATTTTGTGAAAAGAAAATGATTTTTAAGAAGAAAGGATATTTTCCTCAAGAATTATTTTCAAGTGTTTTATCAAAACCATTTTCTATATAAGATGACATTATTTCATATGTGTATGTTTCAAGTATAATATCTCTATTATTTACATTATTTCACTTTTATGATGATGAAATGATATCCATTTGTTTTATATGGATTATGTTATGATGGGATGATGTTTATGAAACCCATTTTTATTCTTTGGGTTATGATGAATGATTTATGTTTATGTTGTGGCACAAGTAATAATGATTTCATTATGAGATGGTTGGGACCTATATCTCCCTCAAATGCATTGGGAAAAGATTTATATCTCATGAGATAGACATGGCTGGAATGGTAAGTTAATCTTGTTCAGTGATACAGGATTAGGACAAGAAGTGAACTCGATTCAGAAAGGGACTTTGTCCACTAAGATGGTCTTGGCAGAAATGCCTTGGCTACTATAGAAATCATATCAAGTGATTAATGGTTTTCCACAATTACATTTTTTATTCCAATTCTATTTTATCATTATTGATGTTCCTTTATGATATATTCCTTATGTACTTCCAAGATTTATGTATTTGCTCAATATTTTGTTGTTTAGATTTTATGTTCAAGTTTTTGCATTCAAATGTTTATGTATTGTTTTATGTTCTATATGTTTACCCTTACTGAGCATTTGAGTTCACCCTTTTTATGTTTTCTTTTCCCTAGGATATAAAGAAATGTTTTAGGTAAGGAAACAAAAGGAGAATATCTTTATGGGAGATGTTGAAGATCTTTCAACCTGATTAGAAGATTGTGTTCCGAGTTTCCAATGACACTAAACTGTTATGATCCTTGAGTGTTGGTTTTTGTTATCTATTAAGTATTCCGAAAAAGTAATGTAATGTCCAAGTACGTCAGGTTTGGGGTCTCTAAAACTAAGTCCTAGGCCACCAAGTCCTCCATCAAGGAGGTGCTCGTCTGCACCAGACACAACACATGCAGATGAAGCCCGAGAAGGGGTGAGTAACAAAATACTCAGTAGGGACCCCGAAACACAAAGGAAAAAAATCAATCCACAAAGAAAACAAAAAACAAGACATATCACACCAGTTATAATCTAGAGTAGGAATGTACGACTATCAGTCATATCATCAAACACCTTGGGATGCTGCAGAACACCTCCTCAATGAGTATAGTGGGTCTGTTGGGTCACACTAAAGCTGCATCCCAATAACCTTGGACGCCATTGGTACTCATCCCAAATGAGTACCATGGGTATGATGGGTCACATAGAAGATGCTCCCCACTATGGGTATGTCGACTCACACAAAAGTCGCTTCCCACCTTATCAATGGGGAGGAAATCCTCCTCTCGAGTATCGTGGGTATGTCAGGTCACACAGAGTCACCCCACACCATGGTCCTGTTGGGTCACATAGAGCTGCTTCCCACTGGTCCATCATAGCTGATCTACATAGGGTATCTTTTTATAATCCTTTAGTTCTCAGGAAACCACAGGGTTTCCACATGTAGGGCACTTGATTCTGGGAGAACCGCATCTCAAGACATTCTTCAAACTCCAACTTCCATGAAAGCCTCCATATAGTATTCCAAAAGTTCCACCTCATTGTGAGGGTTCCAATTCCACCAAATGTATCATCAATCATATTCCTGGTTTTAAATACATTGACATTTTTTCAAAAAAAGGGGTCAGTTGGGTCTGAGTCCCCCAACCCGACCCAGATCCGGTCCAGCCTGGGTCTGTCCCGGTCTGGCTAGACCCGATAGGGCGGGATTGGCCCGCTAGGGTGGGTTTGGACCTCTAGAGTCGCCCACACCCTACTCGGTCTGCGATAGGCAGACCAGTTCCTGCTTTTTTGGGATGCGTCTGGAAGCCTCGTCCACCTCCCCATACCCCATAGGTTGTCTGTGGGGATGACTCCTATGTCGTGGTCAATAGACCATGGAATTTTCTGTGTGTGATGCAGTGAGGTTCCACGTCTACGATGCTCCAACACATCCAGGTGGTTTCTTCTGCCCGCCGCCAGCCGCAAGCATGGAGGCCAGTGGTTCTTACTACACCGCTGCATCCCGAGTTGGCCACAGCACTCCTCTGCCGCGCCATTGTGGCATGTCTATGGGTTCATCCGGAGACCACTGAGTCTGATTCGGTGGTGCATTTTCATGTAACTTTTTCCTACAACCTCTAGGGAAATCTATATTCCCTATGATGGCCTCAGATCCTCCACAACCCCATTTCAAAGATGCATCCATGAAGAACGCACAAAACGCACAAGCTGGAGGGAATTGGCCATTAATCGTATCGGCTCACGCCCTCCGTGTTAGAGTTTCGGAGATAAGGGGAGGTTTTGGATTGAGTTTCTATTGTCAAAATAATTAATTAATATCTGTATAGAAAACACAATAAAAACACCCTCATGCAAGAACGAGTGATCTACGGATCAACCTATTCATGGGTTGATCTGTGTTCGTCGTTTTCGAATAAAGGATAGGGAAACGTGAAATAAAATAAACCTTGCACATATTTTACATCTCTATTTTTTTTAATATAATAACAATAACAATTCATCATTTCATTTTATTAACTCACTGTCATCTTGTTGAACTCATTATTCCAATAGTTGTCTCTGCTAAAGAGGCCCACCTGTCATCTCCCTCTCTGTGGCACAGTGGGTCAGAAAATCTCTTGTGAGATATCTCCTGCGGTTGCAAGCATAACACCACATCTCATGTGGCTGATCTACTTCTTGGCACTACTCTGGTACCATAGACCCATGTGTCTGTGTTCAGTCATGGGTATTCCTCTTATGTCATGGAAAGGGCCCATGACCTTTGAGAGGCGGGCATTGGGAGACCTTCTTGTGGAGAGCATCCTAGAAAACGAGGCACTGACAGCCAGAGCCACCAACAGACATCAGGCGGCAAACTCTTCAGTGGTGAGCAGTAGGTAGCAAACGAGGGGACCCAAGCAGGTAAGATCTTTCAGAGGATGACCTCAGGACTTGGGGTCAGTAGTGTGGGGCTCCCAGAGTAGAGGGAGTCAGCAGAGAACTAGGTTGTGCTTCATGTGAGGTGGGTAAGGACACATGGATCCTGACTGCCCGCCCAGCCGCACTGATGATCAAAAGACATTTGAGGGATTGCTATGACCAAGGCAGAGGTTCAAGTGAGGAGTTTTGTAGGGAAGAAGATGTGTAAGGGGTGCGGTCCAAGTGGCATGTTTTGGATGATGATTTAAGGTGCTACCACCACCACCCCTGGGTGGTCCACCACATTCTCAGGGAGCCAGGGGACAGGGGCGAGGCCAGCTTTAGGCGATAGAGGCCTATTAATACGGTTCTCTAGAGATGATTAAAGGTAGGATCTATGTCTTATCCACCTTTTCTAAAATTCATATATACATAAGTTCTATCCACTCTTTCAATGACACGGACCTCGTTCAAGGATCCGAGATTCTGGTGGATCCATTGACTCAGTCATTACGATTAGTGACTCTTATGGGAGGGGATTTGATGATTACACACTAGTTTCAGTAGTTTGAACTTATTATAGAAGGTGAGATATTTGGTTGGAATCTCCTAGTAGCGGTGTTGAGGCCTTATGAATTCATCTTGGGTATAGACTAGTTATCTACAGTCCGTGATCAGTTCGAATATATTAGGCGCAAATTGTGGTGTGTTCAGGAGGATGGGACCAAGTTTTCCTTCACCAGTGAGAAGGTAACTTTTTCTACATAGGACATACTTTCTCTAAGGAGGGATTATCCAATCACTCACCAATTGGATAGCCTCAACCTCGGTGTAGTGGAAGAGAGGAGTCCAAGATTTATTGTAGTGGTGAAAGAGTATGACGATGTCTTTCCTAATGATGCTTCAGGACTACCTCCTCATAGGTAGGTAGATTTCGGTATCGACCTATACCCTGAGAAAACACTAATATCCACATCATAATATTATATAGCTCTCATGGAGCTTCGTAAATTGAGGGTATAGTTAGAGGACTTGAAGTATAAGTGATTCCTGAGGCCCATCGTTTCACCATGAGCAGACCCAGTGTTGTTTTCCAAGAAGGAAGAAAGAATCTTGAGGCTATGTGTGGACTTCCAACGCCTGAACCATGTGAAAATGAAGAAAAAGTATCCACTACTGAGGTTTGATGAACTCTTTGAATAGTTTAAGGGAGTGACATGGTTCTTGAAGATTGACCTCAGATTAGGCTATCATCAGCTTCGGGTACGGGATGAGGAAGTACTGAAGACAGACATTAAATGTCGGTATAGGCACTATGAGTTTCTGGTGATGCTTTTTGGAATTACCAATGCGACAACAATTTCCATGGGACTCATTAATCGTATCTTCTAGCCATACCTCAATCATTTTTTGGTGGCCTTCATTGATGAAATCTTGGTGTACTTGGAATCATAGGAGGAGCACACTACACAGCTGCAGATAGTCCTGGATACACTCCAAGAGCACCAGATTTATGGTAATCTCTTGAAGTTCTAGTTCTATATTCAAGATTTCCACTTTCTGAGACATTCCACCTCAAAGGTTAGAGTTGCAGTGGATCCAGCGAAGTGAGAGGATGTGCTTTCTTTGGATACACCTAGGAGAATGAAAGAGGAGTAGAGTTTCTTGGGGTTAGCTGGATACTGCTGGAGTTTCGTGCTCGACTTATCTAGAGCAGCAGAACCCTTATAATCTTTCATATTGAAGGGAAAACTTTTCCTATATATAGAGAAGTTCTGTTAGAGTTTCTAAGAGCTGAGTCAAATACTGACATGTTCCCCCATCATGAGACTACTAGAAGAGGGAATTGGGTATGTAGTCTTATTTGACACATCAAGGACCAGACTAGGTTGTTCCCTGATGTAGGAGTGAGCAGTGATCGCATATGACTCGTGAAAGTTGAGAAACCATGAGTAGAACTATGTGACCCATGGCCTGGAGTTAGCATCAGTGGTCTTTGCATTGAAGATGTGGTGACACTACTTGAAGGGTGAACAATTTACCATCTACTTTGACCATAAGAGTCTCAGGTATATCTTCTCATGGAATTATATGAACTTGAGATAGTGGTGCTTGTTGGAGTTCCTCCAGGAATATGACTTTGAGATAGTATGTTCTCCCGGGAAGGGGAACGTGGTGGAAGATTCGCTTAGCAAGAGGTCTGGCCTAGAACATCTAATTGAGTCGATGGAGCAGTAAGCCATGATAAAGATATCCTCATGGATGATGATAAAGTATCTTACCATCATTCAATGACTGTCACTACCCCACTCTTTCAGTGAGTTAGGGAGGCACAACTTGTTCATGTTTATTGTGAGGTCCTTCGTCCTTAGTTATCTTCCAGAAAGGCTCCTAATAGATTTTGGATAGGCGGGGAGCACATCATACTTTTTAGAGGATTCACTTTTTTAGTTGTGATTTTTTGGGAGTAGGTGTTGTGGGAGTTCCACACATCCACTTTTGTGGTACATCCTAGTGTGGAAAAGATGTACCAGGACATCAGACATCAATACTAGGGGGAAAATATGATGTAAGCTGTGGAAGAGTTAGTTTCATGATGCCTCACTTATCAGCAATATATGAATGAGCATCAGGTTCCAGCAGGCTAGGCCTAGATACTTTAGGTACCACAGTGGAAATGGGATGGTATCTCAATGTACTTCATGAAAGAGTTACCATGCATGTCCAGGGGCCACGATTCTATCTGGGTGATCCATGAACGACTCACCAAGTCGGATCAATTCCTACCCATCCAGAGTAGGGATCGGTAGTGGTATTTAGACGTCTCTACACCAAGAAGATAGTGTAGCTACACAGGGTTCCTTTAATGGTCTTCTCAGACCATGATTCATGCTTTATATAGTGGTTGTGGATGGGATTATAGGAGGCGTTCAGGACTTAACTACGCTTGAGTATAACTTCTCACACTCAGAAATATGGTCAGATGGAGTGTACTATATAGACATTGGAGGGCATGCTTCGTGCCTGAGTCCTTGATTTTGTTCGCATTTGGGAGGACCAACTACCACTAGTGGATTTTTCATACAAAAAAAATCTATCAATCCACTATTGGAATGGCACCATTTGAGGACTTTTATGGGCAGCCATGCATGTCACATCTATTCTTGAATGACCAAGTGGAGTCATAAATCATGTTTCTAGAGTTGTTATGAGATACCACTGAGAAGGTTTAGATCATCAGGAGCCGATGAGGACTACACATAGTAGGAAAAAATCCTATGCTGACAGGAGATGGAGACCCATGGAGTTCAATGAGGGAGACCATGTGTTCCTTTGGGTCTCACCCTGATGGGTTTTACAGAGATTTGGATAGGGTGGAAAGTTATCTATGTGGTTCATCAAACCATTATATATTCTGAGTAGAGCTGGAGAGGTGGCGTACCTCCTAGCTCTTCCTGCATAGATACACCGGTGCACAATGTTTTTCACATTTCCCAGCTAAGAAGGTATGTGCATGATCCATCCCATGTCATCAACTAGGGAGAGCTGGACATTGATGATGGGGAGATGTTTGCAGAGTTCCCGGTGTAGATAGAGGATAAACATGAGTGAGTCCTTCATGGAAAGTTGATTTCTCTAGTGCATGTTCGATGTCATCATAGGAATCTCCCGGAGAGCACATGGGAGAGGGAGTCTTAGATTCATTCTTAGTACCTCCCTTTTTTGTTTATCCTTGTTTTGGATTATGAGGAAAGGAAGCCCATAATGGGGGGAGTAATGTAATATCCCAGAAATTCCAATTAATTTTTTATAAAAATAATATGGAATTATTTCAAGAGCATACGTTGTGACGAAACCTAATTCTAAGGCTCAGTGCACCCGGAATAGAATTTTGAACTTTTTTATGTTCATTTAAATAAACAAGTAAGTGGGTTTTTCTAACATCTAAAATGGTGGTTAGATAAAAAAAATATAAGGGCATTGTTGAACTTAGAACGGTAGGATTCGCCTAGAATGGGGTTAACCTCGACTGATGAGGGTCGACCGGAAAATATAGTTTTTGGACTTTTTAGAAAATAATAAAATAACATAAAAAGTTATTTCATTTTATTTTCTCACTGTTGAGTGGTGGCATGCCAGAATTATGGTGTGGCGGCGAGGTAGTGATGAGCCCCTTTAATGAGACTCCTTAACGGAAGAGAAACAACAAAGTTGTTTCATTAATGAAACAACATAACGACAAGGCAGCGTAGCTTAATAGAAACATTGCAACATGTTTTTATATTAATGAGATAATATACTGGGGAATCAAATGAGGAATTCATGTGATGAACCTAAGGTTAAAATCCACTCAAACGATGAATGAAGAATGCTTTAGAATCACTACCAATGTCAACGCACCTCGAAGAATGGGAATGGAGGGAGATAAATATCTATGACTTTGAAAGGAACTTGAATCCTCATGTGAGGATTACTTCAGCGAACAAAACCTTTGAGGTAGGGTTTTTTTGTTTTATGTTTCCATGTTCCTTATTTTAAACAATTAATGCGGATCAACCCACGAACAACATGATCTGCGGACCGTTCATTCTTGCAGGAGGGTACTTTTCTTGTGGTTTTGTGCACGAAGTATTTTACTAATTGAAATAGAACATCAATTATATATCCCATGATTCTGAACCTCTTACGCGAAGGTGCGGGACGACACAAACAAGGCTTGAGCCTCTCCACCTTTTGTGTTTTGTGCGTTATTCATGGAAGCATCTTCAAAATGGCAGTAAGGAGGATCTGAGGCCATCGTAGGGAAGATGGAATCCCCCAGAGGCCATAGGCGCAAGCGTCATGAGAACAGACCACCAGAGCAGACCCAGTGGTCCACGAAAGAAATCGTTGGCAACGGTGATCTCCAGTAGTGGCTGCGGGAGAGTGGGGTGCACCATGACGGCACATTGGAGGAGCGATGTGGCAGGCTCGGTCCGCGGTAGTGCGGCAGGAGCCATCGGCCTCCGTGCTGATGGATGGTGGTAGGTGGATGCGGCCACTCAGCCGTGTCAGTGCACCACGAATGTAGCACCGTGCTGCGTTGTACACGATAAGGTCACAGTCAATAAACCCCATATATGGAGGCTACCTCGTGGATGACCTATGGGACAGGGGGAGTAGACACAGCTTCTAGCTACATCCTGAAAAGAAAGAACGTATCTGCATATGGCAGAACGAGAAGGGTGTGGGATTCTCCATCTGGCCGGACCTAGGTCGAGCTGGATATATGTTTGGTCAGCGGACCTTGGATGGGTCGGGTCGGCCTGATCGGGTCAGACCAGACCCAGACCCCAGTATCCCCTTTTTGAAAAAACACCAATATCATTCAAATCGGGAATCCGATTGATGAGAATTTTTTGGATTTGGGACTCTCGTGAAGAGAAAGATCATTTGGAATACTCTATGGAGGCTTTCATAGTAGTTGAAATTCGATGAATGGCTTGAGTAGCGATTCTCCTAGAATCAGGTGCACTACGTGAAGAAACCCTATGGTTGGCTAAGACCTAAAGACTGCTAACAATAGACCCTGTGAGGATCAGCAACGATGGCCTGGTGGGAAGTGTCTTTTTTTGACCCAGCAGGCCGAAATTGGGTAGCGACTATGTGGGACCCGGCAGACCCACGGTACTCGATAGGAGAAGTACCTCAGTATGGCCGGTGTGGGAAGCGACTTCTGTGTGACCCAGAATGCCCACAGTGGGGAGCGGCTTCTGTGTGAGCCCGCATACCCACAGTAATCATCAGTGATGAGTACCATAGTATTCCAAGGTTAGTGGGAAGTGGCTTCTTTGTGACCTGGCATGCCCACTGTACTCATTGAGAAGGAGTTCTCTAGCAGCCCAAGGTTTTCGATGATATGATTGATGGCCCTACTTTCCATACTCTAAATTATACCTAGTGTGAGTTGTATTTATTCATGGTTTTCTTTGTTGATTTATTTATAGTCTTTCCTTGTTGGTTTGGGGTCCTTACTGAGTATATTGTTTACTCACCCCTTCATGGTATTCACCCGCAAGTGTTGTGTGTAGTGGAGATGACCGACTTCTTGATGGAGGACTTGGTGGCCTAGGACCTGGTGGTGCCCAGTAAGACCAGGAAGGAGGGGTGTGCTTCTATAGCTTCCATCAGCTACCCTACACTTACCAATCAAGAGGGGGTTTTCAGTGGATGGATTTTAGAGTTTCTTTGTAGTTTCTTGTTTTATGTTCATCTTTTTTTGGGTTTGTATTATGTCCCATTTGACCTAACTGTTATAATTTTACTTTATGGTTGTTTAGCGGAATGCATTTTTATCTATCCAGATTTTGGATGTTGTTGCGTGTGAATACGTACAGGTACTCATGAAAATTTATCCCACTTGTAGGTTGACGCCTTCGGTGATAGTTTCTCACCCCCAGCCTTCGGGATGAGGGCTTGGGGGATGTCAAGACACGTGCCTCGGGGGGCATGTCATGACATGATATGTATCTCAACTTATATTTATTGATTCTGTTATATTATTGTTTGACTATTACCTTATAAGGATTTATATATCACCCCTTTTATATGAACATCTTCATGTCATCCCATTCAGTATTAGAAGACAGATGGATTTTAAGGTAATATTATGGAGCTTTAAATAATATCAATGTATGGTTGTTTCATTTTATTTTACTATCTTCCTAATTACCCAAATACATTAGGCATAACGATATTTAAAAAATTTCTCCTCAATATCATTAGACAATAAATCATAAAATAAGTTTTATTAATGATATGGGTTTTCATATTGTTTTTTTCCAATATTGGGAATTAGAAATCCACAAGAAGGGATAAAACTAAATTGTTTCATGAAATCATTTGAGGGTCCCCCATTTGTATAGTATATAAAACTATTAGCTAAATCCATACCAATTTAAGAAGATATTTAATGGTATTTTCTATATTAATTAATTTTAATGTTATGTTTAACAGGAATCCATGATCTATAAAACTATAAGATGTATGAAATGATAAATTCATGGACATGATTTTAAGGTGGAAGGGTTTAACTTGTTCCCTTGATAAGAGACACACAAGAGATTGGGTTATGGATATTTTTATAGAATATCTAGAAGATAATCTAAATTTGTTCTCATTAATTTAAAGTACCTTAGATAGTTCAATGATTTTGTTATGGTATCACAAAGATTAGAATATTTCCTTTTTCACCCAAATACAAATTTCATCTAAAATCATCAATACTAAAAATGAATTCTGATAAAGGAGAAACCATGGTTATCTCTCTCAGAAAAAATTTGGGATAACTCTAACCCCAAAACTTTCTAATATAATTTGATTACACCTCCTATGAAATATAAAAACCCCAACCACTTAACAAAAAATTTAAATTCATGAATAATGAGAAGAACCATAAAACATTTATGAAAAGTAAGAATAAAGGTTATTCCTTTTGAAATGAATATGTTTTAGGGTATCTAAGTGAATCCTGGAAGACTAATTAATTTATACTAATGGAAATATAAAATATTCCTAGGTAAAGGTTAAAATATCCCCATAATTATTTCCCTTACAATTAAATTTTAGTTAATAACATCCCAGAGTAATTTCTCTTCAAATACTTGCTTAAAAGGATGGTAGATGAGAAGTGTTTACCCCATATGTCTCCAGGACACATGTGATTTATGTAATTACTAGTCTTCCTTATAATTATAAATAATAATATAATTCCAAAATAGATATGTATATGAATTTTATTATTCGATCAAATTAAATTTGGTCAACTTCATACATTCAATCATCAAGGCAGGGCTGCATTAATTATTCATGTCCATAATTACACGTATAATCTATATAGAAATATTTTTTTCTCTAAATATTTTCAAAAATTATTTAGACACCATAGATAAAGAAAAATATATTAATTGATATCCCCATGGGTTCCTAAGTTGGTTCATACCATGTTTTATTTATTAAACTATTCATTAGGATGATGGGTATTTCCACACCAAATAGATTTTACTTTAGATGATGAGTCATAGTATGGTACTATCAATTTCTTTCACTAGACAGACTTATTAAATAAGAATAATAAACATAAAATGTTTGTTTCCACACTAATATAAGTGTTTAGGACATAAAGAAAAATACACAATCAAGATAAAACTTATACTTGATGTGTTATTCCTACTAAAATTATAAATAAAGGTGAAAATTGAAGAATTTTCTTACAAAAGACCAAAAGATGCATAAATTTGATCAAAAACACTTTCAGACTCATTACAAAAATATCTATCTAGTGTATTGATTAGTAAGGGAATATTAACCTAGATAATCAGGCTATTAGAAGGCTAACTCAACAAGGCTCGCAAACAATAAAAACTCCTCCATTTTTTACTAGAGGAGGGGGTCATCTATGTACACTACAACCTAACTAAGGAACAACCACAATGTATAAGGTACATACATGTGTCTTATAATTATAATATATTGAATTATATATCTATCATTATTTCATGGATTAAAAATTTGTACACCCTCCATATTTTAACATAACTTAGAGAGTCCCTCATTAGAACTCATTTAATCCCCAAAAATTTTAAAACTGAATTGTATGATATGAAAAGATGTCCTGTTGAAATGGGTTATATAAAATAAAACATAGTTTTCTTCTATATAATTTATTATTGAAAAACATCTATTTAAGGGAACATTATTTCCTTATTTTTATTGGAAAACTCAACAATTTTATCATTCAAAAATTACATATACAAAATGGTTTATGATTCAACCTTATTTTAGTTTAGAATTTGCATCATTTATGTTATTAAATTATTAATTTGGATCCTTACAACTTTACAATCAAGTGGTGTGGTAAGACTAAATAAAATCATCTTAGAAATAGTATACTAAAGAATAAATTAATGAACCTTGTATCTAATAATAAATTTACTGTTATTTCCATGATATAACATTAAATTACTTTTTCAGAAACCTAAAGATTCACATTCATAGAGTATTTTTCTCCCCATACCTCAAATGTTTGAAATATTCCACGGATATTAATTTTTGGTGACCATTGGTGAAGATACCCCCATTGATTCCAATGAATCTCAATACATTAACATAAGATACTATAAAAGAGAGATTAAACAACCTTTTATGGATGATAAAATGAAACTCATGATACCAAATGGAATGGAAGTAACTTTTATTAATTCATATAATGGTAGAAATGAATATTTTTAAACCCAATCAATAAAATAAATGAAACAATTTCGGATTTGTAAAATCACATGATGGTGTTGGCCACTAGATTGAATCCTCAAATTTCCTATATTTTTTAGGATGAAAATTTTTATGCGTCTATTGATCCACATATATAAAAATAATAAAATATTCCCATGAAATCCCTGAATAATAATATTTCATATGATCATGTCTAATAGAATATTGGAATGACTGGTATCGAGTCAACAGAACCTAGGATTATTTATCAACCGGAGATGTGGAAATATATATATGAATATATGTATTTGGAACCTTTACCTCTATTAATAATTTAAAATCCGGACCTAATTTTACCTTTTATTTTTCATATTATTGTGGCCTCAAAAATAAAAAAGAAATCTGATTACCATTTCTCAAATCCAAAAAAGTTAGTCTACGTTCCACCATGGATGACATTAGGGAAGTAGATCTCATATATGGTCTAATTTCTTTTGATGAAGGTGCTTAGACCACTATTGAGGAACATTGTAAGGTACATTTGGGTACCAAATAATCTCCATGAATCACATTGATCAGTTTATCTATGGATCCCAAGAAGTATTAGGAACACATAATTTTTCTCAAATAGCACTAGGACATATTAACTTGGAAATTTTGGGGTTGGATCCCTAGGTTTTCATTCACCACTTATAGTTTCTAACTAACCACCACATTTTAAAATAACAAATGAGGAGAATTAATCTAACTCATGGTACTAATGTATATGTTGATGTTAATAATTTGATCAAGGAAAATTTTATCTTGGGGGTCTATATCCAAAATTTCTCCCTTAAAAATGAACATGTTAGGAATATTAATATAAAAATAGGATCATGTATTGAATTCAAGGACTTGAACATCAATTTTAAAAATGAAAACATCTCATCCCCAATCATGAAATTACTAAATGATAAAATAAATATATTTCAAGACCTCACATTCAAGTATAAGTACTATAGATATAATCATATTTGAGTGGATCTAGATAATGAATAGTTAAATACATTTAAGTAACCCCAATAAGTATATTTATACACTGTTATTCCCTAATTCTTGAAGAATTTTTGGTCTACCTACCAATATTCCATGAACAAAATATTTTTTCTTTCTAGGAAATATAGTGGAATATTATGTAATTGATCAGATAGTTAAGTCACATGAGCAACTACGTCACCTTACTAACCATAAATTGATATTTAATAAACTATGACAACACATCATGCAAATGAACATTATATAATTTTTGTTTTGGTAGACAATAAGAAAATGTATTAGATTCATGATATATCATCAGTGTATCAATGTTATCCCAAATAATCCTACGGAGATACTCAATATTCCCCCTCATCAAAACTATTTAATATTGAGAAGACTATAATAGAACCTCAATTAAATCATAGAATTCATCACAAACGTTGCATGAAAATTCCTCCACATCCCAAAACAAATAAAGGAAGGAGTGAATTAATATATGGAAGATAATTTTCAATGGGATTTTGAGGATCTCCAGAAATATCTTCTACACCATCCGAATTTGATTATACCTATAAGGGGTAATCCCCTTATAATCTATCTGTATGTTATGGAAGGATAAAAAATTCCATGGTTTCCTATAAAAATTATTCATTCATGGATAATGACATATGAAATATTGGAAAAATGATATGGGAAGGTAAAATTCTGTAGAAATATATTAAAAATATTTTTCTCATATTGATATTTATGGTGTAGAAAAGTTTCCACTCCTAGAATCACCATGATACCAAATTGATATTTTATATTGATAAACTGAAATATATCCTTGGTAAATACATATTGATAGGATTATTAAGATGATGAAACATCGTCAAATAATAATTCGAAATCCATTTTATATCCTAGAAGATGATTGAGGGAAAAAATATATTATATTTCATGGAAGAACGTCCCTCCATATAAAAATATTTATTAGACATGAAACTTATGATTGAATTGTATTTCCATATCTATGATACTAAAAATACATGGGAAATGTATTTTTATGGTAGCTCCTAATGTTTTACTGGAAAAGGGGGTGGAGAACATAGAACTCAAATTGTTATACTTGATGTTTTCCTTCGTTTATCCAAATTAGAAACATTTTCTCTACTAGTTATTCATCCCAGAAGGTCATACCAAAAAAGTGGTAGACTATCAAGTTCTCATTGTATGTTAAAAGCATTACTTGATAATACCCTTATCATAATTGAATATTAATGGTGATTTATAACTGTAAATAATTAAATTCATGTATATTATCCATAATCACTACAAAAAAATAACAAAATACCGGCAGATTTTTAGTAGGGGTTATGCGCAAACCCCTCTAAATTCATTTTAGTGGGGGTTAAACACAACCCCTTATAATCATCAAATTTAGAAGGGGTTTACAACCCCCTCTAAATTTTTTAGCATTATTTTTTAAATATTTTGTTTAATTTTATAGGTGTTTGTGTTAAAACCACCGCTAATTTAATAATTAGTGGTGCTATATATTCTGTTGGATTTTATAGGAGCTATATATATATATATATGTGTATAACATTTATTCATATATATATATATATATATATATATATATATATATTATTTTTTAAAAAAATTAAATAGTTGGGGATCACAACCCCCTATAATTTAAGATATTATAGGGGGTTTATGAACTGACATTAATCTGTTAGATTAGAGGGGGTTTTGAACCGCTTTAAATTTATGAAATTAGAGTGGGTTTTGAACCCATTCTAATTTAAGAAATTGGAGGGGGTTTTGAAACCCCTATAAATGATGACATTACATTATTGTGGGTTTTCAACCCATTTTAATTTAAAAAATTACAGGGGTTTATAAACCCCCTCTAAATTTTATTTATTTTTTAAAATAAATAACATAAAAATTCAAATTTTTTAATATATGTGTGTGCGCACATGTGTGTGTGTGTATGTATATATATCATAAACACATTATATAAATAAATTTATATACCTTATTAGCACACACATATAAGAATATTTTATAAATACTTTAAATAAATACTTATACATATAAAAAAATTATACATATATAAATATTGGTATATATAATAAAAATGTAATTATAGTTATATTTATTCAAATTTATAAAATTTATATATGGTTATTAAATACTATACATTTATATTTTGATTTATATTATACATATATTATATGAAATATATTTTCTACTATAAATTTTTGTATAAATAGATTTATATTATATTATGTATACAAATATATATAATCTAGAAAAAATTAAATATAAATACACTTATATGTTTTAAATAATTATATTACATATATAATATTATAAATATTTAATTATATATAAATTTATATATATTATATAATTATTTTATATATGTTGTAGTGTATCGTATTAATTATAAATTAATTTAATATATATATCATATAATTATATTATATATTTCTAATAATATGAATGTATTTAGTTTTCTCTAAGTTTGTGTATATATATATGATATAATATAAATGTATATAATCACATACATAAATATATAATATAAATTTATTTTATATGATATATGTATAATATAAATCAAAAAATGTATAAATATATAGTATTTATAAAACCAACATATGAGTTTTATAGTATAAAAAATAGTTGTAATAATAAAAATAACTAATAATATTATTGTTACATACACATGTACATATATAAAAATATATAAAAAATATTATATAAATATATATATTATATTTATATCATATCTATAAATATCATATAAATAAATCAATGCACACACAGACAAATATAAATATATTTACAAATATATGTATAAATATATATTTATATGTGTAAATATAATTATGTTATGCATATATTATATATACATAAATATAATATATATATATATATATTATGCACAAATATATATTTATTATATAAGATACACAATATAAAAAATCATATTATATTATTTATATTTTGATACCCATATATTTATAATATCTAATATTTGGAATGTAAATAAATAAAATGAATTATATATATTATACAAAATGAATCAAAACCTTGTGGTAAGTATTTGGCGGCATTTCCCAACCATTCCTAGGTTCGACTCCCAGCGTTTGTGTTTTACCACCCTCACCAGGGCAGGTTGTCCTCATTCGGTGCTGGGTCGGGAAAAGGTAGGTATGTTTGGGCCTTAGGTCGGTCGCATGGTGTTTGTCTGGGTCATGTGTGTGTGTGTGTCAGGTGCATGGGGTGTTGTCCTAGGGTGTCAATTGGGTTTTCAGGGTTCTCTGTTGTTTGTTTGGGGGTCAGGGTGGGGTGTTCGGGGGGTTGGTCTCTGTGGGGTTGTCTGGGTAGTTTACATGGGGTCAAGGAGGGGTGTCTGTGTTGGTGTGAGGCATTGTTGATGAGGGGTGTGTGGGGTGTGTGGTTTGGGTGTCTTGGGTGGTGTGAGGGGTTGTCAAGGAGGGGTGTATATGTGTGTCATGGAGGGGTGTCTGGGGTGTGTGTCTAGGGGGTCTTCGGTGGTGTGAGGGGTTGTCAAAGAGGGGTGTTTGGGGTGTGTGTCTGGGGGTGCTAGGGGTTTTTAAGGCGATTATTGGTTGGTTGTCAGGGGTGTCTAGGGTGGTTATCAAGGGGTTATCTATGGGGTTTGTCGGTTGTTAGGGGGTATCACTGGTAGAGATGATATATATATATATATATATATATATACTAGTGGTAATTTAGGGGTGGTTAGAGTATAACTGCCCATAAACGTTTTCCAAAAAAGTCAAATAGGGGAGGTTCTAATCTTCTCTAATGTGATGTTTTAATTATAGCAGGTTAAAACCACCTCTAATCTATCTATTTATGTTGAATTTAGGGAAAAATTATAGGGGTTTAAAACCCCTTATAATCTAACTTCCATTAAATATAGGCATAGATTACCAACGTTTACCCATAACTGCCCCTAATAAGAGTTGGCAGACACTTATTAGCGGTTATGAGTATCCACCGCTAAATTATTTAGAAGGGGTTAAAATCCCTTATAATCTCTCTATTTTTTGTAGTGAATGGTGTAGGATTTGATTCCATAACTTAACTATGTTTTAGAGTTTATGAAAAAAAAATATTTCAAAACATGGGTTCCCACATAGTCTATGCTCATATAATGCTCGAGTGGATGCATTGTCCATTCTATCCACCATACATATAGATCTATATTAGGAAGAAAAAAATTGTTTTTCACATTGATGGTTGGTATTCTCACATTTTAGAAACTATTTTGAGGGATTCAGTGAAATTAATTCCAACTCTAATAAAGGTGATTCCTCTTCTCTATCAAGTAAATAAATTGACAAAAATATATATCCCATGCTAAAATATATTTATAATGGGGATATATCCCAAAATCATTCTAGAATTTAGAGAATCCAAAAATTATCAAAGAAAATTGTCCCTTATAATAACCTAAATTCCAAAAAAGTTACATATAAATGAGGCCTTAAAGGTGTAATTCTCGAATGAATAGAAGGTGGAGACACCCCCTTTTCATGTATTAGGTACACAATAGTACTTGAAGTTCTCATCAAAAAGGGACTAATAACTTTCACCAAAACACGTGATTAGGTTATTTCTAGAAATTAATTATGTAAGATTTAATGGGATTGAAAAACAATTGTCATAGATTTTAGTAATATGATAATTTTATCCATCAACCACAAGATTTATTTTACACCACTATCTACTCGTAGTCATTTTCCATTTTGGGGATAGATTAGATGTATTTATACACTTATACAACTATAAGGAAGTTTAATGTCATCATTATATACTCATAAGAAAAAATTCTATGATCAAATTAGTGATGTCCGATATTGTCACCAAATTTGGAGTTCTAATAAAATTATAATAAACAATAGAACCTATTTATGTGTGTTTTGACTTAATAAGTAGTATTTTAAATATTAAATCTTATATGGTCACTTATATCTCTACCATGTGGATTAAAATGGGAAAATATAGGCATTTAAAAACAAATAATTGAAATATTATTAAAAAAATGGTAGAAACAAATAAAAATAGCCTATCATTAAAAAATAATTCTTGATTTTTTGAATTAATTCACCATTAACTACACTTCTATAAAAGATACTTCATATTAACTATTTTAAATAAATAAATTGTTTATCCAATTGAATTTTAATTATTCTCACGTTGTATGTCCATTGGTCGAAAAATTACTAAAGCTGAATAAACCAAAATCCATCTCAATGAGTTGGAGAGAAAAGATGAGAAATAGTTACACACGATGCAAAAAAATTATTTCATACAAAAATGTGTTGAAAAATAATTCTTATAAAAGTTTATATTCCTCTTGTTCATCCCATGGAAATTTTTTTAACCTTGATACTGCAAATGATGCCTAAGAATAATCCCTGGAAGATGAAAAATTTGGACAAGGACCTAAAATTATACACAATATTTACTCTAATAGAGTGTACTCCCTAATTACCATTTGTAAAGAGCATATCGATCCTACCATCAATTCAAGGTTCCTCAATAAATTATTTTCCTTAACACCACATAGGATTTTGATTGTTCTTATCATAAGATGTTAAACTACATTACATAAAGATCCTTACCACATGAAATCAATACTTTAGGGTATATGATCTATCCATCATAACCCCTAATCCACATTGGGTTGTATATTCCTCAAAAATTGATCTAATTAATAGTTTTATCAATACATTTAAGATCTCTTAGTATATGGTTGTCATACCTATGATGATTTGTCTTCAATAAGTCGGTCATAGAATAAAAGGCCCCTTCACAAAGAATTAAAAATTGGATGATTATTGTTATTTTAGAATACATAATAATGTCCCAACCTCCCTTCATAGGTCAAAATATAATAATTCACCAATATATCACATATTATCTTGACCTAGTATTGATACATTCACCAATATATATAAGATATCGTACTATTTTCTCTCAACAGGTCACCCATTTACCACATCTCATTCGCTTCTACACATGAGCTAGATATATTTAGAAATTTCTTCCAAGAACTCTGTGTAGATTAATTTTTATTATTAAAGAATATATATTTATCTAATGATATCCTATCTTAGACACATCTAAAAATTCAACTTTCATCCTCACCACCATCCCAGACAATGTTCTCTACATAAAAATCAATCCTTTTTAAAACTCACTATATGATCAGATAAAAAACATTCTTATAATAACTATATATAGATTTATTAATTTTACTAATATAAACAAACTAATTTTCTCACAATATATATTTGAGATTAACTAATCCTAATATATAAAAATATTTGATCATTTATATGAATATTCAATACATTTCATAATATCACACTCTTAAGAACTATAATGGTTTAGTATATTTTGAGACTAAAAATATAAACAAATTATTTTATAAAATATCTCCAAAATATACCACAAATTTCTTCTCTCATAGTACCCTTCTTATTCATTTCTTTATAAAAAAACATTTCTTTATAATACAGGGAAAATTGATACATATAAAGAGGTGATCTAATATTACCAGTAAGTATAAACATATGAGATATCAATCATGTTTCATATGTAAGAATAAGATAGATATAATAATATGATATCATGTTTATAAATTAAAATTTTCATATATGTTCATTCATAGATCATAAATCATGATTCATGGAATAAATCATCGTAATTTTAAAATGCATGTGTCATAAGTGTAGAAAATCATCATTAATCAATCATGATCTATGAGAGTATATCATTAGTATAAAAACATTACAAAGTAATTATGGCACAATAATAAGTATAAAAAAATAATTTCATTAGTCAACGTTCACTTAGAAGATGATCATGGTAGAAAAAAGACCCATATTAGATTGGGTTCACTCCATATTCTATTATTTCTTAAGTCAATGTTCACTCTTAAGAATATCATTATGGATAGATTCAAACATTAAATTGGGTTCAATATCCATTACATTCAATATTAACTCATGATATATCAACCATCACACAATGTATTATTAGTTTTTATTAGATCTACCAATAATATAATGAAAACATTATATATGTGTTCCATAGTATCAAAAGAAAACATTTATAAATTCATCATAAAAACCTAGGGAAAAGAAAGAAGTTTCATAAACATTTCATCATTATATACTCATAATAAATTTTTGAGAAATAATATTCATTGTATTATTATAACATATCCCCAATTAAGCAATAGTAATATCAAATAATGTCGACATTGATGAAAAATATTTTTAAAATGTAATTTGATCATTTCTTTGAAATAAAAACTAAAACTATTTTTTCATCAATATCATTAAATCAAAAGCTATCCAGAATATTAAGAAAAAAATTCTTTGAATTATATCTTGGAAATTTTAATAGTATGATTCAAATAAAATAATGTTCATGATGGAGGGAAAATGCATCTATGCAGTCAAATTTATTATAATGATTCCTTTCACACATTTTTTAAAAAGTCTAAATTATCTCATTCGGATGATTTAAAAAATATTTCATTTCAAAAAATTGAAAATAAATTAAAATATTATTGAAAATAAATTTATATAATCATTTGATTGGAGAAATTAATACACTTTAAAAAAATTTTAAAAATATTAACATTGAAGAAAAGGTTCATCTACCAAAGAGGAAATAAGGTTGATTGTTATTAAAAACAAATTATCAATAATTTTATGTTCCAAAGTGACTAGATTCCATGGAAAACCTAAAATAACCAAAAATAAAAATTTGAGAAGAAAATAATTTGTGATATAAATGCTAAGTATCATATAACTTTCCTTCATTGAAGTTTAATATATACAATCTTGAACAGAATTTATATTGTAACATATAACCTTACCTCAAGTCCCATCATCCTTCAAAACTTTTCAAACCTATTTTATAAAAATATATTTTTTATTAAAATATTATATAACCATATTCATTCATAACATTCCATGAATCATTCTTTTATAACATCCAACTATCCTTTTATTAATAATTCATCAATAATATGATCATTCAGGTGAAAACTGGTATGCTTTCAATCCATGTTTTTGTTTGATGGTTCGAGTCCATGAAATTTGTTCATTATTTAATTATATATATAATATTAATATTGTCATCAGTATATTATTTATTCATTATATAAAATTTTATAACCATTCAAATAAAGCTATGATAAAAAATGAATCACGTCACTCCATGAAGGTGGATGTGTGTTTGTACGTACGAGCGACATTATAATTTTCCAATGGGTGAGGACGAGATAGAAAGTTTGTATTCTAATAACCTAAAAACATATTTGTATAGTAAATATTTTCATTCTATTTTGTTGAGATCTTTAAATAACATTTATATGAGGTATAATAAGAGGGAAACATGAAAAACATCGCTAAGAACATATACCTCTTCTACAGGGTATCCTCCTTTGGGAATCACCTGAAGGTATCATCGGTTGATTTTATAGGAATATTATCACCAAAAGGGCCTAGATAAGGATGTTTGTATAATATGTTTTTAGATTTATATTATTAGTGGGCTCATGTGGTATGGATAAGATAGGATATAAGGTTCCCTAGGGAAGTGTCAGACTAGTAATTATTAGGAATTTTAAAATATAATAAATTCACACTCAAGTAAACGTGCTTCCAAATTGAATAAATTTATAAGATAGGATGATATAGGATATACATAAATTATAAAAATATTATTTTTCCATGTTTTTTGGTTATTTCAACTCTTATCTCTTTAGTTTAACCTATCATTATCCCTTCTAATGTTTATAGTAGTGATGATTTGTTTCCTCAGTTACTATTCATAATGACCAATAATGAATATACAATCATTAAAAAATTATAAATTATGATTCAAAATATGAAAAATATTTAACTAATTTCTATTAAAATAATTTTAATAAATTCATTTTATAATATGTAATCAAAATGCAAAAAATTTAAAACAAATGCATTTTTAACTATAAAACATAATTTATTCTCATTACATTATAATAATTGATCATTAAATAAATTTTAAAATATTTTATTAAATATATTTTATAAAAATTTCATTCAAATAATTCAACAATAGTGATTAATTTAATTTATTATGGTAAAACACATTTTTTATATGAAAATAGTTTTTTTTTTTGCAAAACATAACTTGTTTTCATTAAAATTCATTAATTTTCATTTATATCTAATTTATTACCAATAAATTAATTTTAGACATGTTTTAATAGTATTTTAAAATAATTTAATTTTTTTATCTATTCCCACTCATCCAACAACTACAAGATACATGACACATTTAATAAAAATGTTTTAATCGTATATAGCGGTTTATTTAAACTTAACATTGCATGTAACGAAATATATAAAAGACACGTGACATATTTAAAGAGAAATATTTCATAAAATATTAGGTTGTAATATTATACACCCCTTATTGGAATTTGTTCCTGAAAATTTTATTACTCTGATACTAAAAACTGTTTATAATTCTTCCTCGTCAAATACTTAGGTTCCCATGTATCTTCCTCAAATTTGTGGTTTCACCAAAAAAATTAACAAGTTAGTGGTATAGTTATACACCATATTCTCTATTCAAATATTTTTTCATCATAATAGTGACCATTCTATAGTGGTATGAAATATGAGTTTAGTACATTTGAAGGATCAGGTATATACTTTCTCAAGAGAGATACATCAAACACATTGTTTACTTTATGGATATTAGATGTAAGTTCTAATTGATGATAAAATATCACCATATGATTAATAATTATGAAGGGATATAAATATCTAGGGATCAATATACCATTCTTTCAAAATATCACCACATTAATCTAAACAGTTATTTATAGCAATACCTTATCACCAAATTCAAATTCAATATCTCAAAGGTGAGTTTCAACATAAATTTTATGTTAAAAAAAAATTCCCAAATGTTCTAATAAATGTTTATAAACTTCTCTTATTTCATCATATATCTAATATCCTAATAGAATTAATTCAATAAATTTATCGCATCACATCGTCATTCTAAACATGCTTCCATATAGGCCTTAAAATGAGAAAAATATATGCTTGAGTGAAAGATATTGATGTAATAAAATATAGATATAGTAAGGTGTTAATACTAACCACCATTGAAATCCATAAAATAGTCTATCAACTTTTATTCTTGGGTTTGAATATCCCTCTCAAAATGAACATCTGCCTAAGGATGATATTCAATGTTAAAGTTCAATATTGTATTCAAATAGTGTTAAAGACTTATGCTGAACATCAAGGTAATACTTGGACCCTAGTTTGATATAATATAATGTGGTAATCCATGTATCCTTACATCCTCCTTATTGTATATCCATGAAATATGATAATTACTTAAATATACTTGGATTGTTAGAAATATGTGTACTCTGTAAGGTGGTCGATTACAACCTAAATTGCATTATGGTCTATAGATGTTTTGGGGAGTCTAATAATTAAATTCAATTGGATTATTAATATTTCCATTATGGATTTTTTAATCGTTTTAATATCCTCCTAGACTTCTAACTCTTATCCATAATAAGATTGTATACCACATAAATATCCATTTTCATATTTTCCCACTAAAAATTATCTTTCAGATCTTTATACATATTTTTAGTACAATAATGAATATAAAATGATGAACTATGAGTTTCATCACACATATAATTCTTCATATTCAGTATTTAAGAGACACAAACTCAGTTTTAAAACCTTATCATTCCATTAAAATCATTTTCAAACACTAGAACATTCCCCGCTTTCTTCTCTGGTTATACATATTCCTTCAGTTCATCTTTAATCATCACATGAATAAATAGTTGAATATTCATATAAGAATGATTATATATCAATCCATTATTAATAATATCAGGGTCCTTCTGATGAAAATCCATGATTATTTCACTCTTAAGACCTCTTCATATATAAAAAGGAATTGTTTTTCCTATGTTGGTCACCATCTACCCCTTTCACCATTCAAGTGTGGTAATGTATTGAGGAATCATAATATTTATTAAAATCCAATACTCTAATTAGGAAATTATTTTAATCTTTCTATGATAATATATACTTCAATATTTTATGTTCATTATATATATAATTAAAATTTTATCCATTAAAATAATGCATCTATATTTTTAATGAAAAATTATCCCATCCAACTCTAAATCATAAGTCTTGTAATTTTGATCATGAATTTTCAATTAGATAATGGAATAGGATATCACCATATCATTATGTATCAGGGAAAATTTTAGCCATTCCTTTGTTGCACCACCATAGATCACAACCCCTTCTCCCTTGTAGGGTAGTGCGAGCAAAGTTTCACCAACCGGCATTCTCTTCAACTCCATGAAAATTTACCCATATTTATATATCCAAAAGAACTTAGATCCCATTTGTTTCAACTTGGTTATTAAATTTTATAGTAATGTGAAATCTATCAAAAATTATTGGTTGTATCCAAACATCCTAATAAAGCTATGGATTTTAGTGATGTGGTTAGTCTAGGCTATTTCCCAATATATTTCTTCAATTAATGGTCAACCGATATACTCTATATTGATATTATATGACCTAGAAATTATCTTTATGTTTCCATAATTAATGAATTATAAATTTTTCATATATAAACTCTTTCTTCTAGGTTTTTAACACAATCCTCAAATGATCTTCATGATCTTACTTTCTCTTAAAATATATAATGATATCGTCTATAAAGACTACCAAAAATTAACTGAGGTAATCTCTAAAGAATCTATTCATTCACCCCATAATGGTAGACATGAAACATGTAATTACCTATGTAATAATGATAAATTCATAATGATCATACCACATATTAAAGATTGTTGACACATTCCCATCAGAGGGTGTGAGAAAATATTTTCTAAGTTAAAATGAATTATAGTGGTCAACCTCAGTTGTCTGTAGATAAGGGTGCCCAATAATAAATTTTTTCATTATATATTAGTTGAAAATTTCATTGTTATTGAAGTTTATTAGTTGTGAAAACAAAATACTACAATGAAAAAGATGATTTAAAATATATTGATGAAGAATGGGATTAAAAATAGTGATATGATATGGGTAATTTGTTCAGGGTCAGTCTTCTAAATTTTATGTTGTCCTCATTCCAAGTTATCTAATCCTCTTCATCTAAGTCAATTTATGTGATATTCCACAATCTCTTACTCTCACACTATGAATACCTACACCCTAATAGCCTAGAGTCAATGGGTGCTTTATTATATAGGAATAAAATTCAAGGAATCATATTTCGATGGACCAAATAGTTTAGTGTATTTAAAAAACTATATATATATACTTTAACCTTATATTATAATTGAAAATATAAAATAAAACATAGTGAATCATTTTAGGAATACAATATTCTCCTAGATTATCCATGGATATCAATCATAGTAATCTTCTTGGCATCTTAGGGGAAAATAAAATATAAGAAAGGGTTGAGATCAAAAACTCAGTAAGGATTTAGTACAACAAAAACTATCATAAATATGTAATAACAGTTATGGTATGGTAAAAAACTGAAACACATTCCATTTAAATAATATTTTTTTTCATAATATGAAGAGAATAAAAGATGATCAAATAATGACTTGTAAATAATAACAATGCCTAGAAAAAATAACCATGTATAGTATACTATTAAAATAATAACATGGAAATAAATATCTAATATCATATTGATGTAATTAATAATTACAAACATCTAAAACTTACAAATAAGTACTCCTCCAAGACACCATGTATAAATGGGTAATACATAAGCCAAATCCCAAAATAGTTTCTCTCAAAAGACATACCAATCCATTGAGGGTCTATTGTAGGATCCAACCATCACATAATAAGTCCAATTCATTCCTAATATGAAATGGGTGAAACAAAATAAACATATACATTTTTATTAAAACTAGAATTCAAAATTTAAATAACTTTCACAATAAGTAAACATAATAACAAATCATCGTGAGTAATATCAAAAATGGTATCAAAATTGAACATACATAGTCAAAATAATCATAAACCACTTAAAAAAATATGGATGATTGTATCATAAGAGATCAATCTCAGTCAGTAATAATATTCCATAAATCCTATTGATATATATGAAAATAAATTAAATGGGATCATTGAATTTTTTTTGAGGAAAACACCATTTTTCACTTTGGGAACCACTTATTTATAAAACAAAAAGAAATTATAAAGGAATATTTTCTCTATAATAAAAAAATTCTAAACATATAAATTAAAATTCATAAAATAATGCGTTGTGATGGAATGAAAATATTCTCATGCCGTATATGTTAAAAAACATTTCTACCGTATTTTTTCTGAAAAGTCTCAAAGAAAATTCTTTAGAAAATGAAAAAAATATAACCTTAAAAAATATTTTTAAAAGTAAAACATATTTAAAATTTACTTTCAAAAATCATGGGATAATTTTGAAAACATATTTGGAAATAATTATTTATAAAATGGACATGGAAGTAAAATGGTATTTAAAGGGAAACTTTAAAAATATAATTGTTTTAAAAGAAAATATCATTAAAATATCATATCATTGAATTGAATGTTAATAAAATTAATAAATTGTGTGAATTTCTTATAATTAGAAATAAAAATAGTGTAAATACAATCATAATAATATAAAATTCCATTCCACACAAAATCTTATCATGTCATAATCAATAAAGTATAAGTTTAACCCAATGAATGGAAATTGAGTTAAGGAATCCCTTACCTCATGTTTAACTTCTATTTTTAAAAATATAAACTCTTATATAAAGGTTTAAGGAATGTTATTAATTCATTATAAATCTATATTATCATTTATAATATCTTATATGATCCTTTTATAATATCTTACTACTCTTTAATTAATAATATTTCATTATTTTAATTGTTTCGAGTGCGTTTGTTTCATGGTTTCATGGCCGTTTCGCATGTGTATAATTAGGGATATTCTTGTCAAATGTAAATAAAACATTAGAAGTGAAATTAAATTTTATTATTGTAATTAAATTACTTAAAATATTCTCATATATAATTTTTCATTTGGACATGAGGATGATTCATTTTATTAAACATTAATAACAAATGATTAGATTATTTTGGCATTTTTTCCAACAATTATGAATTAGTTTTTTTTTTTAGTATTATGTATATTCATTTTTTCAATAACATTAAAGAGTTTTTTATATACTTACTACAATTTTATTTAACAAAAATAATACATTTATGATCATCCTTGAAGGTGGTAATGGAAAATGAACTAAATCATTATTCATAGAGACCATTAACTACCATAATTTGGAAAAAAAATTGGTTCATTGAATAAGAAGATATAATAAAATGTATGGATACAGTATATAACATTATTTGTATAAAATTTTATTATATACATTATACTATATTTATTATTCTTTTATGGTTTTTTATGTGCAGAGAAAGATGGAAAGGTAATAAATGAAGAGAGGTGGTTTGATAAAATTACCTCTTGAATGTCATATCCTTGAAGGACCACTTATGGAACATGGAATTTTTATATTGTCGATACCTTAACTAATTAGACGTGATAATAGTGTATAAGAGATTTTTTATAATATATTTTAATATATTAGTGTCTTTTTAGGATAAATGGTATGGTTAGGGGTGGTATTTATACTTGAGGAGGGTGGTTTTAAGTGATTAGATAATGATTATGTTATATTTAAAGACAACCAAATTTGGGTGGAATTAATTCCAAAAAAATATGAAAATTGTTATTTTAGATTTATTTTAGCATATATAGACACATCATCCAACCATTTAATATTTTATTTTTTAGTTATTTTAATCATTATCCTTTTAAATTTATCGAGGTACATTATTTTACCTATACCACGATAAATCGTTTTTTACCCCCACAAATTTATTACTCCTAAAAATGAAAATAAACTTAAAACCACTTTTATAAATAATTATTCAAAATATGGTATCAATTTTATATTATTAAATTTATAAAATTTAAAAAAAAACTTTTAATTTCAAACGTGCATAACATGAAAAAACAATTTTTTAAATATGTTAAAACTGTGGTTTTTTCAAAAATGATATGCATGTGTTTATAAATATAAATCATTGTGTATTATCTCATTAATTAAATAAATTTTCCCCATGAAAAAGTTTATATAAATTTTAAATGACTATCGTATAATAATTATTTTATAAGAGTTGTGGTATTTTGAAAATATAGTATTTTTTAATTTTAACCCTAAAATCAACTTTTTTAGAAAATTCACAAAAACTTATCTTAATTTATTTTGATGTGAAGAGTCCAAAAATGAAGTTTATTTTTTAAAATACATTATAAATGTTTCAAAAATTTATTATATTTACTTTTTTATAGAATAAAATAAACATAACTTTTTGAAGAAAACATATATTTGAAGAATAAAATGAACATACAGAAAATTATATTCCATTTACTTAGCATGATTAAATTTCTATATAATATCTACAAAATATTTATTTCATAATATAGTTAATATTAAAAATATCCTCCAATTTAATGTCTATTTTATAACTACCTTTTTAAAATAATAATATTTTGTAGTTCATTTAATATTCTTGGTCTTTGTAGTGCAAGATATCAAACATAGTTTTATTTTAAAATATCAGGGTGTTGCATTCACCCCTCATTAAATAAATTTATTCCTATAAATTTTAACTTGTGATTTTTAATAATGGATTTTACATTTTAAAATAACCTTTTGGGAATCCCACATCCATAAAAATGGTTAATAATATTTCTTCATAAAAAGGAGGAATGGAAAAAGTAAAGGTCACCACAAAACTAGGTTTCCAGATCGGAGAACATTATTTAGAAGTGAGAACATGGACATAGAAAAGAAAAATTACTATAATTTTCTTATGGTTAGTGATATAGATCATGTTCATTTTAAATTCTACCATAAAAAAAGGTTAATCTTTGATGGGTAAAAAGGGAATTGATTTCTTGGAAGGAAAACTAAACTAATAATTTTTTTCAAAAATCATTTTCCTGGAGTTGTGAAATTATTTTACTGTCTAGATAAATCACTCAAGAAATAAACTTATATTATGTTTATTCATAATATCATCATTTTTTTGTGATTCGATCTATTTCCACTTCACCTCATATACCAAGAAATGTATATTTAAGGTGAATGTTTCGTGCCAGATTCCCATTTAATGAATCCTAATATCCATAAGTCATTCCTTTGACATATAAGTATATATAAAAACAAAATGGTTAGAATATATTATCAAAAAACAGAAATATTAGAAATTAAACTTAATCCATTCAATAATTAGTTAATCGTAAGACTCATCAAAAATACGTATGTCCAAATTCAAAGACCAAAATATTAGATGTAATGTCCCTGAATTTTGGAATAAATATAACATTTGATTCCCCAAACAATAAAATATAATTCTTAATGTCACATACCAAATATATTAATACCTGGTCACCTTATAACATTAATTAAAACATGTATGCTTCTAAAAATAAATTATTATATTGTTGAATATATTCTTTAAATCCAATCATGTAGTAAATCTAGAAATGTTTACTTAAACCATAAAATTAATAACCAATTTCATGGTCGCCAATAATATCCCATAAACATAAATTTTTTATTATTATCTCAACATCAGGAAAATATTTAGGGTTATCTTACACAAATCATGTGTTTTCCAAAAGATCAACTTGTAATAGATTAACTTATCTATGTTAGTGGTATTGTTCATCACATGCTTCCAAATCCCTAAACCAAAAGTAATATAATAAAATCCTTATATGTATCTTGATTTATAAAACCAAAATATCATTGATAATTTTATGACATAATTATTTAATCCCAATACACAAGAACCTTACTATCCCACTTCATTCTAAAACTATTAACTATTATTCATCATCTTATTCCTTATTCTTTGTATATATCATGTATAGTATCATCATCAGTAGAGGTATAACTATTAATTATATTACCTTTATGATTCTCATCATGATTTACCCCCTTAGGACATAGATTTTCCAAATTCTCATACAATCAACATTTATAATTTTTAAACATTGATAGCACCTTAGGGAGAATATTATTGGAAACTTTTAAATTTTTTATAGAAATTACTTGATTTATATCCTTTACACTACCAAAATATCTTTTTTCCACTAAGGCATTCATTTGGGTTTTTCATCTCGAATTATCAACATACAGAAAACTGCTTATTCTTTTCTTCGTGGTCTCCACCAGCAAAGCTCTAAGAAAAGTCTATCCTTCTCTTTATTAGTGAGTCTTAGTGTTAGTGACGGTGCGTGTTTTTTAATCATACATCATGATAAATGATTAGGAATAAAAACAATATAATTTATTATAGTCATCATACCATTAGTTTTGTAAACCACACATTTTCTATAACATTCAATGTTAATCTATTTTCGTTTGGTTCCCACTATTTCCTAAAACCAAAAAAGAAAATTGTAACCATCAAACTACACTAGTCAAAGTTAGCTAATATTTTTCAAATTATATTTAAATAATGAAAAGTTTCTATCAATATACGAGTCTTTAGGTTTAACCATGTTTATCCATGATCACTACCAAATCTATATGATATTATCTTATACTTAGTCTTATCCTTAATGTCAGTCGTATGGTTATAATAATGTTTTACTAAATCTAATTCCTAATGTTTCTACTAAACATGGTATGATACTAATTGTATTTAACCCGACCCTAGTTTCCCATAGTTTGTGGTTTCATTATTACATTTTCATAAAATACATGGAATCACATCCCAAAGGATTGAAAAGTTTAGTAGTTTTTTAAAAGTAGAAAAAAAAATTGAACATTATATTAAAATTGAAAATATTAAGTATAGCATAGGGAATACTTTGATAATTCCATTATTTTCTAAGATTTTCCTAGAAAATCAATAATAATAATATTCTTAGCATCTTGGGAAGAAATAAAACATTAGAAATGGGTGACCTCAATTTCCCAGTAAGTGTGAAGTGAAGTGGAACCTATCATAAATAAGAAATAAAAATTATGGTAAGATAGATAGATAAATCTCATTTCATTTAAACAATTACTTGAGTATAATGTGGTCGGAATAAAATATGATCAAATAATACCATATAAACAATCACATGAGCTAGAAAACATTACCATGGATATTCCACTAATCGAATAATCACAGGGAAATCAATAACTAACATCATAAGTATGAAATTCATAATTTTGTAAATTTAAAACATTACATTATGGCTTCATCCAAGACACCATAAATAAAAGGATAAGACATAATCCAATACCAAAAATAGTTTTTCTTGTCAAAACTAGTGATTCCTCGATGTGTTGTAGTAGGTCCCTCACATCACATACTATGTCTAATGAATTCCTTATAATAAATGGTTGAAACATAATCAACATATACATTTGTATTGAAACTATCGTAAAAAATTTAAATAAATATCCCTAGACAGTAAAAAAATCAAAACCCATCCAAAGTAATATGAAATGTGGTATCAAAATAGCACATCCATAGTTTACAAAAATCACAAACCATTTAATAAAATATTGATTCTGGTATCATTATAGAACAATATTAATGAATCATGAGATTTAAAAAGGTATTTTTTACATAGATTAAAATACTTTAAATGAGATCATTGAAAAATTCTTCCGGAAAATACATGTTTCACTTTGAAAATCACTTATGTTTAAAATTTTTTGAAATTATAAAAGGGTGACTTTTCATTTAAGATAGCCTTGTAAATTTTTAAAGGAAGATTTAAAATATTAAGGCATTATTATGGAATAAAAATATGCTCATGTTGTATAAGTTAAAAAATAATTCCTTACAAATTCTTGTTAGAAAAGACTCAATGAACCTTTTTTAGAAAATGAAAAAATATACCTTTAAAAAATTAAAAATTAAAAAAATGTGTAAAAATGAAATTAAAAATATCACTTGAATAGTAAAAAAATTAGAGAAATTATATAATACATGGACATTGAGGAAAATTATATTTTTAATAAAAACATTAAAATAATAATTTTTATAAATTAAATTCTCTCAAAAATATCATATCATTGAAGTGATCATTAATTAAATTAATATATTTTGTGTATTAATTATAAATTTACATAATAAAATTTTACATTCTATCATAATATAATTTAAATTCATTCCACACAAAATCCTAGCATGACATAATTTGTGATGTAGATGTCTTACCCAATTAGAGGAAAATGATTTAATAAATCCTTCACCTTGGGATACTATTTAGTTTTGATTACTTTATCCTCATGTATAAAGTCTTAAAGAATTTTATTACTTTATTTCTGAACCATATTCATATTTATAATAATCTATATTATCTTTTTATAAAATCTTACCATTTATTCATTAATAATATTTCATTATTTTAATTTTTTCAGGTGTGTTGGTCTCATGGTTTCGTGATCGGGTTACATGTGTATAATTATGAATGTTCTTGTAAAATGAAAATAAAACTACATAATTAAAATTAATTGGTATTAATTCACATCTATATATTTAAATGTTTCATATATATTTTTATTTTAAACATGAGGATGATTCATTTGAAAAAAAAATTACTGATAAATTTTTTAGTTTGTTTTGGCGGTTTTTACATCCATCACAAACTAGTATAAGTTTATATAATATTATGTCTATATATTAAATCTAAAACATGAAATATGTTATATTATTTTTATTAAAATCTAATTTCACCATAATAATAAATTTATGACCAACCTTGACGGTGGTAATGGGAAAAAAATAATATCATTACTCAAAGAGATGGTTAACCGCCATAATTGGGAAAATGGTTTTGTTTATTTGAATTAGATTATATTAGAAAGGAGATGAATATAAGATATTAAATTATTAATATAAAATTAAATTATATACATGATACAATATTTAAAATTATTTTATGATTTAATGAGGTGAGGAGTATGTAGAAGAAGAAAAGAAATTAAGAGATGTGGTTTTAAACAATTACCTCTTGAATATCACCTCCTTGAAGGACCCCATAAGGAACTTGTAATTGGTCTTTGGGTGTGATCAGAAGCACTTAGACATGGGGAGAGTACAGAAGAGAGTTTTGGGTATATATTTTAAGAGATTCATGGATTTTGAGGAGAAAGGGGTAGTGAGTGGTGATATTTATACATGGGGAGGGTTGGTTATAAGTTATCAAATTATTATTATTTTATATATAAATCCAATCACATTTGGGTTGCATTAATTTCCATGAATATGGGTGATAATGAATGTTGAAAATGACTTTTGAGGTTGAGAAACAGATAAAAACTGATTTAATGTTTTATTTTTCAGGTATTTTAGCATTTTACCTTTAAACATTAACACACTAAATTATTTTACCTGTATGGTGGTAAATCATTTTTTACCAGAGTAACTTTTTTATAACTAAAAAAATTTGACATATTAAATAATTTGGACCCAATAATTTCAAATATGGAATGTTTTTTACATTATTAAATTTATAAAAATAGAAAAAAAACATTTCTAACTTGATATCTTTATAACTTATAAAAAAAATTAATATGTTAAATTCATGATTTTTTTCAAAAATTCTAAGCATGTGTTTCTAAATTTAACACCTTATTTATTGTGTAATTCTATAAATAAATTTCAATAAATAATATGGGTAAGTAAATTTTAAATAATGATCATATAAAAATAATTTCTTAAGAGTTATTGAATCTCATAAAAATAGTATTTTCACTCTTTAACCCAAAATAAACTTTTTTAGAAAATTCCCAAAATAATTAACCTATAATAATTTTAACATTCTGAGTTCAAAAAAAGTTTTATTTTTAAAAATAAAATTTCTAAATGGTAAAAATTTTATTATATTTATTTTTCCATATAAATCAAAAAAATAAAAGATTTTTGAAAACCTATATTCGAAGAGTAATGTGAATTTACTAAAACTTATTTGGTCATTTCATAAGAATAATTCACTTTTTATTGAATATGAACTTAATTTTTATTTAATAATATAGTTAATATTAAATGAACCCTCCAATTTAGTGGGTAATTTATAAAAATCATGTTATAATAAAAATATTTTGGAGTTTCTTTAAGCTCTGTGTATTGTGTAATGTAAGTTATCAAACATATTGTTATTTCAAAATATTTGGGTGTTACACACCCCCTTCTTCAATTGTAGATGGTGAGAATTAAACATCACAAAATATGAACTTGTTCTACCCTCATTCCTATATATGTGACAGTTTTAGTTAATATCATCGATTGACTTAGTCAATTCCTAATTAGGACTAGTCTATCCCAAAAAATCTAGAATGTACACTACCCCTCCCATATATACTGACGATCTTATAATACTACAAAAATAATATATGTTTTATTCCATATTATATAAAAACAAGTGGATGTAAATAATAATAATATACTAATAAAATGATAATAATTTAATCTAAAAAATATATGTTTGTACTTAATAATAAAATATGTTTTTAGAATATTAAAACCCACATCATATAAGAAATAATGAATTTATTCCATGAAGTGCAAGAAATCAAGAATTAAAAAAGGAAAACATCACCTTCCCTAATTACTCATATTTACCCATCTTGTTAAGGGTATATGATAACAATAAGGAATAGGTTGCTAATAGAAGACTATGAAATGTTAAAATGAATGAAAGAAAAAATATTCTCTATAATCTATCTACTGAAGGTTTCTTAGTCTCTACCCCTGATGGATGAAAATCATAAAGTTTACTTATTAATAGTTTAACAGAGATTTATTGGATAGCTCACATAAATATTTCAAATATATTTGACATGTATAAAAAATTATTCCCAATTTATCGAAGATCAATTTTTATGGACCATAATACCTATTATCTTCCTCTATGTTGATATGTATAAAGGTAAACTTAATGAAAAAATTTCTCAATTAAATGTTATTTTCACCTAATAATTTTTTTCTTATTTCATATTGTACTAAAATTAAGTCATTTTTATTCTTGTATCAAGATATATTCCTCATTTAAGGATATGTTTTCCATTCTCTCAGTGAAGAATATTTTCCACATTGATTTAACTTTTTAGGACCCATGGAGTTTGAATTTTCATTGTGTCTAGTTGAAGAAGTTGAATACTATAAACAAAGTAATCATATAAATTAATTTTTCAATTTGGATCAATATTAAAAATGTTATGTTTGAAATACTGATGTGAAAGAAAACTTTTAAAAATCTATTATTATACAATATTCACATTTATGGTCAAAACATACCTAGAATCAAAAAAAATGACACAATTAAGCTCAAATTGCAAAACTGGTGGAGATTAAATCAATGAAATGCATATGAAAAATAAAAAATTTATTAGATCTATTAATTTTTCTACGTAAGTAACCTGGACTCATGGAAAAGTAAGTATCAAAATAAAATCAAAATAAATTTGAAACACATACCCATGAGATCCACCTATTTAACACCCTGAAACAAAATATTTAAGCACTCCTAATAAATAATTAGTTAATATTGTCCATTAAATTAATTCAATCCATTACACTGATATTTATTCTCTAATGCACACAAAAAACTTATTTCACATTCATTTTCTCCAGTCACACAATTGTAAACCTTCAACAACGATTTCTCATCAAAACCCATATAGGTGTCACCATTGGATTGATGAATTCCTACATCTCCACCTGATGTGTGTCCAGTACATGTGCTTATCATGAGGGATTTTCAGGTTTATTCTGTGAGTTTTCATTATTAGGTTTTAAATGTAAACTATTTTGAGGCTGAATCAGGAGGGTTCGACACTTTTTAAAGAAAAATTACAAGACTCTAGTTTTATATAAATTAGGGTCTCCTCTTCACTCCCCTTAGATAAAAATCATGTCCAATCCTTATGAAAACCCTATATAAAGTTCACTCCTTTCATCATTTTACTAATAAAATATAATCCCCACAAAATGTATTTTTTCATTTATTTTTCTACTAGCTTCAACACAACAGATTATTTTTCTGAATTATAGTCTTAAAAATATCGATAAATGCACATATTTTCATGAAATAAAGTTTTAGGATAAAATAAATTATATAAAAAAATTTATTTTACACCCAAATTATAACAAAATAATATAGATCAATACAATACATCTTTCCTCACACTTATATAAAACGAGATCATGCAATTTGACTTCTATAGTGGGTGGGATAAGGAATATTTTCTTGTATATTGGATAACTGAATATGTTGTTCATGGATTCTAATTGATACAAGGATTAAATGTATAAGAAATGATGTAATAAAAATGATTCACTTGAAAAGTTTGATTTTAAAACTAAATACATTCCTTAATAATTTAAAACTAAATTACCTCAATCCCTTATGATATGATTGAAATAAATCAAATTTTAGTTAATGAAACAATGATATGTTCTATCAAGAAATAAGTTTAATGAATATCATATGTAAAAAAGGTTTATATGCCTCACATTAAGGATATTTTAAAGATAAATATAGTTAAATGTGGTATGAGATTCAAAACATTATAGGTATTTTCTGAAAATTTCAAAGATTAATGTGAAACCAAGTCATTTTCAATATTCACCTATGTATGGTTTCATGGGATAACATCACAAACTCATTAACATGGGTTTTAGAAATCAAATATATAATCATTTGAGCTCACATGTTTAAAAACACACTAAAATTTCAAAAAGACATTAAATTATGGAAACTAGAAATTTGTAAATACTTAACAAAAAATATTTCCTCCCACTCACTTAAATGATGTAGATTCCCCCATTGTATTCAAGTAGATTTAACATGTAGAAATAGTTTTAATAGAATCATAATAAGAAATTATGTGTTAAAGAGAGCTACGACCTAAGTTATTAGTATTGAAACATTATGTATATCTCCTAAGTGCTTCTCATCGAAAACATATAGCAAAAACAGAAGAGGTATTATACTTAATTTATTAAAATAAAATAAAATATAAATAATGTGAAAAGGGGAATGAAAATAAAGGGTAGATCTTGGGTTAACCCCCCATGTGAGCCCTGGGTTTTGACTCGCTCTAAATGGGTAGTACTAGCTATTGTCCAAAGTTTTATGGCAAGTGGAGTTTCATTTATTTGAAGCACCAAATATTTATTCCTTCCTAATTTCACTTCTTCCTTTTATTTAGGAATACATGGATAGAGTATTCCAAATTCATTCTCATAGAAATGAGATATAACTTATATAATGACCCATTGTATTCATACATAGATATCAAAACTTTATATATGTATAATATTTACACAACATAATGATCAATTCCTGAATCATATAGGTTTATCATCTTTAAAAACATGGATACATAAGAAACTTGTTCATAAGAGTCTCCCATTAAATTAGTTATAACTATCACCCTTCCTAGACACAATATTCAAAAAACAATTCTTCATAACCAGGGGAAAGGAAACATTATAAAGGATGAGTATAGATGCTCAGTAATGTTAAATAAGGGAGATATCAATGTTCATATAATCATAACACAATCATAAGGGTATAATAATATGACATTAACATTCGAAATACATACCCTAAATATCAAATATCATAATACCTAGTCCTAGAATAATCATTGATAGTTCATAAGACATGAATCATAGTGGAATCAAAGAACATGATCTATGAGAACATAACATTATCATAATACATTAGTTGGTTTCATGCCTAAGACTATAACAACGTGAATAGGTATAAATCTAGATAGCTTTACTCATTATGTTAAGGACACAAAATCATTCCCTCGCATAAAAATATGGACATGATACCAGGTCAATGTTTAATCTTACAAAAAATGAATTCTATTTTCACACATGAACTTATGGACATGAAAATTAGGTCTATGAATCAACTTATGGGAATAAAAATTAGGTCCTCACATAAACTTATAGACATGAAAAATAATTCCATGCATAAAATTTGGAAAATGAAATCAGGTTTATGATAAACATATTTACCTCATGAGTTACCCATATTTACCCAATGCATTCAAGGGATACATATTTCCAACCATTCACGTAATTAATATAATAAATATTTTTTCCACAATATCTTTAAACATTCATCGTATCGAAATCCATGATAAAAAAATGGGTTTGAAGAAAATTTTGTCATAGTACAACTCAAGGAAGAGAAACTATTTTCATAAAAATTATATCATAATAATCATAAACCATTCATATAAATAACATGTATAGTACTATTGTATAATATCACTAGTAAAACCCAAGTGAAACTAATTTTTCTTATCATTTATCAGCATAAATTCTAAAAATAAGACTTTAAATAAAAACTTGAGGAAAATTACCTTACCATTTTGAAATTACTTATTTAAAAAAATCTAAAATACTATATAAAAAAATCTTTTAAAATAACATGGGAAAGTTTTAAATTAATCTTTGAATCATTCATTAGTCATAAAGGTGGAAAATTACAGTCATACCATATGAGTTAAAAGAATACATTCTTTTCATGTTTTTTTAAAAAAAGTACCTAATTCAGAAAATAAAAATAATACTCCTTTAAAAAAATTTAAAAAATTAAAACAAGAGTAAAATTTAATTTAAAAATATCATTGTAGAAAATTAACAAAATAATTAATCTACTTTTAGAAAACATGTATATGGAAGAAAATGGTTTTTTGGTAGAAGAGATAATTGAATTCTATTTTCTTTAAAAAGGAATTTTCAGTCTCTTGAGTACTAAAGGTGAGAAAAAAAAATAAAAACACATATTTTCAATAAATAAAAGGTTTACAAGAAAAATAATTATATTGTAGATATTTTTATCATAATATTTAATTATTAAAAACATATTCATAAATAATCTCGATAAACAAAGAGATTGATACATAAAACCTTTACCACTTTGGTATCTATTGAATCATAATATCCATGAAATAAATAAACATATATATATATATGTAGATCTCATAATTTCAATATAAGATTCATAAAATAAGTTCATGAGTAGAATATTCACCACATAAAATAATCAAGTGGTGAATATAGCAAGTGTCCCACATAAATAAATGTGAAAATTTATTCCCTTATATCCAACATCTATCATCTTGTTGGAACCTCATTTATAATAAATACAGATTTTTTATACATATATTAATGAAACATAATCATATATATCATTCCATATATGACTTAATTATAATCTTTTATCAACCCTTTTTAACAATTATCTATTAAAATCACTCTTCCTGGTGATATCTACTTCATTTTTTATTTATGTTTTGGTATGGTAGTTTTGGAACTTCTATTTTGATCATGGTTCCACTATCTCCATAATGTTAATAATGATATAACTATAATATATAAATAAATAAATTACATAAATATAATATATATATATATTATGTATATATTAATTCATAAATAATATATATAGAAAAATAAATTACCCTGATAATAGAGAAGGAAGTTCATACGTACGCATAAACACTATTTGAATTTTTTGAAGGATGAAATAGAATAAAGGTTAATATTAAAAAAAATTATAGAGTAATGATTATATCATATATATCATATATAATATTTAATTACATCCTTCTTACTATACAAATAAAATATAAATGAAAAATGAATTACATCCATTCAGGGAGGTGGTAGTTCACACATACGCATGAACGACATTATTATTTCCCATCAGTTTCAAAGTTAAAAAGGTATGTATGATATTTTAATTAAAGAATTATAATTATTTAATAAGTATAACATACAAATATAAAACCCATTATAATACACATCCATAAAACATAGTGCATACAAAGTAATTGTATTGTTGTGTGGAGACAGTAAGTCATATGTACGCATGAGAGACACTTTCACGTCCCATTTTATAGAAATAGGGTGAATAAAGGTAGTTTCATAATCATAATAACATTTATGTATATTTAAAATACTTAAATTATTATTTTATGAATAATATACTAGATTTAGAGGTGGGAAAAGGTGAATTTAAAATAAGGTGACCGGTTATGGCGATTACCTCTTCTTTGAAGTGGCTCATTTATATCTCCATGCAATATTTATATGGTTTGTCTTTTGGGAAGAAAATAACATCTACAATGTGTCTAATTAAGTGTTAAATAGAAATTTTTTCAATTTGGGTGATCCTTAAGGCTTAAATTGATGTAAATAAGTGAAAATAGGGTTTCCCTTTTAAAAATTTAAGGGAGTGCCAGTCTTGTACTTTCTTAAAAAAATGAATCAACATAAATTAATTTTGTAGTACAAATGGATCCAAATTGATAATATTTTAACTTAATATGATGATTAGTCAAAATAAAATCATCAAATAAAATATGGATAAGTTTGGATCACATTTTCCCCTTCTATTTTTTTAACAATTTGTTGACCCTTCTAACAATTATAGAAATATAATAGTTTTAAGAAATTTAAGGGTTAACAATGTTACTATAAAATTAAAAAAGACACAAAATGGGAAATTGTTGATTTTTAAAACTATATCCCATTCATTTTGAAGAATAAATGTTTTTTTTGAATTTAATGTCATTTAATAAGACAAGATTTCTTATAAAATGTCATTAATTTAATTTTTTACACTATTCATTTAATTTAACTTTTACAGGATTAATAAAATTGGGGGATTAAAATATAATGATTTAAATACTCAATAATATGTCATGTAAATATATAAAACTATTGGGACCCATTAACTCATTCAAAGTAGATCACTTTTAATATTTTTAAAATCATTTATTTAATTTTTTTTAATAATTGAAGAAATATTGGACCACTGTTATAAAAGAATTTACGGTCATTATGTAATTAATAAAAATGAGAAATAAATTACTATTATAATAATAATTTCATCAAGATAAAAATATATATGTAGATATATTAAAAACAGTATTGTATCCCTATGTAGACCCATAATATATATTTAAAACTTAGAGATTTATATTTGTAAATTTCTTTGATTTAAATATTATATAGGCCATTTTTTACGACAAGTGTCCATCAAACAATTAAATTTCAGTTATAATGTGATAATTGTTGAATTAACTGCACCCAATTGGAATTATTATGTAATATTATTTTCTTATCACTTAGTTTTAACCTAGATTAACTATATTTACCTTTTACTGAGGAGATAAATTTTTCCATGGTTGATATTCATATTAAAGAAAAATTGAAAGGAAATATTTAAAAAAAATTGACTTCCTAATTCCAAATATATAATAAATATTACAAAATTCATTTTTGTAAGTGGAAGAAAGTAATTTTAAAATAATCATGCAATACATGAACAAATCCTCTTTTAAGAAAAATACATTTTAAGCGCAAATATTCATTCATTTTTTCCATGCTTCGAATAATATAAAATGATTATTATAACACATAATTGAATATATAATGTATAAAATTCAATAAAATAATTCACCCAAAGTGTTCAATTTAACTTATTAATATAAAAATACATTATTTGTATAAATGTTTTTTTAAAAAATAGTTTTCAATCAAATGAATTTAATTTTTAATAATAATAACTCAATAAACAATTATTTTATTTTAGACATATGCAACCATAAATTTATAGAAATTCAATAATTCCTATTAAAACTCCCCAATCCAACATCTGGGATATAATAAATTTAGTTTTTCATGGTTGTTTTTAACTCTATTTTTTTGTAACATAGTCCATTGAAGTAATTTAATTTTTTGAGAAAAATATTTTATAAAACATAAGGGTGTTACATTATCCCCCACTTAAAAAAAGTATTCAACCAAAATGTTTCTTACCCGTGAATGGTTTAATAAAAGAAAATTCATTTATTAAAACACACATTGCATAATGGAATAATAAAACTTCCCTTAAAAAGGGAATTTGGAAAAGAAAAAATTTTCCTAAAATAATATAAAATTGGGTTCCCATATAAGGAAAAAAATAGTGGAAAGTTAAAATATGGGCATGGAAGAGAATAATAACTCTCAAGGACTGATAGTGAGTGAGAGAGAACATGGTCAGGATAAATTATTCAACTAATTAATCATCAATAGGTTTGGGGTTAAAATACCATCAATTAATCAGAATTAATGTTAACATGAAAATATTTTTGTCTTAATACTCTTTTCTTACAGTCAAGGAATTACATTACCATATAGAATAATAACATAAATAATTATACATGCATGATTAGTATAATTTCATTATTTATTGAATTTACACAACAATATAATCTATTTCTCCAAACTATGAGTATTAGAGATTATTTTTTCATTCTTAAAGCAATAAAATTAACTTTTAAATGGTCATAAGAACCATAAAATAATGATAAGTCATTATATTATTCTCTATATTTACCAAAACCAAAATTATTATTGTAGGTTATGGAAAATAAAACATTAATCCCAAATTTAAACATAATCCATTTTATAAATAGTTAACCTTAGGACTTCTCCAAAATTTATCTCACCAAGGTAGAAATAGAAAGATGATTTGAACTCATATAGTACCATGAACAACTTAACAATGATTTTAATCACTCATAAATCCACATACCAAAATGTAAAAACCAATAAAATATATTCCCCAATATATATTAATAATTTCCTAAAATTAAATTAAAATAAAAAAATATATTCTTTTAAAATACAATTCACCCCTTATTCATTACATAAGATCTTGTCTTAGTTAAAATCATTTCCATTGGAGTTTTGGGTTCAATATTGTACTGATAAGAAACAATGGGTTGATTCAAAATATCAATTATGATTTATTTATTCAGTAAATATATATGGAATTTCTATAGGGAGAGTTATTAAATGATTAGAATCATATCAAATTTCACAAATGGATAATATTTTCATAGGGATTATTCAAACATCCATATGGAATTCCTAATTCTATATTAAAAAATAAGTGTTCCATAACTATCCTGATTTACTTCGACTATTGTAATTACAAAATATTTCCCTTTATCGTTTGAATTAAGAGGGTTTTTTGGATTCTTAACCTCATTATCTCTTTCATTAGAGGATTTATTTCTATAATTCCAAAACTCTTTGCATTTATCGCACTATAGTGTGAGTGGGGTATTCATTTGATATCTCTCTCCATTAATTTCATTTATTAGCCTATTTATATCAATTCGTCATTTTTTCTTGATCTCCAAGACTCACACACACAAAACATTTTTTGTCATACATTCACCTAAGTGACCCTTCAAACATTTCTATAAGGTACGAGGGTGAATGTTTTTCTTCCCTCCATGAGAAAAACACTCGATCATCCATGAAGCTCCATATGCCATTCCTTATCACCAAAAACTCAAGTATTTTCATATTCCATTTCCACATTCTTTTCACAACAAATAACTTCCCACTATCAAACATAGTCTATTATGAATAATTCCTTTCAAATACATGAGGTGAAAATTATCAAGAGTTAATCAATATTTCTTAACATCTAATTAGTAAACATGAATTATTTCTTGTAATACATCTAAAATTTTATTCATTAGTATTAATGGATTCATCATCCTTATTATTGAGTTTATAGAATTAATTTTCTATTTTTTAGACATAGAATAGAAGATAATTACATAATGAAAATATTACCATAAACTCATATGATTTCATATAGTCAATTTCCTCTTATTTCCTCATATTCTTAATAATATTCTACCAATTATCTTCTTTTATTTCTGGATGATAAATAAGTAAGACAACATTTTCTTTTTCTATGAACTAAAGAAGGGAAAATATATTTTACATCACCTTGATTTGTCTATCAGCCACTAGTGGGTAATAAGACCCATAGAAGGAGGTCGGATGTTGTTACATAAAGTTTTCAATAACATGTTTCTCCCCAATTTGTTCATTAAGATGTTCGAAATGATATATGTTACCACCAATATCCTAATATAGGTGAGTAATAATATTTAAAATATATTTTATCCCAGCTCTAAATCCATTTGGTTTCTCATGGGGATGGTTGTTACATTATTCATCACATTCATGGTTCACGTTATTCCATTAGTTTCTCACCAGTGACTAAAACCAAAAATCATAGTGTGAGAAACAGTAATCAGAGTTGAAAAATGCATTGTAATGAAATATCATTCATTGGATGTTTAAATCAAGAAATATTATTTTTAATATATAAAACCTTAGTATTATACAAGTTCATTCATGATTGTGTCCAAAACATTAAGATGTTGTAATATTCTTATACCAATCTATAGGGTTCTCACTAATGTTTTATTATTTTAATTTCCAAAGGTTAACTAAAACATTATATACTACCAACAATAATAACCCATAATTTTCATATATAGATATAACATATTAATATATGAATATTCATTACATAATTTAATAATCCTTAAAAGAATCATATTGGTCTAGTATATTTGAAAACTTGAATATATAAAAAACTTGTTCATAACATTTTTCATTTTAATTATTCATAACTATAAATATTCTTAGACATAAAATTTATAAAACATTTCTTCATAACCTAATGAAAAGAAAAAGAATAAAGGATGAGATAAGATTCAATATAAGGTTAATTAAATGTAAAATAAATGTTTATATTAGAATAACATGACTATAAGGGTATAATTACATGATATTCACATTTTAAATACATACCTAACATATCATAAAGCATCATATTGAGTCATGGAATAAATTGTGACAGTTAATAAGACATGAATAATAAAGGAATTAACTAAAATGATCCCTGATAACATTACATTAGAATAATATTAGAGTTTCTGTAATGAGTAATATTATTACCTTGTGAACATGTATAAAAAGAGATAGGTTCACTCATTGAGTTATGGACATGAAATTAGGACATCATATACAATTTTGGACATGATTCTAGGTCTAGGAATAATATTATGGATATAAAATCTAGTTCTACTCATGAAATTATGTACATGAATACTAGGTCCATACATGAAGTTATGTACATAAAAACCAGGTCCTGACTAAATATTATATACATTAAAACCAGGTCCATATATAAAATTCTGAACATGAAATCAGGTTCAAATAAAACATATTTACCTCATGAGTTAGTAATTTTAATCCAATTAATTGGATGGAGATATATGTCATACCCATAACATAACTAAAATCATAAATAGTATTTCCATAAGATCATTACAAATTCATCATATCATAACCCATGAAAATGGAAATGGGTTTCATGAAAATTTTATCATAACATAACCCATGGAATGAATCTAGTTTCATAAACATCTCATAATCCTAATCATAAACCATGAAAATAATTAACATGGATGGTATCTTTAAGTACTATCACCAGTAAACATATTATACACCAAAAAAATCATTGATGAATAAAAAATACATAAAAAGATGTTTAACAAAAATTCTTTTGGAATATTAAAATTCCATTTTTAAATCACTTCAATAAAAATATTATAAAATATTATAGGATTTTTTTTGAAAATAAACATGTAAAATTTTAAATAAATATTAAAATAATTGAGTGGTCTTGAAAAAATAAAATTTTGATATTGTAATATTATGTAAAGGAAAATAGTATTTTCATATTTTGGTAAAAAGTTTAAAAGTGTCTCATTCAAAAAATGAAAAAAAATATTCCTATTAAATATTTTTTTTAAAGGGTTAAAATTTCATTAAAAAACAATTGTATAATATCAAAAACACTTTTTAAAACATTTTTAGAAAACATTATTATGGAAGTAAATGTTTTTTCATTAAAATAGGGAAATAAAGTCCATTTTTTAAACAACTAATTGTCTCTTGAATAATTATGTTGAGAAAAATTATAGTAAGAAATTTATTTTGAATAAAGAAATATACTAGAAGAAAAATAATTAATTTCTTTAGAGGGATATCATAATATTTCATCAATGGAAACATGATCCTAAATAATCCCTATAAACAATGAGATTATAACATAAAAATGTTACAACATTGGTATATATTAAATCATATTACCAATGAAAGAATGAAACTTATAAGGAAATGAAGATACATTAATTACATTATAATAATAATAAAATATATTCATTATAATTATATTCACCTCAAAAATTAAATAAGTGGTGAATATAGAAAGTGTCTCCAAAAAATAAAAATGAGAATAAAATCACTCACTCTAGGTCCTACATCCTTCAAAAGTGTTGGAAAATCTTGTTTAAAAATACTTATTAATAAAAAATATTTCAGAACCATAATAATATATATCATACCACACATTTTTATTTATAACCTTTTATAACCCATTTTTTAATAATTTATTATTAAAATCAATGTTCTTGGTGATATATGATTTTTATTCATGAATATTTAATTTCGATTGTTTTGGAACATATTTTTTTATCATTGTTAAATCATATAAATAATTTTAATAATGAAATAAAAATAATATATATTTAATATATTCATTTTTAGAGTCATTCATAAGTGATATGGATAGAAAAATTAATTACATTGTTCATGAAGATGGGGGGTCGCATGTACGCATGAAATTTGTTTATATTTTCGATTATATAGAATGAAAGAATGGTAAATATTAACTCACCATTAAAAAACTAATTAGTATATCATATATATTCATTAACTACATACCTATTACCATCCATGTAAAATGGAAATGAAATATAAATCACAGCAGTCCATAGTGGTGGTATCTCAAACATATGTATGAACGACAATATCATTTTCCAATGGTTTGGATGGTAGGAAGGTAGATGTGATAAAATAATTCCATAACTACAATTATTTCATAATTATCACATATAAAAATAAAACCCATCATAAAAACCATACATAAAAGATAGTATGAAAAATACATTGTATTGATATGTGGGGATAGTAAGTTATACGTATACACGAGTGATACTTTTGATTCCAATTTGATAGGAAGAGATTTAATAAAGGTGGTTCAATAATAATAATAATCATTCAGTATATATATCATTCTAAAGTTATTATTTATGAGTAATATAAAATTTTTTTAGTATATAAAGGAATAATTAAAAATAAAGTGTTCGATTATAATAATTACCTCTTTGTTGAATTGGCTCCATTAGATTACCACATAAGAGCTCTAGGTTGGTATTTTTGGAAGATCATAACTTCAAGAATTTATTTATATAGTTTTATAAAAGAACATGGTGAATTTTTGTTCCGATATAAGGCTCAAAGTGGTGTATATTAAGGAAAGAAGGGTTCCCTTTTATAATTGAGGGGGGGGGGGTGTCACTCTTGTAATTTTTTAAAATATTAAAATAAAAAAAAATTAATTCTAAAATAAAAATTGATCTAAATTTACAATATTGGAATAAAAGACATGTATTATTCAAACCCCTCTCATTTAATAAAATTATTACATGTTTTTATAACATTTTTACACTTATATTTTTGTTTTATCCCTTCGTTAACCTTTTTGAGAATTATTGTAATATCAATGTTTTCTAAACTATAATGGTTAATAATGTTACTATATAATTCCAAAAGATGAATACATGGACCATGGTTGATATTTAAAACCATATAACATTAATATGGCCTAATATAGTATTTTCTTGAATTTGATATCATTTAATAAAATATAATTTATTATAAAATATTATTAATGTAATTGTTTACACTATTCGTTTAGTTTAAATTTATGTACATCAAGGAAATTGTATAATTATAATATATTAATTTGAATCCTCTCTATTATGTCACATAGATCTATAAAATTCATAAATATCATTTAAATAACATCACTTTTAATATTCTAAAAATCATTTATTTTATTCTTTTATTAATTGGAGAAATACTGCATTAGTGTTACATAAGAATTGAAGGTTATTATATAATTAATAAAAGTAAATTTTAAATTTATATCAAGGAAATAAATTTATTAATCTGAAAATAGACGCTTAAATTTTTTTAATAAATTGTTTTTTCCTATGTAGAAACATAAGAGATATTTAAAACTAAGAGAATGACATTTTGTAACATTACTTGGTTTTAATATTATATTGGAAATTTTCATGGAAAAGTGTCCATTAAACATTTAAATTTTGATATTAAGGTGATAATTGTATAATTTCCTTCCTGTAATAATAATTTGGATGAAAACATATTGCCTTATCACTTAGTTTTAATATTGATTAACCCAAATTACCTTTTATCGAGGAGATAAATTTTACCAATTTTACAATTAATATTGAAAAAAAATCTAGGGGAACTTTTTACTAATCCTGAACCTTGAGATTGAAACTTTGGAATCCATTTTAAAAAATTCATATTTTAAAAATATAATAAGAAAATTCTAAGAAAAGCGTACAATATGCGATTAAATCCTCTTTTTAGAAAAATACATTTTTCAAATGAATATTGGTTTATGATTATACCCTTATTATAAAAATATGAAATGAATATTAAAATAGTTTATTGAATATATAAGTTTTAATTTTAATTATATTTATTCACTAATAGTGATTAATTTAATTTATTAAGATACAAATAACTTGCACGTATAAAATCATTTTTTCGAAAGAATTTCTCTTTTTCATTCAATGATTTTGATTTTCATTTATATTTAATTAATAAAAAATTAATTTATTTTATATATATGTATACAAAAATGTTTCTTAAATTAGTTATTCATATTCATATCCATTAATCTAATGGATATGAGATATTAAATAATACTATATAATGGTTTGTTTAAATATAGTGTTGCATGTAACACAAGCTATAAAAGAAATTAAATTTATTCTAAAAAAATATTTAATAATATATAAAGGTGTTATAGTGTTCATAGTGGGGTAGGATAAATAACTAGTCATCATATTTCTTTGTTTCCAATTGTATAAAAACTTATTCATTCTCTAGTTCTTAATTTTTGAATGATTCATCAATAGAATAATAAAATGGAAAGTCAAATTTTATTATAATTTAATAAAAATTTTGAATGAAAATTAAATGTCAAATTATTCAATTGTAACATGAGTATCATATATCTTAGTTTCATCTAGAAACCCATGATATATATATTCATGGACTCCCTCTAAAAAACATTCAATATTTTTTGGGAGATCCCTATGATCCTCAACGGGTTAATCTTCTATTTCGTCATCCTCTATAACAATCTAAATGTTATCCAAATATAAAAATTTAAACAAGTGGAAGTAATACTCAATTAAGTTCCCATAAAATACAATAATAATGAGTTTAATAATATATCGTTTTCCGGAGTTTTTTTTTTGATTCAATTACTTCTTTAGTGGAATGTGCCTCTCAATGTTGAATTTCAATTAATAAAGATAGGTAGTCAAGATCCTCCATTTTTTCTAAAAATTATACCACTTTTTTATTCATATTCTTCTAAATCTAGGGATAGTTATAGTTATGTTGATGTTTCTAATTTGTAATGGATTGGGAGGTCATATTTCACCACATAATCAATATAAAAGTTGTCAGAATCTTATCGATCTCCCATATATACTTCATTTGGGAAATATTATTTATAAATATATTTTACCATTGGTTGGGGTATATAAAATTGATCATCAGGTATATCCTACTTTACCTCCTTAGGTTCTTCAACTTCTAATGTTACTGTTAAAATTACATCCGACACTGGCTTAATTTTTTGTTGAAACTTATGCACATATTCAACTTTACATTTAATATTTCTCTCCATGTCCATTATCTCCTCTTTAATAAATATAAATGGTCCTTACTATTATTTTCATCCACATATTCATATTAAACCTATATAATTTCTTCATAACAATGGGTAGGAAACAAAGAAGTATTTACATGTGACTCACCTATATCCTGATAAAATTAGGGAATATACTCTTAGAGTTCTGTTAATTATTAGTAAAATACCTCTAATACAATGAATTTGAGAGTCTCTTTAGGGATATGGATGAGATCCATGAATTCCAACAATATAAATATTTGTCTTAAACCTCCCCCAATCTATTTATGAAATAATACAACACTATCTTTCATAGAAAAGGGCGAGTTCAAAAAAAATTAATAAAATTATTTCAAAAAATTAAGATATTTACAATTAGACTCTTGGAATCCCATCCAAGAAAATGGTACCAATTTTCTTAATTTACCTATCATGTGGTGTGAAAAAAACTAGTTCCTATGTTAAAATTATTTATAGTGGTAAACATAGGTTTTCTCCACATAGTATCACATAACCATCAAGTTTATCACCTTAAATTAGAGGTAAAATGGGATGTTTTTTTAATTTATTGGTTCTGAAACAAAATAGAGTAGTGAAAAAAAAAGAATGAAAATATATTGATGAATAAATTGACTAAGAATAATGATATTATATGGCTAAGTAGGTTAGGTTTGGTCTTTTATACTCCGTGTTATCCTCATTCTGTGTTAGCTAATCCTTTTATGATAAGTTAATTAAAGTGAGATTCAACAGTCACTTCCTCTCACCCCATTAGTCAATTAGTGATGGTGATAATAAACCCTGAAAAAATATTTTCTTGGTGTACCATCCTTCCCATGTCTTAGATATTTATATATAATACCCTCAATTAACTTAAGAAATTCCCAGTTGGGTCTTTTAATTCCATATGATCAAGAGTGTCTACTACCCCTCCCACACATACTGATGATCAATTACTACTTTACCACTAATATCTGGTCTTTTTAATTATATATAAACAATAAACCATTATAGGGATATTATTATCACTAAAAAAGAGAATGAAAATATAATAATCCAAAATAAAATATGAGTTTGGTTGATATTAAAAACTAATATTATAGTATTGAAACAAACTTTATAGAAGAAAGAAAGTATTTATTTCATGAAGTGAAAAAACTAAAGAATTAGAAAATGAAAAATTACACTTCCCCCATCACTAAAAATTTAATCTCTCCATGTGAAAGTTATTTGAAATTATTGGGGAATAGTAATCCATTACAAAACTACGAAAATAAAAAAGGAAAAACAGAAAATTTTTTCTCCAGAACCTATCTTCCAAAAGCTTTTATAGTTTCTTCCCCCAAGAAGTCTAAATATTTCAATATTTTCTTATTAAAAGTTTTTTTAACTGTCTTTTATATTTAACATAAAAAATTTAATGCTTTCTGAAATGTTAAAAAATTGAATTCTTTATTTTCTAAAGATATATATTTTTCTCTGAAGATAATATTTTTCTTCCTCTACTTTGATGCAAACAAATTATTCCTTGATGAGCTAAAATATCCATGAAATTTAATTTTCACTTGCGCATATGATCCCTATTTAATATCTAGATTTAATTACCACATTTAGTTTCCTATTTCCTGATATATGCATCATTAAATGAGGTGTGTAGAATTTTGTTCAAAAATATTATCTTTATTTATTTATTTTTTTATTCCCCAATGAGTAAAAATTATCATTGGGTTTAGTTAAATATGTAAAATCCCACAAATAAAGTTATCCAATAATAAAAGTATTCCTCTATATGGATCAATATTGAAAATTTTATTCTTGAAATATAGAAGTTAAAGAAAAACAAATTAATATTACAGAATTAAGTGATTTTCACATTTAAGCTCAAAACATACCTAAAATACAAAAAAGTTATAGTTTATATCAAATAGATAAATTTTTGGGGATTAAATCATTCAAATACATTTGAAAAATAATTCCAATATTTTCTCTATATGATATCTATAGTATATATTCATTCCTAAAACTCAATTGATGATATCGAGAATAATGGTCGATATTGGAAATGTATTTATCTTTTTGAATTGAATCAAAAAAGTCATAAATATTACGTAAAATATATTTTTTATTTATTGTAATCTTTTTCTGGCCTTGATAATCATTAAAAAGAAGAATTAACCCATATTTATAATTAAAAAATAATAGGTACACCCAATGGTGATGTGTTATGGTGTATTAATCCATTATCAATATTCTATTAGAGTTTCTTCTTCATTTCATACAACTAAATAGAGGCCATTCTATATGGAGTTTTTACAATCAGATTATCCCTAAGTATGATTTATATTAAAAAAATTTACTTCAAAATTTAGTGGAAGACTATGCATGTCTTTAGGAAATACGTCAACATATTCTTGAATAGAAGTCATATCTTAAGTTTTGAGCTTCTAAACTAACATTTAATATAAATATCCACCATGAATAGTTAATAATACCCATTAAATGGATGTAATTTCAATTATAATTTCATCCTCATCATCACAAAAAAAAATATGATCATAGGTTTATTCCTAATATCAATTATTTCCTCCCTTCCATGAAGTTATATAGTTTCTATATAAATAAAGTAAATAAATTTAAAAAAATAACATCAAATATAACTAGAGATAATATCAATATTTATAAGAAACAGGTTACCACAAACATCTTTGAGTGAGGATCATTACGAATTTGATGTGATCATCACACAATTATGATTTTTTATGATAATTCAACAGTAAATTGTTGAAATGGTGATATAATACCCTTATAAAATTATTTAAATATAAATTATTAGTTATAACTAGAATCAAATAATACATTTTTAGTTCTAGAGATGATAAAAATCATTCCTTCCCAACTTTATTATCATGATACACTTAAGCCACTATGATTTCATTATCTTTCCCATTTTCTCTTGGAATAATTGGTTTTGAGGGTGATTGTCATCATTAACCCTTGGACTCAGGAACTGGTTGGCATAATTCCCATAATCATTATAGGTTTTACATTATAGTGTGGATTGTTCATTAAACTAATATGTATCCACATTATTTTCATTTTCATGCCTCTTTACATTTCTTCAACATTCACTTTCCTTATGGCATTCCTTTCCTTGCATGTAACATTTACCACCGCCTTGGGAGAAATATCTATTATTCTTTTTTCCATAATAATATCATAAAAAATATTCATTTCCTTTCCTCTTTCGGTTTTATTGTTATTATTTCAAAGAAACACCATCTTTATCTTCTTATCAAATCCATTATAATTATGAGAATCTCTATTATCTTCCTCTACCTTGAGAACATGTCAAATGATTTCATCATAACTACTAAAGTCCCTTATGGCTAGCAACTTTTGGAGACATGGTTTTAGGACACTATATAACTGATCATTTTTTATCTCAGGGTCTATGATAAAACTACAATCATACCTCAAAAGTCTTGTAAACGTTTTCTCATAGGTACCAATACATTTATTAGATTTCTTATTCAGCTCAATAAATTCCCTTTCCATATTCATAGAAAGAGTTAGTGGAAAATAATTACTGATAAATTTCATCTTATACTCATCTAGTTCTATAGATTACATTTCTTCCTCTCACCAAATATTCTTAATATGATTCTTCTATTGGCTTACTTCTCCTTCTAAATAATACAATGCCCTTAAAAGTTTTTCAGTCTCTCAACACTATAGTATGGAAAATATCTTTTACCTATCATAGATCAATTGATTAAAAACTAGTGTATTATTGGATCCATTGAATGAAGTTGAATGTTTCCTCATGAAATTATCAATTTTGTTTTCTTCCCTATATTCATCGTTTGGAATCTTAGAATAATTCATGTATTGAGAGAGTTGGATGATTATATCAATAAGATTTTAAATTAAAACACTGATGTTTTTTTATTACTCAATAATAAAATTATTTCATTGTACACCACAATCATTATTATAATGATTCCTCCTAGGTCCAACACAAAACTAAAACAAAAAATCATAGTGTAAGTATCAATCTACAATAATCAGAGTGATTTTTAATATAATCATGAAAATAATTCCCAATATTTCCTAAGTTATAATACCTTCTCATCAATAAATATTACTTTTAGGTTTGCCTTAGGTCATTTTAAATTGATCATATGTTATCTTTTATTATATTTCTATGTTATTCATAACATAATCCATAAAAATTTTAAACCATACTCTAATACAAACTGAGGTGATCTAATTATAAATTACATAAATATTAAATCATTTTATATGAATAATAAATGCATTCCCCAATAGTACCAACATGAGGACCATTTATGATTAGTTTATTTTGATACTAGATAAATAATCAACATCTTTCATAAAATATCACCAATATATCCCCGAAATTTCATCTCTAATACTACCCTTCTTAATCATTTATTAATTAAAACATTTCATTATAACATGGGGAAAATGGAAACATAAAAAAAAGTAAAAAAATATACTCAGTGAGGGTAAACATGAGAGATATCAATGGATGATAATATGTGAGAATAATACATCCATATGTGTATAAGATAATAAAAATAACTTATAATGTTCATAACCAATCAATCATAGACCATAAATCATGGTTCCTATTATAAATATTTCTCAGTTCAAATGACATGAGTCATTAGAGTAAGGAATCATCATTAATCAATCATCATCTATAAGAGAATATCATATGCATAAGAATATGTAATAGGAATTATACCACAATAATATACCTAGAAAATAATTTTATTATTCAAGGATCCATTACAAAACTATTATAGTGGAAAAATCCCCATGGTAGACTAGTTTCACTCCTCATTATATCATTTCCTTGGTAAAGGTTCACTCCCAAGACTATCATAGTAGATAGAGTCTCATAATAAACTGGGTTCTCTCTCTATAGAAATTTTTAATATCTCATGAGATATAAATAATTACTTAATTCCTTGTATGTGTTTAATAAACCCACACATCACATAATGAAAACAATACATATGTTTCCATGAGATCATAAAAACATTCATTAATTAATTATACTATAACTTGGGGAAAATAACCCTGTTTTATAAACATGTCATCATCACATTATCATGATACATATAGTCAAAGAACATGAATGATATTATTAGACCATATCCCCAGTGAATTATTTTAAACTTCAATGAATGGTGGAATACATTAAAAATACCCTTAAAAATAATTTGATCATTTCATTAAAATCAAAGGAAAATATTTTTTTCATTCTTTATTTATAGAAAAATTCAAGAATATTTTGAAAAATTATTTTCTTAGAAACCCAGAAAACCTATAAAGGAATATTCAAGTCAAAGAATGTTCATGGTTGTGAGAAAATCCATTTTTCAAGTAAACTTTAAAACAAATATTCCTTTCACTTTTTTGATAAAAATTATAAAATTTTAATCTTTCTAAGATTAAAAGATGGTTCCTTTTTAATTATTTAAAAGAAAATAAAATATAGTTGAAATGAATTTAAAAATCATTTTATCATAGAAAATAATGATCTCAAAAACATTTTAAAGATCATATAAATGGAATAAAATGTTCATTAATCAAAGCGGAAATAAGTTTCACATTTCTTAAAAATGTTTTATTATATGCTTCATATACCAAAGAGAGGAGAATGAATAGAGAAAAAGGAAACCATAGAAATAAGTAAATGAGATTAAAATATATGGGTTTTAAAAATTAATTGTTATAGATTTTCGATTATTGAAATTTTAACATAAACAATCCCAAAAGAAATGAAATTATAACGTAGATCCTTACCTCAAATATCATTTTTCTTATTTTTGATAAAACCTTCTGTATAATAAATATAGATTTATTATTAAAAATTAAAAATTTGTATTCTTACATAACATACCTGTATCATTATTTTATAATCTACAATTATCCTTTTATCAACAAGTCTTTATTAAAATGATTATTCAGGTGAAAAATGTTATATTTTCTATGTATGTTTTTGTTAGATGGTTTCATTATCTCCATAATATTAATCATGTAATAATTTTATAATTTATTCCTTATATAAACTTTTAAAACCATTTATATAAAGAGGTGATTAAAATTTAATGACATCAAATCAAAGAGGTGGTAGTCTATACGTACACATGAGAAACTTAATCATTGTCCAATGGGTGGAGATGACATAGAAAATGGATATAAAATTAACATTGAAATATATAATTATATTAAGGATACTAATTATATTGTTTTAATATGGTTAAAGAACATTTATATGAGGTTTAATAAGATATAAACTTAAAAAATAACAGTAAGAACATATACCTCTTTATCTGGAATCCTGCTCTAAAAAGAACCTTAAGGTTTATTGGATGGGTATTTTGGGATGAATTTAACCAAAAGGTCATGGATAAAGATTTTGGTTGAATATTTGGGTATATATTGGTCACGCTAAACGGCTCAAGTGGTGTGAAGAATAGAGGAGAGGATGTGCCCTTTTATAATAGAGGGGAGTGGCACACTTGTAATTATTATAAACCTTAAAATATAATAAAGTCACTATAATGGGAAAGTGGATATAAATTAGCTCAGGTTATAATAAATGATGATATAGGATCTAAATTCATTCATAAAATATTATTAAGAAAAAATTTATGTTTATTTTAACCCTTATCTATTTTTTTAACTTGTTAACCCTTTTAACATGTTCCATAGTAATGAATTTTTACCTTGATTGATATTCATAATGACCAAAAATTAAAGCAAACTCACTACCAATTTTATAAATTATGATTCAAAATATAGATACCATTTTAACAAATTCAATTCCTATTAGTGGAATAAATTAATTTTAAAATATGCATCCAATACACAACGAAAACATTTTTTAGAAAAAATCATTTTAGGCATAAAACTGAATTTATTCCAATTAATTACCTAATAACAGACTTTAAATGGATGTAAGAATATTTGATTGAACATATTATACGAAAATTTCATTAAAATAATTAATCAATAATGATTATTTAAATTTATAAATAAAAAACAATTTGAATGCATAGAAACATTTTTTTAGAAAAACATCACTTTTTTACATTCAAATGATTTCATCTTAATTTCAAATTAATTGATAAAAATGAATTAATTTTATATAAATATAATAAAATAATTTTTCATAATTTAGTTAGTCTTAATCATACCCACCAGTATAACATCTAGGTGATTCCTACCATATTTAATAATAATATTTCAATAGTATGTTGTGGTAAGTTAAAACTCGATGGTATATGTATAGGAATATATCAAATAAATAAAAAATATTAAAAGAGAAGTATATCCTAAAATATTACGATGTTATGATATTGGGACAAAAAATAATGTCCTGAATACTTTCATCCCCTTTTAATAAAATGTAAAAAAACCAATTCAGGTTAGTTTTGAATCAAAATATTTTAATTCTTTTTTGAGCATTCCATTTTCATATAATATATATACTTTATTACGTGGGTAGTTGAATCATCATAAACATTTCTTGGATAACAGTAATGATTATATCTAATCCCAAAGGATCCAATTGACTTGGTGATAGTATGAATTCACTAAATATTCAATCTACCTATATCCAGTCAAAATAATTTATTATTCCTATAGGTAAAATAATCTAATACCAAATTTCCATGATAATATTATAATGTAAATAATCATTTCAATTTTTACAATTTACATCCTCAGTATACCATTCAAATTATACAGTAATGAGTTCTTCGTTTTAACTTGTCTAGATTAATTATTATCCAATATGTGTTCATTATCTCATTACATATTTTAAGAAATAAAATTTCTTATATACATTAACCACCATCAAATGTTTTAAAAATATTTAAATTATTTTTGTTCTAAAAACTCAACTAGGATTGTGAAATTTCTATTTTTGTTTTCATTAAAATCAGTTTCATCATAGTCCACATTAGGAAAATTACATTCCTTGGATACATATAGTCGGTCTATGTGGGATCTTGTCTCTTCTCACCAATCGCCTTAAAATCAGTGATGAAGGGCGTCACTCCGGTCCCTCCCCACCTTGCAGGGGAGGGACATTATTTATCTCTCACTTCATGATCTTTCATTCACTTATCTAATCCTGATTCCATCCCACCTTTTCCTCCAATTTATCTTTTCCCAAATTTCTTGAATCTTTTTTAAGGTCACCTGCAGCTCTCTATTTTATCTTCTGAGTTCACTAACACTTCGTCCCTTCTGAATTTGACCTTGGTATCTTGTTTAAAGCATCTCAAAACTTTTTCGGACTTATTCAAAAGGCTTTTATTTGACTCATGGGGTTTATACGATCGAGCTACAGTAAGGATTATTGACAACAAGAATATTATGGTTTATTTTTCTATAGAGTAAGATTTGATCAAATCCTTGTCCAAAACACCCTGAGTCTGTAATGGATCATGTTTATTTATTTTCCAATGGCACTTTTATTTCCACATGAATCATGATTCTAAAACAATGATGATCTAGGTCTGTTTTCCAAGGCTTCCGCTTTTATTCTAGAACCCTTCGATAATCTGGATGTTATGTAATCTTATTGGTCGTTTTCTTTGCTCAGATAATAGAACTAGCACAATCTATCACCTGGTTTCTCCTCATATATGTGTTGAAATTAATTTTTCAAGGATACATGTTGATTTTTTTGAATTGATGTTGAAAAAGAATTATGGTACAAGAAATAAGTTGTCTTTGAATCTTGGTTGGATTTCTATTTAATTTCTATGAAAATGGGTCATCGGCTGTCAACTTGTCGTCAAGGGCTCAAGGTTAGTAATCAAATGGAGTTATCGGTTCTGGATTGTGGGACTAGTGTGGTTAGGGATAATTGTCTGAAATGATAGGCCCTTGGTGGTGCATTCTCCGAGGTTACTCTAAATGTGATGGTTCTAAGTGGAGCATCCACCGAAGCTCTTCCTTTGGATAATGTTTTCCCAATGAATCTTAATATGATAGTTTCATATGTATTTGTAAGACTGTGGTGTAACCTAAATTTTGAGGATAATGTTCTGACTAAGTCCAGAGTGCCTGATAAGGTGTACAATTTAAGAATTTTTTAGTAGAACACCACTAATCCCAATGATTTGTCTCTTGTGGATGTTGTGTGTGCTGGAAGTGTTCGATCTCAGGAGATGACTCCAGGGTGACATGGTCATGAAAAGGTTTCTTATTTCGAAAGGTAGGGTGAAGTAACTTTTGAAAATATTTAGGAATTGTATACTATAGGGGGTGGGGTAAACATCACCCTATAGAAAGTGCAAGATATATAGAATGTTAACCGATTTGAAGGTCTAGCCAGTGAAGGTTCAGATCAGGATCACGATACAGCTTGGGTAGTGGACCTCAATGAATATCAGGTACTCCAATGGAGGAGTATAGTGATGGATATTCTATTTTTTTAGAAGACAGTACAATTGAAATCTAATGCAGAGGACTACCCAATCTGAGGAGAAGGAAGGGACAAAGATGGAATTGGGACTTGGGGAGGTGTATCCAAATTAAAGGACATAATTATAAGGGGCAAAAGGACTAATTATACTTACCCCATCCTATGGAGACCAGATCATCCAAAAAGGTAGATTCCAAGGTGATTGATTGTGATCCCAATGTTGTTAGTAATAACATTCATGTTTCATGTAACCATAAGAAACATGAGCAGGAAGGAGTTATATCGAAGGATTTAGAGCAAACGCAATAAGTCTTGGTGGTGTTGAACCCGCCTCCAAGAGAGGACTCTAGACAGCTTGAGGCTGCTAGAAATGGGGAGATATGGGAAATTATAATTGAATCTGGGGAAGAAATGTTAGAGGAATCATTTCTGATTAATTCCTCTAAAGAGGATTCAACTAAGATGTATAAGAGACTGCTTAGGGTGGACACTAATAAGGTGCAGTCAGAGTGCATTGAAAAGCAAGATCACATACTAATAAGAGGTTTCAATGCAGAGAATATTATATTGGAGGACTACATTCAGACATGGGACAAGATGGACTAATGGTTTGAATACATTATCAAGTATGATCTAGCCTTAGAGGTAAATGGACTCCATTGGAAGTTATTTAGGAATAGAGAATTGAACAAACATAAATTAGATTTTAATGGCATGACTATCTCTGAAGGTAATTGAAGTTTTGTATTTTTTACTGTATGGTTTCTCACTTTTCTATAAAAGTGTTTTCAAAATAAAAAATATAGTTTTTTAGTCATATTCATTGGATAGATGACCCCTTGTTTTCATAATCATGATCTATATAGTATCTGGAAATTTTTTCCAAGAAATATGTCCCTAAATTGAATTCATATTTCTCTACATTAGGCTTATATATATCATCATTAGACTAATCAGTCAAATAAGGTTATTTTTATTATCTTATTGAATAAAAAACCTCACTTTTGTTAAAATTCATATGTACTTAAGCATTAGCTCCACTTTTTTCTAATTATAATGACCCTAAACTATATATTCATCTCCTATAATATTGTTTATAACATATTTCAAAACTTTATTCACATTTTTTCATTTCTCTTATCATGGTAGAAGATTACTCCTATAAGGACTCGGCCTTAAACATTACATAATCTTGAATTATGTCAAGAATTTACATTGAGGATATTTTCAAGTTCAGAGTTTTAGAGAATTAGGCCAACACTATTACATAACAACTTGAATATTATAAGTAGAAACTACTACCCAGTATCCATTTTCTCATAAAATATAAACTCTTAAAAAGAAACATGTTCAATTCCATGTTTTATACATCATTACATTTCCTTGATAACATCCTTGTCCCTATTCCTCTTCATGTCCTGTGAAAAACATTTCAAAAACTTGGGATGAGAAAAAAGATCAGTAAGGGATACACAAAGAAGGAAAAATGTTATTTTTTCAAAACAAGAAGTAAACCATGAATACTTTATCATAAGTAATAATTTTCACCTTTATAAGGTATTAAATACTCTTTACTGAATAAAAGCTCATTGCTAACCCTTTTGTAACCAAAATATTACCATAAAACCCATATAGAGAACACATAACATATAAAGGTAACTTGGGACATAAACATACTTAAATGGAATAACCATACGGCCGACATACATACATATCACTAAATGGAATAGCCATACGGACGACTTCTATACCCAATGAATTGGAGTTTATAATGTAACAACCCATGCTACTTTATCACGGCACCACCCGTCATTTGTTTTATCCCATAACCACCCTTCAAATGTCCAAGTACCATTATAAAATCATAACACATACAACAAATATAAAGGAAGGAAACATTTCCACATTTCAATCACAATATATCACTTAAATATATTGACATAACAAATCCATTATCAAAACCATTTTCAATACCAAAATGCATAAAAGAGAATATGGTATTTATTTTCGTTTTAAAATCATTATGGCTTGTTAAGTAAGTCAAAGATCAAATAATACTCGTGGTGGTGGAAAGGTCGTTGTCACCGCTTACGTTAAAAGAAAAATTGATTTTTTCATTTAGTAAAATGCTTAGTATAAAAATATTCCCTTTGAAGGGAATGAAATTTCAAATCTTTTTATACAGCATATAAAAGAAAGTCATGTATTAAACCAAAATATGCCTCAATAAAAGAAGATTGAGAAGAAGTCCCCTACCACATTGCAATCAATGGAGTCATATGAACAAAAGTTAATAACCACAAAATGATTCACATAATACCATAAATATAAAGAGAATAATGATAGTATATATCAAATGGCAGTAAAAAATACACCACATTCAATAAATAAGTGGCAAACAATGTAAATCTCATGCAATTAAAAGTGAGATAAAAAACCCCTTACCTCGTGTCTGACTTGACTTGTTTGTTCCTTGTTCTTCAGGAATAATAAATTTAAGTTAATTTATACTTCATTAAGAACCTTTTTCAAGTTTATTATTCCTTTTATATCACATATTACCGTGTTATAAACATTATGAAATCATTTAAGTTAATAATGGGCATTTTGTCGATATTTGGTATTTGAGTCGAAAATGGACATTTTATAATTACAAGTTGTTAATGTTGTAAAAAGTTCATTATATCTAGAATTATATTCATGATTTAGATATCATATATATCATATATATCCAGTATATACATGTATTTATAATACTACATAATATTTGGAGATAATAAATGAAATGAACCGTTCATGGAGACGGTAAGTCGTACGGACGCATGAACGCTACATCCATTTCTATTTCATATTGTAATGGAATGGAAACTTAATGATACATAAGTATATGATAATTCCATAATAATATCATATATAATTTCATTAACTCTTCCCTTTATATGTTTCACATAAGGTATGAATGAGTCATATCACTTTGAGGGGGCGGTAGTCCGCACTTCCTGAAATGAGATTATCGTATTTACCCACAACGGAAACCATAAAGGTATTATATAAATGAAAAAATACCGAAGAATAGAGACAATATAAATATAATATATATCATATATAATTACATTGCTATCATAATGGCCACCATGAGAGGTTATTTGATATATTTGAACAATCATCGTTTTGTGAGGCAGTAGTTCGCCATCCACAGAAACAGTATGTTCTTTACCCATTAGACGGAGGTGTGTGTAAGTGTAGTTTTAATAATTCTCATAAAAATAGCCTAGTATATTGAGGATACTTTTATTGTTATAAAATAAAGTAATAAAAAGATTTTAGGGGGTTGTAGAAGTAAAATAAAACAAAATAAAACCAAAGTATATAAGAGAAACTGTTACCTTTAATTCAAGAAACTCTCTTTGGTTTGAACCAAAAGGACTTATTAAAGTAACTTATGCCTAAGGTAAGGATTCTAGATGGAAGAGAGGGATGTTGAGAGATTATTTGGGTATGGTTTGGACGAGACAAGGGGCTTGAGAGGTGTCAAGAATGGGTTAGAGGTGAGGGATTTTTATAAGGGGGAGGAGGGGTTCTTTAGGAAAGTGTGAAAATATTATTTTATTATATAATGATTTTGGATTTCTAAAGGTCCAAAACTCATTAAGGTCGAACATAAGATGACTCATCATAGAAATAAAGTTATCCAATAAAAATTGGATAGTTTTTTGATGTTATTTTATTATTTATAATCTTATTTATTTAAATGATTTATTAATGTGGTAAACACTGCATCATTATTGTGTCATAAATAATTTAATTTATCTGATGCCTAAAAATTATTAAAAAAACCATGATGTATGAAATATTTTTATCTTTAAAATGAATATTTATAGTCAAATATATAACTTATATAACCCTATGTAAAAATTAATTTAATAAAAGATATTTGTTTATGTCGTTTTGGTTTTTACTTTAAATTAATTATTTTAATGTGTCATTATCACTCCCAAGTGGCTCCATGGGGTCCCAAAATAGACCCAAGGATTCCCATGTTCGTTCATTACTCATCCAATAAGGTTAGTACAATTATTAAATTAATTTGGTATTATTATGATATTATTTTTTCCTTAAATTACCCTATTTACCTTTAACCGCGGTAAATAAAAGTCAAAAGTTACTATTCCCCAAAAAAATATTTTCATCTTATTGAACCACATTTAACTTAATAAGAACAACCATATATTTCATATTTTCAAAATTCAATTCACATAAGTGGTAAAATTTCAATTAAATGAAAAAGGTTAGTTTTTTAACTACTACTTAGTGGTTTCACTATTCATCAAAAAATGATGTTTTTCAGAAAAATACCAAAAATTCAGACGAAGCTATATTTGATATTCCGAATACAAAAACGATGTCTATTTTACCAAATTAAAAAAATAAAATCTAGATTAATTAATTTAAAATTAATTCCCATTGTCAAAACAAAAGGCGTGTTTTTATGAAATTTTAACTATCAAAAGATTGACACTTCTTTATGTCCAACTTCAAAGTGAAATTAATTCCAATTCCCAACATTGGATTAAATGGTAAAAATATTATCTAATTACACTTTAAAAACAATTAAAAAGATAATGTAGATATATAAATAAATTATATTAAAAATCATATTTGAATTAAAATACAGGATTTTTCACTATTCATTAGAAAATGAATTTTATCAGAAAAATACCAAAATTTTACCCAAAGTGAATTTTGACGTCCCAATTCAAAATAATAATTTTATTTTGTAAAATGGAACATATAAAAGTGACCAAAACTAGATTAAAATAGGGTTCGCCATCAAAAGGTGGCAAATCAACATTTTAAAGTAAATTATGCTTAAAATTAGATTCATTCACATTTTAAGCCTCTAACGTTTAGTGGATAAATATAAAAACATTTAAAAAATATGTATAATCATATTTTAGTTAGTTATATTCATTCCCACCAATAAAACGGCTCAGATTTAATTACCATTTAAAATAATAATAATATATTATTTTTCAGAATGACTCGGCATTGTTTGCAACATAAGACTTCAGAGAACGCCATTGTTGTGTTTCAAGTACGCCATTGAATATAAAATCCCCTTTAAAATAAAATTAATATTTAATTCAAAAATAATAATAAATATGAAAATTTCATATTCTTTATTTTCTTTGGATGTTACATCCTCCCCCCTTTTAGAAATTGCATCCTCACAATTTTAAAATTGGGCTTTGAAACTTCATTAAAAATCCCACATCGGAAAAAGACTAAATAAAAAAATCAATTTAAAATAAAGAAATATATGTACAAATGTCAACCGAGATAACCCATTTTATGATTCTATGAAAACATGGATATAGAAGAGAAACTAAGTGTCATGTTTTGATGCAGAGTGATAGAAAATATGATTAGGAAAAGTTAACAATAAGAAAACCACTAATTTTTGATGGGTTAAACGGTCATTGGTTTCCCAGTAGGAAAAGTAAATAGACAACGTTTTTGTTTTAAGTTCCTTTTCATAAAGTTAAGGAATTTATTTATGAGCCTGACTAAGAACATAAGGACGCATACTTATTTTTCATGTTAACTTTCATCCTTTACTAAAATTCTACCTCAAACTCATCTTTTCTCCCAACGGTAAGTATTAAAGATGACTTGGTCAGACCTAAATTGCTAGAATAAACTTCTAGAGTATCACATAATCTAAAAAAGATGAACTATATTTTTCCCCTATCTTTAAACATCAACCAAAACCAAAATTTGTTAGTATAAGATCAGATAATCCCTAAAAGGATAATTTTTTATAAAAAGAAATACTACTCTTAATCTCCAAAATCCAACAAAAGTTCCCAAAGTTCAAGAAATACCATTCAATATACAATTTCCCTTAAAATTATTCAAAATAATCAAAACTATTATTGAAACCCAAAACTCAAAAGGATTTATATCACATAATCTTCCACAGTAAATCTTAATATTTATCTCCAAAAACATCGACTACTCTTAAAGTCTCATAATGAAGTGTAATTAACCTAATAATATATTCTCTATGATAGGTTAATCACTTCCATAAATAACCCAAATCCCTTATGTACACAATAAAAAAATAGATTATTCCAAAATAATATTTCAAACATTACTCCACAATTTAAATAACAAGTTATTCTATTTTCCTTAAGCATATAGTGTTCCCAAAAGAGAGAATGTCTTCCAAAATAACCTTTATCACTTAATCACCAAATCATTTTCCTATACTAATGATGTCCATTTGATAAAACATATAATCCCAAATAAACTTATTCTTGATCAATAAAATCATTTAACTAAAAATAATTAGTCATACTAACCAGGGACTTCACGTAGTCCAGTGGTAGGTGATAAATCCCAATCGTACTTTGGTTGTGGGTTCGATTCCCAAAGCGTTGTCCGGCGCAATGGGTTGTCACATGTTCTGCGTGTTTTCCTTTTCCAAAAATGATACAATTTAATAAAATTCCAAAAAAAAGATACAAATTCTTCAAAAATAACCATAACATAATTTATCCTCAAAGGTTATCTAATACCTTTCATTTTTCACCCAAAAATGTAAAAATCATTTATCACCTCTAAAATAACAATGAATCTTTCAAATATGCTAACCATTATGGTAATTTCACTTATGCTAAAATTACATTCTAACCTATAAAGTAATATAAACCTACCTATGATACCAACTATAAGGACTCGGCCTTAAACATTAAATAATTTTGAATTATGTCAAAAAATTCACATTGAGGATCTTTTCAGATTCAGAGCTTTAGAGAATTAGGCCATAACTATTACATAACAACTTCAATATTACAAATAGACACTACTACCCAGTATCCATTTTTTCATAAAATATAAAATCATAAAAAGAAACATGTCTAGTACCATGCTTTTGACATCATGACATTTCCTTGATCGCATCCTTTTCCCTATTCCTCTTCATGTCCTGTGAAAAACATTTAAAAAACTTGGGATGAGAAAGAAGCTCAGTAAGGGATACACAAAAAAGAAAAACTATTATTTTTTTAAAACAACAAGTAAACCATGAATAATTTATCATAACTAATTATGTTCACCTTTATGAAGTAGTAAATACTCTTTACTGAATCAAAGATCATTACAGACCCTTTTGTAACCAAAATATTACCATAAAACCCATATAAAGAACACATAACATATAAAGGTAACTTGGGTCATAAACATAATTAAATGGAATAAACATACGGTTGACTTCCGTACATATAACTGAATGGAATAGCCATACGGCCCGACTTCTATACCCAATTCATTGGAGGTTATAACGTAACCAATCATCCTGGTTTATCACTGCACCACCCTTCATTTGGTTTATCACGTAATCACCCGTCAAATGTCTATGTACCATTATAAAATCATAACACATAAAACAAATATAAATGAAAGAAAACATTTCCACATTTCAATCACAATATATCACTTAAATATATTTACATAAAAAATCCATTATCAAAACAATTTTCAATACCAAAATACATAAAAGAGTATATGGTATTTATTTTTCTTTTAAAAACATTATGGCTTGTTAAGGAAGCCAAAGATCAAATAATACTAGTGATGGAAGAAAGTTCGTTGTCACCACTTACGTTAAAAGAAACATTACATTTTTATTTTAGTAAAATGATTCATAGAAACATATTCCATTTTAATTTAATGAAAAGTCAAAGGTGTTTATACAACATATAAAATAAAGTCATGTATTAAAAGAAAATATGCCTCGATGAAAAGAGATTGAGACGAAGTCCCTTTCCACCTTGTAATCAATCGAGTCGTATGACCAAAATTTAATAACCACCAAATGAATCAGATAATACCATGAATATAAAAATAATCAAGGTAGTATATATCAAATGGTAATACACAATACACCACATGAAATAAATAAGTGTCTAACAATGGAAATCTCACGGAATTAAAAGTGAGATAAGAAACCCCTTACCTCATGTCTGACTTGACTTCTTTGTTACTTGTTCTTTAGAAATAATACACTTAAGTTAATTTATACTTTATTAAGAACCTTTTTCAATTTTATTATTCATTTTATATAACTTATTACCATGTTTTAATCATTATGTAATCATTTAAGTTAATAATGGTTATTTTGTTGAGATTTTGTATTGGAGTCAAAAATGGACTTCTTATAATTACAAGTTATTCATGTGGTAAAACGTTCATTATATCCAGAATGATATTCATGATTTAGATATCATATATATCATATATAACCAGTATATACATGCATTTATAATAGTACGTAATATTTTGAGATAATAAATGAAATGCACCGTTTAGGGATACAGTAGGTCGTACGTACGCATAAACGCTACTTCCATTTCTATTTGTTGTTGTAATGTAATGGAAACATAATGATACATAATTATATTATAATTACATTATAATATCATATATAATTTCATTAACTATACCCTTATACGTTCCACATAAGGTATGAACGAGTCATGTCACTTTGAGGTGGCGATAGTCCGCACTTCCTCAAATGAGATTACCGTATTTACCCACTATAGAAACCATAAAGGTATTTTATAAATGAAAGAAATACAGAATAATAGAAACAATAAAAATATATTTTATATCATATATAAATACATTACCATTATAATTTCCACCATGATAGGCATTTGGATATATTTGAACAATCATCGTTTTGTGAGGTAGTAGTTCGTCGTCCACAGAAACAGTATGTTCTTAACCCATTAGACGGAGGTGTGTGTAATTTTAGTTCAAATAATTCTCATAGAAAAAACCTAGTATTTTTAGGATACTGGTTTTGTTATAAAATAAATTAATAAAAAGTGTTTAGGGGTTGGATAAGTGAAATAAAAGAAAATAAAACAAAAGAATTTAAGAGAAACGGTTACCTTTAATTCAGGTAACTCTCTTTGGTTTGAACCAAAAGGCCTTCTTGAAGTTCTTTATGCCTAAGGTAAGGATTCTAGGTGTAATATAGGTATCTTGATATATTATTTGGGCAGGGGTAGGATGATCTAAAGGGATTTAGAGGTGTGAGTAATGGGTTAGATGTGAGGTCATTTTATAAGGGGGAGGAGGGGTTCTTTAGGAAAGTGTGAAAATATTATTTAATTATATAATTATTATCAGTTTATAATGGTCCATAACTCTTTAAAGTCGAAGCTAATATGATTCATAGAATAAAAACTTTCATACAATAAGAATTTGACAGGTTCTGTATGTTATATTAATATTTATAATCTTATTTATTTAAATGATTTATTAATGATGTAAACACTGCATCATAATTGTGTCATAAATAATTAAATTCATTTGATGATTAAAAATTATAAAACAAATACCATGATGTAGGAAATATGTTTACTTTTCCAATGAATATTTATAGTTGAAATGATAACTTATATAACCCTATGTAAAAATTAATTTACTAAAAGATATTTGTTTATGTCATTTTTGTCTTTACTTTAAATTAATTAATCTAAAGTGTCATTATCACTCCCAAATGACTCCATGGGATCCCAAAATCAACCCAAAAATTCTCATGGTCTTCCATGACTCATACAATAATATTAGGACAAGTGTTAAGTTATTTTATATTATTATGATATTATTTTTACCTTGAATTACCCTATTTATCTTTAACCGCAGAAAATAACAGTCAAAATGTACTACTCACCAAAAAATTATTTTCATCTTATTGAACCACATTTTACTTACTTATAACAAACATGTATGTCAGATTTTGTAAATTCAATTCACCGAAGTGGTACAATTTTATTTAAATGAAAAAAACAATTTTATAACTAACACTTAGTGGTTTCACTATTCATCAAAAATTGATGTTTTCAGAAAAATACCAAAAAATCGGCCTAAGATATATTTGATATTCGGAATTCAAAAATGATGACTATTTTACCAAATTAAAAACATAGAATTTGGATTAATTAATTTAAAATTAATTCCTATTGTCAAAAGAAAAGTCGTGTTTTTAAGAAATATTAACTATCAAAAGATTGACACTTGTTTATGCCCAATTTCAAAGTGAAAATAATTACAATTAAAAAAATTGTATCAAATGGAAAAAATTTAATCTAATTAAACTTTAAAACTAATTAAAAAGATAATATATCTATATAAATAAATTAGATTAAAAAGCTGATTTGAATTAAAATACAATATTTATCACTATTCATTAAAAAATGAATTTTATCATCAAAATACCAAAATTTTACCCAAAGTAAATTTTGAAGTCCTGATTCAAAAGAAGAATTTTATTTTGTCAAATAGAACATATAAAAGTGACCAAAATATATTTAAAGAGGTTTATCCATCAAAAGGCGGTAAATCAACCTTTTAATGTAAATTATGCTTAAAATTAGATTCATTCACATTTTAAGCCTCTAACATTTATTGAATAAATGTAAAAACATTTAAAAAATATTTATAATCATATAATAGTAAGTTTAATTCATTTCCGCCAATAAAATGAATAGGCGTTAATTAATATTTAAAATAATAATAATATATTATTTTTCAGTATGACTCAGCATTGTTTGCAACATAAGACTTCAGAGAACCCCATTGTTGCGTGTCAACTACGCCCTCGAATATAACATCCCCTTTAAAATAAAATTAATATTTAATTCAAAAATATTAATAAATATGAAAATGTAATATTCTTTATTTTCATGGGATGTTACATCCTTCCCCCCTTTTATAAATTGTGTCCTCGAAATTTTAAAATTGGGTTTGGAAACATCATTGAAATTCCCACATCAGAAAAAGAGTAAATAAAACTATCACTTTAAAATAATGAAAGATATGTACAAAGGCCACTTGAGATAACCCATACTAGGATTACATGAAAACATGGATATGGAAGAAAAACTTAGTGTCAAGATCTAATGGAGAATGATATAAATCCTGATTAGGAGAATGTTTACAATAAGCAAACCATTAATTTGTGGTGGGTTAAATGGTTATTTGTTTCCTAGTAGGAAAAGTAAACAGACAAAGTTTTTTTTATGTTACTTTTCATAATTTTGAGGAATTTATTTATGATCCTGACTAATACCATGAGGACACATACATACTTGTCATGTAGAATTTCATCCTATACTAAAATTCTACCACAAACTCATCTTTTCTCCAAATGGTAAGTATTCAAGATGACTTGGTCACACCAGAAGTGCTAGAATAAACTTCTAGAGTATCACATAATCTTCAAAAGATGAACTATATATTTCCCCTATCTTTAGACATCAACCAAAAAATAAATTTCTTAGTATAAGATCAGATAATCCCTAAAAGGATAATCCTTTATAAAAAGAAAAACTACTCTTAATCTCCAAAATCCAACAAAAGTACCCAAATTTGAAGGAAGACCAATCAATATACAATTTTCCTTAAAATTATTCAAAATAATCAAAACTAATATTGAAACCCAAAACTCAGAAGTATTTAAATCACATAGTCTTCCACAATAAATCTTAATATTTATCTCCAAAAACATCGACTACTCTTAAAGTCTCATACTAAAGTGTAATTAACCTAATCACGTATTCTCTATGATAGTTTAATCATTTCCATAAATAACCCAAATCCTATTATGTCCACAATAAAAAAATATTCTTCCAAAATAATATTTTAACCATTACTCCACAATTTAAATCCCAATGTATTCTATTTTCCTTAATCATATAGTGTTCCCAAAAGAGAGAATGTCTTCCAAACTAACCTTTATCACTTAATCACCAAATCATTTTCCTCTACTAAGGATTTCAATTTGATAAAACATATAATCCCAAATAAACTTATTCTTGTTCAATAAAATCATTTAACTAAACAAGAATTAGTCATACTAACTCGGGACTTCACGTAGTCCAGTGGTAGATGATGAATCCCAATCGCACTTTGGTTGTGGGTTCGATTCCCGCAGCTTTTTCCGACGTGATGGGTTGCCACACGGTCTGCGTTTGTCCTTTTTCAAAAACTATATAATTTTATAACATTCCAAAAAAAAACAGACAAATTCCTCAAAAATGACCATAACATAATTTATCCTAAAAGGTTATCTAATACCTTTCATTTTTCACCCCAAAATGTAATAACCATTTACCACCTCTAAAATAACTATGACTCTTTCTAATATGCTAACCATTATGGTTATGTCACTTATACTTAAATTACACCCTAACCTCTAAAGTTATCTAAACTGACCTCGGATACCAACTATAAGGACCCGACCTTAAACATTACATAATCTTGAATTATGTCAAGAATTCACATCGAGGATCTTTTCAGGTTCAGAGTTTTATAGAATTAGGCCATAACTATTTCATAACAACTTGAATATTACAAGTAGACACTACTACCCAGTATCCATTTTTTCATAAAATATAAACTAATAAAAAGAAACATGTCCAGTTCCATGTTTTAGACATCATGGAATTTCTTTGATCACATCCTTTTCCCAATCCTCTTCATTTCCTGTGAAAAACATTTCAAAAACTTGGGATGAGTAAAAATATCATTAAGGGATACATGAAGAAGGAAAACTGTTATATTTTCAAAACAACAAGTAAACCATAAATACTTTATCATAAGTAATACTTTTAACCTTTATAAAGTAGAAAATACTCTTTAATAAATAAAATATAATTTCTTACCCTTTTGTAAACAAAAAATTACCATAAAACCCATATAAAGAACGCAAAACATATAAAGGTAACATGGGACATAAACGTACTTAAATGTAATAACCATACGGTCGAATTACACAAATATCACTAAATGGAATAGCCATATGGTTTACTTCCATAACCAATGTATTGGTAGTTATTACATAACCACTCAACTTGGTTTATCATGGAACCACCTGTCATTTGGTTTATCACGTAACCACCCGTCAAATGTCCAAGTACCATTATAAAATCATAACACATAAAACAAATATAAACAAAAGAAAACATTTCCACATTTAAATCAAAATATATCACTTAAATATATTAACATAACAAATCCATTATCAAAAACATTTTCAATACCAAAATATGTAAAAGAGTATACGGTATTTATTTTCCTTTTAAAAACATTACGGCTTGGTAAGTAAGCCAAAGATCTAATAATACTTGTGGCGGTGGAAAGGTCGTTGTCACCGCTTATGTTAAAAGAAAAATTCCTATTTTTCGTTTAGTAAAATGCTTCATAGAAAAATATTGCCTTCGAATGTAATGAAATTCAAATGTGTTTATAAAACGTATAAAATAAAGTTGTGTATTAAAACAAAATATGCCTCAATGAAAGGAGATTGAGACGAAGTCCCTTACCATGTTGTAATCAATCGAGTCATATGACCAAAAGTTAATAACCACCAAATTAATCATATAATACCATGAATATAAATATAATCATGATATTATATATCAAATTTCAGTACACAATACACCACATGAAAAAACTAAGTGGTGAACAATTGAAATCTCACAGAATTAAAAGTGTGATAAGAAACCCCTTACCTCATGTCCGAATTGACTTGTTTGTTACTTGTTCTTCCTAAATAATAAACTAAAGTTAATTTATACTTGTTTAAGAACATTTTTCAAGTTTATTATCCCTTTTATATCACTTATTACCATGTTATATACATTATGTAATCATTTATGTTAATAATGGTCGTTTTGTCGATATTTGGTATTTGAGTAAAAAATTGACTTCTTATAATTACAAGTTGTCAATGTGGTATAAAGTTAATTATATACAGAATTATATTCATGATTTAGATATCATATATATCATATATATCCATTATATACATGTATTTATAATAGTACATAACATTTGGAGATAAGAAATGAAATGCACCCTTCATGGAGATGGTAAGTTGTACGTACGCATACACGCTAATTCCATTTCTATTTCATTTTGTAATGGAATGAAAACCTAATGATACATAAGTATATTATAATTCCAGTATAATATAATATATAATTTCATTAAATCTACCCTTTATATGTTCCACATAAGTCATGAATGAGTCATATCACTTTGAGGGGGCGGTAGTCCGCACTTCCTCAAATGAGATTATTGTATTTTCCCAATATGGAAACCATAAAGGTATTGTATAAATGAAAAAATACATAAGCATAGAAACAGTATAAATATAATATATATCATATATAAATACAGTTCCATCATAATGGCCACCATGAGAGGAATTTTGATATATTTGAACAATCATCGTTTCGTGAGGCAGTAGTTCACCGTCCACAGAAATAGTATATAACTTTACCATTAAACGGAGGTGTGTGTAAGTGTAGTTATAATAATTCTCATAAAAATAACCTATTATATTTAGTATAATTGTCTTTTTATAAAATAAATTAATAAAAAGAGTTTAGGGGGTTGGATAAGTAAAATAAAATAAAAGAAAACAAAAGAATTTAAGATAAACAGTTACCTTTAGTTCGGTAACTCCCTTTGGTTTGAACCAAACTTTATTCTTGAAGTGCCTTATGCCTAAGTTAATTCTTATAGGTGGAATATAGGGATCTTGAGATCTTATTTGGGCAGGGTTTGGACGAGCCAAGGGTCTTGAGAGGTGTGAGGAATGGGTTAGAGGTGAGGGGTTTTTTTATAAGGGGGAGGAGGGGTTCCTTAGGAATGTGTGAAAATATTATTTTATTATATAATTATTTTCGGTTTATAAAGGTATAAAACTCATTAATTTATAATATAATATGACTCATGGTCGAAATAAATTCATCCAATAATAAATAGACTAGTTTTGGATGTTATTTTAATATTTATAATCTTATTTAGTTAAATGATTTATTAATGAGGTAAACAATGCATCAGTATTGTATCATTAATAATTTAATTTATTTGATGTATAATAATTATAAAAAAATAAAATGATTTAGGAAATATTATTATATTTTCAATTAATATTTATAGTTTAAAATATAACATATATAACCCTATGTAAAAAATTAATTTACTAAAATATATTTGTTTATGTCATTTTTGTCTTTACTTTAAATTAATTAATCTAAAGTGTCATTATCACTTCAAAGTGGCTCCATGGGGTCCCAAAAATGACTCAAGGATTACCATGGTGTTCCATAACTCATAAAATAAGGTTAGTACAAGTTTTAAGGTAATTGGTATTATTATGATATTATTGTTACCTTGAATTTCCTTATTTTCCTTTTACCACGGTAAATAAAAGTCAACAGTTACAATTAAAAAAACGAAATATTTTCATCTTATTGAACCAAATTTTACTTACTAATAACAACTATGTATTTAATATTTTATAAATTCAATTCACAGAAGTGGTAAAATTTCATTTAAATGAAAAAGTCCGTTTTTTTAGTACTACTTAGTGGTTTCACTATTCATCAAAAATTGATGTTTTTCAGAAAAATACCAAAACATAATCCTAATATATATTTGATATTATTAATTCAAAAAATATGTCTATTTTACCAAATTTAAAACATAGATGTTGGATTAATTAATTTAAAATTAATTCCCTTTGTCAAAACGAAAGGCGTGTTTTTAAGAAATATTAACTATCAAAAGATTGACACTTATTTATGTCCAATTTCAAAGTGAAATTAATTTCAATGACCACCATTGGATAAAATGGTAAAAATATAAACTATTTACACTTTAAAACCAATTAAAAAGATAATATATCCATATAAATATATTAGATTAAAAAGCAGATTTGAATTAAAATATAGTATTTTTCACGATTCATCAAAAAATGAATTTTATCAGAAAAATACCAAAATTCTACCCAAATTAAGTTTTGATGTCCCTATTCAAAAGAAGAATTATATTTTGTCAAATAGAACATATAAAAGTGACCAAAACTATATTTAAAGACGGTTCACCATCAAAAGGTGTTAAATCATCCTTTTAAAGAAAATTATGCTTAAAATTAGATTTATTCACATTTTAAGCCTCTAAATTTTGTTGTATAAATGTAAAAACATTTAAAAAATATGTATAATCACATTTTAGTTAGTTCTATTCATTCCCACCAATAAAATGGATAGGCATTAATTACCATTTAAAATAATAATAATGTATTATTTTTTAGTATGTCTCAGCATTGTTTGCAACATAAGACTTCAGAGAACCCCATTGTTGCATGTCAAGTATTCCCTTGAATAAAAAATCCCCTTTAAAATAAAATTAATATTTAATTCAAAAATATTAATAAATATGAAAATGTATTATTCTTTATTTTCCTGGGATGTTACAACTCCCCTTTATAGTCAAGTTTTTTATGACCATAAACATCAACCCTCTTAGGACTTAATTACAAGACCGTAAACCAATGAAATAAATAGAAAATAAACTCTTCATATTTAAAAAATAAAAATTTAAACTTAAAAAAAATAAAGTCTTTGATTGATAAGGAATATATTTTTGGTTAAGTAAAATTTCAATGTTTGAAATAATATAAGGAGCCCCAAAACTTTTCAGGTTGAATATCCATAATGGGAAAAATATGAAAAAGATACATCTTCACTCTTTATGCCTTTACATTTTATGGATTAAAAAAAATAGGTTATATAAAAACTAAACTACACAATTATTGTATAGACCAAAAAAATTTTAGAAGAAATCTAGACTATACCTGCTGGTCCATGGAAATATTATATATTTTCTCAACTCTTTTCAGGTACTAGTTTAGTTTATTCATGAAATAAGAACAATGATATAATATTTGGGAACATTAACCCTTCTAAAATATTATTTATTCCGTACTAAATACAATTTAATGATTCTAATTATAATTAAACATTCACTGTGTCATATTCAAATGGACAAACATTATTTTTTTTGTGATAAAATTGTATGACTATTTGTACTACCAATATCTTCATAAGGGAAAAAGGTTCAATAGAAAATAAAACCCATTATATCTCTAATATAATAGGTTAAACTGGTATTAAGGTTATAGAATATTCATTTCATATCCATCCAAATAATACCTATCCAAGGTTACAAACCTTGATGGAAAAAATACAAATAAAATCATTTTATCATTGACTCAAATATTTGGGAGAAATAATTTATAAAAGTCATCATCACCCAATTTTCATATAGATATGATTACAATGATTTACCCCTATTAATTTTTATATATTATTAATAATATGTATTTGAATTAAATAAATTTCAAATGTTAGATATCTTTTTATAAAATATTATTTTTTATTTTGTTTATTCAAAAAAAAAGTGCATACACAAGATGAATATTACCTAAAAATTGACTAGTATAAAATATAGATTAATATTGATATGAAAAATATTATAAGAATTAACTAATATTGAAATCTATTTTAGCTACATATTGGTCAGAATCATAAGTTAGTCATTGAATTTTTAGCTATATTTTAGTTTTTACTTCAAACAAGGGGTTCAATTTCTCAATTATCATAGTTTATTCTACGTATAATTTGTAAGGTCCTTGGATTTTATTTCAGCTTATTTATTTTTTTCCCTCATAGTTTCTATGTAGGAATCATTTTTCTCTATCTCTGTTTCTTGGGAGGGACCAAAATTTTTGAAACATTTTTCTTATAATTTTTCCAAGTAAGAAACTAAGAAAGGTACTCTATAAAATTAGTGCTATTATAAACCATTTTGGTTTCATGGAGAAATCATTATTGATTATTCATTTATTCCAAAATAGGTAAAAAAATTTAATGATGTTGTATAATTCATGGTAATGATAATTTTCTTCTCCTAAACATATAAATATATAGAAGGATTTACTTATATTGCAACTCATATCAATTAGGGTAGTGTGAGTGACAATACAATTGATATTTTTCTATTCCCCTTCATATATATCTCAATTGACTGGTATGTATTCAACACAAGATCTTTTATTATCCTATAGTACTAGAATATACTCTCGAATGAGATTGTTCACTAAAGCGTTATTCAGATTTTTTGTTGGATACATTATTTGTACTAAATATAGAATATTTATATAGGGATGGTTCTACACTATTTTTTTCAATATGAGTGTCCTAAATATCATGATGGTAGGGGCCCATGTAGTGTTTTATAGAACTATTGATCTTGATATCCAATACCATTTTTATTGTAATCAATATAGGGAATAATAATCCCCTAACTTAATATATATATATATAAATAATTTTATTTGATCAGATACCTAGAATAAAATCTTTAAACTATTAGTCAATCCTAAAAATAGGATCATCCTCCTCATCTATAATACACAATAGCTCGATGAAATAACCATTCCCATTGAATTCCAGTTGGATATTCTACTTTACAATTAAATTTTTTTGACATTATCATGGACTAGATTTCTCAATATTTTACCTTTCTATAATTCATTACATATCCTAGAATATTATAAGGACATACCATATAGTGTATCGTCTAGTTTTAGATTCATTTGGGTTCTAGTTACCTTGCACAAAAAATAGAACATATGTGTGATCATAGAGTATTTCTTATCACAAACCCAATAATTGGGAGACTTTTTATCCCTATAGACAGATTATATGTTCTCTCAAAATCAGTATGGTATATATAGATAAAAAATTAAACTTCATAAACCAAAGAACTAAGAACTCTTCAAATTAATATTATGTAACAACGATCATCTATAGTACTAACAATGGTGTCAGTCACCATTCCAGTAGGAAATTCATAATGAGTGAATAAAAACTATGAGTTATTTCTTATTACATTATACAAATCTTGGGAATCCATTATTATTGGATGCATTCCCATGAAGTCTAACAATGTGGGTCTAAATAAAAACTATGTTGTTAAAATGGTTCTCCAAGAAACGTAATCATCAAGATGTAACACTTTATAACCATAAAAGAATTAAAATAGGTTACAATTTATTGGGGTGTTTCACCACATTGAGGAAGATCTAGAATATGGTAAGTCTTCTCTAGGTTTATACAGTGAGATTTACTAATTTCACTGATGCTAAGCACGAGACCTAAATAATGGTTGTGTAACTTGATGATGTGTGAACATCCCTAACTGGTAATAAACATCCATTGAGGAATATTTCCAAAATTCCATCCATTCAAAGACCTATAATTTACTCTAGTCTAGTTTAATAACCCAATGATGTATATTATCCATCATCTAAAATGGATATTTTTTTGAATCCCACAAGTGTGTTTGTTTGGATAAGTTATTGGTCTCTTCACCTTCAGTTTTAACCCATGATATTATAAAAATATTTTTATCTAGGTAAAAAAATGGATATTAATAAGCATATAAACCATTATTTTCAAATTAATTTTTACCAGTTCAAATATATATCTCATTAATGATGATGTTTTCTTGACACAATCCTAGGTATTGTATATAGGAATGAACTAATCATATATTTCATTAAGGACGGGGGGTATCCCAATTGTAGTCATATTTGAAAGGCTAATCCTAATTTCTCTATGAATCATATAGGAGGTGATGGTTTCTGAGAACATCCTTTTGATTAACTCTATGATATGATTGGGGTGATGATTGAATTGAAATTGTGGGGACTAAATAGCCTTATACAATCTAAAATATCGTAACTGGGATTCAAACTCAACGTAGCTATGATTTACCCAATATTTCCATGGATTATTTTTAGTGAAATTCATACCAATAAAAATATATAATTAGAGACTCCTTACCTTAATTTAAAATTCTATATATGATAGTTTTATGGTTAATTATTCATGAAATTCTTGTTGAAGAATTTGATAATTGTTTTCCTTTATAGCCATAGATTTTGATAAGTTGTACAGATCCTCCTAAAAACATTTAGATATAATATGGTATTCGATGAATATGTTCTTCTGAATAATAGTTATTACTATTATAAACCATGAAAAGTGGAGATATTAAAATTATATTGGAATTAGAGAATCACTGAGATAACCAAATCTTTATATTGGAATCCTATTTTGTAATGGGTAATTGATAAATGATTGTCCCAATGGCTTGAGAGAATCTGGTGTTACAATGAAATTGGGAATCATGAGTCAATATTGATGAAATCAATCATCTCTTAGATACGATAATCCCAAAAATACCAAGAATCGTGTCTGTAGGTATCACAATTTTCTATAAAAAATCCAAAAAATATCACTCAAATAGGATTAAAGTAAGTAATACTGAAAAGGAATTTGTATATAATTGCATGAAGTAGAGAAAAATAATAAGTGGATAAAAAACTCAAAAATGAAAAAAAATACCAACTCATATTCACCCAAGATCCATTACCCATCTTATATATCCCCCACCCTAACTCATCATGGTCTATCCATTGAGCATGATCCATCTAGATGACTTCCCTTCTTGGAAACCAACATATCACACCCATACCTTCACAAGTCAATGGTAGATAAATTTACCAATAATAGGGTTCTATCAAAGGTTACATGGGTATGAAAAGATAAATAAAATATTTATGATTCACCTTGGAGATGTTATATTCATTTACTATGGTGGTACCTCTATATTTATAGAGAAGACCGCACTTCTCTGTATACCATATCATGATGAGAATTTTCAACATCATGCATCACATATACCTAGAACCACCATTTGTGTTATCACCCAAGGCCCTTACAAGATTTCCCACACATCCTCTCTAGTGTTCTACCTCCTTGAACCACTAATCGAATTAAACACCAATGGTCCCCACTATACCTCACCCATGAGTCCTCATATAGTAGAGGATACTGAAAAGCAGTGGGGGTCATTGGGGGTACTATGAGGAGAGTAAATCCCAATATCATAGTGAACAATCATCGATAAATAAACCAAACATCATGCATAATAGAGTGTGATGAAAGGGTATTTAAATTGAAACTAGAAGTGTTCTATAAAAAAATAAAATGCATCTAAGGCCTGAATATCCTTTCCATACATACAACATTGATCATCCATTTGGGAATCTGATATATATAAATAAATAAAATTACAAGGCTCTACTACCAACTATGTTACACACCACATACCCAATATCTATTACTCTTGAGCCACACCAGCATAATCCTAAGACCCATAGGAGCGACTCATATGGATCTCACAATCCTATCCCTTCTCCCTATTTTCCATTAATCCATACTGACCGAAAAGAATATATAATGTCTTGACACACACCAAGGTGCATGTAGAGTGGGTGATAATTAAATATCATTATTCCACTCATAATGGTGAACCAATAACATACTATCATAAGTTAATGCTCATCCAATATGACTACCCAAGATAAAAATAACTAAAAAACTTCCATTGATCATTTGTTATATGACCTCGATCGACCATACCAACCCCAAACCGATGTTTGAATGTATCTAAACATGTCATGTGATTGTACCAGCCAATGTAACAACCTGGGTCAACCTGTAGCATAAATAAGTATCAAAAAACTAAACTATGGTATTTTTCTATATAAAATATCAGGAACCACCCCTTATAGTAGTTTTATGATCTTGATAATAAGATATATTATCACAAACTTATAACCATGTTCACCCTAGTATGACATGTGATCCTCACATCAATAAATAGCAAGGACCTAGAAGATATCATTCTCTAATCCCCCACCATAATCCCCCCACTAGGCTAGTATGTGGTTGTCCACCTAATTAGCCTATATCCAAATATATTCTAGACCAAAAATATATGATCCAAAAATCTATGTAAGCTACATCCATATCCATCTCTAAATCATGGTATCCCAACCATATCACATACCTCTCATATGGGAGTATCTTATTCGGTCCATTATCCTTAGTATCAAAAAATTAGGTCTATAATTAACCAGATATACTAACCAGTTAAACCTTTTTATATAGCATAAAACTAGAATATCATAGTCTCTAAGTCCCAATCATAAGTCCACCATCTTTATAACATGTGAAAATCCTAATATTCTAGCTCCAATCCATGGTAGCCCTAAAATCAAGCCCCAAATTCTTCATAGATCCCAAAGTCACATGCCTCCTATATGGGAGTTTTCTCATCCAATTCATAAGAGATATAAATGAGTCATACCTCCCTTGTGGGAGGATTTCTCATCCATTGACTCGATCCAAGACCAACTAAACATCTCCAAACACCCCCAATGGCCAGAAATTACTCCTTGATCTATAACATGCCCACAAGGTCATCAAATACAACAGCATTCCTAGAGGGGGTTTCACAAAATTCATCATGGCCACATAAGAAAAAAACCTCTATAGGGGATCCTCGGTGCATGAGAAACCTTAGGGAAAATCCCATACAATAGGACATCATTTGGCCTTGCTGGAATAAAACCCATCAACATTTAGTATCTTTCTCATCATGGCATCCAATTATAGGTGATGTCATGTCCAATGATTAATTTCCACTCTTGGAATGCTCGTGGCCAAGGTTAATAAGTCAAAATAGAGTACATATCTATCTAAGTCCAAAAAACACAAAATATACCTTGTGGCAGTGTTAGAGGATAAAAAAGGTTTTTCAAAATCACTAATTTTTCAAGGAGGGTCAGTATGCATGATACTCTTCATTCCCACCCATGAAACTCTCATATAAGGATGTTATAGGACCATTCTATCTGAGTGGACAAGATATTTTCCTTGTACCAGCACATCACTTCAAAGGTGTTATACAACTCTCCCAATATTGTTATTTCTTTCATCTAGGATAGTTGTGAGGCATCGACTAGAGAATATTTATTGCATGACCCGGATGCATTTGATCTTGGGAATTCTGCAGGGTTTGTGGTTGGAAACAACAATACAATTTCTGAACCTCAGGAGAAGAAGGGAAGAGGACCTTTTACTCATTCTGAAGGAGATATTTTTTTAGCATCATGGTTCACAGAGTCCTCTTATATCTAGTGTTTACTGGAGACCGGTTCACTTGGTGTAACAATAGGAAAGTCAACCAACGTACCTAGTGTCATCTGAACCGATGTCTGGAAAATGAGTAGGTTATTTTGAACTTCTCCAACTCAATGGTTACGCATCTTACTCAGTGTATTTCAGACCATTTTCCCCTTATTGTTTATCTTTCATACAACTAGGTAAGAGAGAGCTATTTCTCACTCTCCCATCTCTGGCCGGACCTTCTAGGTTGTCACTATATTGTGGAGGAGTTATGGATGAAACAGTTCCATGGGTCCCTATAGATCAGTCTCTGCAATGAACTCCCCCATCTGAAGGAGGATCTCAAGATTTTGGTTTCTTATCAACCACCACAATTACAAGATATGGACAATATAAAATAATATATTGATAATCATTAAGCCTCTCTGGAAAAGAACTGGGATGAACAATCATTTGGGGATATGTATCTCAAGAAGGACACCATGGGTGAAATTATTCTTAACCCTGAACAGATAATTCATGAGAAAGATAGATCGAGATAGATTTGTGAGGGAGACCAAAATATAGAAAAATTCCAAGCCATTTTAAAATATAAATGAATATTCTCAAGTACCAACGTTATTCATGATGATGGTTTCTATACAGACAATCCTGAGGAGGTTGGTGCTATGGAATTCTACCATTTTACAGAACTTCTTACAGGACACAACCCTCACATGATCTGGGGGTATCCAGAAGGTGTTTAGGATATCTTGGATGTGGTTCCAAATGTCTTCTCAAGTGGGGTAACACATGTTTTGAAGTTATAACATGTGAGTAGGATGTTTAAAAGGCGATGAGAGGGCTCAAACCTAAAATTTCCTTAGGACCTGACAGTTTTCTTGGGATTTCTATGGTCTTGGAATTTGGATGGTCCTTATCTAATTAAGGCGGTGAAATAATTCTTCTGAGGTTCCATGCTCCCTCATGTGACATGGAAAACTTCTTTGGTGAAACTACATAAAGTGAAAGATCCCATGTCAATTCATCATTATAGAATGGTTAGTTTGTGAAATTTTACATATAAAGTGTTGTCTAGTTTCATTAATTCTTGTTTATCTACCCATATCATGCGCTGAATTTTTTTTGAGCAACATGATTTTGTCAGGGGTAGGTCGATTCAAGGGGGGATCATGCTGGAGCAGGACCTGATTTGTGATATCAACCATAAATATTGAGTCTCAAATATGGTCATCAAGATGGACATGGATAAACCATACGATGTAGTTGAGTGGAACTTCATCTTCAAATTCCTTATGAAAATGGGTTTCTCATCCTGGTCCATGGACATCATTTTCTGGTTCTTTAGCTCCTCTTTGATTTCAGTTTATATTATGGGGAAATGTTATATTTTCCAAATCAGTAAATAACCATAGGCAAGGAAACCCTATGTCGCCTTCCATTTTCATTCTTCCACAAGATGTTCTCATCCACATGATCAATTGGGCATTCTCAGAGGTATCTTTCTTCCTTATATATGAATAATGCACTGTAAAAACTTATCACATATTGTGTTTAGAGATGACTTGGTAATTTTTTTACATTACAACAAACTTTCATCCAAGTGACTCATAGAGATTCTTTAGGATTATAGTAATTGGAGTGTTCAACTTTTAAACCTTGATAAGAGTAACATTTTCATCTCCAATAGGTTCTCAGACCCTCGTTCAAGATCTTTTATCAACATGGTGAACATGTAGTATAGGAATTTTTACCAGGGATTACTTCGGTTCCCCAATGTCTCCAAAAAGATTCCAAAGTCATCATCTTGATCATATTTTGAGCTGAATCTCTTGAAGGATTATGAACTGGAAAGTTTTGTATTTATCATTTTGTGGAAGGATATCCCTTATCAACGGTATTTTGGATTTAATACGAGTTCACACATTTTCTGCAATTCAGGTTCCCAAATGGATTATCATTGACATTGATAGGATCCTTACCTCATTCTTATGGGATGCACAAGTAGAAGGAAAACATAATTGGAACTTCGGAGAGAGGATGGTCAAACTTGTAAGAGAGGGAGGTATTGGAATGAAATGTTTGGATGTTTATTTGGGATGCATGCATGAAAATAATTCATGTGTGGTTATTGAGGAACAATAATGGTGGGGGATTATATGAAAGAGAAAAACAGTGGATATTTTTTCCCTGCAAGAGGGAATTCATCCAGCATTTGGCCCTTAGTCTCCCCTCTTGTCCAGACACTATAAGAGGACTCACATTGGATCATGGGTATGGGGCAAATCCTTATAGTTATGTAATTAGGCTAGAATTATTATCGGGTTTCAATTATGTCTTTCCCTAGACCATTCTTTCAAAGAGGTCATCTAGAATCCGAGTTTCATCAATGTGATCCTCTATATGGATCTTCGTAGAGTCTATGATTCAATTGAGACCTACTCGAATCATGAAAAATGTATCTTCATGGAATCGAATTTGGGATATTTTTTCTGAAAAAATTATCGTAATGTGATGCTTCGAATTCGGAATGTTGATGTTTGGGGGAAGCTTCATTGGAGAAAGGAGGGGTCGGCTAAACTAAAATTTCTATTGTAGAGAATTAGGAACCAGTCATTGGATACTAAGGATAACTTTTAGTACATTGGTATCCAATTAAATTCTCATTGTGCAAGATGTAAGGGTAGAAAGATGGAATTAGTTGGTCATCTATTATTCGATAGTGACCAGGCCCATGTAATATGAAAATGTTTCAAGGATTTTAGTGGATTCTCATCCCTGGACCTCACAATCCTCTACTTATTTGAACACTAGTTCCACAATGATGGAACTACAGAACCGAGATGAAGAGAAAGGTCAATCATCTTATTGGTAGGCTATTATAGAATTTAGAAGGCTCGGAACTCCTTCCATTTAGAGGAGACCAGAAGTCAGGGCATGGATTTTGTAACTGGAACCAAAAACCTACATCTGTACTTATTACATTTTGTGAAGGATTAGAGGGATGCCCCTTCTCTTAGGACACTTTGCACTACTGTCTCAGTTCTTATGGGTAATAGACAGTAGGGAAATTGGTGTGTTGGACTACCCTGGATCTCAGACTCAACTCGAATGGGTCCTTCATATCGAGCATGATTAGTTGGGATTTGGTTCATGACAACTAAGGTTCTCTTGTATTTTATTTCAGTTCTTTCTTTCGACAGGGTCAACTTCTTCAAGCAGAGGCATTGGTTCTCCCCATTGGTCTCCATCTTTTCCATAAAAATAAGATTACTTTGGCTGTGGTGGAAATGGACTCCCTTATTCTCCATAAGTCGTTGAATGGTTGTGGAAAGGTTCCTTGGTAAATTGTTTACATTGTTGAGAAGTGTAGAGGGCATAGACGCATCTAGAAAAATATTTTTCATACCTTGAGGGGGGAGAATAAGGTAGAGGACATTTTTGGTTCTACAACATCCCACTCTAATTACATCATTGTATTCTCTCCTTTTAAGACTTACCCCTTGAGGGGTGAACCTTGTTAGGGAGGATGCTCTCAGCTTTCACTAATTTAGGTTCCCTAGGGTTGTTTCATTAGTTTCTATGTTTTATTCCCCTTAATAAAATATTCATTATGATAATGTTTAAAACCTCAAGAGTGTCCCCATAACTTCAACCACTCAAACCTCGATAAACAAGACTAAAAAACCCTAATCCAATCATCACCAGATCCCATCATCAATAAAATTCCAAGGAAACATAAAATATATTACCATGTAACATTAAATCCAAGTATATCTTTGAGATTAATACTCTTAGATGAGACTCAAATCCTACAACCCAACTCACAAGAGGATCCTGAAATGGAACCCCAAAGGTAAACCTCATGAAAATGCTCTCCCAAACCAAAATACCATCCAAATAACCAATAAAAACTAAAAGGATATCACTATCTAGATCTATGTATAAAAACAAAAATAATGGAATAATCCAAATTTGTAATCTATATACATGAAAAAAAATAAGAACACACCCAGGAGGGAAAATTACATGGAATGCACCTTGGGTGCATGGTGTGTACACTAAGGATCCTCCTTGGTAATGTTCCATATCCCGCTCTGCATGTACTTATCTTATATAAATGACATTCACTCACCCCAAATGGAATATACCCTAGAGTGGGTGTCCACCTTGTCACATGGCTATGTTACCCCCACATGAAGCTTGGCTACATACAATATATAGATACTATTCATGTACCTCACAAAATCCCTAGTTGTGTTCCCTATGTGGCCATGTTCTCTTACACAAGGTATATGGTCATTTCCCTAGCCACGTCCCATGTATCATCTACATGTAATATAGAAAACACATAGTCTATGAAACCTATTCTTCCTCACCTAACCAAAAAGGATGAACACATGGTGTGTTCTCTCTGAACTACAACCCATTTAAACAGGATTCTCTGTATAGAAAACCCTTAAAACGGCCCAAACCACCCCAATTTAACCAAACTCCCAAATTCCAACAACCCAGAGGTCCTCATAAAACAAAAATAATAATAAAACATAACAAAAAATATGTTAAAAGTATTATTATGAATGTATAAAATGAGCCTACCATAGGGAGAATCTGTTGATACTTTTCCCTAATCTGGGACCCATAGTCACCAAACAACTATCTATCATGGCCTGAGATCCACGCCACTGCCTACCTCTACCTCTCTATCCACCTATACCCATTTATCTATATCATTAATGATTAAAGAATATATAAGTGGTATTAAATTAGAGTCCATGGGATAAAATGATAAAATAAAATAAAATAAGGAAAAAATATAGAAAAACTAAAAGGGGCATGGCCCAACCTCAACACCAAAAACGAGTTTATATCTCACCTTTGAAAAAAAATCTTTTTTGGATAGAAACATGGTGTCCGAATATCATTGAAAATAATCATTAAATATATATAACTCTCTGAAAATGTACAAATAAATTAATATTTAATTGAATAAATATTAAATATTTTTTGATAGTTTGAATGGATTAGAAATCAACCAAACTCTTTTCCTAAGGTAAAAATGATATTTTAGGACCAATGGAGTGGTCCCAAAATTTATATGTGATCATAAAGTTGGGGGTAATGATAATTTTACCCATCATGATCACTTGAAGAAAAAAAATAAAACTTGAAATCATTTTTACAACCCAAAAAACAAGGGTCATTACAACCACCCCACCATAACACTTATCGTCTTGAGAAGACTTAGTGGTCAAAAAGATTTCATGATTCTACACTAATCATATATATAAAAATGCTCTGTTAACCATCCATTAATAGTGTTATAACACCCACAACTCTCTCCTAGCACTGGAGACATTCCACCATGATTGGTCTGATACACCCCACTATAAGTGTAAGGCCCAGATCCATGTGTATCAACCCATTATGTGTTTCTGAGTCTTGAGGTGCTCGTAGGAGGCTCAGAGGAAGTCTGAAGTAGTTTAGTGGCTAGAATATAGAATTTGGGAAGGATTTTATGTCCTTAAAAGTTAAAATACATGAAAGTGGGTTTCACGTCATGTAATAGATTAAGGTTTGAGAAATAAAAAAAAAGTGGCGTAGTGACACATTTATCAATGAAAACTAAATTTTGGGGATTTCACGATGTGAAAGGGAATTACATGTCATGTTAATCAGTAATTATATATGTTTTAAAAAAAATTCATCCACTCAGGTTTGACAAACCCTATGGATGCATTGGAACCATCTCAATTCTAGGTGACATAGAGACCCCCTTAAAGATTTTGGGCATTCTTTTATCAAGGATTGATTCCTAACTTCCCTCCTTCGATGTGTAGCGATCCATATTATATTTGATGTATGTTTTACCTCTTTTCTTGTAGTTTCATCAATCATTTTCCTTCCATTTCTCATTTTCATGTGATTTCACTTAATCTACATGTTTCTAATGGATTTTTCTTGGTTGTTAGTTGGTGCATTTGTGTCGTAGAGTCCTCAGGTGTATGCAGTTGTTATTGAAGAAGTGATCAGGATCCATTGTGTGGTTAGTTCTTGTGAGAAGAACATCATTTACCTTTTGAGGTAAGGATTCATTGATTCTATATTTATTTATATGAAATCTTAGAGATGGTGTTATTTACCCACTTGGATCAGAATAGAATTAACCTAGTTAATTATTTGAACCAAATTAAAGAATTGGAATCGATCAAATATTTATTTTTATACTTTACATAGTGATAAAGGTTTTCCTATTGATTTTATATATAGTTTGGTATCTATACATTTCTTGTATTGTCATGTTATTCTTGATAGAAATTGGTAAAGATTGTAAAGATAGAATTAATTGATAATTAATTGCCTAAAGGGGGATAAATAGGCACAGTTAATGAATATGGTTGTTATTTTAATTTGATGATAATAAAACTGATGCAAGGGTGCATGTTTAATTGAATTGGTTAATGAAATCTAAGAAAGTTGATTCTTGTTGATAAATTAATTAAAGTCATGTTAAATAAATAGTTAAATTAATTTGTGGTAGCTTGTGATAGCTTGTTTCTTAGGCTCTTCATAGTTGGAACTTGTTAATAACTAATTGGATAATTCAATATTTAATAAGAACTAGATGTGTGATAAAAATATAATTCCTTTATAAGGGTTGAGTTTCCCATTTACTCATTAATTCTATGTGCCTCATGCTTGGGATTCATGAGATCTTGTTTTGTGGGAAGGATGGATGCCTTCCTTTGGGACCAAGATATTAGTTTATATTCTACTTTCATACTGCTTGTGATGTTTTGTGAGCCTGGTATGGTTGAACCAAGAGGGATATTATGGCATGTGAGGTAGGGAGGCTCGGATGTGTTGTGATCTTGGGATGGATGATCCTGGTGGGTTGTTAAGGTATATATGGCAAGGAGGCATGGATGTGTTGTGAGCCTGGGATAGATGATCCTAGAGATATTTTCTAATATGAGTGATAGGGAGGAATGATTTCTTTGGTATCAGTTGACACATGGAGTGTCAAGATGCCTCTGTATATGCATATAGGTGTTAGGGGGACACTAGATGTCAGAAACCAAATATAGTTTCCATCAAAACCAGCACCAAACACAGCCCACGACAAGGCCTGAAGGGCATTCCCTATCCCCACAGGATGGAAGAAGTTCCTGGGTATCATATATTTTTGTTTGGTAATAATTTACCTGAGCATGGATACATAAAACATCAAAACTAATCGATAAACCGAATCAGAAAATTCATACCAAAAAAGATTTAAACAAAATCCAAAACTAAATACATAATATTAAAAATAGAACAAGAGGTCCAAATACACATAAATGTAGCATCAAAATATCCCCATGGACTCCACATGATAAGGGGTCATCACCCACAAGCCATCTCCACAACACCACACCAAGGAAGGGGACTAACAACCCGAACTACCATCACCCAAGGCCTTGTCGTTACCTATGTCAAACAATATCGAGTCTACTTACACCCAAGGGGTGTAAGTAGGGTGTTATTCTATTCCCAGTTGGATACCTCCAAGATAATCCATATATTAAACAATACAAGGTAAAAATCATGCTAGTTTTGATAAGCAAGAAGTGGTGGAAATAATTTCTAAAGAATAAAACATTTAAATGTAAACAGTTTTCAAAGGGAATTTTTCCATGAGTGAGAACATTTAAAATAAAACATGTAAGATACATTATTCTCCAGTAAAAATCACTATATTCCAATGATATTTACAAAATTTTCAATGAGAACTAATCTCAAGAACACCCCTAGGCACTAGTTAGTCTCGGGCCCCATGTACCTCGAACCTTGGTGTAAAGTAACCATAGAAAAATCCATTATCATGCACGAGAAACTAGTACAAAGCATACCCATAACCTATTGGTCCCCAATAATCATCAATATAGTTTTATTAGTGTTTTCCTTATCCATTTGGCTCAAAGAAACAGGGATAAACCCACTTCTGATCACTAGTGTACTAGTACATATCAGCCCTCCTAGATACTCGGGCTTCCCCATCTGTGCTCAAACCATTATCTCATGATACCAAAAGACATTAACACATAAAAACATCAGTTCTGTTCATAATCAACACTATATAGTAGCTACACATTCTTTTCACCACTTACACCACTCAATAAAACATTTATGATTTCTATAAAATAACTTCACAAAATTTAACAATGTTTTTCACACAAAATCCCTTAAAAACACCACTTTGAACACCATGTGCATACCCATATTCACCAAAACCGAATTTTCACCACCCAAAACATTTCTATAAACCCATTACATGAGTTATAAAACAACCCCCATTGTCATAACATAAAATAGACATGTAAAACACCCAATTTAACAGAAAATTTGTAGCTGAAAATCATTGTCTTAACAAATGTCACCAAAAATAGATTTCGTAGCACAGAAAATGAAGTAGAAGTTTTAAAAAAATTGAAATTTGGAAATTCTAACTCATCTAGCAATTATTACATAGTAAATCACCTACCACAAGTGTCAAAACCCTTGAATCATTGTGTGAAACTTTAACCGCACCACCGCCACACCAAAAGGGACTTAGATCACGCCTAAAACCAAAAGAATAGACCATAAAATCCAAGATAAAACCCTAGGTTATAAACCCTACATTATGTAAATTAGGAACTTCATGAATAAGGTAATAAATCCTAATAAATGAGAAAATGGGAGGAGGAAGGAAAGAGACCCACTTACTTGAGGTATCTTGAAGAAATCTCCAAAAATACACTAGTAGACGAATTTCCAAACATCCAAAAATGATAGTGAGGTTCAAATAAGTATGAGTAGGTCATGTGAGAACTGAAATGGGGGGAAATAGTAAAAATTGGAGGCATTATGTAGTAAAAAATCCCATCTTTAAATCTGGACTATTTCATAAATCCTAAGAAGTTCTTCCCTAATTCACAATGCATATGACCTCCAAAGAGGGGGAAAAGAGAATGGGACTACACTCTAAGTCAGTGGGTTTGGGTGAGATCTAGAATCATAAAAAGTCATACAAATTGAATAAGAAATTAAATAAACACAATTTGTTTTCAAAACTATAAATGGGCTTCCGGGATGGCCCAATTCCTTAAATAGAAACCCACATCCACCATGATTACGGATTCCTAAAGGGTAAAAATTGATATTTTGGTGTTAATAGTTTAGGTTAGGACATTTTGGAATTGTAATGGGTGAAAAGTTTTAAAAAAATAACGATTTATAACAGAAACAAAATTGGTTTTTAAATCTGGAAATCGGCTCACGGTTCGACCCAAATTAGGAAAACTCGCCATTTCCTCCAAAAAATGCATGGAAAACCCCAAAAAAAAGAAATAATAGAAATTAAATGAAATTTGACTTTAGAATAATTCATGGATGTGACAATTATCCCCACCATAGAATACTTTACTCCCTAGAAAGTCAACCTGAAGCTTGATTAGAAAACAATAATGGGTACTCATTCTCAACCCACAACTTTCACTCCCAAGTCTCATGTGTATATTTCCCATGATTACAAAGAACCCAAACTAGTGGAATAGACATTCCCCAAAGAACATTTTCTTGTAATTCCACTATTGACATTGGCCGCTCAAAAATAGATAAATCTGGCTTTATATCCAACTCCTCTAAATTTAGTACATGGGACATATCTGAGTTGTATTTCTTCAACTAGGAGACATGGATAACATCTTTGATGTTTGTCAACTGAGAAGGTAAGGACAACCACTATTCCACCTTTCCAATATGATTGGTGATCTAAAAAAGTCCAACATACCACGGCGTCAGCTTCACTTTCTTTCCCAATCGACGATGGCCCAGACGAGCGGCCACTTTTATGAATACCTTGTCACCCATAGAAAACTCAAGGTCTTGACACCTTTGGTATAAATATGATTTATAGAGAATCTGAGATTTCAATAAGTGTTTCCTTCTCAACTTGACCTTCTCAGATATCTCCTGCACTAGACTCATCCCCAGTAGTGAGGTCTCAACCGACATGGCCGACCATAGAGCGCCTCAAAAGGATCCATTCCAATTGAGGATTGGTTACTATTATTAAAATAAAACTCAAACAATACCAAATGTATATAACAGAAACATCCAAAGTCCAGAACACATGCACGGATCAAGTCATCTAAAATCCGATTCACCTGCTCTGTCTAACCATCTGTTTGAGGATGGTATATTGTTCTCATCTTAATCTGACACCCCAAGGCCTTCTGAAGGCCTTACAAAAATCAAGAAGTGAAATAGGGGGTCTCTATCTAAGAAAACTTCTGACGGAACACCATGGAGCCTTACCACCTCTTGAATATAAAAACATACCAACTCATCCACATTAGTTGTATCTTTGATTAGAATGAAGTGGGATGATTTGTTCAGACAATCAATCACCACCCAAATGGAATTATTACCCCGAGGTGTACGAGGAAATCCAACAATGAAGTCCATGGAAACTTCATCCCACTTCCAGGTAGGAATGGGTAATGACTGGAGAAAACCAGAGGGCCTTTGATGCCCTTCTTTCACCTAATGGCATGTATATCATCTTGACACGAAGTATGTGATGTCTTGTCTCATACCAGGACACCAGAACTACCGAAAGACATCATAATACATATTGGTAGCACCTGGATGGAATACCCACTAATACTAGTGGATACCCTTCATCACCACCTTCCACAGAGATAACAGAACTACTGAACATCCCTTGAAGCATAGGATGCCCTCGAGAGAGGATTCCTAATCAAAGTATGTCTCCCCACAATGAATAAACTACTTTGACCACTGAAAAATATCATCACTAGGTTGTTCCTAATGAATTAGATACACTTTAGAAGTATTCAATTGAAATCTCTCCAATAAATTACCCCCATTTTCCTCCTTATTCTCCACATGAATCTGAGCAAAGAGTGTTATAAGAGTCCACTCATCACTGGACTTCCTCAAAGTCTGCATCGAGACTCTTCTTCTTAATGTGTCAGCCACCATGTTACCCTTTCCTGGTGTATAGAAAATATCAAAGTCAAACCCCTATAAGTACCTAATCCAACACTGCATCCTCATGTTGGGTTCTTCTGTGAAACGATATAGGCCAAGATTTTGTGATAAGAGTAGACCAAAAACTTATCCCCAAATAGGCTGTGACACCAAGTCTTCAAAGAATTCATCATATCTTCTAACTCCAAGTTGTGGTTCAGGTAATTCATTTTGTGTGTTAGGAGTTGGCATGAGCCATACGCCACCATGTGATCATCATGCATAAGCACGCATCTAAGATTCATACCTGAAGCGTCACAATACACCAAATACCCATTTCCAGCCTCTAGAAAAATCAGAGTGGGGGTGGTAGTCAACCGCCTCCTCATATCCTCAAAGGATTCCTAACATTCTGGGCCACATACAAACTTCAACCATTTCTATTTGAGAGCGATCATTAGGGAAGAAATCCGAGAGAAATTCCGAACAAACAGCCTCTAATAACCAGACAGGCCGAGGAAACTCCAGATCTCGAACACGTTCTTCAATTTCTCCCATGACATAACTGAATTGAACATCTCGAGGTCCGCTGAAACCCCCTGGTCTAAGATCACATGCCCTAGAAATTTCACTTCCCTGATCTAGAAAGTGAATTTGGAAAAAATTTCATAAAGTAAATTCTCTCACAAGGTGCCCAGAATGATCCACAAGTGATGCACATTTTCCTCCCCCAAATCCTAAATAAAATACTATGTCATCCAAAAATACCATGAAAAAATAATCGAGATACTGATGTAATACCTTATTCATGAGTTCCATAAATACCGCTAGAGCATTGGTCAATTTGATGGGCATGCCCAAGTACTCAAAGTGATTGTACCTATTTCAGAAGGCTATCTTTGGGTTATCTGCCGATTTTAGCCTAAGTTGATGATATCACTAATGCAAGTCTATTTTATAAAACCCCCTTTCCCCCATAAGCTAATTGAACGAGTCATCTATTTTGGGAAAAGTATATTTGTTCTTGATTATTACCTTATTCAGCTTCTTGTAGTCAGTGCACAACTGGAGGGATCATTCAGCCTTTTTTCACGAACAACATAAGAACGACCTAAGGAGAAGTGATCGGGTGAATGAATCCTTTGGATTCTAAGTTGTCCAATTGTATATTTAATTCCCTCGTATTTTTGGGGGCCATGAAATATGAGGGAAAAGATATCATCTCTGTTCCCAGCACCAAATCAATCGAGAACTCCACATCTTGCTCTTGGGGAAAACCTGAAAAATCGTCCCAAAATACCTCCGAAAAAACATAAAATTCATTAGGTAGTCCACCATCAAGAGAATTTCCATCATCCACTGTCACGATTTATGATAACTGAAAAACAAAATCTCCCAACTCAGGGAGTGGAGGTCTCACACGACTCGACTGAGGATCCCATTTCCCACGAAAAACCTAATGACTCCCATCAGGTGTCATGAAACTGACTCACATCCAATAAAAATCTACGTGCACCAAGAAGTGTACTATAAAATGCATGCCAAGTATTATTTCAAATATATCCATATCAAATACCAAGAGGTCCCACTCCATCTCTACCCCTGACACAGAAAGCACAGACGATGGGCACTTGAGACCCTGGTACTTATTCTTTCCCTAGTGGCGTCACAAAGTCCATCGCAAAAGACAAAAAATCAATTGGAAAATGTAGTGTGTACACAAAACTGGAAGAAATTAATGAAATAGAGGCACTAGTATCAAAAAGAGCTGCAGCTAAATAAGATGCAATCAAAACGGTACCTCAAACTATCGACGGTCTTGCCTATGATCATGCCAGCGCCTGATCCACCACATGGAGATGTCTGGTCTCTTCCTAAGGATGACCACTACTTGGTGGTTATTCCCTAAACTGTCCCTTCCCAGAAGATGACCCAGCCCTACCACCACGACCACCAAATCGAGATCCCCCCATAATCGATGGCTTTGACTGAGCTGGCATTCCTCTTGAATCCACTGATCATGCCCCACTCTGAAGTGGGTGTGCCATCCTGCAAAATAACTGCAAGTGACACATACCTCCACATTGATAACAGGGATTTGGAGTAAAGTTTCATGTTGTTAGGATAAGCCCCAACCTCCCACACTAGTGGAACTCGACAGATCTCGCATCGGATTCCACAGATGAAAACTGCCTGGAAGAGTGTCTTGAACTACCACCTCCCTTATTCCCTTTCTCCTCTCAGTTCCTTTTCTTCTCTAAAGAGATTCCACTTCCCACTATTGATACTTTACCAGAAAAACTAGCCCTCCCTTTTTAGTCAATCTCCACCATACACACCCAGTCAACCACCCGATCATAGGTCCTCAGCCTAAAAAAGAAAACTTGGGAGAATATCTCTGGTTGTAAGCCTTTCTCAAACCCTGGGGCCTTCTCCTTCTCATTAGAGATGATTTGAGACACATACCGAACTAGCTCAGTGAAACCATTTCCATACTCTATAATAGAAAGATCCCCCTAATCAATATCCATTAACTCTTGAGATCTAGAATATTCCATGACTTCAGGGTAGTACTGTTCATTGAATATAGCAATGAAATCTCCCCAACACATCTGCTTATTCTTCCCAGTTTGAAGTAATGATTCCCACCACCTGCGGCTGGGACCCTCCAACAGAAAAGAGGCACACTTCACCCAGACCACCTCTAGTATTTCTATAATCATGAGCATGTTCTTGATCTTTTGGAGCCATTCCTCTCATTCCTAGGGTTCTATGCTACCTCAGAAAGTACAAGGCTTATTGTTAAGGACCTCCTAGGCCTTGTCCTTCCTAGGACTAGTCTCATCTTCTCTAAGAGGAGATGGAGCAAGATCCAGTCTATGTCTTAGTTCTTGTGCATCCTGAACCACATCCTCTACTAGCCTCTAATCAATCAGTGAGTGAGAACTCTCTTCGGCAACCACCCATGGGTGCATGGGGGCTTTCTTAGAAGGCATGTTGCTAAAAAATGTAACAATCACAAGAGAAAAAAAGCAATACAATATTTATGAAAAATTCCATCAATATCATCAAATATAATGAATCTAAGAACATTACAACAATAAAATAAACCACTACCCCCCCCCCTATGCCTGATGTCCACATGTAGTCTGCAGCCCACACGTCTCACCTAGAAGTGAAGTCAAACAAACAATTCCAATGACCGATAGTGACTCAAGGTCTTTCAACAGAGGTGTGGGACAAGAACCTTACTCATGATAAAATCTTAGAATATCGACAGTCCTAGATCTTTACTAGCTCAACTCATACCAAAATAATAATACAACCCAAAAACATTAAACTCCTTTGATACCATTTTGTCACAAACCAAATCTGGTTGCCATCAAAACCAGCACGAAAATCAGACCGTGACAAGACCTGAAGGGCGTTCCTTATCCCCACAACCTGGAAAAAGTTCCTGGATATCATATATTTTTGTATGGTAATGACTTACCTGAGTATGGATACATAAAACATTAAAACCAATAGATAAAATGAATCTGAAAATTCATGCCAAAAAAATTTAAATAAAATACATAACTGAATATATAAGTTTAAACATAGATCAAGAGGTCCAAATACACATAAATTTAGCAGTAAAATATCCCCAAGGACTCCCCATGACAAGAGTTCATCACCCACAATCCATATCCACAACACTGCACCAAGGAAGGGGACTAACAACCCAAACCGCCATCACCCAACACCTTGCCTTTACCTGTGTCAAACATGATCGAGTCTACTTACACCCAAGGGATATAAGTAGGGTTTGAACCTAAGCCTAGTTGGATACCACCAAGATATTCCATAGATTAAACAATACAAGACAAAAATCATGCTAGTTTTGATAAGAAAAAAGTGGGGGAAATAATTTCTAAAGAATGAAACTTTTAAATATAAACAATTTTGAAAGAGAATTTTTTCATGAGTGGGAAAATTTCAAATAAAAAATGTAAGATACTATATTTTCCTGCAAAACCCACCATATACCACAGATAGTTACAAAACATTCAATGTGCACTAATCTCGGGAACACCACTAGGAACTAGTTAGTCTCGGGCCCCATGTACCTCGTACCTCGGTGTAAAGTAAACATAGAATTTTTTTCCTCATGCACGATCCACTATTACAGTGCATACCCATAACCTAGTGATCCTCAATCATCATCAATATAGTTTTTTAGTGTTGTCTTTATCCACTTTTCTCAATGAAATAGGGATAAAACCTCTCTAAGTCACTAGCGTACTAGTACATATCCACCCTCCTAGATACCTGGGCTTCCCCCTTTGTGCTCAAACCATTATATCATGATACCAAAATCCAATAACACATCATTTCTTGCCATAATTAACTCAAAATAGTAGCTACACATGCTTTTAACCAATTACACCACTCAATAAGACCTTTATGATTTCAATAAAATAACTTCACAAATTTAACAATGTTTAGCACAAAAAATCCCTTAAAACAATACTTTGAACACCATGTTCATACCCATATTCACCAAAATAGAATTTTCAGCACCCAAAACATTTCTATAAACCCATTAGATGAGTTATAAAACAATCCCAGTTTGCATAACATAAAATACACATGTAAAACACCCAATTTAATACAGAATCAGTAGCTAAAAAACATTTTCTTAACAAAAGTCACCAAAATCAGATTTTGAAGAAACGATAATTAAGTATAAGTGTGCTAAAAATTAAAATTTAGCAATTATAACTCATCTAGAATTGATTACACATGGAATCAACTACCACAACTATCAAAACCCTTGAATCATAGTGCGAAAATTCAACTGCACCACCATCGCACCACAAGGGACTTAGATCAAGCCTAAAACCAAAAGAATAGACCAAAAAATCCAGGATCAAACCATAGGTTCAAAACCCAACCCTATGGACATTAGGAACTTAAATAATAATTGAATAGACTCTATGAAAATGGAAGCAACCCTAAGAAAATGGGAGGAGGAAGGACGGATACCCACTTAATGAGGTATCTTGACGAAATCGCCCAACATACACTATTAGATGAATTTACAAATAGATAGAAATTATATTGAGGTATAAATAATTATGAGGAGGTCAAGTGAGAACAAAAATGTAAGGAAATAGTAAAAATTGAAGGAGTTATGAAGGAAACAATTTACCTCTTCAAATCTGGATGATTTGAGAAAGCCTGTGAAGTTATGCCCTAATTCATGATGCATATGAGCTCTAAAGAGGGGGAAAAGATAATGGGGGAATTCCTATGGTCTGTGGTCTGATGTGAGAGATGGAATCACTAAAAAATAATACCAATTGAATAAGATATTAAATAAAAAAATTAAAAAAAAAACTGGAAATGGGCTTTCAGGCTGGCCCAATTCCTTAAATAAAAACCCAAATCCACCATGATTATGGATTCAAAAAGGGTAGAAATTTATATGATGGTGTTTATAGGTTAGGGGGAAAATTTTTAAGAGTAATGGTTGAAAATTTTGAAAAATTAATGAGTTATAAAAAAAATTGGTTTTTAAATCTAGAAATGGGCTCACGGTTTGGCCAAAATCTTGAAAACCCACCCTTTCCTCCAAAAATGCATGGGAAACCCCCACAACAAAGAAATAATGGATATTAAATTAAATTTACCTTTTAAATAAGTCATTTATATGACACTAGATATTATTTAATTAGATTAAGTGGGACTTACCCATTGTTATGAAATCTTTATGCTTGTTTGAATCAATTTCTTAACCGACAAGCTTGTTGTTGTTTATATACATTCATTTTGCCACTTCTTGTGGTAGATGTTTTTGGTTAATCTCCTACCAATATTGGTGAATATTAATGTATTATTCCACTTTCCTTATTTGTTCAACTTCTTGTGGTTTTATGGGTCTACTCTTCTGCTATAGGTGGCGAAGACCCAATGGGTTGTTCATCTCATCACCATGTTGATCCCCTTATGTTTGGTATCTTAGAATGTTTTACTATAACACCTAGTATTATGGGAATTAGTGATATTAATGAATGTATAAATTATTAACCAATGAGGATGGAGCTCACTAGGATTCAATATTGAGGTTATAATTCTGAGAAGTTGTGGACTCGGTTTGCTTATTCTTGAAGGGCTTGGATCATTATTTTGATGCTAAGGTATTGTAATGTGGAAAATTTTAATCGTTAATTATTGGTTAATAATTTATTAACATAAATTTTATGTGATGAAAAATGGATAAATTAATTTAATTTATCCCTTTAAATGGTTGTATGCTTATAGGATATCTGGTCTTAGTAGTGGAAGTTGAGAGTCTAAGAGACATTAGCTGTAGTTGATTTTGAGACTAAGAAATTCCCATAGTGAGGTTGTTAGCTATATTATATCATGTATGTTTTGTGTTTCTATATTATAATCCTCCATGATGGATAGGGAAACTAACACCCTATTGATTATGATTCCTAGGTGGTGTTTTCCCCAACATCTCAATAGGATGATAGATGGCATACTACCACCTCTGGCCACGCTCTCTTCTTTTTAGAGTTACTTGTGTTGGTAATCACAATGGTTATTTTTTCCCTATATATGTGTTTAGAGGGTTTTGATGGATTGTGGTTATTTCAAACACAAGTATTGTGGATATAGTTTCTTATGGACTATTATAGGTGTAACATGTATAGGATGTGATGGTATGAGGATCCTTACTCATTGTATGGGTTTTGATGGCTTGAGGTATAATACCTGATGTATGATACATGTAATTCAGGTTTTAGTGTCTCCTTAAAACTACCTAGTTAATTTTGGTTATTTGTATGTGGTGATGAATTTCATGAGGTACATGTTCTGTTGGTTCACCTAGGTGTCCTCAAGCTAGCCTTTTGGAGAGAGAGTCTCAGGAAGTGCGATGATGGGGTAGAGTGGAAAAATAGTGGGGAAGTAGTAGCAGGGTACCCTTTATATTCATTATTATATTATATTATCTTATATGTGATACATGGGTAGAGTATACCTGGTTTGGTTGGGAACGTACTATATCTTTTTAGGTGATGAATTGGTTTCACCTGTTGTTCACTGTGCTTTAGCATACTTTTTTACCTTTTTTCACAAGAGGCTTTAGGGAGGATTTTATTGAGTATACTATTATACTCACCCTACATATATATAAACTATTTTCATGGAACATGTATTAGGTTAGAGATCAGGTTAATATCTACTATCTTGGAGGTTTTTCAGGAGATATTTGGGCATTGTGGTCAATGTCTCCATAATTTTATTTTGGTACTTATAGTTTTCCCTTTTAGATGTATTATTTATTACCTGAAATTGAATTTGTGTACTTGGATTTTCTATTATATTTCTATCTAAGTACGAGTTTTTTGTATCTACCTTATATCTCTCTCTTTCACATGTGTTATCTTAGATGGTAATTCCTCCCATATTCATGGTTATTATACCCTCAGTTCTAGCCACCAACCTAGGGCCTACTGGAGGCGGGACTCTAGAAGTCAATATCTCTCTTTTCCTATTATGGGCCTAGGAGGGATACAATTTTGGGGGAGGGGTCATGAAAGAGTGGTATCAAAGGTTTGTTTGAGGGATATGATGGATTTGGACTTAGGAACATGTGATTTTCCATGGGTTATTAGGTAAACAGTGTTAGATATGTTTAGAAACCATTGTAAACATAGGAAATCTGAAGAGACAAGGGTATTTAGGGCCCCCGTGTGATCTGATTCATAGAGCATTAGGCTTTGTATGGCTACTGAATGAAGTGATACTTGTTGCAGGGTAGAGACATATAAAAGTATCACAAATCATTCTACTTTACTTATATGTTTGAATGGGTATGCCTTGGGATAGGTTAAACAAAAATTAATAAATGAAAATAATTAGTTAATGTTAATGTTTTTTGTATACCAGGTTTTGGATATCTAGATATTTGTTCTTTTGTAGGATTAGCTCCAGGTCAGCATCTAGTTCATGTTTTTATAGAATATGTTTAGTAAGTGGAACGACCAGATCGACTCATAGTATAGGTTGACAAAGAAGACCCTTGGATGAATAAACTCAAATAAATTTAGTTACAAATTTTATAGAGGCATGAGTGGTCTATTTTAGATACAGTCATCGATGAGTAGTTGGCGGAGATTGAGATAGCCTTTAGATTGATATGTTCTCTAAAGGATCGCGGGGTATTATTGGTTGTGGTGATGTTGTGTGGGTAATTAAGGCAGTGGTAGTTCTTGTTCCTCATAGATAGTGAGGAGTTTATAGTCTCGTGGGTGGTGTTCCAAGACCAGTTCATTTCTGCGTTTCTTTCTTCAATTGAAATGGTGTCCAGTCACCCTGATCTTCTTACCCTCCTATAGGGGAGCCTGAGTGTGTGAGAGTTTGATATAAATTTCAAGAACCTTCTGCAATATTCTTTAAACTTATTACAGATTAGGTGGATAGGGAGAAGCATTTTGAGGAGGCTTTGTGTTCAAAGATCCAACTCCAGGTTACCCTGTTAATGATGAAGACATGTCTCAAGGTACTGGGAAGAGTAAATTTCATCTAGAGGATGTTATCCAGAATCAGATCTTCATGAGAGGGTAGTCCTTAGTATTCCTTAAAAAGTAGATTTGTGGTTTGGGTTTCCCAGTTGTTAGGAAATAAGATATTTATATCAGTCGGGGGTAGGTCTTATCCCCCGTTATCCAATTTCTCCAAGGGAAGCAACTCTTCATCCTATTCCAAGGGATCATATGCATGTTTTTCTTGTGGAGGTAAAGGAAATCTATGGAGATAGTGCATTCCCTTTTCGAGAAGTGATCGTGCGCCAGTCGTTATGCTTCAGGTTCCTCTACTGAGGCAGTTCCAGCAAAGAGATAAGTAATAGCTTTCTCTAGTTTGGGATTTGTAATGAGTAGTTAGGGCTGGAATAGGATATCCTCGGGAAACTCCCCATCCCTAGAGAAAAAATAGTGCCTATAGAGGTGGTCATTAGAAGGGTTAGATAGGTTGTGGTGTAGGTCATAGTCAGCTTCGTGCTTTAGCATTTCCAGTGCTAGGTGAGACGAACATCATTCATGGTACCATTTCGTTGTTTTCTATATGGGTTTATTCCTTTTTTGATCCAAGAGTGAAACACTCCTTTATATCACATTCCCTTTTCCATTCATTAGGACCTAAGGTAGAGATACTTCCAATTCCTTTGGCGTTTCCTATACCAGTTGGAGGTTGAGCTGACCAGTTTGAATTATATAGAGATTACGATCTAGTTCTGGGGAAGCACCACTCATGGGGAGATTTCATATGTTTATGGATATAATAATATAACCTCATCCTCAGTATGTATTATTTTTATTCACTGAATGCCATCATGTATTTCTTGAAGGGGTAGGTTGTGTTCTTCCATGGTGATAGAGATCCAACAGTGAGTTTTGGTAAGAAAGACCCTCGGATGGTTTAGAGGAATGTTCCATCCTTGTCATCCTTGATGGATGAGTCGATGCTGAGTTTATCTGAGGTTCAACAGTATGTTTTTCCCAGGGTCATAGAAGAGTACCCTGATTTCATTCTATATGATGTTGTATCATTAACCCCATGATGAGAGATTGATTTTAAGATCAAAATATAGCCAGGAATGTACCATATATTGATGTATCCATATAGGATAAAACCTTATGAGTTGCGAGAGATACATATACAACTTGATGGTAAGTTGCGGTGTGGTTTATTTTTTTCTGATTGTCTCACCGTGGGGTACACAAGTTTTTTTGGGAATAAGGCTGATGGAATTTTGTAGTTGTGTGTTGATTTTCGTCACTTAAACCATGTGATAGTGAAGAAAAGGTACCCTAATCCATGTATTAATGATTTATTCAATCAGCTGAAGAGTGAAAGTTTGTTCTTGAAGATCCATTTGTAGTCTGGATATCATCATATGCATGTAAAGGATGGGGATATCCCGATGACTACATTCAATTGTCATCACGAGCATTATATGTTTGTTATGATGTCATTCAGTGTGATGAATTCTCTAGCTGTGTTCATAATGTTAATGAATTCCATGTTCATGAGTTTCTGGATATGTTCATGGTGGTGTTCATTAATGACATACTTGTATACTCAATGTCTGATTAAGAACATGCATAGCATCCTTGTGCCATTTTTGGAGTTCTTCGCCAAGAGAAGTTGTTTGGGAAGTTTCTGAAGTGTGAGTTTTGGGATCAAAGAGTTTGTTTATTGGGGCATGTTGTATCCCAACAAAGAGTATATGTGGATCCATCAATGTTAGAATAGGTTTTTTCTTGGGAAACCCTCAAGATAGTGGTAGAGGTTTGATCTTTCCTTAGTCTTGCAAGCTATTATAAGAGGTTCATAGCAGATTTTTCTCAGGTTGTGACTTCTCTAGAAACATTGACTAAAAAGGATAGGGTGTTCTAGAGGATTGATCAATGTCAGATAGATTTTCAATATCTAAAGGATAATTTGGTTTGTGATTTAGTTCTTTTTCTGCTAGTAAAATGAGTTGGGTTTGAATTTTTCTATGATTCTTCGCATCTAGGTTTGGGAGGTGTTATGATGCAGTAGATATTGGTCATTTATTATGGTTCTTGGTAGTTATGTCTCTATGAATGTAACTATTCCACCCATGGTCTTGAGTTGGTGGTGGAGGTGTTTTCCCTAAAGTTGTTGAGACATTACCTCATCGGTGATCATTTTGTGTTCTTCACTAATCATAATATAATAAGGTGTGTTCTCTCACAGTGTGACTCAAACATGCACTAACATTGGTGGATGGAGTTATTACAAGATTACAACTTCATGATTTCATATACACCTAGAAAGGGGAATGCAGTAGCTGATGCACTGAGAATGAAGTCACGCAGTGATGCAATGCATGAATTAGGTTATCCCTAGAGAGTGATGGAATAAATTCCACCATTTAATATAGATATGGAAGAAATTGGGGGAAGAAGATTTTTTTTATGATGGTGTAGTCATCTCTGGTGCAACATGTGGAGGAATCACAATTAGGGGATCATGAGTTGGATGTTTTCAGAGACTAAGTTGTTTGTTACATGGACCCTGATGGTTATTTCGAAGATAAACAACATCAGGTGTTTTTGAAGGGGGTTATTTTATTTCCTTTGCAAATTCATGAGATGGTTCTCATAGAGTTCCATAGTTCACCTTTGATGGTACATCCTTGAATGAAAAATATATACCATGATTTGAGATATAATTTTTGGGGTCTTGGGTTTAAGTTTGCAGTTGTAGAGTTTTCATCTCGATGTTTGGTCTACCAGAAGGTTAAGGTTGATCACTATGTTCCTGGAGGTTTCCTTCATCTGTTAGATGTTCCTCAGTGGATGTGCGAGGACATATCGATGGACTTTGTTATTGGTTTAACTCAAGCTCAGGGAGGTTATAATTCTATATAGGTAGTAGTGTAAAACTTTAAAATATCTTACCACTTTACAGAGATCAAAGAGTCCGTCTTAGTAGAGGTTTTGTTGAGCCAGTATCTGTAGGAGGTTGTGAGACTCCATGGATTCCCATGGACAATAATTTTTGATCGAGATCCTCATTTTATCTCTAGGGTGTAGAGAGGTCTCCAACATGATTTTGATTCACAGATATTCCTTATCACTACTTTTCATCCACATATGGATGGTTAGACAAAGCAGACTATCATGACTCTTGAAGATAGGTTTCACTCTTGTGTCCTAAATATTGGAGTTTCAAGAAAGAGGAAACAACCATTGGTAGATTTTTCTTACAATAATACTTTTCACTTCAACATCAATATGGTTCCATTTGATCCCTTGTATGGACAACCTTTCCATTCTTCACTATGTTAGACTGGGGTCAGAGAGTCAAAAATTCATAGGATAGAATAGGTAAAAACATAATAGAGATAGTTTAGGTGATTCTTGAGAGGATTAAAGTTGTACAAGAACATCAAAAATCTTATTCCAATCATAGGATGAGTCCTCTAGAGATAAATTTTTGATATCATGTATTCATAAAGGTGAATCCCCATCATGGTCAGCAAAGGTTTTGTTGTGGGAGTAATCTTTCTCCCTTGTTTTTTGAGCCTTTTGAGGTTTTGGATCCTGTTGGAGTCATGGTGTATCAGATAGTTCTTTCCCCACAAATTATATAGATACACAATTTGTTCATGTCTCATAGCTCCATCATTATCTTCATGACGACTCTCACATCATCTACTTGGGTGACATCGATGTTGATGTTGATGCGATCTTTGAGGACATTCTTTTAGAGATCCAGGACCACCTGGGGAAGGTGTTGTGAAGGTGTCCAATCCCCTTGGTTCATTTTCTTACGTTGACATTGTAGAATTTATAGAGTACCTGGGAACATGATTCATTGATATGAGCTCAGTACCATGATTTTTTTGGTGTTTATCTCTTCACTTTTAATGTTTTTTGTTTTGTGGTTGTAGAACATTTCTAGTTTGTGGTATGGATTTATCTTATTTATTGGTGTGTCTTTCTCTCTTTTGAGAGGTATCTCCCTTGGGATATTATTTAGGATATGGGTGTTCTTATTTCAAGGTTTTTCGTTGTTCCCCTATTGTAGTAGTTGATCTCCTAAAGTAGAAATAGCATTGGGAGGTATCTTGAGGGGTGAATGTTTGGGAAAAACCTTTTATGGTTTCACTTTGGGTTGGTTTTGGATTTTAAAGGATGGTAATTTTTTGAGAGGTACATAATGTAATGGCCCAAATCCACCGGGATCATCCCTTTTCCTATTTCTGAAACTTGAGGTTCTCATAAGTGGCTTGGAAGACATGTGAATTAGTTTGGTTTCTAGAAGCTAAAATTAGCGAACGAGTTCACATAATGAAGAGTTAAATGATGTGAATGTGGGTTTTATGTCATATAATAGATCATGGTTTAAAAAATAAAATAATGTTAAGATGAAATTATTTTTTCAGCAGAAACTGAATTCTATGGATTTCTCAACATGAAAGGGAATTATGTATCCTATAAGTACCTGATGTTGTAAGTTTTAAAACATTTTCATACACATAAGTTTGAAAAACCCTATGGTTGCAACACCTCCCTCTCAATTATAGGTGACCCGATGACCCCTTCTTCAATTTTTTGTGGATTCCGTTATCAAGAATAGATTCCTATCATACCTCCTTCAATCCATAGTGATATATCTTCGATTTGAGGTATGTTTTACCTCTATTCTTGTGGTTTATTTGATTTGTTTCTATCCATTTCTCTTTTCCATGTGATATTTCTTTATCTCCATATTTATAATTTAGTTTTATTAGTTATTTTTTGGTGCAGTTGTGTCATGGAGTCCTCATGTGGATGGAATTTTTATGGGAGAGGTGATCAAGATATGTCTTGTGGTGTGTTCTCAGGCGAATAACATTAAAGACCTTTTGAGGTAGGAGATCCATTTATTCTCTATTTATGTTCAGGGAATCATCGATCTTGAAAGATTTATCACCTTGGATCATAGTGGGATTAACCAATTAATTATTTGAACCTGATTAAATAATTGGTATCGATCACATAGCATTGTTGTTGCTTTGTACCATGATAACGGTTTGCCTCTTTATTTTATAGATAGTGTGATATTTATGCCTTTCTTGGATTAGAATGTTTTTCTTGGTGGAAATTATTAATGAACATAAATCTGGAATTAATTAATTATTAATTGGATAAAGGGAGATAAAGAGGCATGTTTAATGAATCCAGTTATTGTTTTAATTTGATGTTAATCAAATTGGTGTATGTTTGCACGTTTAATTGAATTGATCAATGAACCTAAATCATGTTGATTCTTGTTAATAAAGTAATTAATGGCATATTAAATTAATTTTTCAATTAATTTGTGATATCTTGTGGTAATTTTTTTCTTAGTAATCTTGTTCTTGGAACCTGTGAATAATGAATTGGTTAATTAAAGATGGAATAAGAACCGATTGTGTAATGAAATATAATGTCTTTATAGGTCATGAGTTTCTTATTTGGTTGTAAAGTCCATGTTCCACGTGCTTTGGATCCATGAGAGCTTGTTGTGTGTGAAGTATGGATGTTTATATTTAGGACCAAGAGCCAAGTTGTTATAATTGTTTCCTTTTTCTTATGATGTGTCATGATACTTGGATGGATGAGCATATACGAATGTTGTGGTATTTGGGGAGGGGTGGCCCGGATGTGTTGTGATCCTGGGATGGATGATCCTGGAGGATTTTTGTAGTATGTGGGGTGGGGATGCCTATATGTGTTGTTAGCCAAAGATGGCTATGCCTAGAAGGCTATTGTGGTATAAGGGGAAAGGAGGATGGGTTTTGTTGTATCATTTGGTTCCTAGAGTGGAGATATGCATTGGTATATGCATATGCGTGTTGGGGAGTACACCATAGATGATGCAATGGGTTGAAGTTGGGCTTACCCATTGTTATGAAAGCTGGATTCTTGTTTGAATTAGTTTCTTGGTAGATGACTATGTTTTTGTTTATCTATTTTCCTTTCCCCACTACTTGAGGCAGATATTTTTTGTTACACTCATACCATTAGAGTATAATATTCATAGGGTATGACACATTCCTTCTTTGTTTAGCTTCTTTTGGTTGGATGGGTATATGCTCTTGTGATATGTGGAAAAGACTTCATGGGTACTTCATCTACTCACTATGTTGATATCCTTGTGTTTGGTAGCATAGAATGTTTTCCTAGAACACCAGGTAACATGGGAAGTAATGATGTTAATATATAAATAAATATTTAACCCGTGGGGTTGGATCTTATTTGGATGTAATGTTGAGGTTATAATTCTGAGAATTTGTGGACTCAGTTTTCTTATACCGGGAAGGCATGGATCTTTGTTTTGATTCTAATATAATCAAATGTTGAAAATTAGAATGGATAATTAATGGTTAATAATTAACTAAGATAAATTTTAACTGATGAAAATGGGTAAAGTAATTTAACGTAGCTTTTTAAATGGTTGTGTGGTTATAGAATATCTTGTCTTAGAAATGGAAGAAGGGAGTTCGAGAGATGTCATCTGCAGTTGAGTCAAAGATTAGGATATTCCCATTGTGTAGTTTTGAGATATATTATATAATGTAATTTTTTTGTTTCTATACACTGCTCCACCCTGTCGGTTAGAGAAAATGACACCCCGAAGATTCTAATTCCTAGGGGGTGTTTTCCCTAACATCCCAAGGGGATGATGGATGGATAACTACCCCCTCTTTCCTCTCTATCTTCTATTAGTAATTACTTATGATAGTATTCATGATAGTTAGTTTTCCCATATATGTGTGTAGGGGGATGTGATGTATTGTGGTTATTTCACACACATGTATTCTAGATATATTTTCCTATGGACTACTATTGGTATAATGTGTGTAGGATGTGATGGCTTGAAGATCCTTATTTAGTGTATGGGATGTGATGGTTTGAGGTGTACTACATGATATATGATACACGTTGTGTGGGGTGTGGTGGGTCTGAAAAAATACCTGGTTACTTTTGGTTGTGAGTATGTGGTGGTGTGTTGCATGAGGTGCATGTTGTGGTGTTTTTCCTAGGTGTTTGTGGTCTTCCCTTTTTAAATATATGCTCAGGACTTGTGGCGTTAGGGAAGAGAATCAAATCAATGGGGAAGTGGTAGTGGGGTACACTTTAAATTATTTATTATAATATATTCTCTTATATGTGATACATGGTGATAGTATCTATGGTAAGGATGTAAACTTAGTATACTTGTTTAGGTGATCAGTTTTCTTCACTTTTTGTTCACTGTGCTTTATATGCTTTCATAAACTTTTTCATGAGAGGCTCTAAGAGGATCCTACTGAGTATTATTTATACTAAAACTATATATATAAACTATTTTTTAGTTTAGTTGGATTATGTTAGATATCAGGATGGATTCTACTATCTTGGGGGTTTTGTAGGACTTGTTTGGGATTTGTGGTCACTGTCATCTTTACTTTTTTTAGTACTTGTAGTATTCAATTTCAGTTGTAGTAGTTTGTGCATGAAATTACATTTATGTACTTGGTATTTCTTATATGTTGGATTCTGAGTAGGAGTTGGTTTGTGTTTATCTTATCTCTCTCTTCTTCATGTGTTATCTTAGAGGTTAATGCCTCACATATGAATATAAATTATACCTTTGGTGATTGTCTCAAATATGGTGTCTACTAGAGGCGGGACTCGAGGGTCAATATCTATCTTTTCCCATTTTCGATCCAGGATGGGGTACAGTTTGTGGGGAGGGGGTTGTTATAGTAATATTATCCTTATCATTTCCTCACAACTAACACAAATATGCATGGCCCATACTACATCTATCACAAAACACAATGACTATACATAGACCAACTACTCACACATTAGTGTCACCAAAATAGTTTTCATAAAAAACATGTGTTTTTTCACATGATTTACACTCATCTAGTGTCAACCCATGACACCACATCACTATGACAATTCATGTAAAGGTCCAACCTTGGGTCAACCATTACACAAAACCTAATCCATACCAACATCCCCTCTACCATGGATGTACATCTCTTATTCCATTGAAACCTCGAACCACTATGCTTAAATTAATTTCATAAACTCCATCAATTTTCTGATCTCACTCGGGCGCTCACTAATTCCAACACCCAACTCACCCTTTTGAGTGTCACATGTCAAACTAAGACCAATTTCTTAAACCACGATTGGTACTTTCCCTAGGGTATGTCAATTTTGGAATTCTAGGATCTTCTTTATAACTCCTCTTCATAATAGAGAACCTCACCTATTTCATGATTCATCTCATAACCTCCACTACATGGAATCATTCTAAACCATAGGCACCCATTCTAGGCCCATGGTTTATTAAACTCATCCACATGTCTGGTCTTCCCCCAGTTTTATCCTAATCACTATCATCCGATTGTTCTCAATCCACACGTTTAAAAGAACATCCCACTGGTTAGTAGGTTAGGAACTCAAATATTTTTGTTTTTGAAATCCATTATCGATACCCAAGAACCCTATGTGATTCTTTATAAACAAAATTCATTGTCTTTCCTAGGTTAAAAACCTGGTATCACCCTACATGAACCGATATACCACCCCAAAGTACCACATGGGCCTCCTATCTCTAAGGATACCACCAAATAGATCTTACCCCTATAACGAGACACCCATGATCATACCATCACCATACCACTAGATTTAATTTTATAACTATGGACCTCTAGGTATCCCACCAAGCCCTACCTGTCATGTTTCACAAAGGTTCACTAGGTCAACCACCATTCCCCTAGATCTAGAATAGCAAAAAATCAAACCCATGGGGTTTCATCCAATCACCATAATGAAAACCCATGGAAACAGATAAACTAAACCACCCACTCACAATGTCTCATATATGATTCCATCACACATCGACTAGTGACCCTAATTGGGGAAACATCATCATGAGAATCCACTAACAGAACTGTTCCTTTAAGGATCACATCTAATTGGTCAACCATTCCCATAACCAACGACATCATTCAAGATGACCCATAATAAGGGAATAGAATGCATGGTTTTTTAATTATAATTTCATTCCAAGATATATGGGAAACACCATATAGTTTTTCCCTGGTCACATTAGACAGATAAACCTATGTAACAGCAACCCATAAGGGGTTCATCATTAGGAACCAAATTCCATGATATCTTACCAGGGTCTTTGAACCTCCAATATAAAAGGACAGTATCATCATCCTCACCAAATGGCATCTCATCATAGATCAACATGACCTACCATTAGAAATAATTTCATATATGAGTTGGTTGAGCTAAGTAGAATTACACTAAGTACTTATATAGAAAAATCAGTGTGATAAATTTTTTACACTTTAAAATATTGAGCCTTGACCTTCTATAAAATACACAATAGAAGGCATGTAACATGGGAATATTATGTTCCCAATACGATTCCTGCAATTCATCTTCCCTCTACAAGACAGTATTGAATGTCAAATCATTGGCCTCTTTCCAATGATCCCAGAGTCATAATCACAAATCATAATATACAAACCACATGTGAGTCTCCCTATGAAAAAAAATCATATAAAACCATAATAATGAAAGAAAAAATACTATGTTGAGTCAATAGGGTTTTCCTTATGACTTTTCTATTCCTTCTTGTTTTGAAAATCAAAAACACCTTTCTTTAAGGAAAATCTCTTTTATAAGAAAAATTTCTTTTGTAAGGAAATTGATTTTGTAAGGAAATTTTCTTTAAGGAAAATCTCTTTTATAAGAATAATCGCTTTTGTAAGAAAAATTATCCTTATCATATTTTAATCCATATTTTTCTTAAGTATAAAGATTCGGATTCATTTCTATATTCTCGGAATTGATTGAAACTTTGATATGAAGCATTCTGTTTTAGGATACGAATTTTGGATAAGAACTGTAAGGAAGGTTCACTCCGAATTCCAGATGAGAACTGTAATAAAGTTCCATTCCGAATTCTGGATACGAACTCTAATTAATGTTCTACTCCGAATTCATGATACGAATCCTTATGAAGTTTGACATCGAATTCTCATTACTAATTCTGATGACGAATTCTCATTAATATTTCTGATGACGAATTCTCATTATGAATTCTGATGATGAATTCCCATTACGAATTCTGATGAAGAATTATCATTACGAATTCTGATGACGAACACTCATTCCGAATTCTCATTCCGAATTCACCTATTAAACAGAATCTGATCATCTTTGTTTTATACACCCGAATTTATTTAGTCTCCGAAAATCATTTTTGGTTAGACTCTGAATTTTCATTTTTCTTACGTTGTTATAATATGTCTACTCTTTAATATTTTTCTCTCACTCCGAACATTCACTCTGAATCTTCACTCCGAACTTTTTAAGACTTAAAACGATGTCGTACATTCTGTTTCACTTATTTTGTTATAAAACGATGTCGTCTATTCTGTTATAAACTAACTGTTGGTTAAGTTACACGTGTATAGGTCCCTCTGATTTTTAAGGAAAATATGACCGTTGGAAAGGAGGCCGACCTTGCCTATAAATAGGAGCTCATTTGAAAGATCTCGAGGATGACCGATGAATGACTTCTTCAAAATTGTTCTTACATGATGTTGAAGTGATTTCTAGAGAGAGAGGCTCTTATTAACTCTCAAATCTTTGTGCGACTCCGAATGTCGGTGATTACATTCGAGGACTTACGGGGATAGGAAGATAGAGGTGCCGACTACCTTGAAGTTTGAGGGCTTCCTTGCTGAGGAAGACAGAGGTTTCCAACTACCTTAAAGTTGAGGGCATGCGGGGATAGCAAGACAGAGACTCTGATCTTCGTATTGAGGGCTTACCCTGGTGTGGGTAAGACAGACTTGCTTGAAATTATAAATCAAGGGACCTTTATCCAAGGTTGTTGGATACCCTTATGTTTGGATTAAAAGACTTATATCTTGTTACATGTAGTTTTACTACTTGTTTGTTTCCGCTGTATTTTTTATTATAAGGAAAGTATAACTTTCTTATACTACCTTACCTGTACTCTGTTTCATTTAGATTCTATACGCTTTAAGGTAGAATCTCATATTGTAATCTTTAGTTGAGTTTTAATTTCCGAAACCATATTTCTAGAACCTACTTTCGGAATCTCTTTCCAAGTTTTCATTTGGTGTTAGAGGTGTTTTGAATTTACTTAGTTTAACTTTTTTAAACTTAGTCCTTTTCTTTTCTTAAGGAAGACATAGTTATTCGTAACTAACATTAATGGTTCCAAAAGAATTTTTAAAGTGTACAATTAACCCCCCCCCCCCCTCTTGTATATTGAGCATCTACATCATTATTTCGATCCTACAATTGGTATCAGAGGAGGTATCTGAAATACTTGTACTCACGTATAAGTTTTTCTTGCTCACTTTCCTATTCCGAACATTCTCATTCCGAACTTTGTTATTACGAATTTTTTTTACTAACAAGTTTGTGTGCCGAAGGTTATTCTAAGTATGGCAGGAGTTAATGTTGGTTCTATTGATAATCTAAATCCTACAAGACCACCAATATTTGATGGTAATGATTATTAGTACTGGAGAGATCGAATGAAGACTTTTCTTATCAACACTGGAGTAGACAACTTTGTTATGCTTACTGGAGATTATAAAATTCCTGATAAGGAAGTTAGAACTTTTACTAACCAGGAAAAGTAAGAGTATCAACTCAACTATAAGGTACGCAATACTTTGCTTTGTTCAATGACTAGAAATATATATAGCCAAATTTCTTCTTGTGAAGCAGCTAACTGTATTTGGAAGAAGTTAGAAGTTACACACTTTGGAACTTCTAAAGTGATTGAGACTCGAAGAGCTATGCTTAGAGCTGAATATCATGGATTCAATTTTCCTTATGGAGAACCAATATGTATAGTTCAATAGAGATTTATGACTATCGTCAACAACTTACAGTCTATGGGAGAAAAAGGATTAGATGATGAAGCACTTGTGGATAAGATAATTTTTATTATGCCCAATGAGTGGGAATCCAAAAGAACTGTTGTAGATGAGAACAGGAAGGTCACTCAAATTTCTCTTGATGAGTTATTTGGAACTCTTCTCCGACATGAAACAAGAATGAAGAGAGATGCTAACAAAATCAAAAGGAAGAATGGAAATAGTATTGTTTCTTTTACAACAACATCAAATCAGATGAAAGCTAAGACTCTTGAGAGAGTAACCAGATCCAAGTCTAAGAAAGTTATTTTCCAATCCGAATCTAGTGAGAGTGAAATCTCAGAAAGTGAGTTAGAAAATCTTGCTCGAAGGATGAACAAGATAGCTGGCCAAAGAAGTTTCCAATCCAAGTATAAGAAAAAGGAAAGGAAATATAGAAAATATGGAGAAGTCACTTGTTATGAATGCAAGAGAGCTGGACATATTAGACCAGATTTCCCTTTGCTCAAAAAGAAAGAAAGGAATGAAAGGAATTCGAACATGAACAGAAAGAAGTATTATAAATCCAAAGCTAAGAAAGTTCTGAAAGCAAATGATACCTAGAGTTCCAGTGGTGGTGATTCTTCAGATGAATATTCTGATTATGGATCTTCAGGATAGAAGAATCTTGGTCTTATTTCCAGATTACCTGTTGATAATCATTGTTTTATGGCTAAGGTATGAAATGCTGAATCATTGACCAATGTTTCTTTAAATTCTAATGATAGTAAGTATTATAACTCTTCTGATGAAGAATCCTCTTCTGATGAAGAAAATACTTTACCTACTTATGAAGAAGTTTTTGGGTTTGCTGAACTTCTTGAAATTGAGAATTCCAAACTCAATAACAAACTTGATAAGGAAAACTCTAGGAATAATATTCTTACAAAAGAGATATCATGTCTTTTTAAAGATCTTGATAAGAAAAATGCTGATTTTGAAAGTATTTCAAAAAATCTTGAGGAAGTAAGTTCTGAGAAGAACAAACTTTCTAAAGAGTTAGAAAAATTAATTTCTAAGAAAAATGTTTCCGAGCCTAGATCAAGTTATAAAACTAATGATTTTGAGGATAAAAACTTGGTTATAAAACTCAAGTCCAAAATTTTTTCCTTAAAGAATTGTTTATCAAACTTTACCCATGGTAAGGAAAATTTTGATAAAATGTATTCCCAAATACGACCTTTAATAAATAAATCTGGATTTGGTTATACCCATGCAAAACCAATTTTTAGTAACAAATATTTTTTCCCTCAAAGTGCCCCATTTTGTACTAAGTGTCAATGTGGTGGTGACTGGGCAAAGAATTGTTCCTTAAACAAAACCCAATCTCTAGGGTTTCACAAAGCTTACTTTTCTAAGAAGAAGTGGGTGCCTAAAATTTTGTTATCTAGAAATCTAGGATCCAAACAAATTTGGATTCCAAAAGTCTAATTTTCTTCTTGGTTTCAGGAAAATAAAGAGAGTACCAGCAACAATACATGGTAAATGGATAGTGGATATTCCCGGCACATGACTGGTAACAAAAGCTATTTTGAAAAGATTATCAAAACGAAAGGAGGAAAGGTAAATTTGGGAGATAATGCTAAGGGAGAGATTGTTGGTATTGGTAACATAGTTCTTTTAGGAAAAACTCTGATTTCAAATGTTCTTTTTGTTAAGGGTCTTAAGCACAACCTCATTAGCATAAGTCTGTTATGTGATGAAGGTTACCTTGTGAATTTTACGAATGATAAGTGCTTAGTTCACAATTCCAAGGAAGAATTTATTCTCTCAGCCAATAGGCAAGAGAATTTTTACACCTTAAACTTAGAAGACCTCAGGAGCCAAGATTTACCTTTCCTAAGTGCAATGGAAGATCATTCTTGGTTGTGGCATAGAAGACTAGGTCACTGTAACCTTAGAAACCTATGTAAACTCACTAAGAAGAAACTAGTTAAGGATCTACCAGAGCATAGATTTGATTCTTCTAAAGTTTGTGATCCTTGTCAATATGGAAAGAAACATAAATCTAGTTTTAAATCAGTCGGTGAAGTCTCAACAACTGATGCATTGCAGCTAGTGCACATGAATCTTTTTGGTCCAATGCAAACTAAAAGTATTGGAGGCAAATACTATGTGTTTGTTCTAGTTAATGATTACACTATATTTACTTGGGTTTATTTTCTAGCAAAGAATTCTGAAGATTTTTCTTATTTCAAAAGTTTTAGATCTCAAGTTAAAAATAAGAAAAACCTTCCATTGAAAACTATTCATAGTGATCATGGAGGAGAATTTCAAAATTTTGATTTTGAACCTTTTTGTAGTAAAAAAGGTATTACTCACAATTTTTCAGCACCTAGAACTCCTTAGCAGAATGGTTTAGTTGAGAGAAGAAATTTAATTCATCAAGAGATAACTAGAACCATGTTGATTGAATATTCTATAGCTATACATTTCTGGGCTGAAGCTGTAAGTACTGCTTGCTATACTATAAATCGAGTTTTGATTAGTCTTTTTCTTAATAAAACTCCTTATGAGTTATGGAATGGTAGAAAACGAAGACTATCCTACTTCAAGGTTTTTGGATGCAAAGTATTCATTTTGAATACTAAAGATAACTTACATAAATTTGCATCAAAATCTGATGAAGGAATTTTCTTAGGTTATTCCTCAACCTCTAAGGCTTATAGAGTTTTTAATAAAAATACTTGTACTATTGAAGAAACAGTACGTGTAAAATTTGATGAGTATGATACTTTTGTTTTTAAACCATCCCAGCCTACATCCTCAGATGTGTTTTCAAAAACTGATTGTCAACCTTCGATAGAAGAACCTTCTGATAAGGATAATGTTCAAGAAGATACTTCTGAAACATTTACCCCGGAAGACTTTCTACCCTATGTTGATGAACAGGCTTTTCAAAACCCAAATCAGGGGTTTCTTAAGAATCATCCTAGTGATAGTATCATTGGTGATGTAAATCAACCTGTAAGGACTAGAAGTTCCTTAAGAAATGAAGTATAACATCTAGAATTTCTTTCCCAATTAGAACCTAAAAGCACTGATGAAGCTTTAGGTGATGATGATTGGATCAAATCTATGCAAGATGAACTAAATGAATTCGAAAGGAATAAAGTCTGGACCTTGGTTGAAAGACCTAAGGAAACTTCTGTTATTGGAGTAAAGTGGGTCTTCTGAAACACATGTGATGAAAATGGATTCATAGTAAGAAATAAAGCTAGACTTGTTGCTAAATGCTATAATCAGCAAGAGGGAATAGACTATGAAGAAACCTATGCTCCAGTAGCTAGACTTGAATCTATTCGTATTCTACTTGCCTTTGCAGCATTCTTAAATTTCAAACTTTTTTAGATGGATGTGAAATGTGCTTTTCTTAACGGTTATGTTCAAGAGGAAGTTTTTGTTGAACAACCTCCTGGATTTGAAAATAAAAAACATCCTGGTCATGTTTGTAGACTTACCAAAGCTCTATATGGTCTTAAACAAGCCCCACGAGCATGGTATGATAGACTCACTGGATTTTTGCTTCAAAATAACAATGTTAAGGGAAATGCAGATCCAACCCTTTTTATAAAGAAAGATAATAAAAATGTTTTGATTGTTCAAATTTATGTTGATGACATCATATTTGGTTCAACTCAGCAATCTTTAACCGACTCTTTTGCAAGTCTAATGAAATCTGAGTTTGAAATGAGTATGATGGGTGAGTTAACTTTTTCCCTTGGTTTTCAAATTTCTCAAAAACCAGAAGGAACCTACATATATCAACAAAAGTATATTAAATATCTTCTTAAAAAGTATGGTTATGAAAACACTAAGTGTATAAGTACTCTTATTGGTACCTCAAACTCTTTGGATCCTGATGAAGCTGGGAAACCAGTAGATCAAACATCTTTTAGAGGTATGATAGGAAGTTTAATTTACTTAACATCTAGTCGACCAGACTTAATGTTCTCAGTATGCTTATGTGCAAGATATCAATCCAATCCTAAGGAATCTCACTTAAAGGCATTAAGAAGAATTTTTCACTACCTTAAAGGAACCATGGATCTAGGATTATTTTATACTTCTGAAAATGATTTTATCCTAAAAACCTTTTCTGATGCTGACTTTGGTGGATGTAGAATGGATAGAAAGAGTACATACGGAACTTGTCATTTCTTAGGAGATTCATTAGTTTCTTGGTCCTGTAAGAAGAAACATTCTGTAGCACTCTCCACTACTGAATCTGAATATGTAGCAGCTGGAAGATGTTGTGCTCAAGTGTTGTGGATGCAACACACACTCACATACTATGGCTTGAGTTTTACTAAAACTCAACTTTTGTGTGATAACACAAGTGCCATTGCCCTTAGTAAGAACCCTTCACATCACTCTCATGCAAAGTACATAGATATTAGGCATCACTTTATTAGGGATCACAGACAAAAAGGATATATTATTCTTTATTTTATCGGAACGCAAGATCAACTTGCTGATATTTTCACAAAATCTTTTCCTTCTGATATATTTGAATACATTAAACAGAAGTTAGGAATGATAACCATAAGGTAATCATTCTTAATTAACTTTCTGTTGAAAAAGTCTCCTTACAGTAATAAACTCCTTTTCATAGGGGGAGTACATTTGGTTGTTAGAGTAACTAATTTTTTCAAAGTTTGTTTTCAAACTTTTCGGAACTAAAATTCCGGAATGGTAATTTTCGGAACTAAAATTTTTCAGAATTTATATTTTCATATAGAAAATTTCTGGAATGGAAATTTTAGTATTGAAAACTTCCGGAATGGAAAATTTCGTACTGGTATTTTCATAACGAGATTTTCATACCGAGGTTTTCATAATGAGCTTTTCGTTTTTCAATTTCTTGTAATGAAATTTTCATACCTAGTTTTCCATACTAAGTTTGTTTTTCGTAGTGATTTTTGCAAACTATGTCTTTTCGTAATAAAGTTTTTTCGAAGTTTTTTGTAGAATGTTACCCATTACGAATAATTCTCCTAATCCAATCTGAAAGGTATGATTTCCTTACTCAAAGTTTTCATAGTTATACTTTACTTGATGGTATTTTATTATATTTTGTTTTTGGATTATAGTTTTCTTAAATCTTTGTTTTAATAAAAACCTCAAAATATCGGATTCAAGTTTTCTTGAGAATTGGTTTTCAACCGTCAGATCTGATCTCTACTTGTCACAACTGTTCGATCAAATTAGGAAGTTCAACCATTTTCTTGTTTTCTATATAAAGGGGACCCCAAATGGTTGTCCCACATCGGTTTCCAAGCTCCAGCATCTCGAAGCTCTACCTCTCCGTTTTAAAGTCGTTCCGAACTTCAGATTTCTCCGTTCCGAAATTCTCAGAGGTCTTCAGATCCGAATGTCTGTGGAAGTAGCTTCTCAAGACATGTCTTCCTCTAAGCCAATTTCTAAGTGGTTTGTATATAGAGAAAGTTTGGTTCATCTTGATTTCTTCAACAAGTATGATTCTCTCATATCCAAGAATATTAAGCTCAACGGATGGGAAGATATTACGGTGTCAAAGCCCGGGAATCAAGATGAAGTGTTTTCAGATTTTCTTGTAGAATTCTATGAGACAGTTTCTTTTATTAAGGAAGATGGAAGGGAGAAGTTGTCTTTTAAGTCTTACGGTAAGACTTATAATCTTTCTTATGCCAAGGTATCCAGATTGGTAGGGCTTAACAATGAGGGAGAAGCTGATTTTATTTCCCATGTTTTTCCAGATTCAAAGGGAAGATTTGACAAGGAAAAGGCTTTGGAAACTCTTGGACTGTCAGATGATAAAGCTCCGAAGATTACTTCTCTGTCTACAAATTCCAGATTCTAGAGTTATGGGTACAAGGCCTTATCGTACCGAGAAAGGGTGACAAAGATAGTTTGAAGAAGAGTGAGATCTACATCCTAGATTTTCTGATAAATCTGAAGAAGTTTAATCTGATGAAACACATTCTTATTACTCTTGAGAATGTTAAGAAATGGAATTTGAGAGCTCAGATCATAATGTACCCAGCAATCCTCTCAAAATTGATTTTTCGTTGCCTTGAGTCTTTCCAGGAGGCTTGCAAGTCTAAGCCAAGAGTTTGCAAGATCATGTTGGTGAGTGATGGTACTCTCAAAAGGATGGATGTAGCCATCGACAATAAGACTGGTCAGTTTATTGATTTACTTGATCAAGAAGAAACTGTTCCGAAAGTTGCTGATTCGGAATCTTCTAAAACAGTGAAGAAGAGAAAGTTGAATGAAGTTGTAGTTGAAGCAGAGAATCCCAAATCTAAGGAAGTTCATTCCGCACCTCCAAAACGGAAGAAGAAGAAAGCTTACCCAGATGAAGTAGTTGCTAAATGGAGGGAAATCAAAGAGAAGAGAGTGCAAGGGGAGCCTCAGTTTGGCTTGGATCCTACAGAGGCTAAGTCCTTGAAGGAAATAACTGTGGATGAGCTAGAAAAACAAGTGAAAGAAAAGAAGCTTAATAAGAATATATCTGAAACTGAGGTAGCTCAGGCTTTGTTGAAGTTTAATGAGATGGTTTTAGCAAACATTCCTGTTCTGAGATCTTTTTCTCTATAATCTATACCTGAGACTCCAGGAAGAAACTTTGTTGCTCCGGAAGAGGCAGCAGCTAAGCCTATTGAGGAAGTACAGCAGATTGAGCAAGTGAAAGAAGAAGAAGCTATTGCTGAAGGAAGTGGTGAAACCGGAGATGTTTTAAAGTAAGTAGATGATTATAAGGGGACTCCTTCGAAACATTTGTCGCTCCGAACCTCAGAAGCTGAGTCTTCGAAGTTAGTCACTCTAGGGAAGGATGAGAAGGAAGGAGAAGAAGAAGTATCCTATCATGCAGAGGAAGAACAACTTCTACATTATATTTCTCAAATGGAGAACGTATAAGGTGGTGCTCAGAAAGTTTCTGATGATGGAGACAATGTTGTTCAAGTTTCTGATAGTGAAAAGAGAACTCCGGAATTGGAATCCATTATGAAAAAGGACAAGGGAAAGTAACTTGTTATTGATACCCCGAGTTCAGTGGTTGTAAAGAGAAGAGAAGTTGGTAGTTCTTCTAAGAAGAAGGTTGAGAATTTTGAAGAAGAAAATTCTCCAAGAAGAGTCTCGGATTCGGAGTCATCTTCGTTAGGACATGACTTTGTTGTTCAGTCGTTAAAGAAGTTGGTAGGTACTATTCGGACTTTCTCAAGTATTGACTCAAGATGCCAGATGCTCCAACATGCTTTGAATCAGAAAACAGACTCCATATCCATGGTTATAGACAAATGTGTTGAGATAGAGGCTCAGTTCAAAACTTTCTTTGTTGGCTATGAAGACCACAAAAGATCTTGCAAGAGGATGACTAGTTGGTCAAGGAATACTGTGGAAGAGATGAGGCTCTTTGATGAATTCCAAGATAATGTGAAGGATGCCTTTGAGACAAAAGATAGGAAGATAAATGAGCTTACTTCATCCTTTGAAGAAAATTTGACAGATGAAAAGAATTTCTGGATTCAAGAAGTCAGAGATCTGAATGGGAAGCTAAATTCTGTTTATCAAACCTGGAAGTTTGAAAGGGATCATCGAATTGAGTTTGAAGAGAAATTGAAGACTCGGGAAGAAAAGTTTAAAGCTCAGGAAGAAAAGCTTAAAGCTCAGGAAGAAAAGATTGAAGCTCAAAATGCAAGAATTGTTGTGTTAGAGAAGCAATATGAGGAAGACCATAAATACTTGAAGAAGATAAAGACTATTCCTAAGGGTCTCATGGAAATGGAAAAAATCCAAAATAGACAGATCTGATCTTTTGTTGTATCTAAATTTCTTTGTTGCCGAGCTTTCAAACTTAATGAAATTTGTGCTTGCTCGTTTCTTTTGTTGTTGCTACTAATTTTTCAGGTACTTTGTTATATTTTCCATTTCCTTGAATTCTTTTTGAAAATCACAAAGGGGGAGAAGGAAAAGAACCCTAATAAAGGGAAAAAGAATTTTAACAAAGGGTGAGAAAGAAAACCAACTCTAACAGAGTTTATCTATGGTGGAGTTTTTCATTAAAGAATACTTTCTTATTCTTAATGAAATGTCATTCCAGAAATCGAGAATACGATCCTTAGAGTTTCAAAGCCTAAGGGGGACTTAGTCGTATTCATCAACATCCATAAGCAAAGGGAGATAAGCCTTAATTTTTTTCTTTCTTCTTATACTTTCTTTTTCATAGGGATGTTTGTGCTTTCCAAAAAGGGGGAGATTGTTGAGTCAATAAGGTTTTCCTTATGAATTTTCCATTCCTTCTTGTTTTGAAAATCACAACCACCTTTCTTTAAGGAAAATCGCTTTTATAAGAAAAATTTCTTTTGTAAGGAAAATTGCTTTTGTAAGGAAAATTTCTTTAAGGAAAATCGCTTTTATAAGAAAAATCGCTTTTGTAAGAAAAATTATCATTATCATATTTTCATCCATATTTTTCTTAAGTATAAAGATTCGGATTCATTTCTATATTCTTGGAATTGTTTGAAACTTTGATATGAAGCATTCCGTTTTAGGATATGAATTCTGGATAAGAACTGTAAGGAAGGTTCACTCCGAATTCCAGATGAGAACTGTAATAAAGTTTCATTCCGAATTCCGGATACAAACTCTGATTAAAGTTCTACACTGAATTTAGGATATGAATCCTTATGAAGTTTGACATCGAATTCTCATTACGAATTCTAATGAAGAATTCTCATTACGATTTCAGATGACGAATTCTCATTACGAATTCTAATGACGAATTCTCATTACGAATTCTGATGACTAATTCTCATTACGAATTCTGATGACGAACTCTCATTCCGAATTCTCATTCTGAATTCACCTATTAAACAGAATCTGATCATCTTTGTTTTATACACCCGAATTTATTTAGACTCCGAAAATCATTTTTGGTTAGACTCTGAATTTTCATTTTGCTTACGTTGTTATAATCCGTCTACTCTTTAATATTTTTCTCTCACTCCGAACATTCACTCCGAACTTTTTAAGACTTAAAACGATGTCATACATTCTGTTTCACTTATTTTTTTATAAAACGATGTCGTCTATTATGTTATAAACTAACCGTTGGTTAAGTTACATGTGTACAGGTCCCTCCGATTTTTAAGGAAAATATGACCGTTGGAAAGGAGGTCGACCTTGCCTATAAATAGGAGCTCATTTGAAAGAGCTTGAGGATGACCGATGAATGACTTCTTCAACATTGTTCTTACATGCTGTTGAAGTGATTCTAGAGAGAGATGCTCTTATTAACTCTCAATGCTTCGTGCGACTCCGAATGTTGGTGATTACATTCGAGGACTTCCGGGGATAGGAAGACAGAGGTGCCGACTACCTTGAAGTTCGAGGGCTTCCTTGCTGAGGAAGACAGAGGTTGCCAACTACCTTAAAGTTTAGGGCTTGCAGGGATATCAAGACAGAGACTCCGATCTTTGTATCGAGGGCTTACCCTGGTTTTGGTAAGACAGACTTGCTTGAAAGTATAAATCAAGGGTCCTTTATCCAAGGTTGTTGGATACCCTTCTCTTTGGGTTAAAAGACTTATATCTTGTTACTTGTAGTTTTACTACTTGTTTGTTTCGACTGCATTTTGTATTATAAGGAAAGTATAACTTTCTTATACTTCCTTACTTTTACTCTGTTTCATTTAGATTCTATACGCTTTAAGGTAGAATCTCATATTGTAATATTTAATTGAGTTTCAATTTCCGGAACCATATTTCTGGAACCTACTTTCGGAATCTCTTTCCAAGTTTTCATTTGGTGTTAGAGGTGTTGTGAATTTACTTAGTTTAACTTTGTTAAACTTAGTCCATTCCTTTGCTTAAGGAAGACATAGTTTTTCATAACTAACTTTAAAGGTTCCAAAGGAATTTTTAAAGTGTACAATTCTCCCCCCCCCCTCTTGTATATTGAGCATCTACATCATTATTTTTATCATACATACTATCCCTCTCTCTAGTAAACTAAACTTAAAAATGCAACCAGTATTCTGGATGCACCAATATGTTATCCATCATAGGCTCTAAAAAATTCCTAAATCATAAATATATCAAAATCTCAAAACTATAAGAAAAAATAAAATAAATTCTTTGACACCAATTTTTATTCCCCACCACCCTGGACCAAAAACCAGTGCCTGAACTAACAGTCATCATTGTACCTCAAGAGCACCTCCTCAAATGAAAAATTCTACTTACTATCAGTGGGGTCTATGGTGGTATTGTGAGGAGACTATACCCCTATATGAGAGAGTTAAATCATAGATAAATAATCCAAACATCACACATAAAATATTACATAGAAAAGAAAACTAAACTATAACTAAAACTATGATATAATAAAATGAAATAGAATAGAGTACCAAAAATTCATTCCATACATATATCATTGATATCCCACTAGATTTATCCCATGTACAAAAATAAATAAAATTAAAAGGTTCTGCAACAAACTCATAGCCACACAACATGTGAAATCTATACAGCTCTCGAGCTACACCAGCCTGATCCTAAGGCTCCACATGAATGTCTCTACTAGATTATTCAATACCTAGACTCTTTAATATCCTTCATGCATATCTAATAAACATAAAATCATACATAAAGACTTCATTCACCCCATGTTAAACCAATATGGGTGGGAAATAAATCTCAGTAAGCCAACCCCAATGCTAAACCTATAAAAAAAATTCAACAGTTCATTCTAAAGCAATATACATAGCCTAGCCATAAAATTACTATAATAATACTAAAACAACAATCAATCATTTATTCTGTCACCTAGATCAAACATATCTTTCTCATAAGAATATCAAAATATCTATGATTACATCATGTGATCATCCCATCCAACATAAAAATATGTGTCTCCCTATGGTATACATAAGTATCGCAAACATACACTATGGGATTTTTCATTATAATTAATCATGAACCACCCCTTCTTATATTTTTTAAATCTAGTACATAAGCCTGAGTATCACAACCCTGGATCTAGGATCACCCAAGTATACCATACCAACCATACCTCACCAAATAGTAGGTCCCTTTCATATCAAAGGCTATGAGCTACCACCATAAGGCCCCTATCGAGCTTTCATGTCATGGTCCTATAAATCCTCTCATCTCCAAATCCAAGGTATCCCAAAAATATCCAAGATCCACCTCCATGGAAGTTCTATCCATATTTGGATCCAAATCATGGTAGTCCAACTATATCACATACCTAAATTATGGGAGTTTTATCATATGGGGCATAAGCCCAAGTATCATTATCCCAGAATTAAATCACCCTAGTATACTAGATCAACCATGATATGGAATATTTAAGGCCCCTTAAATATTATGGGCACAAATCCTCAATAGAAAGATCCCCACGGGGATATCATGTAGCTATCCCAACATCTCAACATTTATCCATAGTGTCTCAAAAACAAAGCTCTAAATATGTGGAAGATCCCATTGTCACATACCTACCTTATAGAAGTTCTCTCTTATATGGTGTAATAAATATAAGAAACTCTTACATGCCATATTAGTGTCTTTCTCATCAAAATACACAAACCAAGACATACATGAGAAACATCATTAAATGTACTTTATGAGTCTCCAGCTTATCCTCAATCAAAATATCACCCACTAGGGTATCCAAAAGTAATAGAATGCCTACAATGGTGTTCTTTGGGGTCCTCAGAACCACCTCCAATGTTGGAAATCCCATAGGGGATCCTCAGAATAAGATAAACCTTGAGTAAAATCCCACAAAAGAAGAATTTAGTTGGAATCCTTGGGAAACAACCCATCCTCAAGTATTATCTCACATATCGGAGAATCCAAACGGTCCATGGAACCAATCACAACATCACCCCAATGAAACCATTCCATAACCACCATACCATAGTTTCAATACAACCCAAAGGATCCCCATTAATGAACCTCGAACATATGATCTAAAACCTTAAGAAACTATCCCAGAATATTGACCATTAAAAACTCAAGAAATGTGACTAAAAATCCTTGAACCAATACATCAATGGATCCCATCTGTAGGAACCATGCAAAGGAACCACATGCATAAAAAATTGGAAAATGCAATCCATGTTAGTCATCAAGTTTAAATACATTAATCAGTTCTCTCATCTCACTTTCCAACCCATTGTACGATCTTGAAATGGAAAATTAAGGGAAAACCTCCAATAAACAGTATTCTAAAGAAAAACACCATCAATATGGATTCCAACACCAAAAAAAATATCTTCACCATGTGCTATGTGGAAAATTCTCAGAACTACCTGCTCACAAGTCCAATTTTAGTTACATGGTAAAAACCCAAAAAATAAAACCAATGAAGGAAATGTGAAAGATGATCACCTTGGGTACATGATGTGTACACACTAAGGTCCACCTTGTCTATGTGTCATATCCTACTCAACACATTTGTCTCCTATGTAATTGTATTTTACTCACCCCACATGGTGTATACTCGAAATGGGGTGTCTTCCCACCCACCATGGCTTATAACCCCACCTATGGTCTGGCTAGATATAGTACATGGCCACTGACTATATACTTAATATGGGAACTGGTTGTCTGCCCTAGATGACCAGATCCCAAACATGGGGTGTCCGGTTGTGCCCCCAGTCAAACCCTGAGTCACCCTTGCAAGGAATTTCTTGAACACACACATCGTGTAACATCTTCTTACTCACATCACATTAATGGAAGAATACACATTGTGTTCTCTCTCAAATACATGTCATGTAAATAGGTATCCCCAAACTAAAAACCATAAAAATGTCCTACCCCCCCCCCAATTTCTCAAAAATCCATAGATCATCCCCTAAGGCCTCTAACAACCAAAATAAAGAATAAAACCTAAAAAACAATTAAATTGTGGGGAACTGTACTAAAAAATAAAACCAGTATACTTTATGTGTAATCTACCAATGATTTGGTCTGATCCATGACATGTAGTCAACACACGATGATCCGACATGGCCTGAGTTCCATGACACAACCTCCTTATTCCTTTATATTTCCCTTTATATATTTATCTCCCTCATATGAAATTATTTAACCTCTAAGGGGGTGTGAATGAGAATCCCAAGGATAATATGAGACAAAAATGATGGGAAGAAAAAGGGGGGTGGGCAGGCTGACCCCAGCACCCAGAATTAGTTTATGAATTTCCTAGGAAAAACACCATTTTAGAATCAATAAAGTAGTCAAAATTTCAATTATATTATCTATTAAAAATATATCACCCTCATAACATGCATTAATAGATTTATATATAATTAATTATATTTTAAATATTACATGAAAATTTCAACGGATCAAAATTCTGACAAACACTTATAGAAGGGTAAACCCCCTATAACAGGTCCAATGAAGTGGTCTAAAACATTATCCAAGATCATAAGGTAGGGGAATATAAACATTTTTCTGTTCATATGAATCTAAACCCAAAAAATAAAATTTCTTCTCATTCTCACACCACAAAAAACACAGGGCTTTATATCCTGTATCTTCATAATCCTCTCTGATTCGAAACACTTTTAAATGAAGATATTATATTACTCATATTTGGATTATATTCTTTATGATCAAATCCAATTATGAGTGTTCTAATATTTAGCCCTAAAATTAAATTGTGAATAAAGCTCTAATAATAGTTTTTTATGCCTCAAAGAGGGAATACCATGGGCCTGGAATGGTATCTCAACCACACGCCTCACTCCCTAAAAAATTCATGAATTCAGCACCCACATCAGCTATGTATTCTTTCCCTAGGAACATTGCACTTTCCCTATATTTCTCTTGGATTCCCTACATGCATCATGCCCACCTCATCTAGAATTTATGAACCCATCACGTAGGTGAATCGATAATATAATTCTTATGGGACCCATACCCACCTCATCTAACACCAAAATTCCCATAACCCTACTTAAGAAACACATACTTTCCCAAATGAATTGATACAACCTCATCTAGTGCTAATGTGGCCCATGTTCCCTAGGTTATCCTCATATAGAAAGATCAATGGGTCTCTAAAGACTTACAAATGGTTATCTGGCTAACCAAAGAACCCATCTTCCATTTTCCTTTAAAATGATCCCATTACCTACAATTTCATGAAATAAAGAAACCAAGTGACATAGGGTCAAGAATAACGTCATGATTTCCATAAGAGGAACTAGAGTGTACAATTTCACACAAAATCCCCCAAAATTATCATTGTTTTACATTTTTAATTCATATACTAAGAGGAGTAATCATAGTGTGGTTTAGAAATTCCATACAATGTTTTTGGTACCAAAAAACTTCATAATTGACCAATTCACTCACTTCCTTGTTAAGGGTAGAGAGACAGACCCATTCAATAATTACCCTATGAAAATAAGGGTTCACATTTATCCATTTATCTAGAGGATCCCATTTGGAATAAAAAATTACTTAATGGGGATAAAAAGGGATTCATCGTGGCCAATCCCAAAAATTTTGGGATCTCACCTTGTAGTAACTCGTGGTCCCCTATCCTCCCCAAAATACATTTATAATACCCTTTTAGGATATACATGGGTTCCTCATTCACTCTGGGAACCTACATGGGAAAAAATTATATCATTCCCCATTAAAGCCTAATGTATCTTATTAGAACACTTTATCCTAATTAAAACATCTATGAAATAAATTTTTCTCTAGAATAATCCTCTAAAACCTCTTAATATTAATGATTATATCATTTTTTCCACATTTTCCTCCCTATCGATCATGTATTCCCATAACAATTTGTTACCCACAAATATTTCTATCTATACAATACATCCTTTAAGATATAATCAGTTATATCTCCCCTAAATATTGAGGATGTGTATTCTTAAGTAACCCTAGGATACTCTCCGATCTCAGGACACTCATCATCGATTCTCTAAACTAGTTTCCACACCTCCTAAGAATAGGTTAGCATCTTCATATCCCACTAATGAGATATAGGTATAAATGGGACTCTAACCTAGTTTAAGTCCCAACTAGAATGACCTTATTAAGTATAACCCCTAGATTATATTTTTTAGGAGTTTTTTCCTAAAAGAAATCATTATATTAGATTAAACTACAAGATAAAATATTCCACTAAACATGACTTTAAAATTATTGGAATGGGTCCATGTTATATAAAGATAAATATACTAAAACTATTTTTAGTTGTTGTAAGACCTTAAAAAGAACATCATTGGTCATGGATTCCTGAACATAAAATATATCACATTGGTCATAGATACATAATCTTTAAAGGCACCACATTAGTACTTTTCACATAACCATAAAAATTATGATGTGACTTTTTAAATTTCATCAAACTATATGAGTTATAATTCCCTTAGTATAGATATATAGGAAACCTCTTTCATTAGATCAATCAAAATTTTATAGAACGTATCATCTACCAAGATGGTGATAAATTCTAGGGTACACACACATATATATATTTATTTAAAAAATAGAATAACCAACAATTGGGGAAACATATAGAGATACTATTATACTTATATATGGATAACATCTAAACTATGTAGATGGTGAACCTCATATATATATATTATTTTTTTTACATTATGAATAGTTTGAATTGATTATTTTCACTTTAAGGGTAAATAGTATTATTACTGTGAAGGATTTCAAAAACATTCCACAACACATTAAGAGAGTCTTGGAATTGGAAAAAATATCCTTAGTGAGATGAGATATCCCTTCATCCTCTTTTCAAAAATAGCTTCCATCATCACCACCCCAGGTGATATAGAGGTCACTGACCATTAGAAAGTGCTATAATTGTATAAGATTTAGATTACTAAAATGGTCCAATGAAAGAGAAATGTCAAAAAACATACATCAATCAAAAAATCAAAAAAAAATACTCATTATTAATATACCAAATATAAAATATTAATTTCATATTTTATGATTAATTAATAATGAAATGGTGATATCTTGATATCAAATATATCATTACTATATTTGTTTTACCACTATGCCAATTGGATAACTCATGGATTCTATGGGTGTGAAGTTTATTCAAGATTATAACATTGTTGAACTAAATATAATTAACAAAAATATAAAAAATGGTAAAGGAATGGGGTAAAATTTCTTTTTATTCTTAAAGACATTATAATGGTGTTGAATATATATTTTGATACAATTAAAGACCTTTTGATCATGTATTATCATAACAAATCTATTGTTTATGATAGGATTATAGTTATATTATGGAACATAAATATTAAAATATGGATAAATTTATTTATTTTTATATGTTTTAGATGCTCATTTTGTGGTAGAATATTGGTTTTGTTTCTACAAAAGTACATCATACACCATCAGGTACCTGATAAAAGGAACCTAGTTCTTGGTGAACTTCCAAGCATTGGAAAAGGCATTTTGATTGGATACAAAATGGTCAGTAGCATGGAATCAAGTGGGTGTTTGTCCATTTGGTACCTTGTGGTAGATAATAGATTGTAGGTTCTCTTTGGGGATAAATTTGATATAAAAAATATTATTCTATATTTTTATAAAAATTCCGAAACATCATCTCTTATAAACCACTCAAACTAACCCCTGTGTCTATTAATTTTCTTCGACTCTAAGGGCTCCAAAATTGGTTTTCAATTTCAAAAACATGTTCCATCATATTTTTTTGGTATTCTTGTGAAAAAATAGGCTCATTTTACCTTTATCTATTTTTTCCTCTAAATATTATTTGTATTCTACACTAAAACCTAAATTAGGTCATTCTGATAGGTTTTGTGATATAATTTGGTTGAGGATAAATTATATTATGATATTAGTTGAGTTTAATCATATTAATGAAAGTTATGTGGTCCTAAATTTATTATTCCATGTAGTGTATGTTTCATATATTATTTGGTATGTATGCTTGGGTAATCAGTCTATAGAGACTCAAATTCAAACTAAGAAGGTTCATAATACTGTGAAAATTTCTAAAGGATGTGAAGGACTAAATAAAAATTGTTCATATGATATTTTTATTTTATGTTCACTGATATACATTATTAACTTGATCTAGATCCTATTAAAATAAAATAAAAATAAGTAAAAATTGACGAGTTATGGTTATTTAAAATAAAATTTAGAAAAATTAATTTACATCACACTATTTAGCTACACTTTCTAATACAGACTATGCCAATTGTTATTCACGATTCTTGATTAGTCACTGAAAGTGGCTAATATTAATTTTTAACATCTTTATATTCATTTTTCCAAAGTCCATAAACATTGTTTTTAGTGCATTACATAAATAGAACTTCATTTCTCATCATAAATGCAATTCATGTTTAAAATGAAAATTTGGGCCCAATCATTCATTTGTTTGTTGACAATATTATATTAATTCTATGAATTTTAAATTTTGGTATATGATTTATCACTTTGTTTGGAACATTTTATCTTTTAGGTCCGCTGGATGAATCCCAAAGGAAGATGGAGAATTTTGCGCCTGAAGGCAGAAACTTGCTGGAAAATCATAATGGGTCTAAGGAACATCAAACAAATGTGGGGCCCAGAAACCAAGCCCAATGAAGCTCAAATTTATACCGTATAAAGATAAAAATATGAGGATAATTTTATTCAACTTTGGCCGGAGCTAATTCTGATTTTTTCATGATGATACAGGGATCTGAAGTTGAGATTTAAATGGTGGACTCGACATTAATGCACAGAAATCTGTCCCACCATTTAGACCATAACTTCCAAACAGATGAGCCAAATTTCCTGAAATTGTGAGAGATTCTAGAAGACACATGTAAGAAGATATGTACCTTCTACAACCCCTCCGGATTCGGCCGTCTTCAATTTTGAATTCACACATCATTATGGTGGACGAATCTGGACAGTTTTCGGGTCAAATTCAAAACATCAATTTCCTTTTGATTATTCACCCTCCATTTGACTCTATTAATTGTTGGGGGTGAATTAGTTGTTGTGGGATGTACCTAAGGCTCCTAATATTCCTATATAATGATCTATTGGTGAAGGGAATAGGGGTGGAATATTTTTCATATCATCTTTTGTTGCTTGTTTCATTATAAGGTTATGCTTCCAAATTTCCTTTGTAATGTTTTCAATTTCCATGTAAGTTTCTTTTTTTCTATCTTTATGTTATTAATCAACTTCATTCACTTCTATATTTTCCATTTCTTTTATTAAAACTTTATTATCACAAATAAAAGTTATATCTCTGTGTTTTTGTGAATTAGTTCACACATAGGTGTGAATTTCATTCACACACACGGAGGAGTGCTCGTTATTTCCGCGGTTTTAATTTCTTCAATCCAATTTAGCCATCTTCCGCCCACCATTGAGAGTATACCATCAATGGAGGGCTAAAACCTTAATGGGATGATCTTAGGAGGATGAAAAGGCTGGATTGAATGTTATTTTTTGAACGAATTGTTGTTAATTGGATAATTAATTTAAGACATCCATTCTTCAATTATTTCTACTCTTCATCTTTTCTGTGTTTGAGCAAACTAAATTCAATTACTAAATGACCATATACCTCGGGGAGATCATGAATTTGGTTCTCTAAGTGTATACAAGATTAGTAATTGTGTTTAGTAAGAACCAAACCAGAAAATGATGAATGTAATGTTATTTTTGAAGAATGGATTCATCAAAAATTAATAAAACCAAAATTGTCTAATGAAGTAAAATTCATTCAATCCACCCCAAGCATAATCCTAAGATCAACCCATTTCCATTTAATTTAATTCACTTAGGTTTATTATTGTTCTTTAAAAACCATCCAAAATCAAATCCAAATTTGGTTACTTCATAGCCCATCCTTCACACAATCATAGCGTCTCAAGGTTACTTCTTCGGTCCCTGTGGATTCGACCCCTACATGTACTACATCGATCGCTTTTACCAGTAGGGTAAATTTGGGTGCAACCAAATTTTGGAACCATTTTCGGGGACCAAGTAAGTTTCTTAGACCAAAAACCTTCTTTTCTTACCCACATTCTTCTATTCTCATCCCAATTCTCTTATCTTTTCCCTTTCTCACTTTTTTTTGGCGCATGTCCGCCTACACCCGCGATAACTCAAACAGATTAGTTAGGGTAGATACTCCTAGGGCTGGGGAGTCAAGCACTAAAATAGGTCTATTTCCTTTAGATCCAAATCTTCCTAATACTCTAAATTCAGACGTTGAGTTCGATACAATGGATAATCTCCCACAAAACCAAATCATAAACTGGGGAGGGAACCAAAATAACGGGCAAGACCCTAACTTGGGAATTATTGCAGACCCGACCATGAATGACTACCTCACACCAACCTGGACCAATGCACCCTCATGCATTAGGCATGATAACATAGGATATACCCAATATGTTTTCAAACCCCATGTCCTGAACCACCTTCCAAACTTTCATGGGATGGAGTCTGAGATGCCTTACCTTCATGTTAAAGAATTTAATGACATTGTCGAAACCATGTGCCCACAAAATCAAATTGAATTTGCTAAAATGAGACTTTTCCCTTTTTCACTTAAGGACCGAGCAAATAATTGGTTAAACAATTTGAGACCAGCATCCATTCACTCTTGGGACCAACTTCAACGAGAATTTTATAAAAAATACTTCCCCCATCACAAAACAATTACACTTAAAAAAGGCATACAAAACTTTTTTGAAAGAGAGGGAGAAACACTCTATGAAACATGGGAAAGGTTCAAGGACACATTAAACATGGTACCGCACCATGGTTTCTTAATCCCAGAACAAGTGAGAATTTTCTATGAAGGGTTGGGTCCCGGAAACAAACAATTCATTGATATGATGTGTAATGGAACCTTCAAAAACAAATCCCCAAATGATGCTTTCGAGTATCTAGAAAATATTGCTGAACAAAACCAAACATGGGGAACATCACCATACTATGAGAAGCCACCCAAATCTGGTGGAATGTACAATCTTGGAGAAGAAGAAAACCTTAGAGAAAAACTTGATGCACTCACGAGGAAAGTTGAGGAGATTGATCTTAGGAAGGTCCACAAAACCCAACCTGTTGAGCTTGTTTGTACAATTTGTGACAATAATGACCACAAGACTGATAATTGCCCAACCATTCCTTAAATCAAGGGCGTTCTTTTAGGAGGACCACCAGAAGAAGTTAATGCAATGAACTTTCAAAAGTCACAATTCACGAACACCTTCAATCCAAGGTATAATGACCATCCAAGCTTTCGTTGGAAGGACAATCAACAACCAACACAACAACAATGTATCAACTCATAACCTCAACAAAACTTTCAACCTCATAATCAGTTACAACCACAACCGGTCCAATTCCAACATCCTCATGTCCAATATCAACAAAGTATCCAACAACCCATTCAACAACCTATCTAACAACCAAAGTATCCTCCTGGGATAAACCCACAAGCTCAAGAACCAACCCAAAATGTTCCACAAAGCCTACTAGAACAACTGTGCAAACAAATGGACCAAATGAACTCAGAATTCTCATCCATTAAACAAGAACTTCAAACCATAAAAACTGGAAAGGCACCCATGCCCACACAGGCCATTCCACAACAAACATCAAGGGGAGAGACAAGTTTCACTCAAACAACTCACGAACAACTAAAGGCTGTGACAGTTTTAAGAAGTGGGAAATCAATTGAAAAACCTGAACAGATAAGTCAGAAACAATGTGAAACTTCAAACTCTAATGAAAATTCAAATTAACTACAAGATCAAACTGAAGAAACTGATAATAATGTGAATGAAACAACACTTCAACAAACAACTCCACAATCTGCACCATTTCCTCAACGGATGAGGGGGAAAACCAAGCCTGAATTGAGTGAAACATTGAGGGAAATCTTCTCACAAGTCAAGTTGATCATTCCCCTTCTCTATTCCATCCAAACCATACCTTCCTACTCAAAATACCTTAAGGACTTGTGCACTTTTAAAAGAAAATTTTCACAAAAAAACCAAGTCCTTTTGGCTGCTAATGTGAGTACCACCATTCAAGGGACCATTCCTCCTAAGATTAAAGACCCAGGATGCCCTTACATAAATGTTGAGCAAGGAGAGAACAAAGTTTTCAAAGCCTTGTGTGATCTAGGTGCTAGTGTGAACCTCATTCTTTATGCCATGTACTATCAGTTAGGGCTCGAAGAACTCCAACCCACATCTGTCACTCTTCAACTTGCTGATCGTAGTGTTCGAGTTCCAAAGGGGATCTTAAAAGATGTTTTGGTGAAAGTTGAAAATTTCATTTACCCAGCTGACTTCATTTTTCTGGACAATCACCCAAGATTAGGTCCTAGGGAGAAAACCCCAATCATACTTGGTCGTCCCTTCCTTGCAACAATCAACCCTGTAATCCGAGTCCGAAATGGTAACATGACCATCACCTTTGGGAACATGAGTCTAGACTTGAACATCTACAATGAAAACTCTCAAATTGGGGATGTTGAAGAGATACATGAGGTTAATTGGATTGGTAGTGTTGATAATGAACTCAATGAACATCAAGGAGTTACCGAAGGATGGTTAAGTCAATAAGAGATTGATTTTCTTTATTCACATGAGGGAAATTTTCCTCCTTGGATTGAATCTCTTTCAGATAGCTCTATTGATGAATTTCTAGAATCACCCATCAATGATACCATTGTTGAAATCAATAACATTGAGTCCATAGCCATTCATGACACTACTCTGTAAAATTTAGTGGATGAAAATTCTGTTCACAAGGAACCAATTTTGTCAAGAAATATGAACAAAGAAACTAAGTTCAATACAAAGTCTCATCCATTCTTGGAAAGTCATGACCAATATGATCTTTAATTTAAAGTCTTACCTTCATCACTAAAGTATGCTTTCTTAGGGGACAATCAATCCTTTCCTGTTGTCATTTTTTCCTCCCTTGAAGCCGATCATGAGAGGATGCTTCTAGATGTTCTTAGGAGACACAAGAAAGCCATTGGATGGACCCTATCTGATATCCCTGGGATTATCCCACTTATCGGGACTCATAGAATTATTCTTGAATCTGATTCAAAGCCATGTCGTCAACCTCAGAGGTGACTCAATCCTAATCTCATGGAAGTAGTGAGAAAAGAACTTTTGAAATTGTTAAAAGCTGGTATCATCTATCCTATAGCTGAGAGTGAGTGGGTTAGCCCAATCCATGTGGTTCCAAAGAAGGCTGGAATCACAGTAATAACCAACAAGGATGGAGAGATGCTTCCAACAAGGGTCAGTAGTGGATGGAGAGTTTGTATTGACTATAGGAAGCTCAACTCTTGTACCAAGAAAGACCATTTCCCTTTACCCTTTATTGATCAAGTCCTCGATCGAGTGGCGGGTCATCAATTCTATTGCTTCCTAGATGGATTCTCAGGGTATAATCAAATCGAATTCTCCTTAGAGGATCAAGGAAAAACAACCTTCACTTGTCCATTTGGCACTTTTGCCTTCAAGCGCATGCCCTTTGGGTTATGTAATGCCCCTGGTACCTTCTAGCGGTGCATGATGGGAATATTCTCGGATATGGTGGGGGATGTTTTTAGAGGTCTTCATGGATGACTTCTCCATCTTTGGGGATACTTTTGAGGGATGCCTTATAAATGTTGAAAAGGTTTTTTCAAGGTGTGAGGATAAGAATCTCATACTAAATTGGGAAAAATGTCATTTCATGGTAAGGGAAGGACTTGTTCAAGGTTATCTGGTATCTGGTAGAGGGATTGAAGTTGATAAAGCTAAGGTTGACATCATTCGTCACCTTCCCTCTCCTAAAACTGTTAAGGAAGTGATGTCCTTCTTAGGACATGCTGGTTTTTATAGAAGGTTCATTAGGAATTTCAGCTCTATTTCTCGACCACTTTGTGCTCTATTGGTAAAAGATGCTCCATTTTTATGGACAGAAAGCTGTGAGGAATAATTCTCTACACTCAAGTCAACTCTTATATCTCCACCTATCATGCAATCTCCAAATTAGAAACTTCCTTTCGAGCTCATGTGTGATGCAAGTGATTTCGCTGTAGGAGCAGTCTTAGGACAACGGTGTGAGAAAACTCCACATGTCATTTCTTATGCAAGAAAATCTTTAAATTATGCACAAATAAACTACACCACCACTGAGAAAGAGTTGCTTGCTGTTGTCTTTTCCTTAGAGAAATTCAGGTCTTATCTCTTAGGATCACCCATCATTGTCTTCACTGATCATTCATCCCTAAAATACCTTTTCCAAAAACAAGATGCCAAGGCTAGATTGATTAGGTGGGTCATTCTTCTTCAAGAGTTCGATTTAACCATTAAGGATAAAAAGGGTGTTGAAAATATTGTAGCTGATCACCTCTCTAGGATGGAATTCAAGGACAACTCACACCACCTCTCTGTGTCTGATTCATTTCCTGATGAGCACCTCTATTCAGTGAGTGATTACCCTTGGTATGCTGACATAGAAAACCATTTGGTGACGGGTGACATTCCAAAATTCATGGGGACCCAAGCTAAGATGAAATTCCTTTCTGATGTAAAACATTATGTGTTTGATGATCCTTAACTCTTCAAGTTCTGTCCTGATCAAATCATCAGGAGATGTATTCCCGAGTCTGAGCAAGGGTCCATTCTAAAATTTTGTCATGGGGAGGCATGTGGAGGCCACTTTTCTACAAAGAAAACCACTGAAAAGGTCCTACAAAGTGGTTTCTACTGGCCGAACCTCACTAAGGATTCCTTCCAATTTTGTAAAAGTTGTCCTCGGTGTCAGAAATTAGGATCCATTACCAAAAGGAATCAAATGCTCCTCACTCCCATTCTGGTCGTTGAAATCTTTGATTGTTGGGGAATTGATTTCATGGGACCCTTTCCAAACTCTAAGGGATACCTATACATCCTCTTAGCTATTGATTATGTCTCAAAATGGGTTTAATCCATTCCCACCAAGTCCAATGACCACCATGTTGTGATCCGATTTCTGAAAGAGCATATATTTTCTCGATTTGGAATTCCTAGGGCTATAATCAGTGATCGTGGAACCCATTTCTGCAACCGCCCATTCTCTTCACTCATGTCTAAGTATGGTATTACTCATAAAGTTTCCACTGCATACCATCCTCAAACCAATGGTCAAGCTGAGTTGGAAAATAGAGAAATTAAGCAAATTCTTGAAAAAATTGTCAATCCCTCTAGGAAATATTGGTCCGAGAAACTCTTAGATGCCCTTTGGGCATATCTAGCTGCTTTCAAAACTATCCTAGGCATGTCACCGTATAGATTGGTTTATGGAAAAGAATGTCATTTACCTGTTGAAATTGAACATAAGGCCTTTGGGGAAATAAAAAAATGAACTTTGACATTTCTTTGGCTGAAACAAAAAGGAAATTAGATCTTAATGAACTCGAGGAACTTAGGATGGAGGCTTATGAAAATTCAAGGATCAATAAATCTAAAGTTCAATCCTACCAATCTAGGAATCTCAAAGTCAAACACTTTGAACTGGGAAAATTTGTGCTCTTTTATAGTTCAAAACTTCATCTACACCCAGGAAAGCTAAGGTCTAGATGGTCTGGTCCATACCTAGTGCATCATGTGTACCCTCATGGGGCAATAGAGATTCAGGATCCCAGAAGTGGTCATGTCTTCAAAGTAAATGGCCATAGGTTAAAACCATTCATTGAATCATTCAATAAACAAGAAACCAAGGAGGAATTAACTGAGCCAACATATGAACCAGAGAAAAAAAGATAGATTTAGGGTACAATTCGGGCTAACGACGTTAATCAAAAGCACTGCATGGGAGGAAACCCATGGTTTTCATGTTTCCAATCACTGTGAATCATCTTTTGTTTCCTTCTGCTTAATTTTGTTATTTTTTTTATATATAGACTGTTGACTTGTTCTTCTTTTATGAGTAAGGATGGGTATGAAAAGGGAGCACCGTATTCATCCGTGTCACGCGGTGTGATCCCTGAGTAATACCTTACCCAGAAATTTAAAGAAGACAATGTATCATCAGTTTATTTTATTTATGTTTTTGTAGGTTAAAAAAAATTAGACTCTTGACCTGTTCTACTTTTATGAGTATGGATGGGTATGAAAGGGGAGCACCGTATTCATCCGTGTCACCCGGTGTGATCCCTGAGTAATACCTTACCTAGAAATTTAAATAAAGACAATGTATCATTAGTTTGATTTAAAAATAACATGAAAATGATGGTACATGGAATTAAATAAATCATTGTGTTATTTGTTTTGTCTACTTTGTCCTTCTTTTTATGGTTCAGGAACTATTTTGGGTGATACATGTTCAATCAAGGAGGTTCCTACATCCCCAAAGAGATCAAAGGAGTAATTTGGAGCATCATGAACCTCAACTTTAAAAACCAGGTGAATTTGTTCCATGTTTATCATTCTCAATTTCATCTTTGAACTCCACTCCTACCCACTTCTAACTTTTCTTTTCTTTAAACACTGGGGACAATGTCATTCTAAGTTGGGGGGAGATAAAAAATGATTTTTTTTTAAACATGCATGAAAATAAAAATTACATTAACCATAAACATGATAAACACACATTGCAAACTCTAAAATTGGATATCAAATAAATTTTTCATGCCTTGATTCTGATTTTAATGCAAGTTTAAGTTCATGAGCATAGTTTTTGGAAAGTGCAGTTGTCTGATGTGATTTTTCAATGTTTAAAATTTCATCCTCTTAATAAAAATGCCACAATGCACATCTACTGGATCGTGGGTGTAAATTTGAGTTCTTGGGTCCCTTTCATTATAGCATAGGGTTCCGGGGTCACTTTTAGTTTAATTTGAGTATCCAAAAAAAACAAAAAAAATGACCACATAGAGCAATGTTTTGTCCAAATGTGTGGCATCCGGCACTTGGGGATCGTGACTCCATAGTTGTCTTTCCCATATTTAGGCTTTATATCTCTATTGTAGAGCATGAAATTGACAATATGTGTGGCGTCCGACACTTGGGGATCGTGACTCCATAGTTGTCTTGCCCAGAGTTAGTCTTTTCATATCTATTGTGGTTAAAAAAATAAAATCAAAAAAAAGGACACTCATCTTAAGGTTTAATGTGATTCCCACCTAGCGCTTCCATTTTTTTCCCCTTGAACAATAAAATGGGCCCCATATCTTTTATGATGCACAAAACTTTATCATGCTTAATTGGAATTGGATGAAATGTGGCGATGAATTTGAACAAAGGAATGGGCTTGGGATTGGGATATGCTTATGGACCTAGATTTTTTTTAATGATTTTGATGGGTTTTCATAATTTTTTTTGGTATTAGATATTTGGGTGAGCAATGTGTATTAAAATGTTTTTGGAAAAGGGGATTTGAATTTCATATTTGTAATTTATTTTGCTCGGGACTAGCAAAACTCAAGTTGGGGGGTGTGATTAGTTACTAAAATTGGCTAATATTAATTGTTAATATCTTTATATTCATTGTTCCAAAGTCCATAAACATTGTTTTTAGTGCATTACATAAATAGAACTTCATTTCTCATCAAAAATGCAATTCATGTTTAAAATGAAAATTTGGGCCCAATCATTCATTTGTTTGTTGACAATATTGTATTCATTTTATGAATTTGAAATTTTGGAATATGATTTATCACTTTGTTTGGAACATTTTATCTTTTAGGTCCGCCGGATGAATCCCAAATGAAGATGGATAATGTTGCGCCTGAAGGAAGAAACTTGCTGGAAAAAGCATAATGGGCCTAAGGCCCATCAAACAAATGTGGGGCCTAGAAACCAAGCCCAATGAAGCTAAAATTTATACCGTAGAAAGATAAAAATATGAGGATAATTTTATTCAACTGTGTCCGGATCTAATTCTGATGTTTTCATGATGATAAAGGGATCTGAAGCTGAGATTTAAATGGTGGACTCGACATTAATGCACAGATATTCGTCCCACCATTTAGACCATAACTTCTAAACTGATGATCCAAATTTCCTAAAATTATGCGATATTCTATAAGACACATGGACGAAGATATTTCCCTTCTACAACTCCTCCGGATTCGGCCTTCTTCAATTTATAATTCACACTTCAATATGGTGGACGAATCCGGACAGTTTTCCGGGTCAAATTCAAAACATCAATTTCCTTTTGATTATTCACCCTCCATTTGACTCTATTGATTTTTGGGGGGTGAATTAATTGTTGGGGGATGTACCTAATGCTCCTAATATGCCTATATAAGGTTATATTGGTGAAGGGAATAGGGGTGGAAGATTTTTCATATCATCTTTTGTTGCTTGTTTCATTGTAAGTTTATGCTTCCAAATTTCCTTTGTAATGTTTTCAGTTTCCATGTAAGTTTCTTTTTTTGTATCTTTATGTTCTTAATCAACTTAATTCACATCTATATTTTTCATTTCTTTTATTAAAAATTTATTATCACAATGCACAGTTATATCTCTGTGTTGTTGTGAATTAGTTCACACATAGGTGTGAATTTCATTCACACACACGGAGGAGTGCTCGTTATTTCCGCGGTTTTAATTTCTTAAATCCAATTCTTGTTAGCCATCTTCCACCCACCATTGAGAGTATACCATAAATGGAGGGATAAACCCTTAATGGGATGATCTTAGGAGGATGCAAAGGCTGGATTGAATGTTATTTTTTGAACGAATTTTTGTTAATTGGATAATTAATTTAAGACATTCATTCTTCAATTATTTCTACTCTTCATATTTACTGTGTTTGAGCAAACTAAATTCAATTACTAAATGACCATATACCTCGGGGAGATCATGAATTTGGTTCTCTAAGTGTATACAGGATTAGTAATTGTGTTTAGTAAGCACCAAACCCGAAAATGATGAATGTAATGTTATTTTTGAAGAATGGATTCATCAAAAATTAATAAAACCAAAATTGTCTAATGAAGTAAAATTCATTCAATACACCCCGAGCATAATCCTAAGATCAAACCATTTCCATTTAATTGAATTCACTTAGGTTTATTAGTGTTCATTAAAAACCATCAAAAATCAAATCCAAATTCGGTTACTTCATAGCCCATCCTTCACACAATCATAGCATCTCAAGGTTACTTTTTCGGTCCCTGTGGATTTGACCCCTACATGTTCTACATCGATCTCTTTTACTAGTAGGGTAAATTTGGGCGCAACCAATGCTCTGCATGGGAAAGGTATCTGCCCCTAGTCCATTTCATACACTATTTGGAAATGCAAATCTCTCCTGGAAAGCAGCACCAAAGTCACTCGCACATGGAGGGAGGGAAACAAGGTGGCGGATCACTTGGACTATATGGAAACCCCCGACAGCATGGTCAATTGTTGTACTCATGCATCCCATTTTAAACCAGAGGGGGTGAATTTGATACAGGGTGATTCCCTTGGTCTCCATTAATATAGACCCCCCCCTAGACACTGGTTCTCTCTCTGTTCTAATTTCCTTTTTGAATAAAAATGGTAACATTAGATGGATGTTCCGCTTTCTAGGCTACTAGATATGATACATGGTTTAGATACAGTGTTTGACAACCTATATACCAATAATTTGAAATTATCATGCATCATGTTATACATTTTGAGGAGAAATCAAAATGGTTTATATAAAAATTATTTCATCCCCAGGAACCCCAAAACAAGGTACATGATTTCCTAGTAAGAATCTTATGGTTTCCCTGACTATGATCCAACCTTTAATAGAACCAAAACACTCTAAAAACTAAAAAATTCTCTAAAAATGATGTGATAGAATAACCAAAAGAAATTTGTTAAAAATTAATGTAAGTACCATAATGGACCACCGAGATGTAAAAATTCTCCCAAATATATTTATTTCTACCCCCATAAAGATAAGTTTAAGATGGTTACGGCCCATCAAGATAAGGGAACTTCTCCCTTATCAAAGTATCTTTATAATCAAAACTATTTATTGAAAAAACAAAAACTGATGGAATTGAATTACCTTGTAGAACCTTCACATGAGAATTAACAACCCAAAGAGGTTAATCAGTCATTCACATATCAGGTTTTAAATCAAGTACTTCCCAATTCATAACATGGTTTGGGTCTGGATAATACTTCTTTAGTTGATACACATAGAAGATGACATGGAACAAAGAAAAATGTAGTGGTAAATTCAAGATATATTCAACCTTCCATGAACTTCGATGATCTCCAATGGTCCCACATACCTAGGATCATGATTATATGAATTTTTTAGTTTTTAGTGATCTAATAGGGGAGATACATTCAAGAAAACTTGATCACCAACTGAAAACTGTAAATGAATGTGAAGTTGGTCTACATGAAACTTTTTCTGGCTCCTAGTTCTCACTAAAAACTAAAAACCCCACAGGATATTTTCTTATTTATTATAAATGATACATTTTCCAACCAAGAAATATTATATAACCTCGGACCAGTAGAGTATATAACCAAGAGGATGACCATACATAATTTGAAAGGTTTTATTCTGATTAATGGCTGATAAACATTATTATAATAAAATACATCCAAAACCACATGTCTATACAAAGAAACCCCAAATTATAATCCAAAGAAATGTTGAATATCTAATAGGATCTGATAATCTCTTTCTGTATGCCCTTCTTTCTAGGAATGATAGGTGGTGGTCAAACTGACTTGGGTTTCCATTACCTCCTAGAGGCCCTTCCAAAACTATAAGGTAAAATGATAGTACCTATATAATATAATAGACCTATGAATCCTATGAAGTCTTGAAGTATCCATATCATAACACTTTCTAATGTAGTCTACATTAGTGGTGTCACATATCATTATAAAATGAGATTCTCTTTTCAAATGATCAAACACTACCCAGATGGAATTTTTACCTCAAGGATGTTAAGGTAAAACAAAACTGAAATCTATAAAAACGTCATTACACTTAAAATATGGCACAAGAATTCAATAAAGTAAATTTAAATGATTTATTTTATCATTATTAATCCTTCTTCATGTATAACATTTTGACAAAAAATCAGTATTGTATTGTTTCATTCTAAGACACAAAAATAGATTTTTCATGTCATAGAACATCTTTTTGGATCCATGTTTGAAAAAAACCACAAATAATTATTACAATTTACAAACATAACCATTCTTGTAGATTTTTGGAAAAAATAGCTCTTGAATAAATGAATACCCTCCATGAAAACATACCTATCGCTAATGGTCTCCCCACAAAATAAAAAATTAATGAAACTCTGGAACTCATCATCCTATTTTTACTCCTAAATAATAATATAAAAGAAAGAATATATCACATGAACACTCATAAAACCATTACCATAATCCTATTCCCAAACTCCCACATGCATCTAAGAAAAAAATCCCATCATGTTCCACTTATCCTTTACATCCTTTATATCCTGAGAAGGTTTTTCCAAACTAAGTGTATTAGCAACTATGTCACATTTTCCTATTATATAAACAATGTCAAAGATGAATGACTATAAGTATTCAACCCATCATATCCTCTGGAGTTTTGTTTTTTGATAAAATATACACCATAAAATTTTATGGTTAGAGTAAGTGATAAACCATTCCCAAAAAAATGAAGTGATGCTAACTTTTCACGACATGCATAACCGCTTCATGTTCCAAATCATGATTAGAATAATTCCTATTGTTAATTTCAAAGATTAATTGAGCCTTAAATCACTATATGATATCCCTTCATAAAGACACAACCCAAACCTAAAAATTAACCATCAAAATAAACCTCATAGACCTAACCAAACTCTTGTAATGTCAGAGTCGGTACAGATGCATAATGTCGCTTTAACTCATTGAAGGATTCCTAATACTCTGAATCCCAAAAAAAATCCATCCCCTTATAGTTGAGAGAATTTAAAGGTGGATTAATCTTCAAGAAATTCCTTATGAACTACTGATAATATACTCACAAACCTAGGAATCAAAAAAACGAAATACATTTCATGGTTTTTACAACAACATGAAAACTATCACTTTTCAGGATTCACTGATATACCATGTTTCAAGATCACAAGTCTCAAGAACATAACATCTCAAAACCCAAATATTTACATTGGTAGATTAGAATAAAGATGGTGATCACATAGAATTTCAAAAACATGCCACAAGTGACACACGTGATCTTCTTCAGTCTTAGAGTATGCTAGGATTTCATCGATGAACACCATGATAAAAGAGTCGACATAATGGTTGAAATTTTGATTCATCATAAAAAATTATGATTTTAGAGTGTTATATGGGCCAAAAAAACACAACAAGGTACTTAAAATGGCCATACCTACTCCTGAAGGCAATATTTTGAGTATCTAAATCATTGATCCAAAGTTGAGGATTTCGAAACTGAAAATAAATTTTATAAACCCTTTCAATTATTCAAAAAAATGATTAATGTGGTTCAATGGATATTTCATATTGACCAGTGCTTGATTTATCTTATGATATTCGATTAATAACTGAAGAGTTACACCCAAATTCTTGTGAAAAAATGAGGATTTACTAAAGTGAAACACTTGTGTTTATAAATCCATTATATTTAAAATGAATCAACTAAATTTTAAAATCTTTCAATTCTTTTGGAGCCATATGGTAAGATAAAATTTATATCAGCTGAGTATCATGAACTATGTAAATTGATAACTCCACATCCTTCTCTATAGGAAACCTCAAGAAGTCATTTGAAAACACTTTTGGGAAGTCATTAACTACAAAAGAAATACTACCACTACTAGATTCATGTTACAACTTAGTTACATAAAAAACATCTACATACTAAGATTTGTAAAAGATTATCCTTCCTAAATAGACCTTGGATCCCATTCTCCTAAAACAAATGGAAGATCCAATCTGAAGTGGTGAATGAATCTTTTTTATGATAATAATGGATCAGATCCATTTCAGTGATTAAACAATTCATCATGATAATCACATTAAAGAGTTATAAAATGAGAATGAAAAAATCATAGACCTTCTCTACATCACACATAAAAAAAGATCATGAGGGACATCAGAAACCCAACTCTTTTTTCCTTCCTAGAGGCATCTCCAATTTCATAACAAATAGTATGAGTTCTTTTGGGGGTTTTATAAGATCCGCCATATGATGGGAGACAAAGGAATAAGAGGAACCATTATCAAATAAATATGTTTCTAATATAGAAACAACAAATATAATACCTATCATAGTATCATGACCCTCATTAACATACACTAGGAAACCAGCCATTGCATGTCACTGCTTTTTTCTGAAGATCTATGGCAAGAATCCTATAGTCCATGAAGTATCTTAATACACCCCAAATCATATAGGTTCTGATGATGATAGAATATATTGAAAATACATCTTCAAGTAACCCTGGACCCCACATGAGTTGTAAACTATTATAGGAACACTACCAAAAGGGGATTTGTTATAAGGGGTTATTTTTTTGATTACATGGTGTTATAACCTCCACTAAATATATTCACTACTGATATGAGGAACCACTGATAATGTAGCCACCTTCTATTGGTAGAGGTACTTTCAGTGAACAGATGGTAAAATGGGGTCTAAATTCATATTGGTTATTTTATAAGGGATTTAACCCCCTTTAATTTCCACTAAAATTCCCCAGAAATAGGTGCATTAGGGGCGGATAAATTCACCCCTAATCCATTTTTCACTTTTGGGGCGGTTGAAATCTGCCCCAAATTGGACAATATTAGGCTCTATTTTCATCCAACCCTAATCTTTCTCTCTTTTTTATTAAATTCCTTATATCCCTCACCCCCCACTTTTACCCCTCTCAATGTGCCATGCCCAGCCTCTCTGGTGCTCTCCCACTCCCCCACTCACCCTGACCTTCTATTTTTAACACCCCACCGCCACCCCACCCCACAGTACCCCCATCCAAACCCCCACCCCTCCCATCCTTGACTGCATGCGGGGCCCCACCCCTCTTGTACCCCTTGATCACGTGCGATCCCCACACTCCATCCAGCATGTTCCCCCCGTTTCCTATGTAATTATTTTATCCCGCGGCATTTTAATAGCAGACTGCTTGTTAATCGATAGAGTGCTTACACCACTACGCAAAATTGTAATCTATTAATACCACACACTTTTTTTATTTATATACATTTAAAATATTATTAAAATACATATTATTTTAATATATATTTAAATAAATATATGTATATTAATATAAATATAAATATATAAAAAGATATATGTTTAATATATATGTATATATATATTGTATCCACATCTCTATAAATTATTTATTTACATATATTTAAATAAAATTATGTGTGTATATATTTATAAATACATTTATATCACACCCACACACCAAAGAGAAATTTATATTTATATATTTATTTCTAAATATTTATACTTATTTCTTATATGTATATATTACATATTTATTTATTTATTTATTACACAAATATATTATACAAATATATACATATATATAATATTTATACATACACAATTAAAAAATATTAATATACATACATTACTTATTTATATGAATAAAATATATTATATATTTTACCAAAAACGTTTATATGTATACAAATATATATATATATACATATAATATAATATATAATTTGTATATGGATAAAATTATAAGAATATATATATATAAACATTTCATATATATAAATATAGTTCACATATATATATACAAATATTTATATTTACATATATATAATTATATTATGTATACACATATATATTTAATATAATAATTTGAATACTTATATTGTATATTAATATGAATTTATTTATTTGTAACTATATATATTTTTATTTATATATTTAATAATAGTATATATATATATATATAATATAATACATGCATAATATAATAATATAATATAATATAACATAACATAACATAAGATAATATAATACAATACAATACAATATAATATAATATAACATAATATAACATAATATAACATAATATAACATAATATAATATAATATAACATAATATAATATAATATAATATAATATAATATAATATAATATAATATAATATAATATAATATAATATAATATAATATAATATAATATAATATAATATAATATAATATAATATAATATAATATTTATTTATATATAATTACAAATATGTTTTATATATACTTGTATTAATTTTATATATTTATATAATTTCTATATATAATATGTTTATAATGTATTTAAATACATTTATACAACTTCTTTAGAAGACACATACACAGACATTATATAATTTGATATATTTAAAAAAATAAAAAATATTAGAGGGGGTTAAAACACCCTCTATTCACAAATATTAGCGACATTTATGAACCCCCTCTAATCATATGTATGTCAATGTACATATATAATTCTATAATCTATTATTAATGTCATATAAATTATAAAAACTACACGTGATTTCATTTTATTTTTCAGATTAATTATATTTATGTATATAATTATATAACATATTAAATATTTTATATTATATTTAATATTATATGAAATAAAATTTTATAATAATAAATATATATTAATGTACAAATTAAAATATTATATTTATGTAAACATGTAAATATGATTAAATACAATCATATAAATTATTTAAATATATAAATATATTTAATACGTTAATATATTATATTTTAATTATTTTATATATTATTTTTAAATATATATATATAATTAAATAAAAAAATATAAGTAAATAAATGTTGGTTCCAAACCTCTTAGATCTCTTAGAATTTAGGGGTTCAAAACCCCCTATAATTTCAGAGATTGTAGGGGTTTCAAAACCCCCTTAAATTTCATAGATTGGAGGGTGTTCAAAACCCCCACTAATTTTTTAAAAAAACTAATTCCAGATAATATATATATATATAAAACGTTATTTTAAAATTTAATAATATATATATAGTGCCTCTATAATCTAATTGAATATATTGCACCGCTAATTATTAAATTGGTCAAGTTTTTGGCTTAACCCACTCTAAAATATAACCATATATGAAAAAAAACATTAGAGGGGGTTTTGAACCCCCCCCCCCCTCTAAATTAGATGATTATATGGGTTGTGAATAATCCCCTCTTATATATACATAAAATGAATTTGGGGGGTTTGGTGAATAACCCCATATAAATCACCTCAATTAATCAGTTCTTTTTTGTAGTGGCATGGGTAAAAGCATTTCGTGTGTCTATTCTTGCCACATTGGTGACATGTCAAGATACTAGTCACTGATGATGGTGTAGGAAGAGACATATTTGAAGCACCACCACTGTTTCCCCTAAAAACCCATCATTCATCCACTTTCCCTTTATTGAACCACTAGAGATTCCATTAGAGGAAAAAGGAACTCGGTCAATTTTGACTTACCTACCAGGTTAAGCTCTTCCATCAAGGCTTTATCCACTTCCTCGACAGAGGTGGTATTCTTTACCATAATGATATGTGGCTTCATATCCACATGATGACCCCTATAAAACCATTGAACCTTAATGTTCTCATTAGACATAACCTTATAAGAAAACATTAATATCTCAATGAAACTATTAGTGCACTCCATCACATACTAATTTCCCTTCATATGTTTTAAAAAATACATGTATTTCTCTATTTTCATAGATTATTGGTTAAACATATTTGTAAATATAGAATTGAAGTATTTATACTTTAACCCTATTAGGATACTTATTAATGAAAACCAAGTCCCATTATCTTGTACTTAGACCCTCAAGATTGAAGATAGATCACATCACTCTGGATGAGTTAGGATTCTCCAATAATTCAAAAAAACTCTCAGGATTTCCCAACCAATCCTATAAGACGTGATGAGCACTCATCCCTATGAAATAAAAATTTCATTAATGAATAAATTACTAGGTTTGATTTTAGTCCTCATCCCTTTGAGTTTCCACTTCCATAGCTTGAATAGGGGTAGTTTCCACACCTTGGTCTGTAGCTCGAACCATTCACACCACTACTTTAATTAGATTATACCAATAGGAGTTCATACATACCATTTTTTATCAGAATCACCCTCTCATGTAATTTATGTAAGTATTATGGGGGCATGTTATTACACATAAATGGGAAAAGTGACATAGAACATGAGATCCACGGGGAATTTTAATTTAGAATAACATAAGTCAACTAGAATTATCACGAGGCATTAAAAAATGAATACTATAATTATAACTCTTAAAATATAAAAATACACATTTCCTGACAACCTATGGTAGCTTAATGCCTTTTATAGTGAGATATGGCCACACACTCCCTCGTAACATGTCCTTTAAGTCCCCACATTTCGATATTTGATCTATCATGATGTCTATAAATTCATAAGAAGAATGAAAATAGGAAATCTTCCTTCTGATGACAATTTATCACAAACCATCCAATATTTTTCCAACATACAATAACTTGAATCGATCCCAAAACTTCCTTAAGGTCATTCACATTCCACATTGGCTAGACCCAACCACGTGGGAATTAAGAAAAATCATTTGGTAATGATTTATCCACAAATAATTTGTAACATTGTGATAAAATATAAAAAATTATGTCACTATTACAAAAATATATAGAAATTAAAAAGATACAATCATCTAAAATAATCCAAGATATATAAACATCCAAAGTACTAAAAAACTAATCATTCTAAACTCGATGTGATAAGTTGTCCCCACAAGACTCTCATACATTAATAACAAAAAACAATTTCTACCCTATGGAAAATTTTAGTTAAATATATCAAATAAAAGAAGGTATATATGACACCCAAAACATTATACAGAGTTTAAGAAAAATCACTTAGTAGGATCCCACCAAGTGATTCATTAGTAGACTTTATAAAATAAACCAATTATGCTGAAATAATTTAAAATAAGTCATGATATATTTTCTAACATCAGTAACAGATAAATCAACATTTTAATTGATTAGAAAATATAGTAATAAAGATGTTTTAAAATCATTTCATTAGGCATTTCAATAAAAAAATTTAAATGTAAAGACCCATACTTAGACAATAAATGATCCAAAGTTTTCAGAAAAGAATTCATTTTCTTACATTCCTAAGGATCATTACAGTCTAAAGTTTTAGAGAATTATGTTATAAATCATACATAGAAACTCATAAATTATAAGTGGGAACTTACTCTATATCTATTTTAACATAATATAAAATTTTTAAAACAAGAAATTATTTATTTTCATTAAACAACTTCATAAAATTCAATATGATTTATTTTTGTGTTCTTACCCATACTTATACACCAATAATATTTTTTAAAAGCATGGGAGGAGCATATAAATATTAGTAAGAGACATAAAAATTAAAAATACATATGTTCCTTGAAATACATGAAATCTCATAAAATATATACCATTATCAAATTATTCTTTGAGATTATGAAATAAATTTATTCCATAATAAAAACACACACTTTATTTCTCAAATAGAAACACATTTTAGGAAATCTAGATCATAAAATTAATAAATCATTTAAAACCACTATCATGAATTATTGGAGACTAATTAAATCTAAAGGTGAAACCACATCAGTTAACCGTCTCACTCCTGCTATTTAAGACAATGAACACTACTTAATCCATTTGAGATCTATAGTGAGGCTCACCCTTTGTATAATCTGTATAGGGATCACCAATCTTTATGAGGTATAATGGGGCTTAGTTCATCTTATTTGTTGAATAAAGCTCAGTTATTTCTCATGTAAAATTCTCCAGTACCGTATCATGAATAAATCATTTTATTCTTTAATGTTTTAATTTTAAAACCCTTGGAGAACTATTTTGACCCATATGAAAAACAATTTCAGATAGTTGAATATAATTTATTATCAACCCCCATTTTCGAAAATAAAATACCCAAAAGGAAGGTAATGAAATTAATTCTTTGAAGAAAAAATGAAATCCTATAAATTAATCCCAAAATAAAATTATGTTTATAGTGGCGAGAAAAGTCATTGTCACAATATATGTTAAGATAGAATATTCACATTGTCATTTATAAAGAAATTAAAATCATTATTTAAGAATATTCCTTTTCAAAACATATGAAAGAAATGAAAAAGTGACATAAAATATACTTTACAGTTATTTTAGGTCCATATAAAAAAATTAATAGGATATTTTTAAAAATATAGACATGGAGGAAAAAGAGTAGGTAGAGAAACATTAAAAGATGATTTTAAAAATAAATTCTATTACCTTAAGTCTCCCTCATCATGTATGTTGTTTATATTTTGATATGAAAAAAATATATTTTAATTATTTACTTTCTTAAGAACCATTTTATTTTTTAATATTCCATTAAACATGTTATAATCAATTACTTAATCAATTGAGTTTACATCGGATTTTTTGACGACACTCAGCTCATATGCCCAAAATGATGTTGGTAAGTTGACTATAGAGAAAGAGGTTATTATTTCAAAATTAAAAAAGTATTAATCATGAAATAATTAACATCTATATATATCAATTATACTTTTAAAACCAACCATGGTAGACGGTTTGGTTCTACATATTCATGAGCAACGTTTCTATTTTTCCACAATCATTATAGAAAGAAGGTTACTATTATTTTATAAATATAGAATTATAATAATATAATTAATTAAATATTATTTAATTAAATATTCTTATATATATAATCAATGTGATGTGGTGGTGAAAAATTAATCACATCGCTTTGTAGAGGTGGTGGTACACACGTACGCACAAATGATGTTATTATTTTTAGTGAATAGAAATGTAAGAAAGTAAATGATATTTTATCATTTCATAATGAAAAATATTTAATGAGTATATTTTATATAAATTAAATATATCATTAAATCCATTCATAAGAGGAGATGATGGAAGAAAATTACATCAGTGTGTGAGGTGGTAGTCCACCAAACACACGAATAATGGTTTCATTTCTCATTTGATGGAAGTGGATAAGGATATCAGTTATTTATCAAACATAATAAAATCTCATTATATGGGATATAATTTTCTTATAATTTCATTGTGGTTGAATAATTTTTTAATAATTTATAAAAAGAAACAAAACTGAAATGATTAGTTATGAACTATACATCTTGTTCGGATAAACTCTTATGGTTTACACGAAAATCAATCTTAGGTTAGTTTTATGGTCAAAAAGGAATATAGGATGTGGTTAGGGATATTAGTAATGTATTTTTCCTTGTATTTAATGAAACAAATGGTTCCTAAAGTGTGGATAAATGAGACGATGAGGTTCCCTTTTATAAGAGAGGGGTGAGGTACTCTTTGAATTTCATAAAATATTAATTTGTTATAAATTAATTTTGATATTTAAAATGGACCCAAAAAATATAATATTAAAATATAATGTGTTTTTTAATTAAAATATTCTCTTACAATTAAAATTGGACAAGTGTAGGTGATTTTTTCACCCTTATCATTTTGTTTTAACCTATTTTAACCCTTCTTAACAATTAATGTTTTATTAAATATTTTACTCTTTATTGTTCAAGAAAGATAATATAAAATGAAACCTGGAACATAAATGGAAGATGGTTGATATTTTCAACCATATCCAAAAAAATTCCAAAAAAAGGATTTTTTGGTAGTTTTAAATCATTTAATAAAATATTACTTATTATAAAATAATACTAATGTCAATTTTGGAACTATTCATTTAATTTTTATTTTAAAACTATAAAAAACAATTTAATTATAATTTGATTAATTAAAACTGATATAATATATCATTTATATCTAAAAATCATGGAACACAATATTTGATTCAAATAATATTAATTTTAATTATTTTTAAATTAATTTAATATTTTTTTTATTAATTGAATAAATATTGTATTGATATTGTGTAGGAATTTTATATAATTATTTCATCTCTATAAATTATAAATAAATTACCATGAAAAATAAAAAAAAAACTTATCTTTAAAATTAGTATTTATTACTGATCATACCTTCATTTTAACCTTATGTAAAAAACATGAAGATAATAAAACAAAGAGAGTGTCATTTTTGACATTTCATTACATAAAATATTTTATAGCAAAACATCATAGACATATGGAAAAATAGTAATATATTAGAGTTTTAGATGATTATATATGAAATATAATCATATAATAAAATTAATACAAGTGTTATGGTTACTTCATTGTATTGATCAAAATATGTTTTCCACAATTAACCAATTTTACCTTTACCGTGGTAACAATTTTTACTTTGATTATTATTCATAATAACGAAAAATAAAAGGAAAATAGTTTCCAAATTTATACATAATGATTATAAATATGGAATATATTTTTTATGATTAAAAACATATAATTGAAAGAATTTAGTTTAAAATTAAATCTAAAAAATGCGATGAAAAACAGTGTTTCATAAAAACACATTTTATATAAAAAATGTTTTATACTAAATTCATGTATAAAATTAACTAAAAATAAAATAATTTAATTATTTTTAATCAAATGGAACTAATTAAATTATAAAACAAATACAAAATATAATTTTACATTATAAATACCTTAAAATGAAATAAGTTTTTCAATAAAAATGTGTATTTTTCACTATTCAATGAAAAATCAGCCTTTTTAGAAAATATCAAATTTTCATGATATTATGATTTTGATATTATGATTTAATAAATGGCCCATGTTTTTTAAAATATACTTTATAATAGTTTTAAATTTTAATATTCAATAACAAAAAAACATTTTTGAAGAACAACATGACATTAATAAAAATTGAATGTTTTTTGCTAAGAATTAATCAATAAATTTGTATTAATTAAAACATTTAAATATATAATTCTTAATTCGGTAAATTCTAATCAGACCTAAAAATTCAATGGATAGGTTATAACATTCATATTTGAATAATAATATTTCATGGTTCGTTTATTCCTAGTATTGTGTATCTTATAACATATCCAACATAGTCATTCTTTTAAAGTATTAGAATATTACATTCTCTGTCATTTAATAAATTATTTCCTTGAAATTTTAACTTGAGATTAGAAATCATGGTTTTCACTTACCTTTTTTGAAATCCCACATCGTAAAAGTGGTTAATAAAAATTCATCATGAAGAGTGAGAAAATGTAATATGAATGTCATCTTGAATAACACATAACTAGGATTTGAAATAGGAGAAAATTATTAGGAATTGAAAATATATACATGGAGGAGAAATTTAATTTATAAATAATGATGGAGATTGAAAAAATTCACTATTCATAAGAAATTGAATAGTCATGAGAAAGTTCTTGATATAAAACCCGAATATTTTTAATTTTTTTTCTAAATTAATTTAATCATTTTTTTGTACATATAACACTAAGTCCAGTGTGATATACACAAAACAATGATTTTTTATTTTATTACATGAAAAAACAATTCAATACTGTGTTACAGGCATCCTTGGGTTAGTTATCACTACATGACACAGATTTTTAACATATCATGATATATTTTTAATATAGTTATTTAAATGTCTATGTTATAACCTTGTTGTTAAACTCTGTGATATGGATAGTAATAAACTAATATATAAATATTAAGTATAATTTTTTTATAAAAATAAAACATATTTATATTATGATATATAATTTTTGGTAATTTATTTACATGTTTCAAAATTATTATCGTCTCAAAAAATGTTTTTTTCATTTTGTGAAATTAATGAATTTTTTTTTTTGAAACATTTAAAAAATAAATTTGATAAAATAAACTATATTTTTTTAATTCATAATGTAAAAATTATCTTAGGGTGATTTTTTTGGTATCTTTATGAAATATTACATTTTTTGGTGAATAGTAACAAATATTGAATTTTAATTGAAAACAGCACTTTCGTTTAAAATATTAATAATATTAAATTATATTTTAAATTATTTTAAAAATAAAATTAGTAAAATATTATGTTAAACAATATAATTTAGCACATTTTAATTTGTTACATGTTGAAATTGGTTATAAAAACATTATAGACTTTGGAATATTTTTACATTAAAAACATTCTTTCCTGTAATGTGTGCGGGAGTAAATTAAAATTAGAGATTGAAACTTTTATGAATTGAATTTGGAAGAATGGATATCATATTTGGAATTAGAATAATTAATAATGCCTCATATTATCATCTTAATTTTTTACCATAACGATTATTGAAAATAATTAAAATAATTATAGTGATTAAGGAAAAAACATGTACGCTTGGTGGTTATGCTTCGAATATAATGTTTAATAATTTTCCAAAAACTTCTCCAAAAACATTAATAGACATAGTTAGACCCTAATGACCTTTATATATAATGTTATGAGTTTTTTGGATACATTTCCATAAATTTGACTCACATAATAAGTTATGTAAGGAAAAAGATAAAAAAAAATATATCTTTCTTATTTTTAATTCCAAAAATGTTTTTGAATAGGGAAAAACTACATAGGTCTGGTTATAAATATTATTTTGGAAGATAAATTATTTTTTTGTAATGATAAATTATTTTAATTTTTTATATATTATATAATTACATTATATACTTAATAAATGTCAACACATGAATTATTTATCAAATAACTAAATAAGTCCATTGATACTAAAAAATTTAAAAGTGAGGTAAATTGAATGAATTATTGTGTTCCATTGTTTTTTAGATTCATATATAATTTTAAAGTAATGTGAGAATAATTGATTCTAATTCCATTATTTTCTTGATATTTTTTAATTTAAATTATATAAATAATGTCAAAATTGACATAAATATCATTTTATAATAAATGTTATTTACTAACTGATTTAAAATTACTAAAAAACTAAATATTTTTTAAATTTATTTGTAAAAGTTAATAAATATAAATTATTTTCCATTGATGGGGAATTTTTTAATTTATAATTACTATATTTATAATTAAATATTTAAAACTCGGTTAGAGCGGTTAAGGTTAAAGTGGTGTTTTTGCATGTTATTTACGATTGTATTAAAATTAATTTTCCACACTCATATTTATGTACTATAAATTAGATATAATATTTGGAATAATTGGGTTAAAATGATAAATTAAGTATAATTTTATTTTATCTTTAAAGGATAAATAACTTATGTTAGAATAATAGTTAGCATAATGAAGAACTAAAATGAAAAAATAAGGAAACATTGGAGTTAAGGAACCAGATGTTTAAACCATGTGTTCTATTATGTGTTGGTGGTGTGGATATAATCCCTATATCCCATTAATTATAAATATTAGATCCACATGAGGTAATATTTGTTGCGCAATAGTGAATATATTTTCATATTTACTAGAATTCTACTCATCTTCAACTATAATAAGGCTCTCACTCTCCCCAATTCTCAAAAAATATAATGATTGTTTCCTCAACCAAGTTCTTCCAAAATAACTTCCCAACATCAATCCCCTAATCATAAAAACATTATTTTCCATATAAATTAATATTTTTAAATCATTAGTGAAAACCCAAGGAGGATACCTAAATAATAGGTGGTTTGAACGTGTACGATGGAAGTCAAGGATTAAGGTAAGAAGATTTCTAGTCTCACTTTTATTTATGAGATACTTATTCCACATTCACCAATAATTTATTTTGTGGGGTTTATATACTTTACTATGACATGTTATATTGTTATTGTACCTCATTTCCTGATAATTAATCTTTCCATTAATGTTATTCCTCCATGAGGATTGTGATTCAAAAGGTACTCAATCCTTAAGGGATTTTTGTCTCAATTTACTTTATTTGATACATATGTTAGGTTATAAACATGTATTCTTTCATGAGTTTTATATACAACCCCTTTGAAATATAATATCATTAATTCATTTAACCTCATGATATTTTATGTTTCATTTTATGTTATTATTTAATGAAGCTTATGATTCAAGGTTACCAGAGTTGTAATGATTTTATTTTACAATATCATCATGATCTAGATTTTTTATGATTATTCTTCCTATAATAAAATATTAGAATATATATCTAGAAAATTATCATTAATTTTATTCTCTTCTATTAATTCATGATATTTTAGGTAATGGTAGAATTTTCCCACTATGTGTTACTTAATATAATTAAGAATTGTTTTTTGAAAATATTACATTATTTCTCTTTTTGGTAATAAATTTGTTTTCTATAAAAACAATTTTTTCAAAAAATTTATTAAAAATGTTCTCATATTAACTTAGATTTTTTAAATGACATTTGTATCCATGATTTACCAGTATAAAAAATGGGTTTAAAGGGTGTCTTCTTTCCATTTTCTATTCAAGGATATTTTAACTTCTACAGGTAATGTTAAAGGAATATTTTTTTTACATATACATCATAAATTGAATTCTACAGCATCATGACCACTCCATTCATTAATGTTTCATTTATATGTTTTAATAAATATTTTCAAAATAAAATATTTCCTTAAATAATTTAGAAATAATTTTATTTTAAATTGAGTTTCAATGAAAATTATTTTGAAAATGTTTTATGATTATGATGTTTTTTAAATGATTTTAAAATTTTTATTTATAATTTACAAGTTTATTTTTGAAGAAAATATTTTTAATAATCATTGGTGTTTTAAAAAAATAATTTTCAATGAAAATTTATTTTCCTCTAACAAATTCCCCAAGTAATATTTCAAAATTATTTTCCATCGTATATGAAATACATTTATATAATTTATTCTTTACCAAGGATATGATCTAAGGATACCGTTTATATTCTTTCTTTGGATGGTTTATTTTTTGATGTTGTCATTTTTATGAAACCCATTCCTCTTCCATGTTCTATACCATGTTAAAATTTTTATCAAAACCCCCTTCTTTTCACAGGTTATTCTATGATAAATGGTTAGAAAACTTGTCTCTTCTCTACAAGTTATGATAAGATGAACTATTTATGACACTCATTTCATTTCATGTGTTATAATATGATAATGTTTTTTGATATTTTTTTACACATATGTATGAATTATTTTTTTGAACCTGGGGGGGATATCTCCCTCTAATGCATTGGGTAATGATAAATGATATATGTGACTAGAGGGTACACATGTGTTTATCCCATGACCAAATATGAGGGTACGCGAGTGTTTATCCCATGATTGAAATAATAGGGTACATGGGTGGTCATTCCAAGCCTGAAACAATAGGGTACATTGGTGGTAATACCAAGCCAAAACAATAGGGTACATGGGTGTCCAACCCAAGCCTTAAACAATAAGATACAAAGGTGTTCATCCCAAGGTCATGCTCTCATGGATCATGTTCTTTGTTTACCTTGTGATTCGTATATTTGAATTACTAATATATATTCTAAGAATCATGTTTATAATCCATGATAGGTTGGTTATAAACCATGTATGTTATGTTCATGATCACATACCCTTATTCTTATCTTATTATTTCATATTATCATAGATTTATATCTCTGATGTTTACCCTTAATTATCATATAATCTCACCCATTATTATGTTTCCTTTCCCCAGGTTATAAATAATGGTTTTAAGTAGTATTACTAAAGTATAATATCTTTCAGGGAGATTTTTAAGATCTTTCTCCAAGATATATGATATTTTTTTCTAATTTCCAATGGTTCTAAACTAATATAGTCCTCCTATGTGTGTTTGTAAAATGTAATGAATATTCATAAAAATGATATAATATACATGTGTGTTAAGTCTGGGTCATTGTATTTGGTATTGAAGGAAATTTTTATTTGACCTTTGGAAAATATGTTGATAAAACTTTAGTGATATACCTAGGTATATTTCTAAGGATATGTCTAGTGATATATCTAAGGAACAACCTAAGTATGAGTAAAAGTTTAAGAAAATTTCCTAGAACTTTGGAAAATTATTGAGATAGCGGTTTCCTATAAATAAATCCATTTCTATATACTACAAGTATATGTGGCTATAGAAAAAATTTACATAGGGGTAACAACATCAAAAAAACAATATTAAGCTAAACATGATTGGGAACTAGGGCATGAAAACAAGCCTCACTCCACACCTAGTTTAACATTCCTAGGGGATATGCTTTGGAAATTTGTAAACTATTTAAAAGCCATCATAATGTATTTAAATAGATGATGAATTTGAATCAACTTTTATAAACCTAAGGTTTCATAGATTAAATAATTATATGACGTGATTTATACATCCTATAAGTTATTTTTCATGATTATGTTGTTTTTCCACTATGATTTGTGTTTTTTACACATTTGTTTTGGTTTTAGTCGATGGATGGTACCCAAAGGAACCATTTTAATGTTGAGTGTGATAGAAAATTTAATAATTTTCCTCCAAATCAAAAAAACATTATGGTATCCAGAATGAAAAAACCATGTTTTTATTCTCACACAATTTTATTAAGATATGATTCATGCAGGACTTCCAAATGAGAAAATAATGGATCAATGATCTATTACGTCCTTCATGAGGAAACTCCCCCTTCATTTAGTTGGTCTTATTACCCACTAGTTATTGAACAATTGATTAGTACAATTGAATAGATTTTTCTTGGTCACCAATGTTCAAAATATGAAAATTACATTTTAGTTATGTACTATTTGGAAGGTGAAGTAGATCAATGGTGGAATCTTATCAACAATACAATTCAAGAGGATGTAATTTAATCCATGTAATGGGATGAGTTAAAAAGAATATTTTTTGGTATGTACATACCTTATATTCTATGAAAAATTATGGATATGGAATTTCTAGAGCCCAAACAGAATGATGGTGAATCTATTATTACATATGAGGCTACTTTTACAAGACTTTTAGAGTATGCCTCTAGTTTAATCATTAGTCTAGAAAAAAATTGATCGATTATATTGTATATTAGGACAAATACTTTTCAAGACATTGTATATAAGATACTTTAGTAGATATAAAGAATTAATTATATGTATAATGAAAAAATAAATGGAAATCAAAAAATCTGACCATACCCATGGTTTTGATAAAAAGGGATGATTTAGTCTCATGGGGACTTGAATAAAAAACAAGATAAAAAGAAATTTCAGTCACCTACATGAAATGAATGTGGGATGAAGCACTCGAGTGAATGGGTAAAATGGAAAAGAGGGTGTTACATGTATATAAAAGAAAATAATTGAACAAATGAATTCTAATGTAATGAAAACAAGTTAATTAAATATACGAATAATTGGAAAGCTCCATAGAATCAAACTCCCACACTTTAGTGTTTCAATTGTTTGTTTTTTTTATATTATGCTGAAAAGTTACCAAATTTGATGGTAATAACGATGATAAACTCCAACAACCAATGGACACTAACGAAAAATAGAAATCTTATGCAACCACGATGGTTGAAGTAAATAATATAAATTAAGGCGCACTTACCCTCCCCTCTTAAGTTGGAATTTCCATGTGATTATTTCACCCAATATGGATTTTGGATTAATGAAATCACATTTTATATTCTATTGGTACAAGGATGAAACCATGATTGCAATGAAAATGTATTTTTATAAGATTAGAGAGCTCATACAATGGATAAAGAGATAGTTTATTCTTATGAATTCAAGTAAGTATATAAAGATTCTTCAACTTTAGGAAAATGATCTTAAAATTAAATGTTGTCCTATTATCATCATTTTTTATGATATCAATGACACTTTTCATACACATTTGGTTTATGTTTTTTTTGTTAACATTATCTATATCACCCAATTTTTATTATGTGTGATCTCTATCACTCACCATCAGAATTGGGGTGTTATTTTTCTCTTCTATGTCCATGTTTTCACTTTCCACCTATATTCTCCCATTTTGAAACCTAATAAGTTTCATTCCAAATTATATACAGATGTACCGTTATCTTTTTAATGTTAAGGTTTTAATAACTATTTTTAAAAATTTTGAATTATAAATTATTAAACCATTGATGACCAAGTTGAATTTCAAGGGAGAAAATCATTTTAATGGGGTAAAATGTGACACCCTGATATTTTGAGAAATATTTTTTCTAATTAATTTAATCATTTTTATTTAAATGTTACAATATATATTTAGATTGAGTTTCATGTAACAATGAGTTTGTATTTCATTAAATTTAACACAAATTCAAGCTTCTGTTACACGCAACCCTCGGTTAGCTGGCACTATAAGACATTGAGTTTTAACAAACCATGATATATTATTAAAATAGTTATTTAAACAAGGTAGTTGTAACCTAGATTTTAAACATAGTGATACAAATATCAATAAGATACTTTTAGATTTAAATATAATGGTTTAAAAAATATAATACATGTTCATATTAAGATATATAATTTTCAGTAATTTCTTTATATGTTTCAAGAATACAATTTTGTCAAAAAAAATGTTTTTTGGTTCTTTTTATGAAAATTATTTAAATTAATTTTGAGAGCATTAAAAAAATAATTTGTTAAAAAGAAAATTAATTTTTTAATTCCTAATTTAATGTTTATATTACATTTAATTTTTGTGTTTTTTTAAAATATATTATTTTTTGATGTACAGTGAAAAATACTGGGTTTTAATTGAAAACTGCCACTTTTGTTTATATAATTTATGCTATTAAATTATTTTTTTAATTTTTTTAAATTTATATCAATTAATATAATATATGAAATTTTAATAGATTTTCTATTGAATTTAGATATAAAAACTTTATTTACTTTTTAACATTTTTACTTTAAAGCCCTGTTTTCCTATCATGCTTGTAGAGTTAAATTAAAATTAATTTTTTCTATGTTTGTGATTTGATTTTGGAAAAATGAATGAAATTTTGAAATAATCTAAATTTATATTCTCTAATAAGGTCAAAATAACTTTTAACCATAATGATGAGTGAAAAAAGTAAATATTAATTAAAATGATTAAGGAAAAAATGAGTTTACTTAGTAGTTAAACATTTAATAGAATATTGAATAATGACCTAACACATGTCCAAAAACTATTTTCTAGAAATATATCTACCTATAATTATGATAAAATTTTATTATATTTTGGGATACATTACCATGAATTTGAGTCATATAATAAGTTAAGTAAGGAAAAAAGACAAACAAATGTACCCTTCTTTTGTTTAATTTCTAGAAAGCACTGTAATAGGGAAAAAACTACTTCGTTTAGGTTATAAATATTTTTTTAGAAAGTAAATTATTTTATTTTATCATGATAATTTATTTTAATTTTTTATAGATAATATAATTATATTAAATACTTATGAAAAGCCAATGTTGGAATTATTTAGTTAATAATTAAATAAATCAAATGGCACTAAAAACACTAAATGTGAAGTAAATTGAAAACATTTTTTTTCATTTATTTTTTAGATGAATATATCTTGTTACATAGATTTGAGAATAATATATTCAAATTCCATTATTTTATTGATATTTTTTAATTTAAATTAAATGAACATATAAAAACTAAAATTAATTTAATTTTATAATAAATATTATTTTATTAATTAATTTAAAATTACTAAAAATATTGTCTTCCCTATAGTGAATTTTAAATATTAAAAAATGTCTACTATGGTCCATTCATGTACCAACTACTCTTTTTTAATTACTATATTCGTATCAACTTGACCTCAGATAGCTCGAAGCTATTGTCTACTACTAATGAATTTAACATGATTATATTGAGTCAAATATTGAAGGAATGAGGGTTTAGTAGTCAAGGTAAACTAGATGAATATAGGAGAAATTTATTAAAAAAGAATACACTAATTGCAATATATTTTTTCTTCTTTTTAAATAAATAAATTTGAGGATAACTCTAATCCATCTAATATATAGTTGAATATATTTAGTAGTATGCTTCATGGATTCCTGGGGAAAGAAACATAATATGGGTGATCTCAAATTCTTAGTAAGGTAAAAACATAACAGATGAAATAATGAATCAATGAGAGTAAAAATTATGGCATTGTAAATAAATGAAAAAATATACCATGTAATCATCAAACTGAGAATTAAGTGCATAAAAATTATGGAAAGGTAATAATTGGAAACACAGTCCATTCAAATAACTAAATAATGAAAAATAAATACAGTAATGTAAGAAACTGAAACACATTCTATTTAATCAATGAACTAAAAATGGAATGTATCCATAGATATGTCCAAAAAAATATCATGGATGAATAATAACTAAAACTAAATGATGGAAGTGATTTATTATTGGATTCCATGTTTCTGAGGTGCATGGAACTAGTAGCATCAAGACCTTTCATAGGAAAATTTAGCTATTGAGTAAAAACCCATCTAAGGTAGCTAGACAACTATTTATTCCCATGAGACTACCAATTCATTGAGTTACTATCTATACCTTGGCCCCACCCATGTCGTACCAGTCCAAAACATTCTTCATATATCAAATAATCAATATAACAATACACTTTATCAAATATCTGTATGAAATATATGATACATATTTATCAATATTTCCCCAAATAATTAAATAACCTTCAAATTAAATATTGTACGAAAGTGTTAAATGGTTTAGGCAATGATCATATCCACAAATAATGAAATATATACTTAAGGGAAATTAAATTTCAAATGATCAGAGGCAATTGAATATTTCAAGGGGACTAAAAGGTATCAAGGAAGTGAATATTAATAATATCCTTGGACAAAAAAATCCAAAACCATCCCAATGATGGATAGGTGTAGTATCAATACAACATATCACAAGTGGTGTAAAAATTTATTATTGTTGTCATTTATGAAATAAAATAAATACTTCAAAAATATTCTTGAGGAAAATAACCTCTTATTTTGAAAAAATATTTTAAAATACTTTTATTTTTAAAATACCTTTTAAAAAATTCATTAAAAATTTGAATTTTAAAATTTCTAGGAATGTATCAGAGAAATGATGGTGGATAAATCTATACATGTCGTACGATATAAAAAGAAACATTTTTTTACAAGGTAAAAAGGGTTAGAAAAATTCCTAGTTCGGAAAGTGATAAGAATATTCCTCTAAAAACATTTTTAGAAGAAACAATGTGTTAAACATTTCTTTACCAAATAATTTTAAAATAATTTATGAAATTTTTTTTTAATAAAACATGGTTTTTAAAAGAAAATGGGTTCTCTGACTAAAATGGGAAATGAAGTTGGGTTTTCATAAAAGTATTTTTAAACCATTGTGAGTACTAAAGAGTAGAAAATGGTAATAATACTTGAAAAAGGTCATCAATTACCATAGGATAGGAAAATTAAAGGGTTTATTGAAAAATTTTAATATAATTTTATAAAATAGAAATACCATTGAAAGATCATTAAAGTTGGTGTTGAGGAAATAATCTTAAAACATTCCAAAGTTACCTATGCCACTTTGAATCATTTTTAATCATAAATATCATGAAGGAATAATATTATATGAAATTATTAAATGCAATGAATATAAATGAATTCATGATATAATTTATAAAAAATTTCAGTAGATACCCCACACAAAATATGTAAGTGGTGAACATGACATTTATCTTACATATGTATAACGTGAGATGAGAATCCCTTACCTTGAGTTTTTTTCAAGTGAACATCCTTAAAATTATGATATAATAAACTTATTTTCATTTTATACTTTATTTAAAACCATTTTCATTAATTTTATTTCACTTTTTACTACTTGTTTATAAAATTACTTAAACAATCATGTTTATGTCGAGTTTTTGACCAAATTCAATTTATGTGTCAAAATGACTTTGGTAGGTAAACTATGATCAAAGGGGTCATTATATAACATCTAAAAAATAATAAACATGACATAATTATCATATTTATACATAAATTTTACTTTTAAAAATAATTGTTACATGTGGTTATGAAAAATGAGTAAACCTTACAATCATGGAGAAGGTAGGTCATACGTACCCATGAGTAACATTTTTATTTTTCAAGGATTATTATGGAAATAAGCTAAGTAACACCATATATTTATATAATAATAATTATATCATAAATAAAATATTATTTAATCATATAAACTTATATATATAATTATTTTCATTAAAAATGAATAACATCATGTTGAGGAGGTCATAGTCCACATGTCCCCGAATAACATTATCACTTTTTAAGTATGTGAAAGGGTAATAAATAAAATAATATATATATTTCTAGAAAGGTAATTATGTCATTAATATCATATATATTTTTTTATCTTATATGTTTAATTGTAATCATATTTTTTACATTCCATATATCGTGTGTTCTAATCACATCGCATAGAGGGGGTGGTAGTCCACACTTTCTCGAACGATGTTATTATATTAATGAAAAATGGAAAGTATTAAAGGTATGTGTTATAAAATGGTTAATAAGTATAAATAAATAATATATACAATAAATTTGGTTTATAAACTTATTTTACATCATAATTTCCACCATGAGAGGAGGTAATGGAAAAAATGATCAATCATCATTTCGTGAGGTTGTAGTTCACTGTACATAGTAATAGTATGTTCATTACCCATTAGATGGATGTGTGTGTAAGTGTAGTCCAAACCAATAATATAAAAAAATATTATTATATTTAGGATAATTTTTTTATTATATGTTCATGGAGGAAGAATATTTGAGGTGGTGGAAATGTAAATGAAAGAAAAGAGATCATTGGAAAGTGTTACCGTAAAAAACATGTAACTTTTTTTTATTTGTACCAAAAGGCTACCATGGAAGAATTTATTACCATAGGTATTCTGTAATTCCATGGATAAGTATTTTATTAATATTTTTTGGTATATATTTACCAAAAATAATTATTTTTAGAGGTGAGAGGAATGGGGAGATGTGGTGGATTTTTATAAGGGATTATAAGGACTCACTTGGTATTTTTGAAAAGAAGTTAGGTGTACCCATGTTTCTATCTAAAATAGTCATCAAAACCCAAAAAAATCTCAATAATGGAATCTTAATGGACAAATTATTTCCAATAATTATTTTTGTATAAATATATAGGTCATTTGGACCCCTAAGTTAAAGGTTTAGTCCTTTATTATGCTTAATTTTACATTAATAATTATAATTAATTTTTTTTAATTTCACTAATATTTTTGGTAAAAAATCGTTTTTATTATTATAAATTATAAATTATTTTTATTCCAAATATGTAATCCATTTTTCTAAATTTTAATCACTTAATTTTAAGAACTTAATTTAAAATTTATCCCATGGGCGGCACAATAATGAGGGTTTTTAAAGTAAAAACTTGCAAATGTTTAATAAGTTTTTGTATTAAATTTTAAATTCAAATTGATCCCAATGAATTAAATTAGGTTAATTGATATATATTTGATATAATTTGAATTTAAAATAATTTTAATTTGTCCTTATAAATAAATTAGATGAAATATCATTTTTTAACTAAAATTCGGTATTTTGAACAATTCGTTAAAAATTGAAGTGTTTGAGAAAAATATAAAAAATTCACCCTAACATAAATATTATGGTTATATTTAAAATATGAAGTTTATTTTGGCATATTAAAATTATAAAGTGTAAAAAAAAATTATTTATAATGGTTTCACCATTGAAAGGCGGTAAAAATGCCTTAATAAAAAATATATGTTTTATGTGTAAAATAGAGTGTGTTCTTATCTTATGTCTATCAAAACTAATGTATGAATATCAAAAATATTTTATTTAATATAATATATATATATATATATATATATTAAATTAATATCACTCGTTAATTTTTATTAATTTAACTTATTTTATAAAAGAAATTTTGGAGCATAAAAATAGTTTTCAATAAAAATATTCACATTATATTCAACTGCTTCTTATATCCATTTATAATTATTTTTCTTCAAAGTAATTAATTATATATTTTTTTAAATAATAATTATAATAATTTAGATATTACTATTCATATCAACTCATTTAATAGATATCTTATATTTTATTATATTGTAATAATATATTATTGTTCGATAAAACTCGGTCATGTGTTTTACGTAAGCCATCAAGGAAGGTTGCTCTTATGTGTAATGCATGCTAACTCAGTGTTTAATGTATCTAAATATATAGAATCTATTTGAAATAATAAATATTTTATAAATTATCTAGATATTATATTACCTTACGTTCATGGCGATCGGTGTCATCCACCCTATTGAATAAAAGGTTCTTACATTAGATTTTTTAGGCGTCACATTCTCCCCACCTTATTTAGATTGTGTCACCTCAATTTAAACATGATCATGGTGATATATTTTTTGATACTTCATATTTTTAAAATCCCAAATCATGATAAGGGTTTAGAAAACAACTTCTAGAAAAGAGATAATGGGAAGTACAAAGGTCACATGAACTACCATATAACTATATCACTAAGTAGGAGAACATTAGTAGAAAGTAAGATTACATACTTGGAAGAAAATTGTAAATATTTATAGGGTGTGAATAAGGTCATCAATAATAAACAAATGAATTATAGATATAATTTTTATAACCTTAAATCTGTAAATTTTTTATGATTTAGAAGACATCGGTTCAACAAATATTAAGGTATTAGGAAAACAGTTTTATGTAAAGATACATTTCCTAATGTTGAGGAATTATTTCACTACCTAAAAATATAAAAAAAATATACTTAATTGATAAGTTTATATTTCATATGATCTATCCTAACATTTGGTTGTGCTTCAATCAAATTATAATTCACTCTTTTAATCCCATAAATCAATTACCAATAATGACTTTTTTTATTCCTAAATCACCAAAAGAATCTTTTAAAGGATCATAAGGCCTATAAAATAGTGAAAACTGCATCTATTGGTCATTAACTATCTTATGAAACTGATATGGTATATAGATTAATCTAAAATTTAAAAAATTGATACTAATGATCTATCATTAACATTTATTCATCAACTTTTTTTACTAAAACAATGAAAAATTAACCAAGACATTGCATAGGTTATTGGTTGGTGTAAAACCCTTATCTTACTCTAGTCATGGGTTCAAGACACGTATCCTTGTCAGATTTGATTGGCTTTTACCCAGCTTACAAGTTATCTTTTTCTAAATCCAAGTTAATATAATTTCCAAAATAAATATGATAGACATACTTGGAATAATGTTAATTACTAAATAGAATTTTAACTAAGGTTTGAAATATAGCCTCAATACATAAATATTTCATCCATTTATTCCATATAGGTCCTTCTCTGGTCTAGGGTTTTTCCACAGTATCATTTCTAGAATTTCTAAATCATGAAACCTTATGTTCAATCTAAAACACATTAGGATTAACCTAGGATACTTATTATATATCAAAATAATTCATAATGGTTTATGAAGAAAACATGGATAATCCTAAGAATATCCCTTAGGAGTGTCAGACCAGGTGCGCAATAAGGATCGTTGTCATGTACCAGGTTACCTGAGTTAGGCCCGGATCACCTTTCTGGATTTATTACTCCTAGGTATATCTATACTAGAACCATGTCCACTTTTAGTATCTAGACAGGGGTGTATTGTTAGGAATAACCACATAATCACTACCTTACTAAAATTCTAGGATGTTCCTGTATACTTATCCTCAAATTATTCCTTAGGTTTATGTTTTATAACCTATGTTTTCCTAAATTTTGTTCCCAAGGTTTCTACTGGACCTCCCTCTCATACCAACTATAGAGACCAAACCCAAAATAATCCAAATTTGGTGTCTACTACTAATTACATTGGAATAATTACATAGAATCAAATCTCTAAGGAACACGAATTTAGTAGTCTTAGTAAACTAGATAAATACAAGACTCTTCTTACAAAATAATACAATAATTACATCATATTTCTTTCTTCTTTCTAAATAAATATCATTGAGGATAAATATATATAATCTAGTATATCCTTGAATATCTTTTATAGTACACTTCATGGATTCCTAGAGAAAGAAACCTAATAAGAGTGAGATCAACTGCTCAGTAAGGAAAAAATATAGTGAAAAAAATGATGAATCAATGATATTAATAATTATAGAATGGTAAATAACTGAACACACATACCATGTAATCAAAAAACAACAATGTAATTCCATAAACAATATGGAAAGGTAATAACTAGAAACATATTCAATTAAAATAACTAGATAATAAAAATAAATATGTAAAGGTAGGAAACTGAAAAAAATTCCTTTTAATCAATGAATTGAAAATGAAATGAATTCATAGATATTTCAATGAAAAATCTCATGGATTAATAATAATAAAACTAAATTATAGAAGTGTTATATTATTTGATGCCATGTTTTCGAGGTACATGGAACTAGTACCATCAAAAAATTTAACAAGACATTTTATTTATCATGTAAAAACCTATCTAGGGTAGTTCGACAACTATATAATCTCATGAGACGACCGATACATTGAGTGGATATCTATAATCGGTTCCATCCATGTCATACTAGTCCAAAACATTCCTCATATATTGATTAATCAATTTAACAATGTGACTTATCAAATATTCGTATGAAATAGATGTTAGATATTTATCAATATTTCAACAAATAATTAAATGACTTCCAATGTATAAAACATATGAAAAATGGTATATAGTTTAGTAAAATAACATATCCATGAAAAATGATATGGATACTTAGGGTAAAATCAATGTCAAATGATCATAGGAAATTAAATATTTCAAGGGGACTATAAGGGATCAAGGAAGTGAATGTTAATAATATCATTACCCAAATCAATTAAAACCCATCTAGATAATGGATAAGGATGGTATCAACACAACATGACCCAAGTGGATTAAAAATATAAGGTTGTTGTCATTGATGAAATAAATAAAGAATATCAAAATTATTCTCAAGGAAAATATCCTTTTTAGCAATACCATTTCAAAATAATTTTATTTTTAAAACACATTTTATAAAACATTTTAATTAAAAATAAACCTTTTAAACTTTCTGGGAAGTATCAGAGAAATTATGGTAGATAAATCTGTACATGTCATACAACGTAGAAAGGAACATCTCTTTTGTAAGATAAAAAGGGTTATAAAATTCCTTGTTCATAAAACAACATGAAGACTCCTTTGAGAACATTGTTAAAAGAAAAACTGGGGTAAAAATGTCTTTACCAAATCATTTTAAAAACATTTTTCAAAACATTTTAATAAATCATAGTTTTTATAATAAAACAGGTTCACTAAATAAAGAGGGGAATTAAGTCATGTTTTATTAAAATCATTTTTATAACATTTTGAGTACCAAAGAGTTGGAAAATATTAATAATAATTTAAAAGGTAATTAATTACCAAAATATAGGAAAATTAAAGGGTTTATTGAATAATGGTAATATAATTTCATTGAATAGAAATACCACTAAAAATCATTAATGTTATTGTTTTGGAAAATAATCTTTAAACATTCAAAAGTGTCACATACCACTTTGAAACATTTTAAATCATGATCCTCATAAAGGAATAATATAAGATGAAAGTTTTAAATAACGTTAAGATAAATTAATTCATGGTATAATATATAAAAATGGGATTTAGATAAAGCACACAAAATATATAAGTGGTGAATATGATATTTATCTCGTAGATGTAAAAAAGTGAGATGAGAATACCTTACCTTGTGTTTCCTTTTGGGTGAAAATACTTTAACTTCATGTATAATAAACTTATTTTAATTTTATACATTACTGGGAACCTTTTTTATGTTTTTCATTTCTTTTATTTTACTTTTTACTATGTTGTATACAACTACTTAAATAATCATGTTTACAATGGGTGTATTGATCAAATTCAGTTTATGTGTCAAAATGACATGAGTAGGTCAAATATGGTCAAAGGGGTCACTATATAACATCTAAATAATAATAATCATGGAATAATTATCATATTTATACATAAAAATTAATTTTAAAAGTAATCACTACTTACGGTTATGAAAATCGAATCAATATTACAATCATGGAGACGGTAGATTGTATATACGCATGAGTAACGTTATTTTTTTCAATGATAATTTTGGAAAGAAAGTATGTAACACAATATATTTAAATAATGATAATTATATCATAAATTCCATATTTTTTAATCTTATTTACTTATATATATAATTCTTGTGATGAAAAATGAATCACATCATATCGAGGAGGTGGTAGTCCACACGTCCACGAATAATGTTGTCACTTTTTATATGTGTGAAAGGGTAATAAAGAAAATGATATATATATTTCCATAAAGGTAATTATTTCATGAATATAATAAATATTTTTTTATGTATCATATTTTTAATTATTTTCATCTTTTATACTTTCCATGTATCGTGTGAATGAATCACATCGCTTTGAGAGGTAGTTGTCCAAACTTCCTCAAATGATGTTATCTTATTAACATAAAATGGAAATTATTAATGTTATGTGGTATAAAAGGATTAAATAATTATAAATTCATAATAAATATACTATACATCATATATAAATATATTTTCCATCATAATGGCCACTATGAGTGGTGGTAAAGTAAAAAATGAACAATCATCATTTCATGAGGCTGTAATTTTACATACACAGAAACAATATGTTACCCATTAGATGGAAGTGTGTAAGTATAGGTAAAACACAGAATATAACATCATATTACTATATTGAGGATATTGGTGTTATTATATGAACATGTAAGAAGAAAAATTGAGGTGGTGGAAAAGTAAATCAAAGAAAATATATCATTGGAAAGTGTTCCCTTAAAAATCACATAACTCCTTTTAGTTTGTACCAAAAGGCTTCCTTGGAAGTATTTTCTCTCAATGTTAGGCTTCAAGGTCTAGTGTAGGGATTTTGGGAATCTATTTGGGATTATTATGCCCAAACCTAAGTGGTTTGATAAGTTTCTGGAATGGGGAGAGGTTGTGGGATTTTATAAGGGGGGAAAAGGACTCACTTGGCATTTTCAAAAATAAGTTAGGTATACCCATGTTTTTACATAACAAAAGTACTGAAAAATTAGAAAACACTCAGGAATGAAAGTTTAATGGCCTAATTATGTTCATAAAATTGGTTTTTTACAAGTTTCTAGGTAATTTGGTCCCCTAAGTTAAAGGATAAGTGCTTTATTGTGATTAATTTTACCTTAATGATTGTAATTAATTTTAATTACATTCACTAATATATTTTATCGAAAAAAAAAGTTTTTTTTATTATAAATTATAAATTATTATGATTAAAAATATTCAATATATTTCTCATAATTCTAATAAAATAACTGTCAAAAATTAATTTAAAATTTATCCCACAGGGGGGACAACGATGCGGGTTTTTAAAGTATAAACATCCAAAATGTTGATAAGTTTTTATATTAAATTTCAAATTGAAATTGATCCAAATAACCTAAATTGGGTTAATTGAAATAAATTATACTTATTTTTACATTAAAATAATTTACAAATGTACTTTAACACTATAAATAAATTATATGAGAATTAGTTTTGAACTAAAATTTTGTATTTTAAACTAGTCATTAAAAAATTAAATGTTTCAGAAAAAAAATAAAAAATTAACCATAGCTTAAATCTTATATTTTAATTTCAAATATGAATATTATTTTAAAATATTGAATTTATAAAATTTAAAAAAAAATATTTAAAATATGTTCACCATTAAAAGGCGGTAAAAATACCTTAAAAAATATAGGTTTTCATGTGTAAAATAGATATTCTTCGTATATTATGTCTTCAAAACTAATGGGTGGAAATCAAAAATAGTTTCTGTAATATATAATCGATATATTACATTAATATCACACACTAATTGTAATTAACTTAATCTATTAAATTAAAACAACTTTTTTAGCATAAAAATAGTTTTCTATAAAAATATTCACTTTATATTCAATTGCTTCTTATATTAATTTTTAAATAATTTAAAACCAATTAATTCATTCTATATTTTTATAAACAATAATTTTCATAAGTTTTTTTCTATTTATAAATACTAATTTAATGGCTAGTTTATATCTTATTATATTTTAATAATATAATATCATTCGATAAAACTCGGTCTTGCATGTAACGCAATCCATCAAGGAAATTCTCTCTTGCATGTAATACACACTAACTCATTGTTGCATGCATCGAAATATATAGAATCTATTTTAAGAATTAAATATATTATAAATTATTTAGATATTATATTATATTATGCACTTGGATATGCCTTTCATACACAATAATGAATACAAGGTTCTTACATTAGTTTTTTGGGGCATCTCAATATTGACCATTAAAAGGTAAAAAATCAATTAGCGCAGTTAAGGTTAAAACGTTTTTTTAACGTTACTTGTTCTTGTGATAAAATTCATTTCCCACACACATAGGATTTATATTTTATAAATTATATATCATACATAAAATAATTGGGTTTAAATTATCAAGTAAATGTCATTTTATTTTATTCTTAAAGGATAAATTTTTATGGTTACAGTAATAGTTACATAATGAAGAAGCAAAATGAAAAAATAAGGGAACTTATGTGTTAAGGGACCAAATGTTTAAAACTTGTGTTTTATTGTGTGGTGAAGGTGTGTATCAACCATATCATCCCTCCACACCATTAATTATCAATAATGTATCCACTTGAGTTAAAATTGATCTCCCAATAGTGAATAATTTTGAATATTTACAATAATTACACTCCTCCTTGACTAAAAAAAGGCACTCACTCTCCCCACTTCTTGAGACCTCTCAATCCTTTCATCTTGACCAAGATTTACCCAAATCAATTCCCAAACCACATATTAAAAACCTTATATTGGGTAAAATTCCATTATTTTATAGCTTTATTACAAGCCCAAGGGGGATTCCTGAGGAAGATGTGGTTTGAACACGTATGATGGAATTCAATACCTAAGGTAAGAAGATTTATAGTATCACTTTTATTTCCAAGAGATTAATGTCATATTCACCACTCATTTATTTTTTGTTCTGTATATAATTCACTATGACATAGTATATCATTAATCTACCTCATATCATGATAATTAATGTTTCTATTGATGTTATTATTCCATAGAGATTATATTTCAAAAGTTACTCAAGTCGTAATGGATTTTTATCTTAATTTTTCTTTTTTGAGATATATGTTAGGTTATACACCTATATTCTTTAATGAAGTGTATATAAAGACCCATTTACATGTAATATCATGAATTTTTTAATCCTTGTGATATTTTATATTTCATTACATTTTATTCCTTTATGGGGATTAATATTCAAGGTTACCAAAGTGGTAATGCTTTTATGTTAAAATTTTATCATTATATGTATTTTTTATGATTATGCTTAAAATGATTAAATGTTACGATGTATCTCTAATGAATTTCCATAAAATTTCTTATCCTATGGGTATTCATGATATCATTAAGTAATGGTACAATTTTCCCTCTATGTGGTACTAAATATAATTAAGAAAAAAAATGAAAATATAACATTATTTATCTCTTCATTAAGAAATCTATTTTCTCCCAAAACCATGTTTTCTAAAAATGTTTTAGAAATTTATATCTTATTATCCTATAATTTTTAAGAGAAATTACCCATTTTTTATCTTTCTACAAAATTGTTTTAAAATGAATCTTTTTATCTTTTCAAGATCAAGGATCTTTTGACTTATATCGATAGTGTGAAATGAATATATGTTTTTTTTTGTATATATCTTGTATGGAATTATCCACTGTCATGACCAATATATTCATTGAATCTTACTTTTTAATCTTTAAAGATTATTTTCAAAATAAACCATTTTCCTAATAATTTGGAAGGTTTTTTATTAAAAAAATTCAATGAAAAGGATTTCAAAAATGTTTTGTGATTAATAAGTTTTTCAAATGATTTTCAATGATTCGTTTATTAGTTTTCAAGGTCAATTTCAAAACAAAGTATTTTCATAATGATCCATGTTATAAAAAATTATATTTAAATAGAATTTATTTTCCTCTAATAAATTTACCAAGTTGTCTTTCAAAATTATTTTCCATATGAGATGAAATCATTTAAAATAATTTATTCTTTATCGGGGATATGATTCAAGGATACCATTTATATTCTTTTTCTAAATTATTTATGTTTTGATGGGATGATGTTTATGAAACCCATTTATATTCCACAGTTTATACCATGTTAAAATTCTTATGAAATATTATTATTTTCATAGGTTATGATATGATGGAATGATTATGAAGCTTGTCTCTTCTCCACAGGTTATGATATGAAGAAATTTTTATGATACCCATTCCATTTTCTGGTTTTTTATATGATGAATTTTTATGATCTTGTGGATCACATATGTATTATTTCATTATGTGAAATCTGGGACCTAAATATCTCTCCAATTCATTGGATAATGATTAATTCTATATGATCTTAGATGGTACACGGTTTCTTAGCCTAAGCGCAAAGATGAGGGTTCACAGGTTTTTAAGCAAATCCCAAAACAAGAGGGTAGACGGGTTGTTATCCCAACCCCAAGAAAAGAAGGTAAATGTGTGGTCATCCCAAGATTAAAACAAGAGGTTATATATGTGGTCATCTAATTCCTGAAGAAATAGGGTACATGGGAGGTCATCCCATGCCTGAAGCTGGTACATGACCGATTATCCCAAGCATAAAATGCTATAAATATCTTTGTATGTAGAAAAGACAAAATATTTTATGTGATCATTTATATTCCACAAATTCCATATCTTATTCCAAGTTTAGTCTCTCATGGATAATTTTATTTATTCACTTGTGATTCATTTCTTATTGACAACTAATATCTATTCCATGAATCATGTTTATATTCTATGACAATTTTGGTATAAACATTGTAATTTATTTTCATGATCACATACCCTTGTTATTATCATATTATATCATATTATCATGGATTGATCTCTATTATGTTTACCCCTACTAACCATCTGATCTCACCCTTTATTATGTTTCCTTTCCCCATGTTTTAAACAATGGGTTTATATAGGACTACTAAAGGGGAAGATTTTTAAGGGAGATGTTTAAGATCTTTCACCAAGATAAAGGATACAGTTTTAGAGTTTTCAATTGTGATAAACTATTATGTTCCTTAGGAATATGTTTGTGTAATTTAATGAATATTCATCCAACATTTTTCAATATCCGCGTATGTTACACCTAGGTCTCAACAATTGACCATAATAACATCGAATCAATGGAAATGTTGGTAATATGATAACATTTTTGTTTCAATGTCCATTTCCTAGATTTGAGGAATTTATTGAAGATATAGACTAATAACATAAGGAAATATACTTACTTAATTTATATAATTTCATACTTTAATGAATTTTCACCACAATATCATCTTTTTCTCTAAATTATGAGTATTAAATATAGATTTTTTATTCCTAAATCACTAAAATAAACATCAATTGGATCATATACTTCCGAAAAATGATAACAATATCTTTATCTAGTATTTTTACATTTACCAAAACCAAGATAGTTATCACAAGGTTGGATAATTCCCAAAATGAAAAATCCATTATTCTATGAAATAATATATTAATCTCAAAACATTAACAGTAGTACCCATATTTCAAACTAAATCGTTTTATAAATAAATATACTTAAAATTATTTAATATATTCTTAAATAAAATTGAAACCCAAATATTATAATGATTTGATTACATATTATTCTAACATTTATCTCCTGATAAAATCAATCACTCTTATTTTCTCATAAAATAATTTATATGACAGAGTCATATAATCTCTAAGATATAATAATCCTTTCCATAAATGATCTGAATAAACATAAAGCCACCATTAAATTATATATGCTTCCAAAATTTAGTTCAAACATTATTCCTAAAATAAAATCTCATCATTTAAATAAATTTATTTACCTTAATCATATAAGGTTCTCAAAATAGAAAACTTATTCAGAAATATCATTTATCACTTAGTCACCAATTCACTTTTCAATCCTACATTTATCTATATGATAAAACATATTTTCTAAACATCAATTGGAACAATATTTTTCAATTATTTTATTTAATTTTATACAAACTGGGATATCAAGTATGCCAGTGGTTGGCACTACACCCTTGTATCCCTTCAGTTATGAGTTCAAGACACATAGCCTTACCGGATGCGATAGGTTTTCACCTACCTTGTTGGTTTTATATTTACTAAAACTATATTAATATAATTCTTATAATTTCCCAAGATACGTGGTAAAAATCCTCACAAAATTTCATTAATCCTAAAATCACTTTTTAACCATTATGGTTTTTTATACAGCTTATATGTCTACAAAATCAAATAAAATTAAATGATTATTATATCTATAACATTAAGAAAATATTATCCCATAGGTTTATTTATCCCTTTGTTATATGTTATTAAATGAATGTATCTAAAAATTATCATCTTTTTCTACACCATGTTTCAAAGGTATTGATTCAATCTAACATATGTTTCCATAATGTAAAATCAAAATCAACTATAAAATAATCCTTAGGTATTTCATATTCCCCATAATTTTTAGAATATATCATAATATCATTGATGAAATACCTCTATATAATAATTATAGAAACTGGATATATAAATTCAACCTTCATTCAACTTCCTTCTTAAACCATTAACCATGTTTTGTTGTCCTATTCCATAATAATTTATTCTTAAAATTAAAAGGTATGAAATATTTCCTTAAGATTATTCAATATAAAATAAATATTTTTTCATAGAAGGAACATAATAAAATAATTCATACCTTAAATATAGACATCAAGGTCAACTTTTATATAGTTGATATCCCCATTATCTTTCTAAATGAAGTCCAAACATTCAGAAAAGAAAAATTCAAGTCCTTGGTTCCATTTGAATTTCCAAATAATATTTATGAAGTGATATATTAAAATAAAATAAAATAGATCAAATGATCCTTATAAATTTTGGAGAAAAGAAAAGGTGTTGGATAGATAAAATATTTTCTTGTAGGTGATTTTTATTTTAAAAAAGATTTAAAAAAATGAAAAAGCCTTTTCTATAATAGTTATGATTAAATCTTATTAGATAGATAAAAATATTGTGTGAGATGATTTTATTTTCATATTCATAAATGATTGTTCATCTGTTGAAATTAACATAATTCATAAAAGAAATGAATTACTGTATGTTTAAATGAAAACAGTTCTTGAAAATATCCATAAAATTATATAATACATTAACATTAAAATCCACAAAAATAACCTAAATAACATCAATAATAAAAAATATTTTTACCTCAAATGTTATCTCATACCTTTCCACTTACATCCCAAAAAAGTAATAAATTAATCTAAAATAATCATTCATGTTAACCCAAAGGGTTATATATACCTCAATCCAATAAAATACCTCAAAATATATCATTAATCTCCTCAAAATTCATAACTTAAAACCTCAAGATGGGTTTCTAATACTTTGAGCATTAATCAACCATAAACTTATTAAACTGGAATGATATCTAGAACTATTAAGATAATATCACCTAAAAACATCATAATCTAAAAATATGTCTAAACATTTTAACTTATTCCAACTATATGGACCCAAAAGTAAACATTACATGATCTTGAGTTTGTAGTTAAAAATTATTTTTCTTACATTCTTGAGAATATTTATAGGTTATATTTTTATAGAATTATGTTATAACTCATACATAATAAAACCATAAAATGAAAGTATAAAATTTTACTCACTATCCATTTCATAACCAATCATCATAACTTTCATCTCAACTTCTTCTTTCATACCCATCATTAAACAATCTTGAAATTATTTTAAAAACCTGGGATGGGAAAAAAAATATTAATGGATATAAAAAGAATATATACCTTGGATTAGAAGAAAAACCGACAATATATTTACCTTTATCACTTTATACTTTGATAATATGAAATAAATTATTTCCAAAAAAACCACACACATTTTTCTAAAAAAACATTACAATTAGTAAAAATAAAATAGAATCTCATTTTAGGAAACATAGAACATCATATTCATAATCGATTATAATATTATGTTATAAATAACTCGATTTTAGTTAAATCCATATGATAAAAAACACTGGTTAACTCCATCCTTCCTCCATTGACTAAAATTAAATTTACCCAATGCATTGGAGAGCTATAATGGGGCTCACCCTTTGTATAATCTATATCAAAATCTTTCATCTTCATGATCAATAATTGTCCTCAACCTATAAAATAATTTGTATTGGACTCACCCATTACTCATGTATAATTATCAAGTACCATATCATGAATAAATGATTTCTATTCTTCCACATTTTCATCATATCCCTTGAAAGCCTTTTTTGAACCCATATACAAAACACCATTGGATATTTAAATAACTATTTTCTAAAAAATCCACTTTAAAATATAAATTGGAAAAAAGGAAGGGAAATATGGTTTTTCTTTGAGTATAAGATGAAATATGATAGAGAAATCCAAAAATCATAAAATGGTTATGCTGGAGGGAAAATTATTTGTCACCGTATACGTTAAAATGGAACATTTCATTTTCCATGTATAAAGAAATTCAAAAACTTACATAGAAATATTAGTTTTGAAAACATTTAAATTTAGTAAAAAGATACATAAAATTTTATTTATTATTATTTTATTTTATATATATACATTAATATAATATTTTAAATTATAAAGACATGGAAGAAAAATAATTGGATGAGAAACTTTAAAATAGGATTTTAAAAAGAAAGTCACTTACCTTGAGTCTGACTCATCACATACATTATTTATCTTCTTAAAAACATATTTTAATTATTTAATTTTATAAGAGCATTTTTCAAGGTCATTATTCCTTATACCATGTTATAATGAATTACTTAATCAATTAATTTCATGTCGGATGTTATGATAATATTCGACTCCTTCATCCAAAATGTCATTGGTAGGTTGGCTATGGCCAAATACGCCATTATTCCATAATCTAAAAAATATTCATGACATTATAATAATTATTATACATAAATTATACTTTTAAAACAAGCCATGCCATATTCTAATGAAAAATTAACTCCATTACAATGATGGGGAGGGTAGGTCGTACGTACTCTAGAGTAACATTTCAATTTTTCAACTACGATTGTGAAAATAAGGTAATTATTATTTTATCTTTCCAAAAATATCATCACATAATAAATAACATATTATATTGATAAATATAATTATGTAAATTATCCATGTGACATGGTGATGAAAAACAAATCACATCACTTTATGGAGGTGGTAGTCCACACATACACACAAATGATGTTATTACTATTGTGAATAGAAAGTTAAGAAAGTAAATGATATATTACCTTTTAATAGTGATAAATATGTCATAAATATCATATGTATACCTAAAATCAGTCATCACAACCATTTATAATAGGAGATAATGGAAATAAAATTACAGTAGTTCACAAGGTGGCAGTCCACCATAATGATGAATGATTGTTTCATTTCCCATTTGATGAAATAGAAGATAGATATAGGTTATTAAATTAACATAATAACATCTAAAAATATTGGAAATAATTTTCTATAATTTCATCATGGTTTATAAATATTTTAACATGTTATAAAAATATACAAAATGAAAATTCTATGTTAAAAACTATACCTCTTCTTCTGAAAACCACTTATGTTTTGCACTAAATACCTTCCTAGGATGGTTTTATGATAAAAAATGGAATCTATGACATGGGGGTGGATTTTATAAAGGTATTTTATTATGTATTATCTAGAAAGAGTGGATATTTAAATGTTAATAAAATAAATTAATAGGTTACCTTTTATAAGATAGGGGAGGGACACTCTTGGAATTTTTAAAATATTAAATTAATATAACATAATTTTCATATTAAAATTGATATAAATTGATAATATTCAAAAATAATACGAGTTTGAGTCTATATAATTTCCAAAAAAATAAATATTAGACAAATTTAGGTTATTTTTTCAACCTTATTCTTTTGATGTAACTCGTTTTAAACCTTTTGATAATTATCGTGATAATAACCATTTTTCAATTTATGAGTGCAAATAGTTCCTATAAAAATAAAATTAGACCATAAATGGAAAATGATTTATATTTTCACCAATATTCTTATTAAATTGATTAATATAATTTTTTTTATGAGTTTTAAATAATTTAAAACAAATATTACTTATTATAAAATGACATAAATTTCAATTTTGGAACTATTAATTTAAATTACCATATGAAATGATAAGATAACAAGTAACATTGTTTTTAGAGTGATTCCTAGAGGCATTCATTTATGAATAATTATGCAAAGATAACTTATATTTCAAACATATATATCAATTTATTGGATTATATTTTTTTTATAAGGTATGTCTTCATTCAGTAGGAATTTTGATAAAGGGTTAATGAAAGGAGAAGTGGACTTAATTGAGATATTTATGTTTCCAAATACAATAAAACTGAATATTTATGGGTGATTGAGTATCTCAAAATATGGAATATTTGATACAAAATTTATTAAATCTTATTTAAATTAATTCATAATTTGAAGGAATTAGAAGTTGATATTGCTATTTTTAAACTCGATGTTAAGGAATATTAATTGTAAAAAAACAATAAATATGAAGAGGAATTTTGAACAATTGATCTAAATAGATTATCAATCCCTATTATGAGAGACTTTTTCTAGAGATTTTATACCTTGGGAAGTTTTGGTAGTGTATATATCTTCAAAATATTGAGTGAGAAATAGTAGAGTATGTTGAAGAAGTTGGGTGATTGTTTTTCTTAATCTCAAATGTTAAATGAAATAAACATGTAAAAAATAGTTTTTAGAAATGGATAAATGATATTCTTTGAGTATGTGTGGTGTCTTATTTCATTTAAACATAATCATGGATTTCCAAACTAGAACTAATGGTAGAATCATAGTTTTTAATACCTATTGAAGTTTCTGGAAGAATATTTTGTATGATTTAGAAAGGCATTTCATCACATTTATAGGATAATAGAAAAAAAATTGGATTGTTTACAATGTGGAAGGATGAAATTTATATTATCATAGTTTATTAGTGAATTAAATTAGTGATTTAACTTCTATGATATAGATAATCTATGAATGTTTATTTTTACTTATCTATGAGTTTTATGGTGTCTTAAGTTGATTTAACTGTGAGTACCACATAGAAGAAACTAGAGGCTTCTAATTTGTATGACATATAATTAAAACTCAAGTTGAATTATGAATTTTGAAAATTTATTTATGATATATTTTTTATAAAAATTTAAAGCTCAGAACATTCGAAGGAACCCAATAAACATCTTTATTTTTCACCATCAAATCAACATGTAAATGAAGAACTTAAAATAAACAATCATACCTTGTTTCCAGAAATCTTGATCTTTAAATAGTTTATTAGATGAAAATAAATTAGTAAAAAAATGAAAGACTCTTGCTTCCATATGTTATACATCAACCACTATTATCATTATATACTATAACAAGATTATTCAAATATTCAAATGTGTACTATAACATTCTCATCAATGACAAATCAAGAACATGGAAGGAATTGATGGATTTCTCTTTGTCTTGTTAGGTCATTATAAACACACTACAAATGGTATAGATCATATAAAGTTAGATTTATCCCTCAATCAATTAAATAATTTTATTATTATCTATTGTTGTTCATAATCCACTATATATTAATTAATGTAGGATCATGTTTATATATATGATCACTTGAACACTTAAATCATCATATATAATTTAACAAGACATTAATAATCATTCTCAAGAAATAATTACTAAAGGAACCCCATTTTTAATACAATGTAACATTCATGCACCAAGTATCTCTTATCATAAGTGGAATCATACAAAATTATATAAGAATCATATGCTTTTAATAATATTCTATATCATTCTTTATGATATTCATCAAATGTGTATCATGGATTTGGATATAGATGAATCATACAATACATTTCATTCTAATTTATATTCATATCCATCAATTTAAATGGTGTTTATTGAATTTTTAGATATGATATATGTGTGATTCATTTCATAGGGATATTATTACAGTGAAAATGGATGATCTATGATGTTGAATAAATGTAGCATAGATAACAGAAATACCTTTTTTACTCTATAGTGAGGCATATAAATCATGTTTATAGGTTTATTTAAATCTTGGATTGTGAGAAATGATATTCAAGTAATGTCAGAAACATGGGTGTTTCAGGGTTAGGGGTGTATTACTGTCTTATTTTATCAATGGTACAATCCTAAATTTTTATTTAATTAATGTAAACACTGAGGGATACATGTATCATAAATCTAGGTAGTTGGATAACAAGGTATCACCTTAGATTATATAATTTTGGTTGGTAAATTATATCTAGTTAGTGAGAGAATACTATATCTAGGATTGATCTTTATTGTTTAAGAGGATTTTATACATATAATTACTAGAGAGTTGTAGAACTTTAAAAATAGTTTATATTTCATTTGAGATTGATGATGTCGATAATTGTAAGGAGATTATGATGAAAAAAATGGAATATAGAATTCCATATTATAATAAGTATCTTATAATAGGATCTAGATCAATAGTGGTTCAGATATTCTTGAGTGAATTTCAGATCTTGTGGAATTATTGTGAATAAAAGATAATTCCACAATTGGTGTTTGAAAATAATAATTAGGTTTTCTATAGTGTATCATACATTTAGACATCTATAATTGAATATGTAATGATAATAAGTATCATGGTTCTTGATCTAGTAGATATAATAGATAAAAAATAATCTTTTTAGTATTTACTGGTACTTTTACACTTGTAATTTATGGTTAAGTGTAATTAGACATGGTTTCATCATTTTATGAAAGATCAATTCATACAATGGATCAAATTTGGGACCTTTTGTCAAAAAATAGTATTCATTTAGTTTGAGTGTGATAGAAATAAGATTATATTTTGGTAGGGACATAGAAAATATAGATTGGAATCAAATATCTATGTTAAAAGTGGTTCATTGTAGATGTTTGGTAATATTATCTAAGATGAGAATATATATATTTTAATGACCTTTAATATTAAGATACAATTCAGATTTAACTTTTAGTGTACAAAAAAGCAAATTAGGGATTACATTTAAAAAATGGATGTTTTTTAGTTAAATTTTGAATTTGTTGGAGAAGAGGGGGTGTTACTAAAATAGTCTATAAAACAACATAGATTACTCGGTGGTACGAATCACAAATTAGAAGAGATTATAACGGGTTTAAAATACCCCAATATTGGACATTGATCAATCAGTGGAATACTACCATCAATTTCCTGATGGTCTATAGGAATAAATTTTATTAAAGGTATTTTTCTAAATATTTGGTATAATTTTATCAAAATACCCAAACCTACTACCTTGGTTTTTGCATGACTCACCCCCAAACTATTCCTTAGTGTTCTTCCACTCCAAGGGATCCATTCTTTTAATTCATTTCTAGAATCATTTTTTTTCAATTGAGTTCATCATATTGAGTTAAGACTAACCTCACATTCCCTTCAATCAATTTTATTTTTTGTTTTTAATATTTATAACTAAATATAAAAAATTGGTTCTTGTTAAAAAAAATTGAGATATCTTTTGATTGATGATAAATTATACTAAAATATTTGATTATTTAACCCTTATTATTACAAGGTAGGTGGTCCTAAATTTATTACATCATGTATTGTTTTTTTTCATGTGTGGTGTGGAACATAGGAATGGGGTGTCATCCCATGGAGACCCAAATAGTAAAGATAGATTAGAATGGTTCAAAAGAATAATTTGAAACTATTATTACTAGAGTAGATGTTATATAGTGACCCTCGGTAAAGATACATTAACAATTTTTTTAAGAATACTTAATATATTATAAAAATAGACGCCCATAGACTATATTAGTCTAGTGCTTATTGAAACATGGAAACATAAACACTGATATATAAGTTTATTACATTATCTCCCACTAGTATCTTCATGATTAAAAACTTTTTTATAAACATCATATGTAATACAAATCATCATAACATATGGAAAGGGGACATAAAAATGGGTTCTCTCATATTCTCAGTAAGGGAAAATAAAATAGATATATAATCATAAACATGATCATATGGTTATGATAACTTGATCGTGATAATAAAATATCATACACTACATAAAAAATATCATAAGCACAAATCATGGCCTAAATATTAGCATTTCATAAGACATGAATCATAAGGGAATCAAGAGAATAAGCCATAAAATCATAACATAAGAATAGTATATGGAATTATGGAAGACACATAATCATATAAAATTATATTTATAGTAGTCAAGGAATTTATTTCAGGGCCACCTAATTAGTATGGGTTCACTCCCCATACCATCTTGGTAGTCATCGTTCACTCCCATTACTATCTTAGTATTTAATGTTCACTCCCAATACTATCTTAGCAGAAAAATTATTTTACTGAACTGAGTTCACTCCCTATTCCATCCATGTATATCTCATGATATATAAATAGTGACCCAATTTATCTGATGGATATATTGGTCCTACACATCTTACAATTAAATCATATGTACGTGTACCAAATAATTTTAAACAATCATATAATGACCCATAAAATTAAATGGGTGTCATAAACATGTAATCACATCAGAAACTGTTGAAGAATGAAAGGTTTCAAAATCATTTCGTCAAAGTGTATCCCTTTAAATGAAATGGTTTTAATAATAATATAACCCATGAAATGTAAATAGGTTTCATAAAGATATAACTCTTGAAATAGTGATAGTTTTTACATAGATAATTCCATCAAAACATATACCATTCAGAGAAAGGATATGAATAGAACTTTTGGCTCATTTTCTCATAAATACATGAGTAACACCAGTATATTTCATCATATATGTAAATTAATTTGGAAATATACTTTAAAACATTTCTTTTGGAATATATCCTTTCTTCTTTGAAAATTTTTTATTAAAACAAAAATCCTTTTAAAAACATTTTTATTTAAAGATAAAATTGAAAATTTATAGAGGAATATTTAAAAATAATAAAAAATATTTTAAATCCTATTTAGTTTAAAATTATTCTTAAATATATTTTTAAACAAAAATTTTTCAAAAACATTTTTTTAAACATTTAATTTTAAAATAAAATGATTTTTAACTGAAAAGAGAAATGAGATCGGATTTTATTATAAACATTTTCTTAATTATATTAGTAAAACATATTGTAAAAATAGTACTAATACATGAGGATATCATGAATAACCATAGGATAAGAAAATTAATTAGAGTTATTGAGATATGGATCATAATATTTTATCAGGGTTATCATAGTCATAAACGAACTTGATAAACGATGAGATTGTATCAATAGACTCTTACCAATTGGTACCTTTGAATCATACTACCCAATGAAGAAAACGATATTACATGAAGCTTAAAATATAATTAAAATATTTATATTCATGATATAACATGTAACGTAATAGTACATACACCAAGTAAAAGAATATAATTTTATAAAAAAACATGTGTATCAAAGAAGGAAAATTGTGACAAAACAATCTTACTGATTTGGTAACTTTTGAATGGTAAAACCCTATGAAATATAGATCTTTAAATACATATGTAAATACCCATAAATTTAAGGATAATAATAATATAATACATTAATTTTAATTATATACAATACACAAAGGAATGAATGGTAAGTCTCATATAAATAAAAGTGAGACTAGAAATACCTTACCATAAGTCTTGAATTTTTTAATACATGTTCAATCATACTATATTACAATTATAATTTTATTATAAATCTACCACATAAATATATTCATATATATATTACCATATTTGGTTTTATTATGTCTTTATTATACCCTCTTATTAAAAATTTCATGTTAAGGTTTTGTTTCGGGTAATATCTTCTTTGTTTATCATATATGTTTTGATTTATTATTCTTGATCATCTTACTTAGATCATGATTTACATATTTTCATAATTTAAAACATGATATAAATATCATATAATTTCACTATACATTTTTTTATAATAATTAATAAAATATATAAAGATGAAATGGAATACATCATTCTTGGAGACGGTAGGTCGTACGCACACGTAAATGATGTTTATGTTTTGTTGTAGAATTGAAAGAAATAAATTTATTGTCATATAAATATATATATAATATAATTAAATTATTATTATTATTTCATATAAATCATATAAATCTAATAAACCAATTTTTAATACATTTCATTTAATGTGTGAACAAATCACATCAATTTGAGGATGAGGTGGTCCACACGTCCATAAACGAAGTTATCATATTTACACAAAATGGAAAGCATGAAGGTATGTTTTATATAATAAATAATCATAATGACAACATAAATATAATATATATCATATAAAAATATATTTTTCATCATAATTCCCAAACACGAGTGGTGGTGAAGGAAAAATGAACAACATCGCTTCATCCTGCGGTAGTTCATCATACGTAAGATTGGTAATTTTGTTGCCCATTAGATGGAAGTATGTGTAATTTTAGGTTGAAAAATTAGAATAAAAACATAACAGTATATTTTGGATACTTATATTATTATATAATCATGTAAAAAAGGTGATTTGAAGGGGTGGATAATGAAAATAAATCAAAGGAGCTTGAGGAAGGATGCTACCTCTACTTTGGGTAGCTCCTCTTGTTTTTCACCAAAGAGCATACTTGGATGGATATATGGAAAAAGGGAATATTCTAGGATTAAGTACGGTATTTTTTGGGCTTATTTGAAAAGTTTTTGGGAAATCCAAAGGAATTGATATTTGTGAATAAGTATGACGGGTGAGTGCCTTTTTATAGAGGATGGGGAGTGGCATCCTTATAAATTTTTTAAAAGGGAATTCCACCTACATTTTTCCTATGACAAGTTTCTCCAATAATGAACACAATTATATATAATGAATTATGGTGTCAAAATATTTCCATAAAATGGATTTTTGACAAGTTTCATGGTTACTTTCACCCATAAGTGTAAGGTTTAGTCCTTTGTTATGCTAAATTTTCTCTTAATCATTATAATTAATTTTAATTACTTTGGATAATATTTTCTGTCAAAAACTATGTTGACCTTATTTGAAATAACATATCATTATAATTCTAAATATGGAATCTGTTTTTTCAAATTCCAATCACATAATTGATATTAATTAATTTAAAATTAATATCATAGAAGGGACGACAATGCAGGATTTTAAAATAAAAATTTTTCAAAGCATTTATAAGTGTTTATATACAATTTCAAATTTAAAATGATTCTAGTGACATAAATTTGATTAATTTATTTAAAAGTGATATGATAAATCTTTAAAAAATGAAAAAAATAATTTGTCCTTATAAATAAATTAGATGAAAAATATGTTCTAAATTAAAATTCTTTATTTTTTACTATTAATCAAAAAAATGTAACTTCATAGAAAAATACCAAAAACCACGCTAAACTACTTTTTGTGTTATTATTTTAAATATAATGATTAATTTGACATATAAAATCAATAAAATTTCCAAAATTTTGATTTAAAATAATTTGAAAAAATTAATATTTAGAAGAATACATCTTTTTAATCATTTAATTGGATTTATTCTTATCTTATACCTATCAAATATATTGGATTAGTATAATTAATATTGATTTAATACATTATATATAAATTTTATTGAAAACAATAATCAAAAGTGGTTTGTTAAATTTATTTATATAAAATTATGTTTGTACATAGAAATATAGTTTTATTATAAAGGTAATTTCTATATTTTCAAAGAGTTCTTACATTTACATCTAGTAATTGATTACCAAAGGATTAATTCTATATACATGTGTAAAAAATATGTTCACAATTTATTTAATATTATTTATAACATTCATTCAAATGGAAAGGTGTTATATCTAATAATATTTTAATAATCATATTAATAGTATATTGTAGTTTGATAAAAACTTGACCTTTTGTATAACAAAAGCTATCGAAGGACACTATGTTGTGTGTAATACAAGAAAAACATTGTGTTGTGTGTACCACAAGATAATATGTATTTTTCATGTAGTACAAACAATCCAAAATTAGTGGTTTAATAGAAAAAAACTATATTCATTGTTGTGTGAAATGAAAAATATTAAAAATATTGAATTAATTCAAAAAAATCACCAAATCATAGAATGTTACATTCTTCGCCCATAAAATGAATTTTTCACCTGAAATTCAGCAGGTTTGTCAAATTTTTAATACTTTAAATTTCTATTCATAGAAGCCTACATTTTAAAAATGAATACTAAAACATAATTTAAAATGAATGATGAAAACATAACGGTTACCCAAAGTAACACGTAACTAGGTTACCACATGGGAGAACATAGGTGGAAGGTGAAAATATATACTTAGAGGAAGAGAATAAATATTTTTAGAGAGTGATTTTGGTCATCAATCATAAACAACTGAGTGATAAATGGATAGTTGAAGGCCTCAATGTCATAAATTTTTGATAATTTAAAAGTTCATCAGTTCCATAAAAATTAAGGTATTAGGACAACATTTTATTTCTAGATCGTTTTCCTAAAGTTGAATAATTTTCATTAAAATATATACTTTCATGATTTCAAGATAACCTCGCCCTTTTTTTCCTTGACCAATTTACAATTCATCTATTTCCCTATAAATGAAGGTTGATTTTTCATTCCTGAAATACTAACATATTATGATATCCATGATAAGATATCACATGTGTCATTAGTTACCATCAACACAAAGTTGTTAGAACAGGTTATCCAATATGCATAAATCCTTATGTGGTGAGATAATAATTTAATCCCACAAAATTTATCTATGGTTTAACTTAAACATTTTATAAATGGTCAATCATATAACCCTTCAAAAAGATAAAAATACAAACCATTAGAAATAAGGTCATGAAATCAGCTTAACCTTGACCCCCCATATATAACAAAGTATCTCTTAGTTGTCACATTCCAAACATGTGAATACCATCATCGTATATTCTATTGAAACATGGTAATAACATGAATTATGATAAATCCTTTTACAAAGCATTAATTTTTATTTATTATAATTAATACTAGATATATATCTTATATCCATGTAGTTGTAAACTTTATCCATGATAGTATAGATAATTTTTTTAACAAATACTTTATCAGTTCTCAGGTAATCATTACCATCCAATTTACTTTTTCATGTCCAACATATCTTAATCCAAACATCATTATCTCAACATTCAGAATAAATTAAGGGTTTAATTCCCTTCATCAAAATATCAACTTTCCATAAAATAAATTTTCAACCCCACCCACACCATTCAAAATATCCTTTAAAATCATTAATAAAAAATATAAACTTAATATACTTATATATTTCATGATCCATATAAAATTATATTTGAATTCCAAAACATAGATACATAATTAATCCAAATTAATTCTCAAAGAATTTACTAAGCTTCATTGTTTTATTCCTTAATACCACTTTCCTAGAATGAAAAATATGAATCGTGTCTTAACACTTATCAAACTAAATTTAATTATCCTTGTAAACAATACAATAAGAAAAACACATACCTTTCATATGTTGTTTTTGGTCTCTTCATCATCTGTAGAAAACCCATTAATTATACCACATTGTTGTTTCTATTCATGATCCTTCCACTTAGGACATATATTTTAATAATTATCATAATTTACACATTTAAAACATTCATAAATTGATGATACCTTAGGGGGGGAAATATTCCCATCCACTGGGTTTACTAAACTTTTCATTTTCCATTTTTAGTTACTTGTTTTCTTTATTTATTTTCCACTATCAAAACATCTTCTTATTTATATAAGGAATTCACTTGGGTGATTCTTCCCAAATTATCTACATGTAGGAAACTAAATACTATTTCCTCCATGGTATAAATTACGCAATCTCTCAGTGAACTCATTCCTTATCAACTCTGGTGAGTCTGATAGTTGGTCAATATACATGTAGTTAATCATGTTCTATAAAAACTGATAAGGCTTGATTAGAACATTCTCCACTCAAGTGATCATCGCATTTCACTGCTCATAAAAAAGTTTTCTATCACATTATTCATTAACCTAGTTACTTTTGGTTCCCACAATTAACCTAAACCAAAAAACATAGAGTAAGGAACAGTTGTAATAGTGAGGTACCACATAATCATGAAAAATCACTTATATATTGTCTAAATTATAACAGCTTTGTTAATCTATGACACATTAGGTTTATCCTATGTTATTGATATCTAACTTATTTTTTAAATCCTTTAATATTTTTTGGGATGATTTTTTTAATTCCCAAATCATATCCTCTAGGAGTGTCGAATTAGGGGTGATGTAAGGCTTGTTGTCGTGTACCAGGTTACACTCAATTCAAGCCCAATACACCTTGTCATAGTTTTTACACCCAGGTACATCTATTATAAAACCACATCCACTTTTAATATCAATACATTGATTTATTTCTAGGAAAACTGTCTCTTTAGACTTTACCAAAATTCTAGTTCATTTTATAATACATTTTTTATTCATAGACTTATCCTTAGACATGTCCTTAAAGTTCTTACTAAGGATTTTTCATCCATGTTTCCAAAGGTTGACTAAACCTAGATCTGATACCAACTATAGTGACCCTTTATAAATATACATTAACATTACAGTATTATTTTTTTGGAATACTTAATAAATTATACAGACAAACTATCAATGACTGTATTAGTCTAGTGCCTTTAGAAACATGAAAATATAAACACTGGTATAGAATTCAGATACATTATCTCCCACTAGGCTCTTCATGACTATCACCCTTTTAGACACATCATAGATAATACATATCATCATAACCTGGGGGAAGGGATCATAAAAAGGGGTGATCTTAGATGTTCATTAAGGTTAAGAAAAGGATATATAAAAGAAGAAACATGATATTAAGGGTATGAGAATGTGATCATGACATTGTAAGATCATACCCTTCATAAAAAGGATCATAATTATGAATCATGGATTAAATAATTTTAGTCCATAAGACATTAATCGTAAGGTAATTAAGATCACATCTTATAAAAGTATAACATAGGGACAAGATATGGAATTATGGAAGAAACATAATCATATAAAATGATTTCTATAGTAGTCAAGGAATAGCTTCCAAGTCTATCTTAGTAGTATGGGTTTATTCCCCATACTATATTTCTAGTCATGGTTCCCTCCCATGAAAATCGTTGTTATAAAGGATCACTCCCAAGACCATCTTAGTGAACAGAGTCTTTACTGAACTGATTTCACTCCCTAATCCATCCATGTTAATCTCATGAGATATAAATCATTACATAATGAATTTTAGGGTGATATAGGTCCCAACCATCTCATAATTAAATTATAAATACATGTTCCACAAGATCATGAACAATCATATCATAACCCATGAAATTAAATGAGTATCATAAACAAGTAATCATATCATAACCTATTGAAAAGGGACATGTTACCTAATCATTTAAAAAATCATAAATCATGAAATTAAGTGGGTTTCATAAGCATAAAACCCAAGAAAGGTAAATGGGTTTCATAAACATATAACTAGTAAAAGTGATACGAGTTTTACAAAAAACATGCCATCAAAACATAGACCATTCAACTAAAGTATATGAATGGATCCTTTGAATAATTTTTCCAGAAAGGCATGAGTAACACCAACAGATGATATCTTATATAGAAAATAATTTGTAAAGATCCTTTAAAAACATTTCTTCAAGAAAATATCCTTTCTTCATTGAAAAAATATTTATAAAACATAAATCCTTTTGAAAATAATCTTCATTTAAAATAGGTATGAAAATTTATAATGGAATATTTGAAAAAAATAAAACATTTTTAAAATAATTTTTACATGAAAATTATAATTAAATATTATTTTAAAAAACATTTTTAAAATATGGATTTTTTAAATAAATATATTTTTGACCGAAACGATAAATGAGGTTGAATTTTGTTAAAAAAATCTCAATTATCTTAAGTACCAAAGATTAGAAAAATGGTAGAAATAAATGAGAATATCATCAATTAATAGAGGAAAAGAAAATTCCTGAGGGGTCTTGAGAGATGAATCATAATATTTCATTAATGGAAGCATAGTCACAAACAATCCCAACAAACAAAGATATTATTTCAATAGCCTTTTCTACTTGGTAAATTTGAATCATACTCTATATATAAAAAATGATATTAAATTAATCTTAAAATATCATAAAAATTATTATATTCATAATATAAAATTTAAATGGAATTATATACATACCTTCAAACAATATAGGTTTATAAAAATAATGTGTCTCAAATAAGTTAAATTGATACAAAACTATCTTACAGATTTGGTAACTTTTGAACGGTAAAACCACATGGAAGAGATATCATCAAATGGATATATAAATACCCATAAATTTAAGGATAATAATGATATAATACATTTATAGGAATTATATACACCACACGATGGAATAAATGGTTAATAAATCATAAGTCTTATGTAAATAAAAGTGAGACTAGAATCTTGTTACCTTAAGCCTTGAATTTCACCGTACAAGTTCAAACCTCATGTATAATAAATATAATTTTATTATTAATTTCTACATAATGATATTATTTTATCTAATACCATATATGGTTTGATTATGACTTTATAATACCATCTTGTTACTAATTCCATGTTAAGGTTTCACTTTGGGTTATATTATCTTTATTCTTCGTTCATGTTTTGAATTATTATTCTTGATTGTATTACTTAGATCATGATTTAAATACTTCCATAATCTAAAGCATGATATAAATATCATATATATTCATTATATATGTATTATAATAATTCATAAAGTATATAATGATGAAATGTAATGCGCTTTTCTTGGAGACAGTAGGTCATACGTACGCATGAACGTTGTTTCTATTTTATTATCGTATTGAAAGAAAGTAAGTAAATAACATATATGTGTATATATATATATATATATATTACCATTAAAACAGAATTATTAATTAAAATATGTCATATAAATTTAATAAACCCATCCTTACTACATTCCATATAAGTTGTGAATGAATCATATCGCTTTGAGAAGGCGGTAGTCCACACTTCCACAAACGATGTAATTATATTTACAAAAAATAGAAATCATGAAGATATATTTTATATAATAATTAAATAACAATAAAAAATAAAAAAAATATCATATATATCAGATAAAAATATATTTTCCATCATAATACTCAATCGTGATAGGTGGTAAAGTTAAAAATTAACAACGTCGTTTCACAAGGTGATAGTTCATCGTACACAAGAACAGCATGTTGGCGACCCATTACATGGATGTTTGTGTTTGTGTAGGTAGAAACCTTAGAATAAAAATATAAAATTATACTTATTATATTTAAGTTATTATATAATCATCTAATAATAATATTTTAGGAGTGGATAATGAAAATAAAACAAAGGAGCTTGAGGAAGGATGTTACCTCTTCTCTTGGTAACTCCTCTTGGTTTGCACCACGGAGCTTCCTTGGTTGGATTTCTACAAAAAAAAAAGAGGATTATATGGTTAATATAGGGATTATGGGAGATTATTTTATCATATTTTGGGTGATATAGAGGGATTTATAGTTGTAAATAAGATGGAGGGGTGACAACCTTTTTATAGTAGAGCAGGAGTGGAATTCTTGTAAATTTTTTATAATAAAATTTCACCCATGTTTTTCCAATGAAAAGTGTCTCCAATAATGAACCAAATTAGATAAAGTTAATATAAGTTATATATATGTCCTTAAAATGTATTTTGGAAAATTTTCTATGTCATTTTGTCCCTTAAGTGTAATGTTTAATCCTTTATTAAGTTAATTTTCCCCTTAATCGTAGTAATTAATTTTAATTACTTTCACTAAAATTTTTTGTCAAAAAAATTGAAATTATTGGAAATTAAATATAATTCATATTATAAACATAGAATACATTTTTAAAAATTATAATCACAGAATTATTATATGTTAATTTAAAATTAATCCCACAGATGGGACGATAATACATGCTTTTAAAGTAAAAATTTTCAAAAGTTTTCTATGTTTTTGTATCCAATTACAAAGTGAAACTGATTAAATTGACCTAAATTGGATTAATTGATGTTAAATTTATTTAATAAAATTTTAAAACTTGTTAAAATTATAATTTAAATTTATAAATAAATTAGATGAGAAATCAGTTTTGAATTAAAATTCAATATTTTTCACTATTCACCAAAAAATGAAACTTCACAGAAAAATACCAAAAAATGAAACTTCACAGAAAAATACCAAAAAATCACCCTAAGCTAATTTTTATGTCTTTATTTAAAATATAAAGTTTATTTATCTATATAATATCAATAAAATTTCCAAAAAAGTATTTAAAAATGGTTCACCATTAAAGAGAATTAAAATTACTTTTTAGAAGAATACAACTTTTTATTTATAAAATTGTATTTGTTGTTATATTATACCTATCAAATATACAGTATGAGTATCAATACTATTTATTGAATATGTTATATATAAATTTTATTTAAAATATTTATAAAAAGTGTTTTTTTTATTTATTATGAACAAATTGTGTTTATATATAGAAAAATATTTTTCTTAAAAATGTAATTTCTTTATTTTCAAATAATTATTACATTCACTTATAGTAATTCACAACCAAAGGATTCATTTCATACACATGTGTAAATAATATTTTCACAATTTAGTTAATATTATTCATAAAATCTATTCAATGGATTGGTTGTAGCTATAATAATATTTTAATAATCATATTAATAGTATATTACAATTTGGTAAAAACACGATCTTGCGTGTAACATAAGCTATTGAAGGAACATCATATTGTGTAAAATAAAAGACAACCATAGTTTTTATATTCCTCAAGATGATATATGTGTTGAGTGTAGTGCACCCTATCCAAACATAGTACATTAATATGAAAAACTATATTCATTGATGTGTAAATTTTATAATTTCAAAACGATTAATTTAATTAGAAAAAAACATTTTACAAAATCTTGGGGAGTTACATGTTACACAGATAAGAGTTTTATTTTAGGATTTCATAGTGATCATTTTTCCTATAAAATTGTGAAAAATTTATTGTGAAATATACCCAAATTTTTTTGCTGACTTGAGTTAAATGGTAAGGGTTCAAGAGTGATACCCTATAACTACATTTGGATGTATTAAAATAATGGATGATGAGATTTATAGTTTAATAATAGGTAATAATTATTGTTTTATATTGGTAAATGGGTATTTTATGGTGTTATAACCTTTGGTTTTACCTTAGAGATCATTTAAGAGCTTGGAATTGGATGAATTGCAACGTCCCTCATAAGGCCCAATATAACAATATAAGAATTTTACAAGGTATGGACTAGTGTATTGACCCCAAAATTAAGTATTCTACTTCGAGATTTAGTATGGGTTTTTTATAAATAATGCCTAATTGATATAAAATCGCCTTATAGGGGATCAAATTGAAAGAAGGATAGTATGGCTCATCCTATGTGACTGAATGAAATAACCTTATTTGGGTAGGCTGATTGGCTAACTATTTTTTGTTGGTCAAATTGAGATTCGGGATAGGGTAATTATGAGTGATGGACTATAGGTCTTCTAAACATTTATGGGACCATCATGAGAATGTTGATTTAATCATAGTATAGATTTCCTCTAAGTAGAGTGTATAGATGTGTGATGTATGGTATGTCATGATTGTTTGTAAATGTCTAGGTTTGATGAAAGAGAAAAAAAATGCATGGGACATGGTATATTAATAGTTGAGGGATAGAATGTGGGTTTTGTAATTCCATTTGATTATTTATTTCTTATCATGGCCTTTAAAATGATATGTTGTGAATTTATTCAATTGGAAGAGGGAATCGTATATATATGTACTCCCATGTGGTATGGATTATTATTATAATTTTATGGGTGAATTTATATTGAGGATTCATGTGATGTTGATTGATACTATAGAAATAAAAAATGGTATGATTTGATATTCCCCCATCTTGTAGATTGTTACTATGACTATGAAGTACATATTCCAAGGCACCCAATAATTTTTATTATGAATAGGTGATAACACATGTATCAAAGACCCCCTATGTGTGTATTATAACGAGTGGGTCCTGTTTTTCATGGAATCCAGTGGTTTGGATTATGAAAGGTGTTCTTCACCAGCATTGGACAAGTTGGTGTTATTGAATTTAATTTTTTTTGTAGACTATTGAATATTTAATTATTGAACGGAACATATACTCATATATATACATTATGAAATATTTTATGGAACCAATTATAATGTCTTATAAATTAATATTCTCACACCATACATATGAATCTTGGTGGATGTTATAACCTTGTTTTTTAGATATATGATAGTATAAGGGCCTCAATATATGTGATTGAGCTAGAGTACCTTAAAAAGAATGCGGATATTATTTTAAGGAATATCTAAGAACTTTTGAATCTGTGTTTAAATGTATTTAAATTTTTTCATTTTTTGTATATTTATTGTATATGATCAAACCTCGGGTGATCACTATTTTGATAAATAACTATGTGACAAGACATGGGTTTTATATTTACTATTTCATGGTGTTAAATTATTATTTTGTTTTGATTATTTCTATGATTCCACATGTTTACCATGTTTTTAATATTTATACATGTTAATTGATTTATTATTATTGTATTGTTATCATATCGATTACATCATATCCTTGTGTTATGAAATAATCCATTTCTATTAGTCATCATCCTTTGAAATATGGGGAGGTGAACCTAAGAAAATGCGGAATTCCATCTCGATTTAGGAAAACTCTGCCAAGATATTACTAAAATTCACTCTTACTCATGATATTTAAAGTGATAAGGATATTGATATCTTTAAAATTAGATTATGTAATAATCCATTAAAAGTATTAATCATGGTAACACTAATTATAACCTTTGAAAAATTTATTTAAAAATTAGTATGAAAATAATTAAATATTTAATAGTTTTTTTAGATTTCAATAATATTATACCCTTTCCATCATTAGTTTTTTCCCTATGAATATCACTAATAATTTTTTTAATGAGTTGAATTAAAATTATATGAAATTCAATCATTTTGGATATAATTATTTTTTTATGTAGGTTTTTAGTTAATAGTGAAAATATTTTTGACAAAATTGATGATATCAAGGGAGTTATAAAAAATAATATTAATGGATATCACATGTAGTTATGCTTATGGACTTAATTTATCAATCTCATATACATTACTATTCTTTACCAATACAAACATTTTTTTATATATTTTACTTAGAAGATATGAAATCACATGAGTTGGTAAATATATTTTTAGAATATGAATATGGAATAAGGTCATTTTTTGAAATATTTTTTAAATCCTATTTCAAATGTGAATATATAAGAAATTCACAGGGTATGACATGAATGTATTAAAGGTAAATCATATGCCTCAATTTTGGGATTACAATAAAATCATTATATAAGATATCATGCTATTTTTAACGAGTTAAAATTAAAATATTAACCCCACAAGCTATAATTTATATTTCATTAAATGAAACATGTAGGAAAATATGGTTGGATGAGGGTTACAATAGTAGTAACTAAAGTAAGAATTCACTCGAATGTTCTAAAACATACAAATGAATATATGTACACTCAAAGAGTTTTCCCAAGGTCTATTTGAAAGGATACTGTCATTGGGGTGTGTGATACATAAACTAAGTCTTGCTAGAATCCCCCTTTACCTAAAAATATCTATAATTAAATATGATTAATAATTTTAGCTATGTAATATTTTAGGATATGTGATATTAGAACATTTAAATAGTTAACAGAATATAATATTTTATATCATTTCTTAGGTGCATAAGAAAATTCATCTATTTTATCAGATCATAGATTTTGTTATTGGATATTGTATGTTATAATGGTTCCATTTCATAAATAAAAATAGGGAATCATATAGTATTTGTTATATCACGGATCATAGTAAAATATGACTTCACTGTATTATTTCACTCTTCCAAGGCTTATCATGATCCACAACACTCATGAGGACTGATTAATTCCAATATAGGCCATTAATGTGTATGGTTAATATTACACGTTCCATATTGTAAGTCATGAATTCTAAACTAGTAATAATACTCAATTGAAATCCACATCCTCTATGTTAGTCTTACATGTTCCATAATCCTCATTCACTTTTGCCATTGATTTTTTCATGCACAACCATTTTTATCATATGGTACAATAGATAGCACCCACTGAAACCTACCACATATATCAAGACACAATTTATTATTTAGGTATATCATAGATTTTAGTATACTTTAAAAAAATTATATTTCTAAATTCCATTATGGATTGCATTAATGATTTATAAATAGTTTCTAAATAATAAGAAAACTTACTTTGATATATTTTTTATTTATAATGTGTTTATAAATTAATTAGTTACAATTTTTTTATGATTAATTATTAACTGTTTTTAATCATATATTAAATAAATATCTTATAATATTGATTATTAATATTTATACAACTTTTAAAATTATGTGGAATTAATTTTAATTTATATATTTAATGTTTATATGGATCCTATAATATTAATTTATAAAATGTTTTTAAATTACAAAATAAAGGAGAAATATAAATGATTATATTTTTATATTATAAATTTTTCTTAATTATTTAATTTTGAAATGATAAAATTTAAAATTTATTTAAACCACCTCAAAATAATTTTGATATTTCATTTGATAATGATTAAAATAAAATTATATATACGATATTTAGATTATCTAAATATTTTACATTATATAACTGAAATATAAACTATTTATGTTTCATTTAAGATCATATTTTAAAATTAAATCCCCTAAAAAAATAATATGAAGGATTTAATTTTGGAAATAATCATAAAGTGTTCATAATTACTTTATTTTTGAATTATTGATAAATTGTTTATCATGTTTTAGTATAGGAAATGTTAATTTACTAAATTTATTCTATTCTTTATTCATGTATATAATTGTTATATTATGAATATGTGTTTGTTTTTGTTTAATAAATTAAATTTATTATATAAATGTCCATACAGTCATTCAAGTAGTTTCATACTAGGTATTATAATTGGTTTATTTTTATTCCCCATTGAATTTGGATTGTACTAGGTTATGATCTTGAATTAAGAAATGACATAGGGTTTATAAATATTAGGGGTTATAATTATGATTAAATTGAAGTATGTACTATGTATCCTTTTATAAATAGACATAGGGTTAGACTTCCCATGGGATTAGAGTCTTATACCTTGTATAGAAAAGTAGGGATTTGAAATTTGTTGCTCCAATATTATTATTGAGGTGGTTTTTGGTCTCATATGATTTCAAGCCATTAAATGAATGGTTATTATGGACCTTAATCATATGATTCATATGGATATGTATGAATATAGTTTTAGTTTAATTTTTGTTAGTGAAAAAAACTACAAGTTGTTTAAACTGTTACAAATAAATATGGTTTGATCATATTGACTTAGCTGAAGGAATAGGATCACAAAATAAATCATTTGAGGCATAAATATTTATAAAGTAAATATTATGGGATTATATAGTGATATTAAATCACCTTATAATACTTAGTATTAGATTACATCCAGTGAAACATTTCTCAAGACCCAAATCTTCCAAAGGGGAAGGATATGCCGAATTTAAGTGTTGCAACATTATATTATGTAAGAGAAGAAAGTAACGATGTTACACTAACTTTTATGTTCCTCATTAATGTAATTTACATTGGGTTACACATAATTGGGTAACTCTGGCTTTTATAATACCAGAGGAATTGAGTTGACATAATCCATATGATGGATTGAGAAATGATTTTTTCATTAAACTATCCTATAGTCATATGTGATATGTTTGGCATGATTTCATACTAAATATAGAAATTTATTATTTACTTACTCAAATGGTGTAAATCATGGTGAAATATATATCATATCCCACTAATTAATATTATGTAATTTAATATGTGTCATCATTTTAGAAAGAAAAACTTATATAAAATTCATCATTAAATTTTTCTAAAACATTACAGTCATTTGATAAATATTTTTTTATATAAATTTACCATTCTCATTATCTATCTTAACTTTTATACCATTCACAAATAAATGAGAATATTATTATAAGAAACCACATCAATTGTTGCAAAATTTAAAAAACAAATATGAAAATTCTATAGCTTGGTAAACAACCTTCCTGAGTAATAAACTATTGAACTTTTTCAACACATGAATATAGATTCTTATAACAAGAATATAATGATTCACTCAAGGTTTGAGAGGAATTATATATAAGATAACCAATATAACATTATCCTCTACTCATATATTCAATATGATTGAGTATGTTAATGACTTTGTGAGAGTAAAAATTATCTATAAGGATTGTTCTAGTCATGGAATTAATTCCATTGTAAATGATCTAACAATATAAATGATTTCAAGAAACATTTTCCCTATTTTATCAAAGTGTTAAGGATATATGAACTAGGAATGTGATTTCTAATTTATGGGGATATATCAATAGTAAAAGTGACTAAAATTTCAAACCATAAAGAAAAAAAGTTAATTTGAGAATCTAATAATGTTCCTTTATAATAGTTTATAAAATTTATATAAATATAAAGGTAAAATTGGGAAGGGAGGAATATTGTTTAGTAGGTTGGAGTCAGTTATAGTACCTTAAAATCCATCAATATTCAAAGATTGGTATTGGTGTTTATAACAGCCCTGATCTATATTTCACACTTAAACGTAATTTATTACATAACATATTCACTTGATACAACATAGAAGATTTAGAGGTCTAGTGTCTTTCCGGATTAGTACCATTACATAACAACTTAAAAAATGAAATACACATCTTTATTGAAAACTTCTTTTACATGACCACACACATTCCTTCGTAATTAGCATTGTATGGGATAACCAGAGGACATGGATGAGAAAAGGGTGAGTTATAAATCCCAGTAAGAGATTAAAAAGGCCTAACATGAAGAATACAGTACATGTTAGGAAATAGTAACATCAATGGATCATAAGAGAAACATGAACCTAAAGGCATGATATAGCATGATTATCATAACATAGAAATGTGGCAACAACATTTAACATGATATTAGCATGATCCAAGGATCATTGCACATGTAACATGATTAAACCCTCATTGCACTTTAATTATATTTAGTAAACCCTTATTTCACTTGATGTATCATGATACTAATATCTACCCAATTCATTTGACTGCAATCAGGGTGCACCCTTCTTAATCATTTCATTTCATGCATAAGTTTGCCACATGGATCATATAGAATGGATTCATTAAACATCATTATTTATTCCACGATAAAGGACTTTAGAATTCATACATGAAACTCTATAATCAATAATTAAATGTGCATAAATTTGAATACCCTTGATAGATAAATGGGCATGGTGTTCACTACATGATGACTTTGGCTTGGAAAATTGTGGTGCAATTTCGGTAGCATAACAGTGTGACATAAGAATTCATAAAATTGGATGATGGGAGAGAAATTGGTGTATCATAATATTTACATGAAATGGACAGTAAGTGGTTCATATAGATACATTTCCAAACATATTTAATGGAATTTAGATTCATAATACAAAAGAATTGCTTGAATGTAAATGAAAAGAAGGAAATTCCTTACGTAATTTCAGCATGGTAACAGGTGTACATGGGAGGAATTAATGAGAGAGAAAGGGGTATCTCATTATTGAAATGTAATTAGGTTAGTATAGGGGAGGTTTTAAATCACACCCCAATATTTTTAATTAAAAAGACAAAGGTATGGTAACATAAATAAACTTGGAAAAAAGTGAGAAAGGAAGAAATCTCTTACTTGGAAGTGTGATCCCAAAGGATTGGGAGGGGCTTTAGAGAGGCTTCTTAGGATCTTAGGGTACCCTGGAAAGATTATAAATAGAGGATGTAAGATGTTGGTCAAGGTCTAAGGTCTTTTAGTGAATAAAAGTGGCCGATTGGGTGGGTTTTATAAGAAAAGGGGGGGAATTCTTTATTATTTAGGTTTTTGACACCACACATTAAACTAATCAAAACCAAAAAATTTCCCATGTTTTTTGAAAAAAAATTTTGCCAAAGGGGAGTGGGAAAAAATATTTTATAAGGTTAATGGCCGAACTTCTTAAAAAATTAGTCTTTCTTATGTAGAGGTGAGTCACACTCTCAAGGAAATTATTTTAAAAAGTTAAAATATTTTATAAGCCTTGTAGGGTCCACTAAAGCATTGTAAAATAAATAAAACAAACCTAAAATCACATTATTTTAATGTAAAACATATATTGGCAGAACAACGAATTTTTAGTATTTTATTACATCGTTATTGGGTCATTATGATGTCATAAAGCACATTTTATAATTAAATGGTATTTAATTTCTACCCAAAAAATAGAATATCTCACAAAATTATGAAAATTCACCATTGGATAATTTATATGTCATGATTCCAAAATTAATATTAATTGTATCTAAATAATTTTCTAAATATTTGAATCTTTACTTCTAAAATAAAAACTGACAATTATAAAAAAAATCATGGGTTTTGACAAAAACAGCTTTCAAACCATAATAAAAATCACAATTGTATTCATAAAAATTTTACAATCATTTATATTAAATAAAAAGTAATTTAGTAATAATATTTTATTAAAATATTATATATTTCAAAAATCCATTAATTCATCAAAATAGATTCCTTAATTGAATATTAACTAAAAGTACTATTTGTGCTTTAAAAACTATTTACAAAGTAACAATAATAAATGAATATATATTCTTTATTCTATACCAAATTAATACACATAATCACAGTTCTAGGGTATTGTTTAATAACCCCTTATAACACCCACATAATATTGAAGGGTAAGGTGTGACATGGCGATAGACTCTTGGGGAGGCTCAAATAACATCGCTCGTGTGGTAATCTCTATTAACTTCCACTACTACCATAGTTAGTTCTGTTCGAGCTTAACGTGTTGAAGATTGGATTGGTCTTGGTAAAGAGTAGAGCCCAGTGATGCAACCTCCTTTCCGAGCTCTGACAAATGGGCTTCATATGGAGCAATTCTACTATATGAGGCCATCGCTTCTTTTGTCTGAGTAAATTGGATTTGTTAAAGCCCTATATTTATACTAATCATGTGATCACAATTAAATTACTATATTACCAACATTTATAATTATTAATGGTATTTTAAAATCCAAAAACATAAAACCAAAGAACTGCATGTTTTATATAACCATTTTACATAATAAGACAATTAATTAGATCAAGAGAAATTTCCATTGATAAAAATTTGGGTCGTTACAATCTTCCCCCCTTAAGAAATTTCTCCCTTGAAAATTTTATTTCCCACACTAAAACAGATGAGAGTAACTATAATTAATCACATCCTCCAATTCCCATTTTTCCTCTTCAAACATGTGGTTTTTCCACAACACCTTGACGAGGGGCATTGTCTTTTTTTGTAGAACTTTTTCCCTATAATCTAAGATCTTCGTCGTCTTCTCTTCATAGGAGAGGTCATTCTCTAGTGGTATCACCTTTGGATTGAGTACATGCGATGGTTCAGGTATGTACTTCATCAAGAGTGATACATGGAATATATCATGTACTTGAGATTGGTTCAGTGGGATTGTTAGTCGAAATGCCACTGCTCCAATGCGATCAAGGATCTCAAAAGGAACGATGTACCTTAGAATAAGCTTCCCCTTCTTCCCAAATCTCATAACTCTCTTCCATGGTGATATGTGGAGGAATACCATGTCTCCGACATCAATATATAGGTATTGTTGATGATTATCAGCATAACTCTTTTGTCGACTCTAAGAAGCTTTAATGTCCTGCTAGATGGTCTTAACCTTCTCCAGAATTTCTTCAACCATTTCTGGAAAAAGAATTTTTTTGCACCCCAACTTCATCCCAACATGCTAGTGTTATACACCTCTTCCCATAAAGGGATTTATAAGGATCCATTTGGATTCTTGAGTAGAAACTGTTATTGTTAGATAACTCAACCAGAGGAAGATTTTTATTTCATCCTCATTTGAAGTCCATTGAGTGTGCTCTCAACATGTCCTCAAGTGTTTAGATAGTCTGCTCAGATTGACCATCAGTTTGAGTATGATAAGTCATACTAAAGATCAGATCAGTATTCAGATCATGTAGAATACTCTTCCAAAACATAGAGGTGAACCTTGGATCTCGATCGGATACAATCGATAGTGGTACTCCATGTAGCCTTACCATATATTTAATGTATATTCATGCCAGTTGATCCAATGAGAAATCCTCTCGAATTTCAATGAAGTTTGAATTCTTTGTAAGAAGATCCATAATAACCCAAATAGCATTGTTTACTTTGGATGTATTCAAAAGTCCGGTGATAAAGTACATAGTGATTTTCTCCCATTTCCATATTGGTATAGGTAATGGATGCATCATCCCCTTAGACTTCTGCCTCTTAGCCTTCACTTGATAACATACTAGACACTTTTATGTATACTCAATGATCTCCTTTATCATGTTATCCCACCGATAATGCTCTCAGATATCTCGATACATATTTTTGTTTCCTAGGTTAGTGGAGAAATTTTAACTATTTGAATCATCCAAAAGTTCATTATTTAACTCTGGATTTGATAGAACACATAGTCTTATAATAAATATCACAATTCCTTATTCTCTAATGTTAATCTCCAAATATTTCCCTTTTTTGATAGTTTTCACTTTCTTCTGAATTCTCACATCATCCTTTTTTATCATCCTTTAACCTTTCCAAAAGAAATGTTTGGGCAATAATTTGTGAAAGGATTGATTATGTTCCCTTCTTTATAATTTCCATGTCTATATTATTCAAATCTAAGAAGATTTGATCCTTTTAAATTCTCATAAATGATAGAATCATTAGATCCTTTTAACATAGAGAATCCTCCCCCTTGTTCACTTTCCTAGGGTGGTAATGTATTGGGCAGTCATAGTCTTTGATCATCTCTAACCATATTTGTTGGAGCATCTTCAGATATTTTTGTGTAAATATATACTTGAGGCTTTTGTAATCTGTATATATTTTACACTTATCCCTAAATAGGTAAGGTTGCTAAATTTTTAAAGTGAATATTATTTCATCCAACTCCAGATCATGTGTTGGATAGTTTTTATCATGAACGTTCAATTTCCATTAAGCATAGTCAATGAATTTTTCATTTTACATCAACACACAGCCCATAACCTTCTTTAATGCATCACTAAATACCACAAAAAGTTCTCCACATGTGGGTAGTGTGATCACGGCTATAGTGATAAGCCTCCTTTTCAAATTCTTGAGGCTATCTTTGCATTCATCACTCCATGAAAAATTTACTCCCTTCCGAGTTAGCTTGGTAAGAGGGTTGGAAAATAATGATAAATTTCTCACAAATCGGCGATAATATCCAGCTAACCCCAGGAATCTATGGATATCTGTTAGAGATGTTGGCCTTGAAAATCCCTCAATTGTAGTTATCTTGGAGGAATACACGGATATTCCATTTCTTGTGATGATATGACCCAATAATGATACCTCCTTCAACCAGAACTCATTCTTGTTGTACTTTTCATGGAGATTCTGCTTTCACAAGGTCTATACTATAGTGCTTAAATGCTCCTCATGCTCCTCCCTGGTTTTGGAGTATATTAGAATATTGTCTATGAAGACTACCACAAATTTTTTGAGTTAATATCTAAAGAATCTATTCATCAATTCCATAAAGATTTATGGAGAATTAGTGAGTCTGAAAGAAATTACCAAGAATTCATAGTGCTCGTATCTTGTACGAATAGCAGTCTTGGGGATATCCTATTTCTTCACCCTTACTTGGTAATATCCTGACCACAAATCCACCTTGGAGAATTATTTTTCTCCACTTATCTTATTGAAATTTTCATCAATTAGTGGCAGAGGATACTTCTTCTTTATAGTTATTTTTTTGATCTCATGATAATCAATGCAAAGGTGCATTGACCCATCCTTCTTCTTGATGAAGAGGACTGGTGCACCCCACGGTGAAGCACTTGGGCGTATAAACCATTTATCCATATTCTCCTGTAGTTGTTTCTTCATATCCTCAAGCTCCACAATATCCATTCTATATGGAGTCTTGGATATTATAAATTCCCTAAGAATAAGATCAATTAAGAATTCAACATCCCTTCTACGAGAAAGACCAGGAAATTCCTCGAGAAACACTTCATTAAATTCCCTCACAATGGGCACGACTTCAAGGATGTTTTCTTCCTTAGACTCAATCATCTGAGTAAGATATGTATTCTCATAGGGCAGTAATATCCATTCTTGAGATGATGGTTATAAAAATATCCATCCCCCTCCTTGTACTTGTACAGAATTGGGGGTCGATTCTCCATATGGAGATGATTTACCTATCATAACAATTTATGTTGGCTCTATATAAGGAAAGACAATACATGCCAATAATTGCATCAAATTTCACTAGAGAGAGTATGACAAGGTTCATCGGGAAGTTCAATCTACAAATTATGACAGGGTAGGAGTTATATTCATGGGATGCAATGATTTACCCATTTTCCATTCTCACCGACATCTTTACTTCCATGATTTTTAGTGGTGTTTGGATCATTATACTAATATTTATGGATATAAACAAATTTATATAACATAAATCAAAAAGTAAATTAACTATTCATGAATTAATAACTAGAAAACCTGTCACCACTTATTTGTTGGGTTTCACATCATAGGTAGTGATAGAAAAAGCTTACCCTTTCTTCCTTGTAGGTTGTTGGTTTCCTTTAAATACCCTTGGCATAGGGAACTGGTATGAAAAGTTCTCTGGTTCTTTGCAGTTGAAGAAATGAACAACACGTTGAGAGCCAAACAAAAAATTACATTCCTCTATCGTAGTTGCACGTTTTTCATGTCATCAGTTAATGGAAAGGTTCCCTTCTATTCCACATCTAAAGCATTTCCTCATCCCCTTTAGTCAATTTCAGGGGTTCTTATTTCCACACCTTTGGAAAGTGGGGTGCTGGATTTTCTTAGTATCATTGGATTTATCCATCATATCGTCAGAATTAAAGTCCACCTTACGTTTCTTATCCCTGTGACACCCTTGAGATTTTCCGATCTCCATTTCAACTTTGAGGGAACATCAGACAATATCTTCATAGCTCTCGAAGTCACAGATCGCTAGGTATTTATATAGTCTAGGTTTTATCCCACCAATGAAATGGTGAACCATGAATTTGGGGGTAAGGACAAAGTCAGAGGAATATCGTGAAAGCCTTGTGATGTTTTCCTCATATGCTCTGATGGATTCATCATCTTTTTTTCTTGATGGAAATTAATTCCCTTTCCATTTTAAGTTGGATGGTGCAAGGAAAATATTTATCAAAAAATGATTTCTGGAAAATCCTTCCATTCCAATGCCTCGATCTTCTCTTCTAGCATCATATTTTTTCTCAATGTCCACCATTGATCAGCTTCACCCTCCATACAATAAGTATCCACAAGAACCTTCTCTTGTTAGGAACATTGAAGGATATAGAAGAACTTTTCAATGGAGTTGATATGTTGTTCATCAATTGAGAAATCAGATGATCCATTAAAAGTAGGGGTCCTTTGTCCCATGAAACTCTCAATTGTGACTTGATATTTCTTGGGGGGGTGAATCTACTTCTTGACCCATGTTTCTAATAAAAACATTATTTAATTGAGAGAGTATCATGAAAAAGTTTTCAATTCCCACTCCCATCAGATTGGGCATGTCATTAGAACAGTAATCACGTTGATCTCCACATCAGTTGTTAGCCCGTGTCCTCCTATTATCGACTATTTTTTAGAATAAAAGGAATGTTAGGGGAAACACATAAAGGGTAATCCAAAGAAAAAAATGGTTGACTTATAAATTAATTTTATTTCCTTAACTTATTAATTTATAGGCTTAAATCTATGTTATCCATGATCTACGTACCAACATATATTATTAGGGGAATTTTTATTATTCCTTTAATAATTGTTCGTACTAAGCTTATGAATTTTCTAAAGCATATCTCCTGGGACTTTTGTAACCAAGAGTGCAGAAAGTACCATTGTCTTGCACTAGTTCACGTTCGAGTCTAGATCAAAGTGGTGTTTCAGGTTTTACCCGTAGATACATCTGTGTCAGAGCCACCTCTACTTGATTGTATCCAAACAAGGATGTATTTTCTTGATAAAACACTTAATAAATACTCACAAAAATCTAGTGATTTTTTTATTATTCTTAGTCTTATACCTAAGGATTCCACTATGGTTTTCTAATCCAAATCCAAAAAACCTATCCTCAGAAATGAACGATAACAATCGTTCTCTTTATTTCACACGTAAACATAATTTATTACATAAACTATTCACTTTATACTACATAGATGATCGATATTTCTAGTGTCTTTGGGGATTAGGAACATTACATAACAACTTAAAACATAAAATACACATCTTTATTGAAAAATTCTTTTACATTACCACACACATTCCTTCGTACTTAGCATTGCATGGGATAACCTGGGGACATTTATAAAAAAGGGTGAGCTATAAAGCCTAGTAAATGTGTAAAAGGGAATAACATGAAGAATATAGTACATGTTATGCAATATTAATATCAAGGGAGAATAAGAGAAACATGAACATAAAGTCATGATATAACACTATTATCATAACATGGAAATGTGGCAACAACATTTAACCTGATATTAACATGAGCCAAGGCTCATTGCACATGGATCATGAGTAAACCCTCATTAAACTTAAATTAGCATGATTAAACCCTAGTTTTACTTAATGTATCATGATACTAATCTTAACCCAATGCATTGTAGCACTATCTGGGCTTACCCTTCTTAATCATTTCATTTCATTCATAAGTGTGCCACATGGATCATATAACATGGATTCAGTAAACATCATCATTTATTCCACGATAAATGAATTTAGAATTAATAAATGAAAATAAATAATAATAAAAATTAAATGTGCATAAATTTGAATACCTTGATAGAGAAATGGTCATAGTATTCACTACTCAATGACTTTGGATTGGAAAATCACAGTGCAATTTCGGAAGCATAACGGTGTGACATAAGAATTCATAAAAATGATTGATGAGAGAGAAATGGGTGTATCATCATATATAAATGAAATGGACATTAATTTGGGTAATATAGATACATGTACCAACATATGTAATGGAATTTATATTCATAGTACAAAATAATTTCTTGAATGTAAATGGGGAGAGAGAAATTCCTTACAGAATTTTGGCATGCTAATGGGTGTACATGGGTGGCATTAATGAGAGATAAAGGGGTATATAATCATTCAAATGTAATATGGGTAGTATAGGAGAAGTTCTAAATCACACTCCAACATTATTAATTGAAAATACAAAGGTATATCAATATAAAGAAACTTGGACAAAAACGGGAAAGGAAGAAACCCCTTACTTGGAAGTGTGATCCAAAAGGCATAAGAGGGGATTGAGAGAGGCTTATTGGGATCATCAGGAACCTTGGTAGGATTATAGAGAGAATTGGGTAGAGGTTTTTTGAGCTCTAAAGTCTTTTATTGAAGAGAAGTGGGAGCTTGGGTGGGATTATATAGGAAAAGGGAGGGAATTCTTTATTATTTAGGTTTTGGACACCACACATTAAACTAGTCAAAACCACAAACCATCCCATGGTTTTGGACCATGGTTTTATCCAAAGGGGAGTGTAAAAAATTATTTTATAAATCCAATGGACGAAATTCTTAAAATATTAGGCTTGTTTATGTGGAGGTGAGTCACACTCTTAAAGAATCAGTTAAAAAAGTTAAAATGTTTTATAAGCCTTCCAGGGTACACTAAACCTTTGTAAAATAAATCAAAAAAACCTAAAATCACATTATTTTAATGGTGAAACATATATTGTCCAAACATATCATTTTTAGTACTTTATTATATCACTATTTGGTCATTATAATGTCATAAAACACATTATATAATTAAACGGTATTTAATTTTTACCCAAAAATTCGACTGTCTCATAAAATTATGAAAAATTATCTGTTGGATAATTTAAATTTCATGATTCAATAAATAATATTCATTTTATCTAAATAATTTTTTAAATATTTGAATTTTTACTTTTAAAATAAAAACTGATATTTATCGAAAATTCATGGGTTTTGAAAAAAACAGCTTTCAAACCTTAATAAAAATCACAATTGTATTTAGAAAAATTATACAATCATTTACATTTAATAAAAAATAATTTAGTAATAATATTTTATGAAAATATTATTTAATTCAAAAATCCATTAATTCATAAAAATAGATTCCTTAATTTAATATTAACTAAAAGTATTAGTTGTACTTTTAAAATTATTTACAAAGTAACAATAATAAAATGAATGTATATTATTTATTCTATAAAAAAATAAAACACATAATCATAGTGATATGGTATTGTTACAAAACCACTTATAACACCTACATAAGACCAAAGGGTAAGGTGTGTGATGGTGACAGACTCTTGGGGAGTCACAAATAACATCGCTCATGTTGTAATATCTATTAACTTCCACTTATCCCCTAGGCGGTTCTATTCAAGAATAACGTGTTGAACCTCATATTGGGCTTGGTCAAGAAAAAATCTCAATAATGCCACCTCATTTCTAAGCTCTGACAAATGGGCTACATACAAATCAATTCTAGTGGATGAGTTCGTCACTCCCTTTTTCTTAGTAAATTGGATTTGTTAAAGCCCTATATTTATACTATTCATGTGATCATTGTTCAACAACTATATTAGTAATGGTAACAATTCTTAACGGTATTTTAAAATCCAAAAACATAAAACTAAAGAATTTAATATGGTATATAACCATTTTACAAAATAATACATTGAATTAAATCAAGATGAATTTTAGTTGATAAATGTTTGGGTTGTTGCAATGTTATAAGAATCAATTAATTGATTTTGAAAAGAAATTTTATATTGTATGATTTTTTACAAATGTTTTAGATTTATAAGAATTCAAAATCAAGGAAATAATTGACACATACTATAATTAGAGATTTTTTTTCATAAAAAGGGGTTTTTAATAAACAATAAAAATATGCACATAGTTTATGAGTCATCATATTATATAAAATAATATAAAATAAGAAAAGAATAAAAGTGTTTGGACCAAAAGTGGTTTAGATACCCTAAGAGGGGTGTGAATCATGGTATGGATATTCATTTCATAAATATCCATGCCCATCTAGATCATGAGATATTTATTATAAGGATCTCCTATTTTAGTCTTTTAATATTATATTGATCTTATCCTTTCCATCTATATCTGATGGTGATGAATAGAAAGTAAAGAAAGTAATAAATTAAAAGGATACATAGATTTTTAGTTGGTTCACCCTCACTGGGCTACATCCAATGATCATTCAAAAGAAATGTTCAAATGTGTCAAATCCACTAAAATGAACTTTTTATGGTTTATATTAGGACACTCCGGTCATGGATCACTTACCTTACAATGTTTTGGGAAGATTCACTATCTCTATGGGATCACATCCCTCACACTTCCCTATTATGGTAACTACTTTAAAATCAAAAACTATTAGCATATAGTAGAAATAAAATTATCTTTTATTGTTGATACTTGTACAAAATGTAAGATAGTTTCTTTAAAATTAATATTCTCCTTCATATCCTTGATGTGAACAACCCCTTGAGCATAACCATTGCATGAGATTATTATGGAAACTCCACCTTATATTAGAAAGGTTGTCAATATATCCCAAGTATTCCAAATTTTCAAAAAATTTCTCAAATCCCTTAAATTGTTTGAATTAAGATCCTCCATCATTATTCACTACTTGGGACATATAAATTAGTAAAATACTTCTGAAAACATTGTTAGGACCTAAAAAAACCTATGAATTCTTCTTCTTCTTATTCTGAATTTAAATATGAAAATGGTACAATTCTTAGGGTAACCACAGGATATTTATCCTTGTGTGAAGCCCTAGTGTGTGACCCTTTCATAATTCCCCTTAATAAGATTCCTATGAATGTCCCCTTCATGAGATCCCTCCATAATACTCCTTTATGATAACTCATTTAGTTTAGAAGAATCACATGACTTAGGCATAAGACCCTATTATAGTTAAGTGTATCATATGAGATTAACTAGTCTGCCTATGTGGGAAATGGCCAATGCATATCTCCCTTTCAATGATACCTTCATGATACCCCTTTTAACGACCTCTCTATGGGATCTCTTCTATAGAACTTCTTCTATTTACCCAAATCACATGACTCTGTTTCAATACCTTGTTATTATCTTTCTAAATAATTTTCTTCGGATCAAGACACTTCATAAAACTACTCTACCTCTTAAGGATGGATTATGGGTTATTTTTTCTCACAAATTAACTTTAATAACATTATAAATCATGGTTATCTGTCTATTTTACTACCTTAGTATTCATTATTATGTTCTTCTCATGATCCCTTCACATGATCAAAATAAAATCATGCATTGTTTAGAGACATTGAATTATATCTCTTCATATGATCCCATCATGAGATACAAAGAAAATAATGCACCCTTTATATGATCCAATCATGAGTTCCTAATACAATCATGTGGTAAACGAAATTTTCCTATAGTGCTTCATAAGATCTCATCATCTGATCCAATCATAATTGTGTGGTCATGATTTCAAAAAACCATGAGATATCTCCATCATTTCTGACCTCCCTTTCTACATGTGCTTCATGTGATCTATTGGTGAGATCCCTTGAAAATAAAATGGTGTCTTGAAGTGATTATCATAAATTTTTTTATAGATCCCTATAAAATCATGTGGTATCTACAAGTTATTTTCATGATCTCATCATGAGATCCATCAATGATCTTATGGTGTCTTCAAGTGTATCAACTGATCTCAATGTGAGATCCTATGAAAATATTGTGATGTCTTCAAGTGAATTATTTGTTGTACCTCTCGTACCCCTCGTGGTTTAATTTTCATGATCACAATCACTCTCTTTTTTATATAATATTGTTTTAAGTGTTTTTGTTGATAGGAAAAAGGTTGCCAAGGAATTGGGCCAAGAAGGACTGAAAGTGGACTGATTTCAGTCCACCGGCCAACCGGTGGATGCCCACCGGCCAGCCGATGGAGTCTAGACAGAAGGCATCCCCTCTGTCCAGACCACCGGCCAACCGGTGTCCCATCACCGGCCAGCCGGTGGAACCCAGACAAATAGTGTCACCTACTGTCTCAGCACCGGCCAACCGGTGGCCTCCTCACCGGCCAGCCGGTGGTGCCTGGGCAGAAGCCCTCCCCATTTTCCAAAGCACCGGCCAACCGGTGTCCAAGCACCGGTCAGCCGGTGGAGCCAGTCAAACTAGCCGTTGGGCTTTAACCAGACTTGTCCACTTGACCCCCAACGGCTCCGAAGGCCTCTCCAACGGCTCTGAAGCCCCCCAAAGGCAATTTGAGGGTTCCCCCTCTATAAATAAAGGACTAGGAAGCCCCGGAAACGTACGGTAGCCCACGGGAACATTGTTCGATCATTTGGAGAACCTCCGGCGCATTCCTTCAAGGATCCCCATTTGCTCCAACCCATTTCCACATCCAAGGAGCACCACCATAGAAGCTTGGGAGCGCTCTTCATCAACTCCAATCAATCCATTGGCGCCCAAGACTTCTCCACATTACGGTTTTTCTTGTTTTATTATTTTGAGCATCAATTTGGGTTTGTGCCTACAAACCCCTATTTCTCTCATCCTCTATTTTTTTGGGTTTTCACACCACCTTCAAGGTGTGAAGGGGTTAGTCAAGCCTTCCCTTTAAAAGCCTTGAGTCATAGGTGAGCTAGCCTTCACCTGTAAGAAGGCTAGTGGGTTCTTGCTCAACCATTAAAAGCAAGTTGTAATAGGTTCTAGACTACCTTAAAGTCTAGGGGGTTTCTTGCTAAAACCATTAAAAAGCAAGCGGTAGTAAATCTCTCAATGGTTGAGTTGGGAGCGTAGACGTAGGCTTTGGTTTAAGCCGAACTCCGTTATCAAGTTTTGTGTCTTGCCTCTTTTATTTCCGCTACACTTTTAACTTTGTTTTTAAATTGTTAATTACTTTTTAAAAGGAAATTCACCCCCCCCCCTCTTGCCATCACTCTCCGCCCAACAATTGGTATCAGAGGCAAAATTTGAGTAATACCTTAACCGGTTTCAAATTCAAGATCCATTGTGATGGCTTCATCTTCTTTCGCCCCCGAAGGCTATTCTTTGGGTCGTGCTTCATTCTTTGATGGAACCGACTATACCTATTGGAAAACCTGCATGACTACTTTTCTTAGAAGTATAGGTTATTCTATTTATAAAATTGTCATGCATGGTTATTCTCTTTCTTCTCCCGATGAATCCAAATGGACCCAAGCCGATATTAAAAATTTCGAGCTTGATGGAAAAGCCATGAACGCTCTTCATTGCGGCCTTGATCGTAATGAATTCAATCGAGTTTCCACATGCACTTCATCTCATGAAATCTAGAAACTTTTGGAGGTTACCCATGAGGGGACCAACAAAGTCAAGGATACTCGATTGGATATGTACCGTCAAGATTTTGAGTCTTTTACCATGCATCCATCTGAAAATATAACTGAAATGTTTACACATTTTACTGATGTTTGCAATGGGAGAAAGTCCCTTGGTGATGATGTGTCTGCAGAAATGATGGTCAAGAAGATCCTTTGGATCCTACCAAGAACATGGGCACCGAAAGTCACGACAATCCAAGAAGAAAAAGACATCAAGAACATGCCGGTCGAAGAGCTCATCGGATCCCTCATGACCTACGAGATCACCATGAGGAGGCAAGCTGAAAAGGAAGGCAAACTGATCAAAGTTCCAAAGAACATCGCCTTCAAAGTTCAAAAAGAAGAAAGCTCCTCCTCCTCATCGTCTTCCTCTTCAAGCGGCGATTCAGAAATCGAGAACCTTGCCCGCAAGATGCACAAATTCATGAAGAAGCACAAGAAGAAGAAATTCCGCAAGGCTCAAACCAACGAAAAATCCGAGCCCGAGGTAACATGTTACGGGTGTGGCAAGAAAGGCCATTACAAGCCCGATTGTCCACTCAACAAGAAAAAGGCCAAGCAAAAGGAAAAGAAGAAGGCATTCAAGGCCACATGGAGTGATAGATCCACATCCACATCCTCCTCCTCCTCCTCAAGTGACAACGGTAAAAAATGCCTAATGGCATTTCATGAGGTATCCTCTTCCGACTCCTCATCCTCTAGTTCTTCAAATTCTTTTAATAATTTATCTTATGAGGATCTCCAACATGATAGAGATCAATTGGAGGAAGGTTTTCACGAACTCTCTTCCAAATTTATTTCTTTAAAAAAGAATTTCAAAAAACTTTCTTCCGAAAAGGAACAACTTCTCAAAGAAAAGGAAGAGTTGTCCCTCAAGATCCAAAACCTTCCCGATGTTGATTCTATGGAATTAACAATCAAGGATTTAAGGGAATCCCTGGCTAAGTTCACCGAAGGTGAACATAACCTCTCGAAGCTCCTTGGTTCCCAATGCGTATCTAGAACCACCCAAGGGCTTGGCTATTCCAAGCAAGCTTCCTCTTCCCATTCTCTAACTATTTTTGTAAGGGGGAGCACCCAATATAAATTTTGCAACTATTGTAAAAAACCCGGGCACTTAATTTATGAGTGCGATTGCAAAAATGCCCGGTATGGAAGGCCCAAAACCATTTTCTTTAATGATGAATTTCATAGGAGAAGACCCGCCACTAGACAAGTATGGATTGAAAAATCCCTTTTAGCGAATCTCACCGGACCAAAATTTGTCTCGGTTCTAAAATCCTCTCCCCGGTGATTTGTTGTTTTTATTTAGGGGGAGTTAGGATCGTTTAAGCCTTTTTGCGTTTTTATTTCAAAACTTTCAATTCAAAACTTTCTATTCAAAACTTTCAATTCAAAACTTTCAATTCAAATCTCAAAAATTTCAATTGGTTTAAAAACTCTATCTTGTTTTTCAAACTTTCCCTCAATCAAGTTTTATGCCTCGTGCTATTTTGATAATCACAAAGGGGGAGAAATTCTTGGTTGATTGGGGGAGAAATCAATTTCTCTCATTCTTTGCTTTTCTTTTTATCTTTTAAAGCGTGCCTTTTATTTCAGTCTTTTACATTGCTTGTTTTGGTGATTATGATCATCAAAATAGGGGGAGATTGTTGTACCTCTCGTACCCCTTGTGGTTTAATTTTCATGATCACAATCACTCTCTTTTTTATATAATCTTGTTTTAAGTGTTTTTGTTGATAGGAAAAAGGTTGCCAAGGAATTGGGCCAAGAAGGACTGAAAGTGGACTGATTTCAGTCCACCGGCCAACCGGTGGATGCCCACCTGCCAGCCGATGGAGTCTAGACAGAAGGCATCCCCTCTGTCCAGACCACCGTCCAACCGGTGTCCCATCACCGGCCAGCCGGTGGAACCCAGACAAATAGTGTCACCTACTGTCTCAGCACCGACCAACCGGTGGCCTCCTCACCGGCCATCCGGTGGTGCCTGGGCAGAAGCCCTCCCCATTTTCCAAAGCACCGGCCAACCGGTGGCCAAGCACCGGTCAGCCGGTGGAGCCAATCAAACTAGCCGTTGGGCTTTGACCAGACTTGTCCACTTGACCCCCAACGGCTCCGAAGGCCTCTCCAACGGCTCTGAAGCCCCCCAAAGGCCATTTGAGGGTTCCCCCTCTATAAATAAAGGACTAGGAAGCCCCGGAAACGTACGGTAGCCCACGGGAACATTGTTCGATCATTTGGCGAACCTCCGGCGCATTCCTTCAAGGATCCCCATTTGCTCCAACCCATTTCCACATCCAAGGAGCACCACCATAGAAGCTTGGGAGCACTCTTCATCAACTCCAATCAATCCATTGGCGCCCAAGACTTCTCCACATTACGTTTTTTATTGTTTTATTATTTTGAGCATCAATTTGGGTTTGTGCCTACAAACCCCTCTTTCTCTCATCCTCTCTTTGTTTGGGTTTTCACACCACCTTCAAGGTGTGAAGAGGTTAGTCAAGCCTTCCCTTTAAAAGGCTTGAGTCATAGGTGAGCTAGCCTTCACCTGTAAGAAGGCTAGTGGGTTCTTTCTCAACCATTAAAAGCAAGCTGTAATAGGTTCTAGACTACCTTAAAGTCTAGTGGGTTTCTTGCTAAAACCATTAAAAAGCAAGCGCTAGTAAATCTCTCAACGGTTGAGTTGGGAGAGGAGACGTAGGCTTTGGTTTAAGCCGAACTCCGTTATCAAGTTTTGTGTCTTGCCTCTTTTATTTCCGCTGCACTTTTAACTTTGTTTTTAAATTGTTAATTATTTTTTAAAAGGCAATTCACCCCCCCCCCCCCTCTTTCCATCACTCTCTGCCAAACATTATTGGATATCATCATGAGATCCTATTATATAAAAATAGATTGTGTGATGAGATCACACTCCACGTTATCAATTATGACTTATGTTCTCTAAATGATGCTTTGGTACATTTATGCTCCACATGAACCATTTAAAAATTTTCACTCTGTGTGATCCTTTTAGAAATTTTTAGTCTATGTGATCCTTTGGTACTTACACACTTCACATGATCTTATAAGATTACACATTTTGTTTCATCATCCATGAAATTCACAATCAATGTGACCCTTTAGGTCCTTTTTTCTCTATGTGATCCTCTAGGATATTCATGATCCGTGTAATCCTTTTGGATTTCCAAGCTCAATATGATCCTTTATTTCATTCATTCTCCACATGATCTATTCGGAAATTTATCTCAACTCATCAAAACACCATTGAAAAGCATAATTTTTAAAAAATATATAACCTTTAAAAAAACAATCAACCCAAAAGAACCATCAAGATGTATTTTGTTCCCAATGATCTCCCCCATTTGGTTTTTTGATAACACTCGGTTACATCGAGAATCAACTTGTTGACAAGTTATACATATTGAAAACTAATTGACCTCTGCAATCCCACAGAGTGATGAATGTCTTCCTCATAATATAGTCTAAGAACACATATTTCAATATTGACATGAGAAAAAAGAGTAGCATGAAAATCCCATCGATGAATCACTTTGTTATTGATCATTCCTTCTAAAACCATCTCAAAACCAGAAGATAAAACTTGAACGGACTATGAGATCACTCCACCACCCAATCACATTTGATTTTATAATAATAAAATCAAAACTCATATTCATAACTTTTCTTCATTGATAGACTAGATTTAGCATCATCAAATTAAGACGCCCCTGTTTCACTATTACCCATGTTATCTTCTCCCTGATTCTTGATTAAGATAATTTAACCATCTTTTCAATGAACTTAATGGCCACTCTATTGTGGTATACAACATGATAAAAAACACATATCAGTACATAGGTAAAAACCAACCATACCTCAAGGAGAGGGGGTCCCACATCCATACAGTTTATGTTTGTGGATTCAATTGAACTCCATGATCTAGTCAATATTGATTAAATTTTTCATGGGGGGTAAGGCCTTTGTTAGGATGTCTGCAACATGTAGTCAGATAGGAACATACTCGAGAATCAAATGACCATTCTACACTTTCTTCTGGATAAAGTGATATTTGATTTCAATGTGCTTTTTCTTTAAATTATAGACTAGATTATTAGTATTATTTATTTCACTTGAACTATCACAATGGACACCAATTAGATACTTCACATCAATCCCCCATTTTCATAGAATTACATAGGGTATTCCTTCATCTAGTAAATTACTCCCTCTCAATCAATGATATTCGTGTATTATAATTTCAATATTTTATAAAATCATGAAGGAAAACAAATTATTATTATAACTTCTATATTCTAGATAAAGAGATATTATTCTCCCCCATTGGTAATGCACTTATACTTTTACGATGTCACACTATTGGTTGACATCCAAAGACAACCTGGTTATGTCAATAATTTAAAATTTTACCTTCAACTCAATTTTTCAACTTAAGACTAAAACATTTCTCCTAATAGTTCTTTTCAAGATCATAGACATATTATTATTTATAGTTTCACACTATTGAAATATTTTCATAAAGTGAAATTACTACTTGGAATTGATTAATCCAATTATCCAATATACCAACTGAGTCATGAATCTATGTAGGAGACAAGAGTTTAAGCCAATAACTACCAACACTATACATGTCACTCAATTACTTCCACAAATTCTTGTAGAATTAATTTCTTAAAATATTTAACAGACTCCCTTGATAGATGAGGTTATTAAACATAGAGTTCTTGTCACCACATCTCCCTAAAACCTATAAATTTTTATTAATAAATATTATTAATACTGATTTTTTAGATGAATCCAAATTTTTAATTACTATTCTGAATGGTGAGACCACTAGTTGAAAATGTTATTGATTTTTTAGTAGTTTATTTGTATCTTTAAAAGTTCACCTGATACCACATTGTTTTAAAAACATACATGAAATACATGAATATTCCTAATTATCCAGTAGTACATCTTCTATCAATGAAAAAATACAACTTAAAATAAATCATGATGTCAATAGTTCAATACTCAATGTGACTTGGAACTATTGGATCATTAAATTATTTACTTGACCACTCTATAGTATCACATCAAGCTCTTTATCGTATAATCTTCCTTTTTCATAGCATGTCACCTCAATATACAAATTTAAAAAACAATGTTATTTTGTAACACTGCATGTTGGATTTTATACTATATGAATTTCAAGATTCCTGGTTCCTCTTATTTTATATATCTTTATTGAATGTATTCACCCATTCCCTTTCATCACACACACCTTATATATCATATCTCCCCCTTATTCATGTACCAATTCTAACAAATATTATAAATTTTTAAGTACATGGGGGAGGGAGACCTCAATAATCATCATGATTGGGATTTTGGTAGATCCTGATGGGCCACCAATTTAATCTTTTCTTCAAAAATATTGTACTATTTTTGTTCTTATTCCAACAACCATCCAGCATCAACTGATCTGTCCATGTACCTAAACATTCATTATAAGCATACTTTGTCTTGTTAATACATTTATGTTTTTAGGATTGTTCTTTATCAAATGTTTGGGTTTAAACTCACTAGTACAAATTTCTTTATTTGATTTTCCACCTATACACCATTTTTCATAATTATTTATTTGGGTATGAATATTTCTTAGAGTCGTCTGGTCTTTATCCTTCCTCCATTGAAGGACACTTTCTCTTTCCTTTACTTCTTCCCTTATGGATTGGTATGTAAATTTATCGAGGAATTATTTATTCATTTTTATTTTATCAGTTATCTGATTCATATCACTTGTTCTTGATAGGGGTGTTTCATTCACTGAACATATATTCTTATTACTCAAAAATGGATAATATCCTCAATTTTCTGTAAGCTTCATATATATTTTTTATAGGAGATAAAATGTGAGTGTAATAGATAACTTTCTTGGTACACTATTCATTGAGCTCCTTATGTTTCCTCTGAGACTGAAAAACTATTTTTTAACTTAGTAGGTTGTCTTCCAATATAGTTTTTCTCATCATATTCCACTAGAGTTTAGAATCTTTGATTGTATTCTTTTTCTTTACCTTTTTTATTTCAGCTATAATATCTTCCCAAAATCACATGAATAGAATATATGAAACATCTCCCGTAACAAAAATACATCATGTAATTATTTCTCGGTTAAGATATAGGTCGATTCGGAGTTCTTCTTACAATTATCCCTCAGGCATCTTGACACATACTCATAGTGTGTCCCAATCTTCCACAATACTAGGATTTCATGGATACATTCTTCTTTAAGATATTTATTTCAAAAAATTTATAAATATTCTTATTATTTTCAAATATCTCAATATATTTGTCTTAAAAACATGAAATATATTCCAATTCCACAAAACAAAAACATAAAATATTACCAATCATGACATAAGAAATAGCACATGTTGTCATTAATTTTTGAAAAAAACTCTTAGATCTATTTCAAACACCAATATAATTTTCCCTAATTTTTAAATTGTTCCATGATATGTTCCTCTCAAACATGGGATAAGGTTCGTCATAACTAGTTATATATTTTCAAAAACTACATGCACTTTGGGATGTAATAATAATTTCATGTTTTTAATCCAAAATAAAATATTTTCTTTTCATTAAATTATTACCTACTGAAGGATAGTCAAATAATAAATCTAAATCATCCTTTATTTTTCTCTTTCCTTTGGAATATTTCTCCACATATTTCATGAAAAATTCTAGCTCTTCTCCTATTTGATGAATCTTGTTATCCCTAGATTCAAGTTGAGCATTAATTTCTCTCTATAGATTCATTATAATAGACATATCATCTTCAAATTCCTAGGAGATCTTATCCACAATGTCAGATTTCTCCTTTATTTTAGAATTCGTTTGAGTAATAGAATATATGAAGAAAGTCTTCTATTATTTTATCTTTTCTTATCCTAAACTATTTTTGATAGGTTTGTAGAAAGATTATAATTTTTTACTTATAAATTATTAATTTCTTTGGAGTTTAGATACATTTTGTTATCATCATCTTTTATTTTTTCCATCAATGTGAACATAAATTGTAATTCTTCGTCTTGGGAATCACTCTTCTCTCTTAAATCAGTGTCTACTTCAATAGTAATTCTATTTAAACCTTTTTTATTTTTGACTTAAATTTACTATTCATGGGTTAAGATATCTTATGGATTATTTTATTATTTTCATTTTGAATCCAATTCCATTTTCATGTGTAAAAATTCCACTTTTTTCATTCCTAAAATTTCATCATTAGTAGCTCCTATATCACATGGCTTTCCAGGTTATTCACTAATTCATGTAGCATCATTAAATTGGTATATAGTCTCAAAATCTTATTCAACCAAACCCTTATTTAGTACATTTTTGTTTTACATCAACTGAATAACACACTTTTCATAGACACTTCCACACAGAGGAATTTCACTAGAGTTTTTCTTCTTCGTTGTAGTTATTCCTTTTACCATGGAACCCCAAAAACATATTAAATTTAAACTCTAACATAGAAAATAAAATGGACCAAGAAAAAGAAATAAAATTTAATAAAACTAACCTAATCTCTCATAAAATTGTTAGGCCCAATGGTTCTTAGATTCCCTGAGATTGGGGGGGCAATCAAGGTATGGATATTCTTTTCAAAATTCATCCCACCCCACTAGATCTTGAAATCTCTATTATAAAGGTCACTTATTTTTCTATTTAGTGATTATATTGATCTTATACTTTCCACATATATCAAATGATGATGAATTTAATTTAAATAAATAAGAAATAACACATAATAAAATAATTTTACTTGTTTCACCCACACTAGGCTGCATTTAGGAAGCATAAAAAATAAATATACTGATATACCAAATCCACTAAAGTACACTGATGTTGGTTTAAGTTAGGTAACTCATACTCGTGATCACTTCAATTAAAATGTTTGGGGAAGATTCATTATCTCCCCAAGACCACTTCCCTCACACATCCCTCTTTTTATGACTGATTGAGAAGGAAACGCAATTATCCTAAAATCTAAAGAACAATATCTTCTACTGTGGATAGTTGAACCGAAAATATGATAGGTGCATTTGGACTTTTTGTACGCATTTACATACATGATGTAAACATTCCATTGAGAATCACATTTCCATGATATATCATTGAAACTCCTTCTTACTTTGGAAAGTTATTTGAGAGATTACAAGTATTCTAATTTCCAGAATGATTTTATAAATCACTTTTTGGAATGCAGAACCTCCTTCTTCCTCTCACTAACTAGGATGTAACGGTAAATAAACTTCTTCTATAAATATTGTAAGGTGAAGAAGATCATCTATCATCATCATCTTATTCTGAATTAATATATGAAAATAGTATTGTTCATAGGGTATCCCTGTAACATATATCCTTACATCATACCCCGATGTGCAACCCATGTGAAATAACCCTTATCATGATCCCACCACATGAACACTTCTTGAGACCCCTCCATAATACCCCTCTACGATACCCCTTTGCTGGACCTATTTCTCTTAACATGAATACCATGATACTAGCATCAATCTTTGTTTTTTATTACACATATCATGTGATGGTGACTAGTATTCCAATGTGTGAAACACCCAGTTCATATGTCCCTTCACGAGATACATTCACTATACCCCTTGGTGAGACCTCTCCATGAGATCCCTTCATGAGACCATATTCTATTTATGAATATCACATGACTCTAATGCAATACATTACTCTGATCATGGGAAATATTTCATTTTATACCAAACCACTTAATCAAACTAATCTACCTATTAAGGGTTGGTTAAGGGGTGTTTATCGACATAAATACACTGCATGAACATTAAAAATCTTGGGTATTCGTCTATTTTACCACCTCAAAAATAAATATTATGCGCTCCACTAGATCCCATCACAAAATCCAAATACAGTGATGTAATGGTTTGTGACATTTTCTTCTAGTGCTTCATGTGATCCCAACATAATATCCAAATAAAGTCATGTGAAATTCATGTGATATAATTATGAAATCCAAATATAGTCATGTGGTCAACAACATTGTCATTATTTTCTTCATGTGATCTCATCACGTGTTCAAATGAAAATTATTTGTCCATGTGATTTTTAATGAACATGATATATCTCTATCATTTACATCCTATTTTACTTCATCATCTTTGCATGATCTCTTCATTAGATCCCATGGAAATCATGTGGTGTCTTCAAGAACATTACTTGATATCTTTATGAGATCCATTATCAGTCATGTTTTATATTCATGTGATATTCATAATCACATTGTGATATCCCTTGATGATCATGTAGTGTATTTAATTTCATAGTGTGATCTCAATGTGAGATCCATTGAAAATTATGTGTTATATTTAATTTCATCATGTTATCTCATCATGATATTCTTTAATAATCATGTGGTTCATTTGTTGATATCATATTATATACTTCATGTCCCTTTACCAGAAGGGAGACATTTCCACCATGGAAAGAAAAACACACTCCACATGATCTATTAGGACATTCATTATCCTCATGCTCATTTGGGATATTTTGTTCTCCACATTATCAATTCGGAAATTCATGCTCCATGAGATACTTTGGGGAAGTTGAAATTCACATTATCATTTGGGAAATATGTGCTTCATATGATCCTTTGGGATGTATACACTCCATGTGATTCTTTGGTACATTCATTATCCATATGATCCATTGGGATATTCATTCTCTATGTGATCCTTTGGGACATTTGTTCTCTATGTGATCCTTTAAGAAATTTGTGCTCTATGTGATCCTGTAGAACATTAATGCCAAATCATCACATCTGCTTTGACAACCAACCTTTTTCAACAACATTAAACCTTTAAAAAATCCATTCAACCCAAAATAACCATAAAGAGTTATTTTTGAAAAAAAAAATTGGTTTATCTAGGATAAATGGTTATATACTAATTTCTGTTAAAATATGATAAATATGGTCTCTCCAACTTAAGAGGGATATTTTAATGAAGAAAATTTTCTTTTTAAAATAATAACTCTGAACATATAAAATATTGTATATGATATGAATACAATGTTTTATATTGTAACAAATCCCTTTAGTGTTTTATATTACTTGTGTTTGTTGACAATAACATCTGAGTATTGATGTTGAAGAAAGTTGTGGAGTAGATGCGATGCTCGAAGGATTGTTATGGATTTTTTAAATCCTTGTGGTTTGTGATGATGGAAGAAAATGTTCAAAACAAAATCACCACACTATAATTCAAGAGGCTAAATCATATAATATTTTGGGACTTTGTGGTATATTGGTTCGATATAGGTTTTCTACACCATAGAGAGAATCATACATCGCATGTCTATTCAAGAAGAATTTCTCATGCCATAAGATCTATTTTCAATGTGGAAGGTGATTTTTAGGGATGACCTACAAATTTTAAATATAAATGGAGTTTTAAGGAGGCCCACTCCATAAGGATAGGCTACACTATAGAGTATTTATGAGGATACCACTGCATCACAGTTACATCTTTCAGTACAGAGTGTGTGAATGAGGAAGTGTGGATATTGTTGATTTATTATAATACAAATGAACCTCACACCATAGTATAAATGGCCACATTATAGTGGTTTTGGTGTTCCAAGTGTTTTTATGATATCATTGTGTTATTATGGGTATATATTGGATGATATTTATGCGTGATAAAATTATACCTGGTTATAGGTATCTATTCTGTAGATAATTGGTCCATCATAGAAGAAATATATTGAATCCCCGTTATACATAATAGTATATGAGGATATGACATTATGACACTATTGGAAGATATTTATATTCAGTAGAAGGTGAAATCATGTCATATCCAATCAATTAAAATAAAAACCTAGATGTTTTAAAGGGAATAATTTCCCATGATTTATGAATTTTATGCGAAGTTAATGGTTCTTAATCACCGCATTCAAGTGGGAAAGACACATGGAAGGATCAAAGGAAGTGAGAGGATGATTATCTAGATCTTATACATTTAAAAAAAATCAGAGCATATGATCACTCTTAAACTATAAACCTCAGTTCCAGGGCTTATAGATTGATTAGAAAGAGAGAAATTAATTATATCTCAAAGTAGATCTCATAGGGGATTCAAAAATATTCTATAAAACTAGAAAATTAATAAAGAGAAATAAATTAAAATTTCTTAATCTCAAAGTAAAATCATCAAGTTCTCCATAAAAACACACTATTTTTTATGAATGTCCATATCCTTATATTGTGAAGAAAAAAAAGGTTTTCTTGGAAGAAGAAATGAGTTCCACCTTATGATGTGAGGATATGAGATTTTTCAAATCTTTTGAACATTGAGTTTGGAGGATAGGTAAGACCACATTATTGTGTAAACCAAATAGTACTAGTATTATCTAGTCTTTCCATTACATAGGCATGTCACCTTTTCATTCTCCTTAGACTATCCTGGTTATATTGAACTAAGTAAAATATATTATGTTGATTACTATTTTTATCTCTTATAGAGAGAAAATAATAAAGAGAAGGAAGTGTTCCTAAAACTGAGATAAGAATATAATAATTAATGTATTTAGTTTTTTTTTTGAAATAATTATAACCCTAACTCACCCCTCCCCTTTGGGAACTCATCCTGATAAGTGACCAAAAATTTGTATCATATCATGTTAAGGGATAATGTTATCCCCCTCTCAGAATCATGGATGGGGTAACTATTTTTAATCAAATATTCATACCAATTTTTAATTTTGACAATTTCTAGATATGGAGGAATAGGATACATAAATATTTTAGTAACATGGAGATTAAAAATTACATAGAATTCATTTTTGGTACATAAGAGTTCATGGAAAGAGAGTATTCATCAGATATATACCACATAGAATTGGATATGGATATAAATGAAATTAGTGAACTATGGGAAGATGTGGAAAACTCTACCTACACCAACTTTATTTACTAAAATACCTATCATTATATGTTAAAAAAACTTTTGAATAGTAGGAAGTTGATTCCAATGTTCTAGATTCAAATATAAAAGCGATGTGAAATAAATATGAATACTTGAGGATGTGTTTAACTGAAACTGATCATGTGTTCTCTGATTGACTAAATTCTATTCTGAATGACATGTTATTCCCTGGTGAAAATATTGAATATGAATTTTTTTTTAAATAATCTAAAGGAAACTACCTCCACATTTCAATATAAAAGTAATTATGGTTGAGGATAAGTATCCAAAAGGAGTATCAATAGATACACTTAATAGTACACTTATCATATATTAGAAATGATGATAACAAATCAAATGTGAAAGAATTAATGGGAGTTTTCATCCAAAGAAATAAATAAATTTTATGTTAAATAAGATACGGATAAAGAGTTAAATGGAATGATGTATTTTGGTTCCTCTAATCTTAATAGGGGAAAATAGAATTTTAAGTGAAGTTATCAATTACTTTAATACCATTTAGTAAAGTAGGTTATATCACTACTATTGGTTTTAAATTTTTTCAAGATGATGAGGATGAATAATCCATTATAAAACCATTTAAGGGTGACAAAAAATTGAGAAATATTGAGCACAAATTCTTCAAAAGGTATAAACTTTTATCTCATGAAGATGAAATCTTACATGAGTCAAAAGTGGAATATTTTTTGAGTTTCAAGGATCTTATTGAATATGAATTAATAGAAGATATTGATAAGTCAGAATATAATTATGGTTATGCTAAAATGATTCAATTTAGGGAACAGTTGATCTTATGGTTGAGATTGAGGCAACCCTTTAAGAACATGATAAATGGAGGGATAAAACCAAGAAGTAAATTTATTTATTTCGTTATTAAAAATATTATATGCAATAAAGGAGGAAAGAAAAGTCAAAAATAAAAGAAAAATTTTAAAAAATGAAATTTACAATTTCTAAAAACCCAAAAAAGTATGTGTTTATCAAGATCAAAGTGTAGGAACATTATTGAATCATATATGGATTGACTAATACAATGAAATAAATGGTATTAAAATTTAATAAATTGAAGAAAAATTCCTAGTTTTGTGATGAATGTGTGGGGATCAAGAAGGACTCCTTAAACTAGATATGATATCAGGTTTCTCTATGACACCAACCCCATTTAAAACACTATCATACCATAGAGTGACTAATAAATATTTTATTCTCATTCTAATTGTGTATTGATTAAATTAAATTAAAATCCATATTAAATCATGATCATAAGGAGGAGACATCCATGCATCACACTAGACCTTAATAATCTACTCCCTAAATGAAAGGGGATTTGGTATAAGTTAGAAATACTTCCAGTACAATGGTAACGAATGTAATAATGACAAAAAAATAGGTTTTTTGTGGAAATATGAGACACATTTGGTATTTTTACACCATTGTAAAGTGGTTTTTCAAAAACCATCGACACCAAAAATATAGAAGAATTGTTCTATCATTTTTTTATGTTTTTTATGTTTATTAATTTTTGATTGACGATTTCAGTACAAAGAAGATTATTTTTCCTAATGGGTACTAATAATATTTTCCTAGGGGTTTAATAAATGAAGAAATAATTAGGTAAAAATTATAATGAACATGGTGAAAACTGAAAATGAATTCCCTGTGTTGTAAAGTGTAGGAGAAATTGTTGAACTAGGAAAGAATCATACCTGTCGATCATCAAGATAAGTTCCTAAAAATTTATGAAATTAGAAACTAATATTTGAAAAAGAAATCATTTTTTTGATTTATTTGAGTGAAATAAATGGGTATGGTTTATCAGTTTTAGAAAGAGGGTTTTCCTCGCACATGACTGAAAATGAAAATCTTATCACTATAATCCAAAATGAAAAATGGGAATTGGTATTGATTCAAAATAATGAATGATTAAAAAATTTAGATATTGAAAGGATAAATATAGTGGAAAGGATCTAAGAAAAATGAATTTTCTCTTAGTTGATAGACATATCCATAATCTGTAAAGTGTTAGTTAGTAATGTGATTCAGGATATACTTTTTAATTTGGAATTAATGGATATATAGTGAAATAAAAATATATATTATTTATTATACATTTAATAAGAACTAATTAAAATATTTATCTCATTGGTGAATCAAATTGGTTATTGTTGTCCAAGTAAGATGAAAAAAGACTACATCACAAGTTACCTTAGAATTTGACACAAAAATCCATGTAAAATATGGTGAATATTGATATGTAACATTATTTTCAACTACTCACCTATGAAAATAATCATACATGATAATATTTTAAAATGTTTAAGACAATCCAGAATACATATAAGCTAAATAAGTGAAATAAATCATGAGTGTTGGAACTATTCATGTGAATTTTTTGGGATAAATCACTCCTAAATAATTTGATGGAAAAAGGTATTATGTATTATTTTTTATGAATTCATTGGGTGGATTGGTTAATGGTGATTAATTATAAAACTAAACTATAATAGTGTTTCACTTAATATAGGATACAAGATGAAAATATTCCTTGTGTAAAAATTCAATTTTTTTTACTAAAAATAGAAAAAAAAACAAGTGTAATAATATCTACAAAAACAGGGGATTGGATACAAAGTCATAGCTATGATAAATCCTCAACCGAATGGAGTAGTAGAGATGATAAGTTTCATCATCAATAACATGTATAGTACTATTTTTATTGAAAATTCCCTACTTGAGATGTATTTCAAGGATGTAAGTTTAAAGGTAGTCTATATCTCCATTGAGGAATTTGTGTGTCCAAATGATAACAAAACGTTATATAAAAGATGATATGTAAAGAATCCCATACTGAAATATTGTTATCTATTTTGAATTATGTTTTTTATTCTCTATAAAGAAATAATATAAACATAATAGCATGTGAATATGAAAATATATTTCTTGGGTATTCATCCAAAATAAAATTATATAGGTGCTATAAAAATCGTTGGGTAAAATGTTTAGAATCCATAATGTGATCGTGACTAAATGTGAGAAAGTTTTGATTTTAGGAGAGTATATTTTAGCTATGGATGAGTGTAATTAACACAAAAAAGTCCATTTTTTATGTAGGAAAGTGATGAAGATGTTTCAGGATTTGGGGAAGTTCAAAGGGATGCAATGAACTTTGACAATAGCTCAAATGATGAGGAAAACATAGTAGTTATGCAAAGTGTAAAAAAAGATTTAGTAGATAAGGAATAATTGATAACAATATAATTGGTGATCGAACATCTCCTATGAAACCCATGAGGATAAATATATAGAAACATACTTCATTTTTATCTAATTTGAAAAAAAATCATTTGATGAAGCTTCAACATATGAATGTTGGTTCAATGTGGTGAATGCAGATCTTGACCAGATTGATAAAAAAAGAGATAGAAAAGTGTCTCAATGATAAAAATTATAATTTGATCTAAATAAAATATTTTTTCTAAAAGAAACTAAATGAAAATGGAATAGTGATAAGAAATAAAGAATGATAATTTTTTAAAGTCTATTCCTAGATTCGTGTCATGGATTATAGCGAAACATCTACACTAGTGGATCAACCTAAACAATATGATTGTTTTAATATATAACTATGAAAATATGTTTTAAAGTATATCAAATGGATGTAAAATCATAATTATTTAATGGATTACATGATGAATAATTCTATATTGAGAAACAAATTATATTTCTCATTCATGATTATGATAGAAAAGTGTTTCATTTGAAGAAAAAATTATATGGGTTGAAACAACTCTATGAGTGTGGTACTCATTGCAAGATCAGTAAATAAATAATCTTGGATATTATAGAGAAGGGTTTGATCACTACATATACATAAATAAAGTTCAAGGGAAGTGGATGGTGGGGTGTATATATATTATCAATATTATGTTTAGAGTATCAGATGACACCCAATGCAAGTATATTTCAAAATTAATGAGGTATGAATTTGACATATCACTAATTCATCAATTATAATTTTTCCGTAGACTAAAAGTGATTCAAATAATGAATGGAAAATTTATCTCCCAAACCAAATAATCCAATGAGATGCTAAAATGGTTTTAAATGGATGAATCCATAATTATATATACTTTGAAAAATATGTGGATGAAATTTTATATGGATGGTGAAGGTGAAGAAGTTGATGTGAATCTCTATAGATAAATTACTAGTTGTTTTCTTTAGTTGGCAGCCACTCAACTAGATATTATGTTCACTATATGTCGAGATGCTCGATATCAGAGTTTTCAAAAAGAAAGTTAAATGAAATTTATGAGGTTTATAATTCAATATAGAAATAAAACATTGGATTTTTGTTTTATTATTTCATAATTCACAACAATAATTGATGGGATATAAAAATGATGATTGTAAATGATTGTTGGATGAACAAAAATATACTTCATGAATTATTTTTAACATTGGAGGCTCTTTCATTTCATGTAAAATTAAAAAAAATATTAAATTTCATTTAGCACTACAGAGGTAGGATATGTGATGGTGAATCAAGATTATACCTTATTGATATAAATCCAAAAGCAGCTAAAAGATGTTATAAATGAGTTGGTACCTCCTATTATATTTATGTATGATAACTACAGTGTTATATATATATGAAAAAAATCACATTTAACACTAAATAAAAAATCACATTGAGATAAAATACCATTTCATAATGTATAAAGTGAAGAAATGGTTGGGAAGTTAGAGTATGGGCCTACTGGGAACCAAGTTACTGACATCATGACCAAGGATTCACCCAAGGTGGAATTTTATTGGTATCAGTTGGATCTAAAATTCCTACTAAATCCATCTCTATAGATGGACTTGAATATAATAATACCACACCCCCATTGAATATTCTTGAAAGGTATAATTTCCCTCCTCATTTAATTTCATGTATATTTGAATCTATTTTTTGAATCTTCAAGGATGCTATCTTTTGGTTCATTGAAAAATGGTGAGATTGTTCTCAGTTTTTCCTAGATTATATTATGAAAGTTATGAGTTCTTTTGTTCCCTATTATAAATGGGGAAAAGTTCCGCTCATGGGGAGAGTGTCTATTTAAATATCTAGGGGAACCGTTTTTTAAGTGTTTGTGGTGTGGAAGAGCGATTTCGGTGGATAAATATTAAAAACTTGTAATCATGAGGATTATATCTTCTAAATCTTATTTCTGAAACTAATTGTAGTCTCATGTGTGCTTAGAGTATAATATTTATGAATCATTGATGTACTCTTCAAAGTAAAGGGAATAAATAATAAATATGGTTCATGAATGGTATGATTTGGTTTTTGTGATGTGATTATTTTGAATTTTCAAACAAAGCGAAGGGTTTATTGTCATATAAATTCTCTTTGGTGTTTTTCATTGATTATGTTTATTGAAAATCACATATGATTATTGAATTTTAATAATGATGTAGAGTATAGTTTATTATTAAAGGATTTTTATGGATTCATTAAATCTATAAGGTGTGTGATGTTGGGGAAAATTTTCTAGAAGACCGATACCATTCTAAAATTCGGGATACTACACCATGGAATAATTTTGGACTTTCCATTCTCTTTACTAGATATAGTATTACTATTCCATGGAGGGAATCATATGCTAAAAGTCTATTGAAAAAGAAGTGTCTATACTGCAGAAGATGTTTTCACCATTGAAAGTTTATTTTTGGGATGACTATATGATTTCTAATATCATTGGAGTTTTAAGGATGCATGTGTCACCCAAATAGGATATACCATAGATTTTTTAATATGATACCACTACACCATAGTTACATCTTTTTTTGTGGAGTGTGTTTATGAGGAAACATGAATGTTGTTTATTTATTTCAATCCTAGGTGATCTCATGCCGTAACCGAAACGCAAACATCATAGTTGTTTTAGTGTGTCAATAGGTTTGATGTGATCTTGGTGTGATTTTGGGTAACTCTTATAGGAGCATTATGTGTGAGAAAATTGGACCTAATCACATGTAGACACTCTATAGGTAAGTGAACCATTGTCACAAAAATTGATCGAATCCATCTTCTAAGTTGTTTTGTATGAGGATACACTGTATTGAGGCTCTATAATGACAATTCTATTCCCTAAAAGGTAATATCATATCATATCCAAGTAGTAATGGTTAAAATTTAGTGGTGTGATAGGGAAGTCATTATTAGGATTTGAGGAATTTTATGTGAAGTTACTGATACATTATCACCACATTCAGGTGGAAAAGACATGTGGAATGAACATAGTAAGTGATATGGATATTTTATTGATCCTAACCATTGGAAAAAACCTAATAGTTGATTACTATTAAAATATGAAGGAATTTCCAGGACATAGAGATTGACTGGAAAGTGGAACATTAAAGATCCCTCAATGGTGATTCCATGGGGTATTTCCAAACATTCTATAAAATCGGAATGTAATGAAGGAGGCAGATATTATAGGATATTCATATCACTAGAACTTCATCATGTTGTGTGGAATAAACTCTCCATTTTTTGTACCTTAACATCCTTATCTTCTGAATAATAAAAAGTTTTTCCAAGAAAGATCATTGAGTTCCCCCTTTTGAAGAAAGGTAATATTCTTTTAAAATTGAGTGTAAAGTGTGTTTGTAGGATTACTGTAATCTATATATTATGTTAACAAAACATTAGTGGTGTGCTCTAGTATATCTGGTACATAGGCACATTGTATTTTCTTTCTCCTAGAAATATATTGGTTATAGTAAACTAGGAAAAATATTTTTTGTGGTTTATTTTTCTCATCGATCATATAGAGAAATATGGGAGATAAGGAATTATTTATAAAATTGAGATAACAAGATCATAATCAAGGGATTTGGGTTTTTTATTTATATAATAATTACACATATTCACCCCCATACCCCCCTCCCTTAGGGTAATCTCCTTGATAAGGGACCAACAATAAATTTTTAAATTATTACACCAAAGATAATAATAGTTATTTACTAGAACAAAGTGTTTTTTGTTTCATAGAATAATATTTTGAAGAGAATATAGTTTCTAAGGGTAGGATGGAGTATTTTTTTTGATTTTTATGAGCTTATAGTTAACACATAAATGATTACCAGTCAAAATTCAAAGTGAAATTCACATTAGACCCTAAACAATCTAATTTGTTTTTATAAATAATTAATATAAATAGTTAAATGAATCAGAAAAATATTTCATGGAATATGTTTGATAGAAAATATTCTAAATATAATGATAATTATAAACATAAGAAGACTTCCGTTTTGGAAATTAAAGTTACTAACATCATAATATTTGATGTTGGTAATTAATGGAATTTAAATATGTTTAAAGAGTTGAACATTACGAATATTCTTTCTAAGTATTACCATTATTAGAAATATATTACTCCATGTAGGTTACTCACTAAATAAATTTAGTGGGAGGGTTTTTTTACATGGTCATATAGAGACATGTAAGGAGTTATATAGATGTATAATCATCATAATAGAAACCTAATTGTTGAGTAAACATTATGATAATTTGGAATTATATTATATTTAATATGATAATATAGGTTCTTATGTAGGGTATTGCTACATATTTATAGAATAGTTTAAAAATATAAAATGAACCATATTAAATAAAGTTATTTTCATATTATAATTCTGAAAAATTTACTATAAATATATATATATATATATATGTATATATGTATATATATATATTATGAAGTGAAATTATAAATTATTTATCATAGTATGATATTAAGTTATATCTAACTAATGTTCATCATGGAATATTATATATTCTGATTAAATGTTAAGGTCAACATGAGTATGATTCCTTTAACAAGATAGAGGATATGTTAATAATGAATAAAATGCGTTTTTCACACTAGATGATCTATAAATTATACCTCATGGAGTGTCATACCCTTTGTATTTGGTATACTAGGGATTGATAGTTCATATTTGGGGTCCCAAATACTTGATTTTTGAGAGATATCTATCATTAGAACCATAATAATTTGATAAATTTCTTATGAAATCCATGAATATTATCTAATCAGTGGGTTATTTGGTATGATGTTAATAATTTCATCAATTGAATCTTAATAAATATTGTATTTATAATTATAGTGGGCATCAATCTACTTTACCTACTTTGGACAATGCCGAAAATCTATGAATATATGTCCCATTTAATATATATAGCATACAACATTTTTATGTATATATATAACTACAGTGGAGAGGATCCATAGAAAAAACTCCCAAGGAATCCCCAGATAAAGATGTGTCCTAGGTGAACCCCTAGGTTCCACAAATACATAACCATACACTCTGTTTCATCAAACTCATAAACGGAATCCAAATGGAATGCCCAATTATATACCTAGTCTCACGGACCCATCTCATAATTCCCCATAATCTCTAAGCCCGATGTCCCAAGGCACAGTGATGTCTATCCTCCAAATAGTTTTCCTTGTTGGCTCAATAGCCAATGCCTCATGGAATGATGATATTAATCCTCTCCAAGTCCCGGACCATCATCCTAAAGAATCATGGTGTGACTCAACCCCAATCAAGAGTCTCATCAAGTAACACCTCTATAATTTTATGAAATAGTTTTTTAAAAAATAGTTTTTTTTATTTGATGTCATGCATTACACGCTACACTGACTTAGCATGTGTTACATGCAATATTGAGTTTCTACGAAACATAATTTTATTATTTTAATTATATACAGAATAAAATTATAACCCATTCGTTATAATGGTGGTTATTAATTGGATTAAATGAATTATGAAATTCTCATCTAAACATGTAAAACCCTTTTTAAATTAAAAGGAAATCTTTTTTCTGAAAAACTACTTAAATGCACCTAAGTGTCTTTTATAACAATAAAATAAAAAAATCACACTTTTTGTATTGTATTAATTAAATATATATATATATATATATATATATATATATATATATATATTATTCATTATAATTTTTAACATCCATACAATATGTTTTTTGAACTTGACATAAAAATATATAGTTTTATATTTAAAAACTGTATTTACCTATGAACAGTTTTATCACCTTTAATGGCACACTTGTTTAAAAACTAATTTTTTACACTTATATAAATTTGATTTTAAAATATAATATTCTTATCCGAAATTGAGATTTAAAAATTCAGTTTGGTTGAATTTTTGGTATTTTTTGATATGTTTCAAGTTTTGGTGATTAGTGAAAAATACTGAATTTTAATTGAAAACTGATTTTTACCTAAATAATTTATAGTATTAAATTATATTATTGATTTTTTTTAATGTAAAATTAGATTAATTTTATTTCATTTAATATAATTTAGTTCATGGGAATTAATTTCACATTGAATTGGGATATAAGAATATTTCAATATTTTTAATGTTTTTACTTTAAACACATATTTTCTTACCCCATCTATAGGATTAATTATAAATTTATTTAATCCAATTTTGTATTGTGAATTTTGGAAAAAAAATCCATATTTGGAATGAAAATATTTAAATTTTTTAAACAGTTCCCTTATATTTTCTACCAATTTTAATGGTAACATTGGTATTTTTGTAACCATAATAAAGGGTAAATTGGGTAATTTATGTTAAAAATAAAGTGATATAGACAATAAAATGACCTTAAAATATTATAGTATATTATGGTATGATTATAATTTTACCCTAAAAATATAAGGTTGTAAATTTAATTATTTAATGGACAATTTTACATGAAAATGTATTATATATATTTAAAATCAAAGAGTGACAAAATATCACACTCTTACTTTTAATAAGTATACTATTTTTAATATGAAAGTAAATAGAATATTTTCTCAACTATATATATTATTATGAAATATAAATGGTTTACATACATCATGTAAATTTATTTTTATTTTTTAGTGAATAAATAATTGTCATAAATAATTACATAATGATAATGCAATAATTATTCAATTAATGAAACAATCAATTAAGTGGTGTTAAAAATATTAAAAGGAATATAATTTTAATTAATAAAGGTTCTACATTAATTTTTTTAGGTTCATATGATAAACTAGGGGTGTAATAAATGAATATTTTTGAAGTTATCATGCTATATTTATTTTCATAAAGTCAATGCAATGAACAATGTCAAAATTGACACTAAGGATATTTTATGAAAATAATATTTTATTAAATTATTTAAAAAAATACTAAATAATGAAAATGGAGGTAAATTATTTTATAAAATATAATTAATTTACCATTTATGGTTCAATTGAAACATTATAATTAAAACTCTAAACCTTTTAATATCAAAAAATTTGTTACCATAGTTAAAATTAAAATAAGTTAACTAAGAGTTAATCAAAATGATAAGGTTTAAAATTAAACAAAAACTAGTATACAATATATAGGTTGATCATATTACCACCCCATATTACATTATATTCTAATAAATTGAATTTTTGAGGTATTTGTATTGAGATTTATGTTATTATAAATTATTATTTTGAGAAAATCAAAATGTTCCCCACACCTTCATTATAAAAGGACACCACCTCCCACATATAATTGACCACATTAAGTAGTATATATTGTAAATCCTATGAAAAATTATTTTCTTAAATTCACTATCCACATTCAATAGGTTCTTTAATTCTGAAAGGACCAACTCTAGAGTCCTTTAGAGGATATCTAAAGGAGTCTTTTCGAAGATTAAGTAACCGCTCTAACTAATCCCTCCCTTTTTTTAATCTTATATAACTACTATAAATCTATGATATATATAATAAAATAGTAAATTTATCATTCTAAATATTCTTAAATTTTATTATGATTTTTAACACACCATTATACATCCCCTTCCCATCAAACAAGAAGTGAAAGTGTTACTCGTGCGTACATATGACTTATCGTCTCCCCATAGCATTACAGTTCATTTTCCATCACCATATTTTAAGAATGGAAAATATGATGGATTTATTGTTTATATATTAAATTTATGAAATAATTATATTTTTTTAGGGATAATATCATATCTACCTTTTACCATCTAATATTTTGGGAAATGATAACGTCACTCGTGCATCTGTATGACTTACTATCTCTACGATGTGATGTGATTAATTTTTCATATATTTTTCACATGGATGCTAATAATTATGAATTTTTTAATATATATGATATATATAACATAAAAATTATTCTTTAAAATGTGTCACCGTGATAAAAGTATAAATAATTGGACGATCGAACCAAAACATGCTTGGAAAGCGAAGCATATGTCACCTAGAAAAATGATTTAAAATTATTTAAAAATGATTGATAAGATGTTATAAAAAATAATACATGGTATTATTGATATATTTTTTTGTAATACATTTATAATAAAACCATATTTATTATATATGATGTTTTAACATGAAGAATGAAATGTGAGACTTTGGGTAGTGGATTTTCATCTCACTTTTATTTCTGTAGGACACAAGGCTTATACTTTACTTGCTTCTTTTGTGTGGTGTATATACTTATCATGAATGTGTTTTATGAGTCTTATCTAAAAATTATAGTATTTACATAATTATATAATTTTATTTATTTCATGGGGGTACTATTCGACTGATTATAAAGTGGTAAGGGTTAATTTCACAATCTCATCAATATTCAGGATTTCTTCCTTTTAAGTCTCTATTGTGGAATATTTCACTGCCATGTCCATGTTTTCTAAAACAATAAAAAATGTTTTTTATATTCTTCTATTTATGTTTAGATTAATTTTTATCTATTCTTTACTTTTTTTAAAATGTTTTGAAAAAAATAGTTTTTGTCATTTTCAAAACTAGTTCTTTTATTAATTTTTTGAAAAACATTCAGAAGGAACGTTTTTTTTACTTATATGGAAGTATATGCCTTTTAAACCATTATGGAACCTTAATTCATTAAATATTACTTTATAGGATTATATGGTTATTTTCCAATAATTTTTTTCCTTAATAATTTTGAAACTCTTAAAAAATTATTTCATACAAAAATATTTTACTCAAGAATTATTTCATGTGATTTTTCAAAAATGATTTTTTCCATATAAGATGAAATTATTTGATATTAATTATGATTCACTGTGGATATGACCCAATGATACCATTATTATCCTTTATCTGAAGGTTTTATGTTTATGATGGAATGATATTTATGAAACCTATTTCTCTTTAAATAGTTATGTTAGGTTGAAATGTTTTTGAAATTCATTTATTTTTGGGGTTCTCATATGATGAATGATTTATGATATTATAGAAAAAATATGTAATGTTTTCATTAAGTGAATGTTGGGTCCTATATCTCTATCCAATTCATTGGGTAATGAATTATGTCTCATGGAAATTTAAGGGAAACCAGTCGATGTGTTTGATCCATGATGGGAAACAAGATGATGTACTTGATCCATTAGGGTAAATAGGTGATAAGGAATGATGCAAGAGTCTTGGTAGTTAACCTATACATATGAAATGGTTTATATTATTAAAATTATTCCATTAACATTTATGACTTGAACTTATGTTTCACTGTTAAGTTATGAAGATGTTTCATTCTTATGACACGTATCTTTTGAAATATTAATTTTTTATGCAATGACTTCTATTTATGGTCCATGATAGGTTAGATATGAAATATTTACATTATGCTCATAATCACATACCTATATTTCTTATATTATGATTTTATAAAATAATATGTTGATATTTTCCATGTTTACCATTACTATTCATCTGAGATCACCCTTTTCCTTTGATTCCATTCCACATTTTATGAAGAAAGGTTTAATGTAGGGGTAATAAAGGGGGTAATATTTGTTAGAAACATTGATTATCTTTCACAATAAAAGAATTTTGTTTTCCCATGTTTACAAAGGCAATAAAGTATTATAGTCCCTAAGTAGGTGTTTTTGTAATGTAGTGAATGTTCATATATAAAAAAATGTGATATCCATGTATGAAAATCTTAGGTAATTATAATTGGGATTAGATAAAAGGATTAGTCAACCTTTGGAAACTAGGATGAGAAAACCATATTAGTATCCCTAATGACAAGTCTATATATTGGTTACAATCCTAGAGTTTTCAAAATGATCATGAATAACCTATGATTAAACCTAAGGTGTCATAGATTGAAATTTTATAGGTAATTTAACTTGGTTATCTAGTTCTACCATTATGATTAGTGTTACTCATATTATGATTTATAGCTTTAGTTATTGGTTTGAACCTAAAGGAACCGCATTAATGTTGAATGTGATAGTCAATGAAATGATTTTCCTCCTAAGAAACCAAATTTAATAGGATAACGAATAAAAAATATGGTCATATTCTCACATAATTATTTCATGATATGAATCGTGTTAGATGTTAAAATGACCAATATAGGGAATAAAATTCTATTGAATACTTTAAGAGGAAGTTTCCACCTTCTTCAATGGGTCTTCTGATCCAATTATGGGTGAGAAATATATCAGTACCACTAAAAAGATATTATTCATTCTCCATTATTTATAAAACGATAGTGTCTTTTTTGGTTGTATATCGTTTAGAAGGTGAAGCATAAAAATGGTGGAATCATATCTGGAATATGAGGTAATGAGATGAAATTGACTTCATGGAATGGGATGAGTTAAAGAACTTATTTTTCAATAAGTACATTTCTTGTATTATTCATACAAAAATAGATAAGTAATTTCTTGAGTTAAATAAAAAGGATGATGAATCTGTTGAAACATTTGAAGAAAATTTTATAAGACTTGGAAGGTATGTTTAGGGCATTATCATCTACCTGAATGTAAGGTTGATCGATTATTCAGTGGCTTAAAAACACTTCTCTGAAGGGAGATAGACATAAGGGACTTTATTAGCTATGAATAAATCATTCGATATACACTCAAAGTATAAATTAAAATTGGAGATACCCACAATTACCATGGTTTTGATAAGAATAGAAAGATTGAGTCTAATTAAAACACAAATAAAACTAACTGTGCAAATAAATTCCAGCAATCTACAAGCTAGAAATATGGGAAGAAACATTGAAAGAAGTTTTTGAATTAAATTGGGAGGTTATTTAAATTTTGAAAGGTAGTACATAAATCTCATGGTTGTCAAAAGGAAATGAATCATCCAGTTAATGAAATCAAGGAAAATAGGATTCCAACTAATGAACCACCCACAATTTAGTGATTCAAGTGTAAATAAAATGAGAATTATTCCAAATAGTGCCCAAATATTAGGGTTAATGATTATGATCTATGCCAACAACCTCTTAAATCCAAAGAAAAAGTTAAATATCATCCAATCACTATTGGTGATGTGGATTAAGATAATAAATTGGTGGAATAGTTGAATGTTTATGTCATGGAATTAAATAATAATGTTATAGAAGTAATTATATGGTATTAAGGAATAAAAAAACATTTATGGAATGGTCCACTATATTTTTCCTTAAGTATTTTAAATAATATATTGAATGGAATTGGAAACCATAAATTTTTATTGAGGCGGTAAGGTGGTATTTGAGGGGAAGGATGACCCTTAATATGTGCATGATACTGGAAAAATGAAATAAATAGATGTTTTATTGTGATAAAATAAATGGGTTAGTATTGATGAACTTTGTACTAAGAAGATGACAAGGTGGATTATGATATCATGGATTGAGTTAATAGAATTTTGGGATTTCTGGTAAGAGGAAACAGTTAATTCTTCAAAGTAATCATGTTTTCACTAAGGTTTTTTGGTAATTTTAATTATTACCATGTTTCAATAGAATACATGATAATTTTCTCCACATGTGATAATTAAGAGATGCATCATGTTTTTAGGGATAAATGATATGTTTAGTGACCTTATTTCTAAATTATTTTATTTTCATCTTTTGGAATGTTCATATGGGTAACCAATATGAAATTGTTCATGATGAAATTTGGATAAGGTTTTTGAGATTAATGTTTCATAACATGAAAATTTATGAATATTGGATAACATTTGATAACCATTTTATTGTTATGATAACTAGAGACATAAGTAATGACTTATCATCCCATTATGGATCTTAGGATCCACTAGTTCTTCAGGCAATACAATTTCAAGTACATCTTTTCTTAGAGTAAGAGGTAAAGATGAAATTGATCGAGGAACAACCATAGATTTAGATTGTACTTATGATATGAAATAAAGTAATTATATATTATAAAAGGATTTTTAAATAAAAAAATTTCATATTTTCATCAATTTTTTGATATCAATGACCTTTTCTATACATATTTGGTCTATGGTTTTGTGGTCATTAACATTACCTTGAACATGTTCTCTATAACTCTCCATCATAATATGATAGTTATATTTCACTTATATGTTCGTGTTTTCACTTTCCATATATGTTCTCATAATTGGAAACCTAGTTATGAGTTACTTTGTGTAACTGTTAAGTTTCCAACTTTAATATATTTTTAAAAGTAAGTTTTAGTATTCATTTTTATGATGTGGGATTCTATGAATGTAAATTTCATGTTTTAAAAATTTGATGAACCTGATGAATTTTGAGGGATAATTTCATTTTATGGGAGGTATAATATAACACCCCCTATATTTTTATTAAATATATTTTTTAAATAATTTCATTTCTTTGATGTCTTGGGTTACACACAACACTAGCTTCGCTTGTCTTACACATAACACTAAGTTTCTCCAAAACATAATTTTATTATTTTAATTATTTAAAAACATATAATTATAACCTAGATTTTATAATGGTGGGTATGAATATTATTATCTTAATTATGTAACTATGGTTTACACACGTAAAACATTTTTGAAATTAAAAGGAAATGTTTTTCTGAAAGACTATTTAAATTGACACAGATGTGTTTTATACATATAAAATAAACAAATCACTCTTTCTGGATTATATTAATGATATATATATATATATATATTCAATATAAATTTTAACAATCAGCCTATGTGTTTTCTAGACATGATATAAAAATAAATCCATCTTTTTTCTTTAAAACTATATTTTTCAAAATCCAGTTTTACTGCCTTTTAATTGTGCATTTTTTAAAACAAATTTTGGAAAATTTTATAAATTATACTTCAAAAAAAATTAACTTATGATCTAATATTGGGATATCAAAATTTATTTTTGTCCAATTTTTGGTATTTTTCTAATAAGTTTCATGTTTAGATGAATAGTGAAAATACTGAATTTTAATTCAAATTTTTTTTCATATGAATAATTTATAGTGATGAATTGTATTTATTATTGGTTTAAAAGTATAATTAGATCTTAGTTTTATCATTTAATCCAATTTAGATCATTGGAATCAATTTTACATTTAATTTGGTTAGAAAAAGATTTTAATCATTTGAATGTTTTCACTTTAAAAACACATTTTCTCACCCCCACCTATGGGATTAATTTTAAATTAATTTTAGAAAATTATGTCTTTTGAATTTTGAAAAATGGATTCCATATTTCGAATCATGGTATATAAATTTAATAAATATTTCCATTTTATTTGTATGCAATATGAATAATAGCATCGGTATTTTTTGTTACCACAGTAAAGGATAAATTAGGTAATTTAGGTTAAAAATAAAGTGATATGGACTATAAAGTGACCCCGCTTGCAGAATTTTTATTTTATGATGTTTTTTTACCTTTAAAACCTATTTTTATAAATTGAATTATTTAATGGAAATTTTCCCTAAAGATGAATTAGATATTATTAAAATCAAAAAGAGTGAAAAAATGATTCACTCTAACTTTGAATAAGTATAATATTTTAAATATGGAATTAAATAGAAGTTATGCTTGACAATATATATTATTATGAAATTTAAAAGTTTTATCTACATTATGATAATTTATTTTTAATTTTTATTGAATAAATAATTATTATAAATATTTACTAAATGAATATGTTGTAAATATTCAATTAATGAAAATATCAATTAAATGATATTAAAAATATTAAAATAAATATACTTTTAATTAAATATGGTGATCCAAAAATAATACAAAATAATATGAAATATTAGGGGTATATTAAATGAATTGGTTCAGAGTTGTCTTATTGTATTTATTTTCTTAAATTCAATGTAATTAATAGTGTCAAAATTGAAACTATTGAAATTTTATGAAAATCATCATTTATTAAATCATTTAATATCATAAAAAACAAAAAATATAGAAAAGGAGGATAATTTAAGGTATAAAATATCTTAAATGTACCATTTATGGTTCAATTTACACCTTATAAGTAAAACTCTCAACCTTTTAATATCAAAAATATTGTTACCATATATAAAATTAAAATAGGTTAACTAAGAGTTAATCAAAATGGTATGTTTTGAAATTACTCAAACAGTTGTCTAAAATATATTAAATGATGGTATTACCACTCTATCACACATTATATTTTAATAACTTTCCATTGTTAGGTATTTTTATTGATATTTAATCTATTATAAATTAATCTTTTGATAAATTCAAAAAGTTACCCTCACCTTAGTTATAAAAGACACCAAATCCCTCATATCATTTATCCACATTCAGTATTTTATCTCAAAAAACCTCTGAAACATTATATTCTTAAATTATCTATCCACCTTCTATATGTTACTAAATCCCCAAAGGACCAACTATAGAGTCCTTTAGAGGACATATAAAAGATCTGTTTTGAAGAAGAGTTAATCTCTCTAACCAAACACTATATTTTCTTACTCTTGTATATAAACTTAAAATAATTGATATATATATATTATAAAATAATAACTTTAGAATCCTAAATATTGTGAAATTTTATTATGATTATAAACACACAATTATACAACCCCTTTTCCATGAAATAAGGAGTGAAAGTATCATTCGTGTGTATGTGCGGCTTACCATCTCAAAATAGATCTATAATTCATTTTCCGTCACCATATTTTATGAATGGTAATTATTATAATATTAATGTTTATATATGAAATTTATGATATTATTATACTTATTTAATGATAATATCATATATACATTTTTACCATTTAATCTTTTGGGAAATGATAATGTTGCTCATGTGTATATATGGATTACCATCTCCATGATGTGATGTGATACAAGTTTTATCTATATTTCACATGGATGGTAATAGGGATGAATTTAATGAATATATATGATATATATAAGTTAATAATTATTCTATAAATTATGATACCATGATCAAAGTATAAGGACCAGGACAGCTGAATTGAAACATACTTGGAAAATGAATCGGATATCACCGAGAACAGTGATTTTAAATTATTAATAAATGGGTGATAATATGTTATAAAAAAATAATACATGGTATTGTTAATATATTGTTATGGAATACATGTATAATAAATCCATATTTATTATATAGGATATTTGAAAATGAAAAATTAAATGTGATACTTGAGGTAAGTGATTTTCATCTCACTTTTATTTTTGTGGGAAACATGACTTATACACTACTTTCTTCTTTTTTGTGGTGTATATACTTACCATGAATGTGTTTTATGAGTATTATCTTGAATATTATGGTATTTACATATAAATAAAATTGTTTTTATTTCATGTGGTATATGATTCGAATGATTATAAAGTGGTAAGGGTTTATTTCACAATTTTAGAAATATTTGGGATTGTTTAGTTTTAAGTCTCTGTTGGGGAATATTTCACTTCAATGTACATGTTTTATAAAAATATTTTAATTATTTTTTTACTATTATATTGTTTATTTTGAAATTAATTTTACCCATTTTTTTACTTTTTACAAAAAATCTTCCCAAGAATATTTTTTTCATTTCTTAAGCAATTCTCTAAATGAATTTTTTGATAAAAATACAGAATGAATGTTTTTTAACTTATACCATGTGAGTATCCTTTTTCTCTGTAATGATTCCTTAATTAATTGAATCTTTGTTTGCATGCTTATAATGTGATTTTAAATGAAAATTATTTCCATTATAATTGTGTATCCCTTTAAAAATGATTTCATAAAAGGATATTTTCATCATGAATTATTTCAATTTATTTTTCTAAAATCATTTTTTCATCTAAGATGACATTATTTTATGTTAATTATGATTTACTATGTATATGACCCATTTATACCATTATTATCCTTTTTTATAATGTTTTATGTTTACTATGGAAAGATATCTATGAAACCTATTTATTTTCCATGAGTTATGTTATGATGAATTTCTTATAAAAACCCATTTATTTTTTAGGGGTTCTGATATGATGAAATATTTATGATCTTATGGAACACATATATATTTTTAATTATGTGATGTCTGGGACCTATATATACCATAAATTAATTGGGTAATTAATTATATCTCATTAGATAGTTAAGGGAAACAAGTTGATGTGTTTGATCTGTGATGGTAAACAAGTCGATGTGCTTGATCTGTTAGGGGAAACAGATAATAAGGCCTCATCTGAGAGTCATGGTAATTAAAAATGACATATGAAATGGTTTTATATACTTATGATGATGTCACACACATTTATGAATTTAAAGTACGGTTCATTATTGTGTTATGATGATGTTTCAATCTTATGATACATGTCTTTTGAAATGTTAATGTTTTACTCTATGAATCATACTTATAATCCATGATAGGTTGGGTATGAACTTTTTAAGTTATTATAATGATCACATAGTCATTTTAATTATATTACTCTTTCATAAAAAAAATATCTTCCATGTTTACCCTTACTAAGAATATGAGCTCACCCTTTTCTTATGTTTCCATTATATAGGTTATGACTAAAGGTTTTAATTAGGGGTACTAAAGGGGAAGATATTTTTGGGACACATTGAAGATCTTTCACCAGACTAGAGGTTTGTTTTTACATGTTTCAAAAGGTACTATATTGTTATGGTCCTTGGGTTCTGTTTGTATAATGTAATTAATATTCGTCTTAAAAAGATGTAATATCAATGTATTAGAATCCTGGGTAATTATACATCACCATCAACTAATGGTCCATCACCATTAACTGATGGTCCATCACCATCCACATAGATTTCTACTGTGAGAACCCCCCCCCCCCCAATACATGATGGTCAACACCATAACCTAATCCACATAGTCTATAGGGTCTTCCACCCCCATGATTGGTCAACACTACCTTGATATGAGTTATATCGGTGTGCACACAACTCCAACAGCTCATCGGCTAACAAATGGTGAGTGGAAATCACCCAAACAACCTAATACAGATCATCTTGACACTTCATACCCTTGTAACCATGTTCCTTTTCTTGATGATCATCACCATCATAAGTACTGAGAGCCAATCCATTAACCTGATCATCACATCTCCTTATTCTGATAACCATGTAACCTCAACCTATGATCAACATCACCCACACACACACACACACAAATATATATATATATATCAGTTTTATACCAACTAGAAGAATCACATAGCCTTGTTCAATGTGATCAACATCAACTCAATCCTTAGGCCAAGACCAGTATATTCCCACATAACCAAGAAATTCAATATAAAAATTACAATTAACTTAGTTTATACACTAGGCCTAAAACACCCAAGATGGTCTAAGCCTATTACCCCACATGACCATTTGTAATTGGTCTAGGGCGTAACCAATGACATCCCATGGAATAATTTAATCAATTTAAACATAATCATAATTTTATTTAGGGTTTATCTTAGACAAACCAATGGAACATTTCAGATATCACCCATAAAACAATAGTAAATCATAGAGAAATCTAGGAATCACCTACCTCATACTCATATTTGTATTCTCATCCGATAACGACCTCTAACTCGATCCAAAATTAGATTAATCGTAGTTTCAGATGGACACCCTTAAAATATAATAAAATGGATCACATAGATTTAGCGCACCATATGGTGAAATTAATGAAAAAAATAGGCTATAAAATCGAAGGCCTTCTTGGGACGAATTTGTTACCACCAATGGATTGAATATTGGAGCTCACACGGAGTGTAGAGTCTCATACCTCGAATTGGGATAGGAGAGCCACATGTGGTAGTAAAGAAATATAGGATCCTTATTAACTAAAATATGGGAAATTTTTCATTTTTTCCTTTAAAAGAGGTTTCATGGTTACAACATGGCTAGGAAAATCATGTGTTAACTATGTTGTGCCCACTTTCCAAGAACCACCCTCACACTGCCAAGGCACATAGTTTCCCAAACCGTGCAATGATTGTGTGAATATCGTCTATTAAAAATTTCAATGGTCTCCAATTGTCTTGCACCCCCTCTTATATGGTTTTAAAAAACATGCTCAGTGTAACTGGAGGGCTACACAGTTACTCCTAGCAGACCATATGGTTTTTCCAAACCCTATTCCCTAGTCTGCACCCTCCCAAAACGAGGTTTTCAGGGCCCAAAAATCCCAAAAATCCCAAAAATCTTATGAAACCACGAGACACTTATTCATTCTTAAAACCCATCTACAAAAACGGCCTTAAACCTATTAATCTCTTGGAATCGGTTTACAATAATCAAGAAAAAAACTGGCTCACTCACCAAACACAAAAATTCAAAAAGGTTTAGGATTTTCGACCCTCTTAAAAACCTGGGATGTTTAAATCTCCCCCCTTAACATATCTCATCCCTTAGATATAAAATCTTAACAATAAATGATACTAAACATACCTATATCAATTAATCCAACCCATTGTACCCCTGTTATTAATTCACATTCCATCTCTCCTCAAGGCGCTCCCCACCTAAGGAGTTACCTACTTGGTTACTCCCCAACCCAAAACAAACATTATGTTTGTCCACCAACCATTCCAGGACTCAAAAATCATCCCATGATAGATCTTTATTCATGTACCTCATTAGGTTCTCAATTCAGTATCATTTCATATATAACACCAATCATGTTATGAATCTCATCAAATTCCCAAAGGTACCTACACCTCAACATATTCTCAAAATAAGTCCTGGTTCCACTCGCCTCAAACCTAACCCACATTGTATTGATTCCCACAATAAGTCACAATGTTTAAAAACCTCATATATATATATACATAAAACAACATATGTGATTCCAACCTACTAACCAGCATCTAGATAGTCCAAATATAATACATATTCACCTTTTTCATCAAAACCAAAAAAAAATACCAACAACTAAAAAACACTAGTTATTCCCTTCATCATGGAATACCTAAGACTGTAGTTGGTTCCATAGCCTTCTCTACACATGGAATCTCTAATCCATGCACCTTTCTTGAATTCCAACTACCTAAGGCCTAGACTCCTTATGGATCTTCACTAACTTCCAGCCACTAACCCCAATTATGGGTCCCACTATCTATACCATGTCCCCTATGTTAGAATGATTCCTAGCTACCCACTCCTTGTACTGCTCCCAGTCCTGCCTCTAATGCTTGAATCTAAGATGGTCCCTAGATCCTAGATGTACAAGAAGGATTAATATATAACCTATCATGATGGAACATATGTCCACATTCCAATCACTTCATTGGAAGATTCCTACATTAATTCTGGACATGCCCTATATACCCGCATTGGAAGGACAATGCGGATAATCGACTCCTAAATGTTCTCCTAGAATCTCTGGCCTAGTGTCCATTCTAAGATTCTTCCCAACCCTAATTTCTACTACCAAAATAATCACCCCTAAAATCACCTAACACTATCACCCAGATAAAATATGATAGGTTTGTCGGATTCCCCTCATCCATCATATCATGTTTCACCAATTATGAGAATTAGGATAACCTGAAGATGTTTACTTGAACCCTGGTGGAATGTTTTAAACCATCCTTGAAACACCTCATTCTCATGGTGTAATCACCCACCATACTAGGTTAAAATAACAAAACAATCTATGAATTTTGGCACATAATCTATGTTGGATGTGTCTATTTGCCTATGATTCAAGAAATCATGGGCTCTCTCCACCCATAGTTCCTCTAGAAAGAAATTATAAAAGAACATGGTCTCAAAATCCTTCCAATCCAGTCCATCATATCCTCCAATATATAACTATACACCCCAAAAGTTCTTTTTGGCCCTGTGATCATGTACATCACTAACTTCATCCACCATCATGTGGATATCTTGAGCCTATCAAAAATGTTCTAGAGAGAATTGAGTGATTTTTCATCCACCTATATTCCACCCTCACCCCGGTATAGTGGTTGGTGTTGTGACTAGATCTCGTGTGTCAAATATTCCATATATGGATCATCTCTATAATCTCCCCTATAAATACATTGTATCACATGTACCAAGATCTACATGAGCTTCTTCCCTAACTATATCACAAAATATACAATTTTTTGTTATCCCACCTATATTTGTGCCTCTATATGTTCATGTACTTAATACTCATGATCATCCTAACCCTCCAGGGCCTCATCCCATCCCTAAGGGGTATCATCACATGCATGCTCATGAGGCACCAAATCAACACCCTTCTGATGCTCCCCTAGATCTCGTCTAGGTATAAATCTCATTAAATACCAATATCATGGCTATATAGCAATAAAAGTATATATATATATTATCATAGATATAAAAAAGATGTAACATGTAGCACGATATCACCATACTTACACTTCCCCACTACACCATGCCACATGGCATCCAACCTCAAGGCCCCTTACCCACCCATATCAATGTTAGGTATCACATGTAAATTGACTTCAAGGCCCCCTGCCTACCCACATTAGTTTTAGGAATCAAATATAATATGAGTTAACTGAGTATAATTCCACTAAATATGATATAGAGGGAAACATTATTTAGATTCTTTTTTAACACATTCAACAACTCATCCCCAATCCTCATCCCTACCTACTCATACCAGAATCAAGCCTATATATCACATTCATAACAAATCACATTCATATTTTATTGCAACCACATACTTAGTTTGGCTGTGTAGAATGCCACCAAAAGAGGTTAAGTAGGTAAACCTTGTTTAGATTCCTTTTTTGACACTTTAACAAGCCCAACCCTCTTAGTACAATCTGGTTTCCTAAGGACAATAAATCATAGGAACTTACATATATCAAAACAAAATATGTACCAAGAAGGATGAAAAATAAAAACTCCTTTTCCATACTGGTCCAAGGGAAAAAATCTATATAACATATAAATATCACACACAAGTGTGCCACCCTAGGTGGAAATAAAATCAAACTGTAAAAGATAAAAATAGAACAACATTTTCCTAGCCTAGGAAACTTGCTCTATCTCTTGTGAATGGGGATGCAAGCACCAAAACATGACCATTGTACCCAATTTTTAAAAAATACTAGTCTATGGTATAATTTAGCCCAAAAATTAATACAACTAAAAATAAAATCATTTGATTCCATTAGTAACCATATGAATGCTTCTACCCAATCCCAGGGAAAAAAACTCCTCTGATATCATTTCTAGCACCCTGACCTAGATGTCACTATAAATAGTGCTCTAGGCTAGTTGATCTTTGGGCTTTAGGCATACCTCCCTGTACACAAAAGTCTACCAATTAGTATACATGGTGTAAATAGGTGATAATGGGGAGACTATATGCTCATGTGGAGTTAATAATAATGGTAAATGTATATACAATAGTGGAAGAAAGACCATATTTCGTGGAAACAACAACAAGAAATAACGGAAAAATAAATAGACAGCATAAGTAATAAACAAGATTCCAAGATATACCATTTTTAGATGAAGACAACAATTCATGGAATTAAGTACGTGGAAATAAATAGAAGGGTCACTCATGTATAACCGTTAGCACATACATATATAAGCATACTAAACAAAAATGAAGAAACAAAAATAAACTCAAGATGATGCATGAACCTCCATGGTACCATGCCATTTATCCCATGAAAAAGTATTAACTTGAAAACTAAGGTCTAGTACCTGATCTTGGTCCCTTACATGATTGAAAAAGCATAAATTATATATGCATCCCGAAGGGCCCATGTAGGATGTGAGAATAAATCTTAATAGACCACCATCAATGTGTGCATATCCTACATCTATGATTATATAGGTGTATTCTAAATATAAATGAAATAGTAATCACACGCATTTAAATAAATACCATCTTTTGTTTTTCTCAGCATCCACAAGGGTGCAATCACTTTCTTTGGGCATCACCAGTAATCTATGAATATTTTCCCTTAGTTATATATATAGAATAAAACATCTTTCTATGTCTATATATATATATATATACAGTAGAGAGGATCCATGTAAAAAATAACAAGACAAACCTTGATGAAAATTACTCCCATGTGAACCCTTAGGTTCCACCTCTAAATACATAAACCTACACATCATGCCATCAAACTCGTAACTGACATCCAAATTGCATGCCATATCAAGTACCAGGTCCCTTAGCCCCCAAATCAAAAGTCTCTATCTACTCAAAGCATGAAGTACTGAGGAACAATGATATATTTCATCCAATAAGTAATCTCCATTAGCTCAATAGCCTATTTCCTAATACATGGTGATATTCATCCTCCCAAGTCTCGGCTAAATGGCCCAAAGCATCATGATAAGCCTCATTCTTAACTGATGGTCTCATCGCCATCAACTTATGATCTATCACCATCTATGTGGATTTCTAAAATGATCACCAAAAAACATACCTAATGTTCAACATCATCATATAATAGGCATAGTCTATTGGGATATCCACCCACACTAGTGGTCAACACCACCTCGATCTTAGTTCTATCTATGTGAAAACAACTCCAATGATGTGTTGGCCAAAAATAGGTGAGAATCAATCACCTAAACAACTAAACCCACATAATCTTGGTACCTCATTCCCATGAGACCATGAAATATATCCCAATGGTAATCACCATCACATGTATCGAGAGTAAATCCCTCAACCAGATGATTACATCACCCCAATCTGATGACCATGTCACTTAAACCTATTATCAACATCACCAACATATATCTCGGGCCTCACCCAACCAGACAAATCACATAACCTCAGTATAGGTGATCGCATAACCTCAATCTTTAGGCTAATCCTAAAAATGTTCCCATGGAACCAAGAAACTAAATTTAAGAATTAAAATTAACTCAATTTATCCACCTGGCCTAAACTGGCCAAGCTGGTATAAGCCCCTTACCCAGCTTACCCATCTGTAATTGGTCTATGTCTTACCCAATGGAATCTCATGGAATTATTTAAACAATTTAAACACAAGCATCAATTTTATTTGGGTCTAACTCAAATAATCCAATTTCACATTTTAGAGTGAACCCTAGAAATAACCACAAAATCCTTCAGAAAGCTAGGAACCACCAAAATCATACTCGTATGTGTACGCTCATCTAATATTGGACTCTAACTCAATCCAAAATTAGATAAATTTTCATTTTATATAAACACCTTAAATATAGTAAATCAACTCGCATGGATTTAATACACCATGTGGAATGAGAAAATAGGAAAAGAGAATAGAAAATCGATGGCCTTACTAAGAAGAATCAGTATCCACCAATGAATTGAAGATCAGATATTATTCAGAGTGTAGAGAAAAATACAAAGAGGATAGAGAGGAGAGCTACCATATCTTTCTAGAGGAGATCCATTCATAGAATGAAAGAAATATGGGAGACCTATTAAATAAAACATGAGAAAATGGTCATTTTGGCTTTTAAAGAGGTTTCACAGTAACCGCATGGTTTAGAAAACCATGTGCCAACTGTGTGGTTCCCATTCTCTAAGAACCTCCATCAAAATAAAAAGGTGAATGAATTCCAAAATGGTGTTCATAATTTGTGAATACCCTATGCTAAAAATTATAGTGATCTCACATGGCCATTAACCCCCTCCTGTATAATTTGACAAACCATCCCCAGTGCATCTAGAGGGTTGTGCGGATACTCCTAAGAGGATGTATGGTTTTTAGAAACCATACTCCCCGGTCTTTTCTTTCCTAAAACTATATTATTAAGTCCCAACATCCCCAAACATCCTCTGATACACTAAATAACTTTCAAATCCTGAAATCCCTTCCAAAAATAAGTAATTGGGCCAATAAAACACTCATAATTGGGTTGAAAATATAATGAAATGAATTATACCGCTCACCAAACACACACAAAAAATCGAAGAGGTTAAGGATTTCTGACCTGCTCAAAAACCCAGTACATTACATAAGTAATAGCTTGTGTAATTCATGTATTTTTGGCACATTTTATTCCATATTATTGATATTATTGTAAAATCATTATATGTGATTTCATGCTAATGTTAATAAATTAACATTTAAATATCAACCACATGGTCAATCATTTTTTGTTTTATTAAATGTAACACATAGATGTATATAGTTGGTTAAGGATTATAATAGTTGTATTCAGAGGAAAAAAATTACTAATATTTTTCATAATATATGAATGAATGTATAAAAACATAGGGACATCCCACAAGGGTCGTTTAAGGTTCCACTTCTATTGGGATGGATGTGAAATACCTATACAGAGCCTTGGATAAATCTCTATTAAACCAAAACTCTCTTCCTCCTCACTACATTATCCACCCCAAAGATACTATCATATTGTGATATTTAGGATCTTACTACCCTTATTATGGGTGATTATGTACAATAAATAAATACACCATAAATGGATGATTCCATTAATTTCTATTTAATTATTTTTTCATCCACGGTGATTAAAAATCAAGAACCATAGGCATTCATCAATGTAATATTCAAAAAGTTTTTTATTTTATATTTGCATGGTTTTAGTTATAAAGAATGATAAATTTTCAAATTTTCCTATCAATTTTTTCCACTATATTTATTAACTCATAATAAATATTTAGTAACTCATTTGTAAAAAACGTTTTATACCTTTTTGATATGTATTTCTTTTATTTATCACTCATTTTATTTTTCCTATATGTGAGTGTTTTGATTGTTCCTTTTTTCTAGTACTCAATCTATTTTTAAATTTAAAATTTTCATAATAATGGATTATTTGACTCTATGTGATCCCTATTAGAGTAGATAACTTCTATGAATGAGAAATAGGATGACCACCATTTGACAGTCACTGGTTTTTTAAAAGAAAATTTTGTATCCCACTTTCATTTGGTTATTATCGTTCCCTCTGCCATCATCTCCACATTCCCATACAACACTAGGTGGAACTTCACCCCATGGCTTCATTGCCACCCTTCACCATATAAACAAATATGACCTACCACCCACCCCCCTCTAACCTAGATATAACCTCATATTCTCTACCCATTCTTATGATTTCCTCCTACAGTCTTTTCTCAACTTCCCATCTCACCTTCCCTACTTCTCAAATATACCTATTTCATACCATATTTTCCCTTTTCTTGTGACACACCCTAACCAATATCTTCCTAATAAATATCCTTGTTCCATTATCATTCCCTTTACATCTCACCCCAATATAGACCATCACATAACAAATTTCCCTATGCCGAAATTTATGTATTTAATTTTCCTATTTTTCTTTGTATTTTTTTTTAAATTCTAAACATTGCATATTTTGATGTCAATTTTTTTATTAGTTTTAATTTTTAAATATTTTTTTTAGAAAAATAATTTAATTATTTATTTATTATTTATAAAATATTGTTCTCTAATCTCATGTATTTGAGTGGAAAATATTACCTTTAGTGATTTGTAAATTTTTTCAAAGATTAATTATATTTTTAAGTACATATGGTTTTAGAACACCTTTATAATTTGAAAAAAATATTAATTGTTTTTTAACTAAAAATTAATATAAATATTTATAAATTTTATTTTCTATATTTTATTTAATCTTATGAATATACATAAAAAAGTATATGAAATTTGATTTAAAATTTAGTTTTTTAATTATTATTTTTGAATTCATTTTAGCCTATAAATGATGAGTTCTTCTTGAAATATTTTTAAAAATTAAATATTTCATGAACTAAAAGGAAATTATTTATTTCATGTTTTTTATTTGATTGTTAAATAAATTTTTATATAAGTCAAAAATTCAAAAATTCAATTAAATTTTATTTTGAATTCAAATATATCATTGAAATGTCAATTTAATATTTAAATTTATTTTAAATAAAATTAAAAGGCTTCATAAGTGATTTATAAGCTTTTCATGGAATTATAGAAAAGTATTTGGCTAATTGAGAAATTGTTTTATTATAAAAAAAGTGGTATTGAATATTATTATTATATATAGAGAGTAAAAAAATTAATTATAAGTATTAAATTACACTTGTTGGGGATTTAAATGATTTTGTATTTAGATTATTTTATAATTAAATTAAAGATAAATAAGTTTATTTATTAAAATAAAAGTATAACTATAATATAATTTATTTCATAATATTAAAAAATTATTTTTTTTATAATGAAGGGGATAATTTATTATATTTTATTAATAATATTTTTAAATTATTATTTTTTATTATATGTTAATTGTATTTTCTAAGTGTTATCATATATATTGATAATTAGTTCATTTATTTAATCAGGTACTCGATTTAATAATTATTGTTCCTATGTATCAATTATTTATTAGTGTACAGGTATAGATAAGGATAAGAGTTTGATATGTATTCCCAATGCATTTTCTACATAATATTTTAAGAGAATTGTGTGGTTTATTGATTTCTTCTATGGATTTCAAAGTAATAATATATGTTTTTCATTAGAAACATATGTAAAGAGATATCATTTAAAATGAGATATTTTAATGGAATACATATTCATATAGATGTTTTAAAAAATATAAGAATTGGAGACGTCATATAAAAGAATATGTTTTGTGTCACCAAGTAGGAATTTCTAATATAGGTATGATGAGATGTAATTTTTTTTTTTTTTGATTGTAATTTTTAAGAAAATAATATATTATATTCCTACTAAAGTGAATAAAATAGATAATTATTGTATTGGGGAGAGTAATCCCTATTTTTTCAAATGTAGAATCATTAAAGTTCTTTAAAATTCATGATTATACATATATTGAACTATTCTTTAAATTTAATGTATACAATATGTTATCATTTATCTTGGATATGTCACACATGAAGACATTAAATTAATATATTGACACCTAGTTTTTTATTTTTATAGTGTTTCTATATATGGTACTCCATATTAGAGAAAATAATATAGATTCATATTATCACACCCACAAGTTAGTTGAGAACATAAGTTTCATATTTGGGACTCATAATTAACTAATAATTTTTATGTAAAAATTGAAATTTCTTGTATATTTTATATATATAATTATATAAATTGTGACTTTGGATGTGTGTTCATGTAGTATGGGAAGATAAAATGATAATGTTAGTGTAACACCAATGGTGGGATATATAAAAATAAACTATCATCCTATTGGGAAGTCACCAGAAATATAGTGGGTGACATGGTGAGTTAATAATCTTTATTTATTCCACCCAAAAACCAGTAGTTTTACTAAGATATAGCTATCCTATTGATATTCTGGTAGAAACCCCCAACCCCTTTTTAAAGGGGAGTTTTGGTCATTTTAACTTCTAATTTTTTGGTATCCTTATCCTTACTTCCTCCAAGTCCACAAGAAATATTGGTTATCTTCCTTTGGGTTTATCCACCATCCCAATTTGTTCACTTGAATTCTCACTTTTTGATGAAAGCATGAGTCATATTTTTCATTTATATTTCATTAATAAATCTAGCATCATGCCCACTTATATTTTTCATCCACTGTTTGGTACACAAATAACTAAAATACCCATTATAATGGTTTTTATTTGATTCTAGGTATCTAATTATTAATTTTAAACCAACCAATGGTATTCAATGTGTTAACTCCTATGGGATTTAGAAGGAGGTTCCTAACATTGTCTATAATTTTATATATGTTTTTTTTTAATTTTATGATATATAGCCTTGGATGAGCTGTTCAAACAAACTAGAAGGGAAAATTATTGGGTAAAAGGATGTGTTAGAATATAAGTGTGAATTTTAGGATTTTATGAAGGGGTTTAGATTAATTTTCTTGTGCTTTGAGTAACTTTATGATAATGTTGAAAATTTTGATAATCACCAAGAAATAAAAGAAACCCATGAATGGATTCACATGTTATTATTTTTTTGAGTGAATTTATTAGGTTCCATGTAATTAAATATTGAATACCATTATTATGGGTGATAAATATGTGGTATCAGATATAGGTTAGGATTATAACATTTATTTAATTTATGTTCACTGATTGTGGTCACTTGTTTCCTTAGACTAGGAAAATTTTAGAAGGATTCAAGTTTCCTCACACATATATAAATGAAAATTCAAATTGGATAGATTAGTCAGTTATCCATAGATAACCAGTATCCTTTATGATTTATGTATAAGAAGGGTCATATAAACTCATAGGGGTTATGTCTCCTCGTGAGATATGATTGGGATAAAATGCGAAATGAGGATTAAAAATTGAATAAGGTGAGAAATATATAGTGGTCTGGTGTGACCTTGATAGTATGGTAAAATATTATATTGTTTTTTTAGTGATGTGTATGCAATGTAATATTGCTATGTAAATGGTTAATAATAGATAAAAGTATAGGAGATCATTTATATCATTGTTAATGTCTACTAATTTATATTGGGGATGAGTGATCTCCATGAAGAATGTATATTGTTTAGGTGATTCTGGTGGATATAGGTGTTCTTGGGATGATGGTGTTAGGTTATGTGAGGTTGCATCTTTGTATTACCTTATTTTCCCTATAATGATGATAGTTATGGAATTTTAGAGAGATATTGGCTATGTTACATGCTTTTAATTATCTAGATTCACTTCCTAGTTATTTTTAAAGGATTTTCAATGTTCCATATAACCTAGTGGTACAATTAATATCCAAGGAAGATTGACAAGTTAAGACCCTACCACTATTCAGATGCTCTTACTGATAGATATAACCATATTAAACATTTCCCATGATTTGAATGCACTACTAATAGGTCTACTATGTTACACCATAACCATGACTTGTCCTAAGGGATTTATTATGTTATTCCACTAACCATGAATAAAATTTCAATATCATGATTGATGTACTAACTTAGAGTACATTGAATAACTATTGTGCGATGTATTGATACAAATGAACTACAACCTTTATTTTCACCGACACTGATAGAAGTATGTGGATTGAAACTTCATAAGAGCATTCTAATTAATTCATTTATAAAATTGATTATTTTATTAGGTTTTGATACTATTAATATCACTACATAGATACACTCATATATATTATAGATTTCTCTTAGGGGATGTTGTTGGTATCCTTCTAGGTCTTGTAATCGTAAAATTTATTTTTACCTTAGTGTATGTACAGGCCATATGTTTTGGGTATGTAGTTTAGGAAAAAGGTCCGGGTATAAGTGATTGAGTTAGAGTAGCATGATTGGTATAGGGATATAGTCATAGGTGATGCCAATATTTTGTAGAGTATTTTTTCTTAGTTATTTTTTTCTTATGGTAAAATCCATGTATAGGTTCATTGTAATTCCCCTTATTACAAGATTTCTATGGAATGTAAAAAGTGAAAACAAATTAGTGGAGAAAAACCTTAGATAGTTTGAATTTTCTGATTCGTTTTTATAGGTAGATTTTTTAGGTGTCTCAAATGTGTTTAAATAATTTTATTTGAAATGGTGGTATTTATATAATGTACTAGGATATATATTTCACTATAGAGCATGAGAAATCATGTTTGGTGAAGTGTTGCACCAATTATAAAATCATTGGTGGAATCCCATTGATTGTCTTACTGGTTGGGTAGTGGGTCCGTACCACTATTCTCTATCACTAGAAACTTGATGACCCACAACAGTATTTGTGGAAAACCAAATTCTGAATAGTAGTCCATCGGGATGCAAGTGGTGATTCCCAACCCCCACTTAATGTGGGGGCCTTTTTTCATGTAATGTTAATCTATTTAAAACCCCTATTAGGTTTTATTATCTATATATCCATGCAATAGGGTGAGGTTTTCCCTCCTCTCTTCCACTATATCCAATATTACTCCCTTGATTCAGTATATTTAGGGTCATTTTTTTTGATAGAGTAAATAAAATTCATGCTATTTTTTCTTTCTTCTTATCCAACCTTATTCTGTGATTTGGTTGATTTTTGTTATTTGAAATGTAATATTACTATATCATATTAAAATCACTCATCTATAATTAGGTTTCCATGTGTGGTTCCTAGACACTCCATGGAGAGAAGGATTGCACATTTTTATATATATATTCAATAAATTCTAACATTATAGGTAACTATTATATTTTTATTTTATTTAATATGTGTTGAACTAAAAAAATATAGAATAATAAAATGGTTATTTTTCTTATAAGGGGACTAGGAGTCCATTCTAGGTTATTTTTACCCCTTCCCATGAGGATTAAACCTAGTTATTTAATTCTATGAGTGTGATCAATTTATAGTTATTTTAAATTTATAATTTATATTAGAAAAACTTATAGATTTTTAGGCCTTTTAATGAAATATGTACTCAATAGAATCATGGATGGCTTGGATGAGCATAGATTATTAAATAAATGGTGATATGAGGTAGGTTACCATTACTCATTGATTTATTTATATCATGGCTTGTTTTTTATTACCTATTAGTTATTTTATGATCTTGTCTGACTTTTTCATTATTATCAGTATGATCGTGTGAAATTATATGAATCTATAAAATATAATGACCTCATGTCAGCATAATATTAACCAAAGGATTGAAAATCTAGCATAAAAATATTTTTTTAGTTTTTCTAGAGTCGAATAAATATCTGCATCCCATATTTTTGACGGTGTAATGGTGTAAGTTACTACTTGAGATAGTATTTTATTGTATAAATTATTTAGAATTTAAAATATTTTTTAATGTAAATTAATTATTTTAAAATGAAATTTCAAATAATATAAATCTAAACTATTAGATTTAAAATATTATTTTAAAAGTATAAATGATAACAACATTTTGGTCGATGACCTTAGGTGTGTTAGATAACTTGAGATTCATTTTTAATAGTTTATAAAATTAAGAATTAATGGGGATTTTAAATTGAGATAAAGAAATCATGTTTTGGTATTTTTTTGGTCCAGATAATCTCATTTGGGTGGGGATCCTATTTTGAATGCCTTTTTACTTTTTTTCTCTAGATTTGTCATTATTTATGAAATCATTTTATGGTTGATATTAATGGATTATGGTTCATGATCATTTAGGTCCAGTGTATGTTAAAGGGGAATTGGTAGGTACCTTTGATTTTTGAAATAGATATTAGGAACCTTAAGTGACTCATCTTTATGGAGTTCAGTCACTGGTTATTAGTAAGATATTGGAGGGAATCAAACATTGTTGTGGATTAGATTTTGGGATAACCATTAGGAAGGTGTGAATCACCCTGAGATATTTATAGATATTTAAAGGATATTCATTATATACCATGAGGGAATAATTTTCCTGCCACGGGTTTGACCCAATAGTTTTTTATTTATGACAAAATCTATATTAGTTGATAGTTACAATATGTTTTTGAGCCATCAAATGAGGTCGAGATCATGGGATAGAAGTGAAGAATGTTCCCTTATTGGTGTGGTAGGATTTTTTTAGTGTAATATAGAGAGAAAAATCACATAAACTACTAGGAGGAGATAAATTTTTAGTATACCTAATATATATAGGTGGCATCTAGGAAAACCTCAAGTGCATGTATATGAATTAGATATATGTCCATGTTTTCTTTGTAAGGCCACATGCATAAATTTTGATACAATTAGTTGGTAATAAAATCTTCTAAATGTTAATATTCTTCATTTGTTACTTAATTTAGGGAGGTTGTGGATTCTTATCTAGGTGTGAAGGGAAACTCCCATGAAAAATTAGATTGTACCTTATCTAGAAAAGTTTTTCAGCCTCTATAATGTATTATGGTATGACTATAGAAATGAAACACTTGATGATAATAATTATGATGATTATAATTTTGATGCCTAATCTTAGGGATCAATGTTATATTCATAAAACAATACAAACATGTAATAGGATCTAACCCTAAAAGTGACATGTGATAGATGTGATAGACAAGAGACTCTCTATGCGTAGTACGAAAGATAGCACTTGTGAGTATTAGAAGGTGATATGGGGCATGGAATGAATGATATAATATCAATTGTTTCTTATGTTTAGTCCCCATTCCATGTTCACTTATTTATTTTATTATGTTTTTATTATTAAGATTCTAATTGTTACATTGGGCCTTCTTTAACAGACCTTTGTTTGGTTTCCATTATCTTCTGATGTTTATTTATTGAGGTTTATTATGAATTTTATTTATAGTCATTGGTAATATTATTAAGATCATTATTTTCAATAATATGTATGGATTCTGAGATATTAATTTTGGATATGAGGTGATAACTCTATATGGTTGTATTTGCTGATATTTTAGTGACATTGTATTATATCTCATCAGGACATAAAGGTGTACATATTTGGATAAAATAGTTTAAAAATAACCTGGGTATGGGTAGTAATTTTTTATATTCACCATTTGGTGTATGTCTTGATTTAATTATCTAAGAAATAACAACATATAATTTATGTGGGATGACTAACATTCATTATATAATTTTCATTTCAACTACTTGATCACTAACTCTCAGCAAATTTAAGTGATCGGGGGATCTTACTAGGTCGTTAGAATAAGTAATGATAAATGAAAATATGTATAGTGATCTTTGTGGATACAGGTTAGATACATCATGAGGAAATCCTAATATTTTCAAATTTTTAGAGTGTAGATCTATGTTGGATGATCATGTGGTGATGTAAGTAGAAGTATGGAAATTTATATAGAAGTGGTGTTTATAATAGACTTAATTTTTATTTAACAATTAAAAAAAATCCATATATTCATTTTATAACATATCATTTAACATAAAAAAATATTAATTTTAAATATTTTTCAATAAATAAAAAAATTTAAATATTTTATATAACAATATCCATTAAAAAATTTAATTTAATATTTAAATCAAATTAATTTATATATTTCTTTTTTAAAAAATTATGGTAATTCCACTAGATAAAGTAAAAATATCGGGCTTAATATGGTTTTGAATATTAAATTTTTATGTTTTAGTATTTAATTAGGTATGTTATTAATTTATTTAATGCTTTTTGTGTGAAGGACTGGGGAGGAGCATGGAGAAATAAGTATATCATGCCTAAATTTTACAGTAGGAACCAATAGGTATACAATGGTAGGGTAAAATGTATCTATTATAGGAGGAAGAATTGTAATGAAGGGAATAAAGAATAACATATATTTATCTTACATAATTTTTCAATAGTTAAACATTACATCTTATAAATAAAACAGAATCCCATAACCTAAATGGTTAGCATCTTGGGTTATTAGTTACGTTTTCATCTTATTATAAAATAGTATTTCAACATATCCCATAAAATTCTCCATATTAAATTTCCTCTAGTTCATATTCCAATATATAAGTTCATGGAGAAAGGGAAATTATAAGAAATGAGTTACCTCAAATGACCGGTAAGGTAAAAATAATATTAATGATTCAGGAAGAATGTACAATCATATGATAAAATATGAACATGGTAGAAGTAGTTGGTTAATGAGATAAGATCATATAAATCTATAAAGTAATCATAAATCAATATAACATGGTTATAAATCATATCATATGAACATTCAACCATAAAAATATAAGCATAAGACCAAAACAAGTACCATGGAAAAGGAAAAATTAATCATATGATAATAATCATGAGCTATAGTGACATAAAAATGTGGATGTGGTTCCAAAATAAGTATATAAAATCATAACATTGTGAAAATAGATAATTATATCATCTCCATATATAAATATGTGAGAATAGTTAAATTAATCGTACCCACTCATATATTTCTGAACATATCTATAATCATCTTTTCTATATAAATTTTTTTCAGTATATTTGACTGCATCATACCTAAGAAAAATGAAGTGAATATAGCTAAGTACATGATTTCCATGTATAATGTTTTGAGCAAAGATATCAACATAATATACACAAATAATTTTGTGAATATTTATAACTAAATCGTGTATATATATATAAATTTGTGTTCATAGTTAATGACAACATACTGGTTTATAAGGATGTGAACATAACTAACAATATCATATACACACATAGCATAATAATATTATGTGATATATAGGTTTGTACACTCTATTGAGGCCTATAAATCCTAATTTCCACCCATACCATAATTAAAAACCCTAAATATGTTCTCTATATTAAATATATCAATCAAATATTTATTAATCAAATAAAATGGGTTAGAAAACATTTTAAAGGCGAATCACATAAGAAGAATCAGAACATGGATCAGAGGATACCCAAAAAGAAATTCCCAAAAGAAACGTAGAAAATGAGTAATTTTTGGGTGATTCAAAAATCATAATTCTATATAGGATTTATCATATATATATAGAGTAAAAAGGTATAAAATCATAAAAATATTTTTCATAATTTCTTGGAAACATTTTCATAAAATCAAAGTTATACGCCACTTTAAAAATAAATATCCAAAAGATGAAATAAGATATTTAAAACATTATTACAAAAGTAAATTTCTAAATAACAGAACCTAAAAAATTTTATAATGGTTAAAGTAAATAAATAATGACTGGAATACACAAAAATATATAAATGTAGAAATAAATATATTTTATGAATTTTCAATAGTTTTAAAGTAACCATCATCGATAAAAACAATTAAAAAATTCTATTGAAAAAGTTAAATTAAAATATGAAATATGGGTAAAATAATACATATTTATCTTTCAAAATAAGGAAATAAAAATTTATGAATATGGAATTTAAATATCCAATATAGAAGATGGCAATTATTCTTGATAACATCATATTTTTCATAATAAATAATCAAAGTAGAAGGTTTGGATATAAAAAATTAATTTCACCAGAAAGAAATTAAAAATGAAATATTATATATAGTGTGGACATGATATATCAAAATCATAATAACTTTTTTTCTAGAGTAAATAGGATAACTAGAGGAAATGAAGATTGATCCAAGAAAACCCTAGCTGATTTGGTAATGTGTGAATCAAAAGAACATTATAAAGATTTATTGAAGTGGAATTGTAAATAAAATGAGTCAAAATTGATTTATAATAAAAGTTTTAAATATTTAATTAATTACAATATGTGAAATAATAATGGGTCTATAATATTAAATATTCCCCAAGGAATTTTTATTGAGATAAAGAACTATGACTTTCAATTCCCTATTGGTTTAACATGCTCTAACTCCATGTGTTATCAATTTTGGATTACTATAAACCCATTTTAGAACCTTACTTTTACTTATTTTACTTAATAAAATTAATTTATAATTTACTATTACCCATTTATCAATCCATAATTTTTAAAATTAATAGTTTGGTGATAATTGTTCCATTTGCTCCATGATTTCTTTAGGATGGAGGTTTTGGTTATTTATCATTAATCATGTGTTATTCACCTATAAAATGATCATAGAGATGATAAAAATGTATTTTACAGAGTTTTATAGTTCTGATATCATTTCATTTAGGTCATAGAGATGGTTCATAATGAAATTATAACAATTCACCATTTTTTGAATAATGACTTAATTAGAAGAATTGATTTTTTAACAAAAATAGTTATGTATATTAAAATTAAAAAATAGAAAAAATAACATAAATTAATAATTATTTCCACATATTATAGTAATTGGGTTTTTCTTATTCATTTAGGGTGTATATTTTACAAAATCAATCATGTAGGTAAGAAAACTAACCCAAACAAGAATGAGAGTCACAAAAAAATGAGTAATAATATGAATTTATATAATTGTAATATCATTTTCTGTAGAGGAAAATGATTTTAATAATAAATTATGAAATTTTTAGGCAATAATTTGGAAAATTTTATATTATAATGTAAATTAAAAAGAAAAAACATATCATTACTTTGATAGAATCACTATTTATAGTAATGTCTTCCTTTGAAATGAATTAATTAAGCCTCCTTCTTATGGACAAAGGGAACAAAATGTGAAAAAGGTATTTAGGATAGTAAATTTGTGCAAGGATTTAACTAATAACCAAAAGATATAAGTGGCTTTGAGTTGGTGGATAATACATTGTATAGGTGACAATTTGGGACATTTTGTTGGAAACGTGATTTAAGTGAAGGGAAAACATAGAATCACATGATAATTAGGTGAATTATTTTATGTAATATTGGTTGAAATTATAGCATTAAATTAAAAACTTATGAGAGGAATCATATAATGAATTTATATCTATTATATTTTTAAAAATTTATTCCTCTTAAATTTACCACTTTTAAGGCTATGTTACATTATTTAATTATTTATCCCATTAATTTGTTTTCCCAAAAATATAATATTACCCATATTACCTAATTTATATATGATAATTAAAACTTTAGTATCAATTTAATCCAATTTAATTTAAAAATAGATAAAATTTTACTTTAAAATATAAGCATAAATTGAAGAAGAAAAACCGTTTTTTTTTTGAAAAATGAAATTTTAAACACATAATGATTTAATTCATATTTCATTCCATATAATGGTCATTAAATTAATGTTAATTTTTTTAGTACATATATAATCAAAACATTTCATTAAAACCATTCTTTAAAAGTGATTAATTATATTTATTCATATTCACAACACTTCAAAATAAAAATTCAATAAAAAATATCCCTTCTATTATTAATTGATTTTAATCACATTTAATTAAAATTAATTATTTTTATATTACATATTCATTGAGTTTTAAAAATTTATCAGTTTTAAAAATATATTTTCATCCATATAAATACAATTAATAGATTTCATTATTTAAATGTAATAAATATGGTAAAAGATTTTTTTTAAAGATATTTACAAATAAATATGTATCTTTTATTTTATTCAATAAATTTTTCCTATATTAATTACATGTAAAATAAAATTTTTATATTAAATTTCTAAAATTCAATTGTAATGATCTACTTTGTTACAGGTTAATAAAATTTGGATGAATATTGAATTTTTATGATGGAGTAGGTATTGTTTTGAAAATTGAGACCCAGATCGGGAATATGAGAATTTGAACATCTCAAGGAGATGTTTTGGATGTGTAAATAGGACTAATTGGTGGGTTGGGTTCTTATGTAACTATTTAATAAGCGTTTAGTTTATCTTTAATGTAAATTTTAGTTGTTGTAACTAATCACGACACATCCTAAGGGGTTATGATGTGGTGGTTTTTAGCAGGGGAGGGAACAAGTCATATCCCTAAGAGATATGCGGTGATGGATATTCATAAATTTCTATGTATATGTGTCTCCTATATGCCATAGTGTAGTTGTGAGGAGTGTGACTTGGTAGGTATTTCGGTGGCAGCACCATGTCATGGTTCAGGGGATGCATCATAGGAGGGTGCCTAAGGGCCACATCATAGAGTAGAAATGGTATATTCAAGAAAAGATTTGGTATATCCATAATGAGTTATTTCATATAGGTGAAAATGGGTTGTGGGTTTGACATTATTTTTTGGGTCCAACCACGCCATTTCGGAGGATTCCCTACCATATTGCGACCTGGCAGGGAAGCCCATCCTGCAACTTGATAGGGCTTCACCCATTCAAGACACCTTTAGGGGGATTCCCTAATGAGTTATATATCATAGATACCTACTATACACCTCATTAATTATCCATGGAGGTCCATTTCTCTATAAATCATATGGTTTGTCAATAAAAGGCCCCATATATAGTTTTTTTGCTGGATTTAATTGGTAATTTACTGATATTCCCCCTATTTGTTTTAGGTTGAAAGGCATGTACATAGAGGGTATTTAGTTTCACATATCCTATTTTCTCCACCCTTGATACTACCTTATTTTTGGATGGTTTTGGGTTGATCTGGTGGCATTTTTAGGTGGTTTATTCCTCCCCCCCCCCACCCCATTTGTTTACATTTCAGTCATATCCCTCTAATTTTAGAAAAATTTGACTAGGTTATCGGTATTGATTCAACTAGATCATGGTGTTATTCAGAGAGAGTGATGTGTATTTTTATCAGTGTGGCTTGAGGGGGACCTGTGAGGTTACTTTATTGCTTTTGGAAGTAGTGTTGTTTTAATATTGATGCATAGTGATTTTTTGGTGATTATGCCAATTTAATTTGTTTTGAATAATTATTATTTGTATTATTTTGTGTGATATTACTACAAGGTGAATGAATAGGTTTTTATGAGGCTAATAGTATCTTGGATAGGGTTTAAATCTATGTTTAAATTATTTTTTCTCTTTAATATAAATACAATTTCACATTTGTATATGATTTTTGGTTGCATGTATGTTTCATGGGACCTAGTAGAATGGATCGAGACCAATAGGGCTCCAGAAAATATAATGGTTTATGATTAACCTCCTATGTTATGGATATGTTCTTTTATCAATATTAGAATTTTGTATCACCTAATGACTATGTCACCAAGGGGTCAATGTGTTTATTTAGCTAAAGTGAGAAATTGGGTTTCTCTCAAGATATGAAATGAGATTTTGAAATCCTTGGTGGGGTTTATTATGATGGTTGGGTAAACATGAGAGTTATTCCTAACAGGATGGGTGAGATAGTCATAAATATCACACATATTCATTGAAACACTTCTAAGGTTGGTTTGAAGCTTCGTATGAATTGTGAGAATGGTGATTCCTCCAACACTAAACAGAGTGTGTAAGAGAGGGTTTTCCTCTATGTGAAAACTTTGAGGGATCTTCCTATTGTGATGTCAAGTGTCTTCAATGTAAGTATTATGATATGTGTGTTGCATGATGATGTGGAAAAAACCTCTTGGGGTCTGTATTAGTTGGATCCTACCAACATTGAGACAATATAGGGGTGATAGATAGGAGACTTTGTCGGTGAGTAGAGACTGGGATAGGTGATAGGGACCCCGTGGAAACACTAATGGGAGAGACAATATGTGTTCATGATAAGATCCTTGGTACCAATGACTCACTCAATATAATTTGATGATTATATATTTTATGATTTTCATTCCATGATTTATATTGCATTCATGTTCTAGTGCTTGTGATAGGAAATGGATCAGATGGGTGAGAGGGATCCTGATGCTTAGCACCACCATGAGTGAGATGGAACTGGATGGACTAACATCAGATAAATAAAGTCCTTATATGAATATGTAGATATTTTCATGATATACTTGGTTTGTGGTATGATACCTTACCTTTATTAGTCTTGGGTCATGATAGTAGACAACCCCGAGTGAGATGGTTGGGTCATGGTATGATGTGGGACATAGATTAAGTACCCTAACATGAGTGATAATGTTGTCAGTTGGGATTTGGATGTATGAACATAACTTTTTCCTTCAGGTAGTGAGTTAAGGTTTTGGGATATACCTTCAATGATTCATTGGTTATAGGTTGTGGAATTGGATAACACCTACCCTGAGTCTTCGAGTATGGGAAAGGTAGCAGGTATAGTGGAATGGGATGATAATTGGATTATTACATGGAGTTGAAGCAGGTATGATCAGAGGGTTATAGTGGCCTAGTTAGCCCATGATGACCTGATGCATAAAGATTTGTGGTGTCCTGGATAGCACATGATCTATATGTGATTATGTGAAATGTTTATTTTACATAATGTAAACACACACACACACACACACATATATATATATATATATTATACATAATATGGGTACTAACTAAGAATCTATTCAGATGTATTTTACACAACCTGTATAGGAACCCTAGTGAACATCTAGAATTTTTATCTTCTCTTAGGTTGAGCTTAGGATGTGTATTGGATTGGTCTAGTGTGGCACATGAGGCTTTAGAGACTGGGATGAGGTGAGGCCCAATGATGAAAGTAGGACCTCGTATATTTTGTTTTGTTTTTCTTTTCCTGATCGGGCCAGTGGAAATTCAGTTGTATTTTTCATATGAAAGTTATTCTATAGGATAAAATTTATATTAGATATAGCATTGGGTTTATTTGATTATGTGTGATCTAATTACTACTATACTTATTTTTCTTATTTTCCTCTATGTGTTTTACTCTGATTCATTGGAATAGTCTTTCAATTTTATGTATTATAACATGATTTCTATATAGAAAACTCTAGAAAATGGGGAGACACTCATGAGGTCATCTATAGTCCTTAGTCAGGGCACTATGAAGTGTCTTAGAGTCTAGGTGAACAAAATACTAACAATTTTTTATTTTCATTTTAATATTTTGGGAGATGGTATGCAGGTGGCCTTATAATGTGTTATATCTTGTGATGTACCACAAATTGGTGATTTATGGAAAATTGTTTTGTGAATTCTTGGTTCCTAATGGTAAATGATTATTATTCTTGGTTTTTCTTTTATTCTTGATATTTTTATTTAATATGATACATTGTTGGTGGTTTTTATTTATGTTGTTTGATAATGACCTATCGGAAATAAGCTCATGCACGTGAATCATATTTTGAACATAGGACTAACATGACATAAGTTTTATTGTGTGTGATTATTTTTATTGATGGTAGATTAAACAATTTAATTTTTCAGCAGTAACTTTTATAGAGTTTTCTGATATAACTTATTGGTGTAAGTCTACTTAATGGGGTTATATTTTTCAATCATGGTTGGTTTTAGGTTGGTAGTTCATGTGGATCCTACTGCAGTATATTCTATAATCATGGTTATACATTACATTTTTCGGAGGGATGTATAGTGTATCCTTTTTTGGGTCGATACAAACATTGGATTCCAGATGACTTATCTGAGGATAGTAATTGGTTTCCTTGAGGCTGTATGTTCATTTACATAAATTTTCAATAATAACCTATGTGACATTTTCTTATAGATATTCTTGGTGACATTTAAATTAGCCAAACAAGGAATTTATATAGATACCATAATACATTTTATGAAAGTATGTGAATTCCTTGGGATTTTGGGATGTGAAGCACTTAGATATTTTATGGTATTGACTACTAGTGAAAGGGTAGGATCTTCTCCCTATGGTTTCTAGTTTCCCTTTCAGCGTCATAGTTAGAGTTTGTGTAAATTCTTATAGTTTTTGGAACTATTCCTAAGTGATTAGCGGTCATGCAGTTATCCATGGATTGGGTAAGATTCATTATTCTACTATATCTAGTTGACCTATAATAAAATCAGGGTTATTGGGTTATCCATGTGGTCCTAGGTGTAGTGGTATATGACTCATTAGATAGTGAGTTCGGTTGTGTGATCAGGTTGTATAGGAGTATGAAATCATTGGGTTTGTATGAGAATGAGTAGGATCACGAGTGAGAAACTGGGAGAGGGTTCTCAATGGAACCCTCTTACTGGGGATGAGAGTGAAAGTTAGTGTAGATTTTGGGGGTAAATCCCATATGAGAGAGGACAGGTGTGGACTAGGTATGCACAGTTCCCAATTTTGTTTTTGGTCGATCAAAGAGTCAGTTGTAGGTTTTTTAAGAGTTCATTGGGTTGTGTATTGATCTGAGCAGTGATGGAATGGTTGAAATAGAGGCTCATGGGAAAGGGTAGCCATGGGTTTAGTGATATAGAAGTTGTTTCTCAGTAGTGGGAGGTGACATCAAAAATGGATCAGTGTGAAAAGGTATGGCCAACCCCCAAGTGGTGCCTTGTCATGAATTTTTAGGAATGGAAATTTTAGAATGTGTTAGGATTGGTGGCCAAATATAGATGTGAGGGAATCCATTTGGTGGGGAGTGAACCATTTTCTATTGGAGGAAAAGATCCACATCTCGAGTGGAGTGTTCAGTAATGAGGATAATGTTTTTTGTGAGGTGGGGTGGTGGTTGGTGTTTTTTGTTAGCGATCGGGTATGACTGGGGTCAGCCATTCCTTGTCACAAAATTTGATAATATATGGAATGTTGGATGTATATATGTAGTGTTGGAATTTTTTGTGATAATGGGGATACCCCTATTGTTATAAGAATCTTATCGGTGGTATGTGAATGACCCTCATATTGAACAGGTCATGGGTGTGGTGTTACCAGTCTATTGATGGTCAAGATCGTATTGGGATACTATTGTGTTGTAAGATCCATTGATATCTAGTTCCCTGTGTAATACAAGATTCAAAATTTGGATATGACTTTGGATGGATTCAATGTGTTCGAATTAGAATTAAGATGGAATTGGTGTGATCTAAGAGTGATTCAGGTCGAAGGTGAGTCAATGCTTGTAGTCTGATCATTGTGGATGGTGTGGGTGGTTAATGATCTAACCGTGGAATTACACAAGAACTCAGGTTTGGAAATCCATTTGTATATTCAAGATATTCAGCTATGTCTTTGTGGTTTAATTAATTTTATAAGGAAAATTTGTGTGGAAACATGTTGGCAAGTGAGAATAATATTTTTTGGAATGGTTGGTCAAAATAGGTATGACCAATGTTTTGTCTAAAATTGGATGTAGTGAGGTGAAAACTATGTCGACTGTGTCATTATATCTCTATGAAAGTTTCTTTGTAGGTGATTATTATGGTGGGGGCACCATAGATTAGAATGATCCTTTTTGAGTGTAGTATTATTATGGGGGTACCAAAATCTTTATGATGAATTGGTGGGAGATATCATAGTGTGTTAGGAAATATGGGTTTGTTGATACCCATCTCAATGACCGTTTTTTAGTGAGAAGGTGGATCATCCCTTGGTAAATAGTGTTCTATGGTGTTTGAATTTGTACAACAGAAGCGCATTTGGAGTTATGATGTGGTACATGGTAAGTTATCAGTAAATTGGTGGTAATGACCGGTTAGGGGAGATATTTTAAGGAATTATATAGATTCTAGAGAACAATAAGTGTTATGATGGAGAGTTTTAATGACCCATACTGTTATGAGTTAGTGAAATTAAAAATAAGTTCATCATTCTTCGTCTATAAAAAATTTCATTCTAATAATTAGGACTTGTATAAGGATTTTAAGAACTTTATCATCTCAAGGATATGTTTTCAGATGTAGAAAGAGTCATGGTTAGTGGTTTGGGTTCTCTTTTGACCATCAGGGAAGGACTAGGATGGCCCGTAACTGAAATTTTAGCTATAGTAGTAGAATACTCTACAACCTAAGGGATGAAGACATGGTGGATGTCAATAGGGGAGGGACCATGTAGTATCCCTGGGGGATATTCCTTGGTGTATTTTAATTTGTGGCCACAAACGTGTGGGGCGCAGAGGCTACAATAAATTATCAATGGTTATGCCATTAGGGTGATATGGGAGAGAGAACCACACCACATTCTAGAGGATTTATTAAAGGAGGTTCCCCCACAAGAGTGGGATTCCCTAATAATTTGGCATGCTACCACCTCATAGGTTACTTTTCAAAAAACTAGGGTCCATGCTACAGCATGGCCCTGTCCTAGTCAAAAAAAATTATGGTGTGGACCCAAGGTGTATGCCACAGAAGGGGAAAGGGGATGTGTGGTCGATACTGGTGTTTGGGGGATAGTTAACCCATATTAAATAATTCCACACCACATTACATCCTAAAAATAGGCATATGCCACATCTCCAAAGGGTTTTAGAAGAGGAGGGGCCCTTAGGGCCTTCCCGGAGTTATGATACATTATGAATCCCTATTACACATCATAGTTGATGGCTAGGGATTCCCCTTACACTATAACCCATGGGTTTTCACTGATATAGTTACCTCCTAAAATTTTTTATATTAGGGGTATATCGTAAATTTACCATTGAACTCCTTATTTGTTTTAGTTCAAAATACAATTATGGGGAGGGCCATTCTCCTGGCCCTCTCCTCTGTCTTCACCCTTTATCCCCCTATGTATAGAGGTGGTTTTTTGTGTAATTTGTTTGTGGTTCCAAGTTTATTCTTCCATTACTCCCCATATGTTTTAGTTCTATCATAGACCTCATATTTTAGATGAATTCATCTAGAGTTTTATTGCTAATTCCACCAGATCATGGTGAAACCAGGAAAGGGAATTGGGAAATTTTTATAGTGTGGTTAGAGGAGTACCGATGATGTTATTCTCACAAAATTAAAAGTGGTTTTATTACATTAGTGATTCATGGTGAGTTATTTTTGGAATTATGACTATTTAATTTTCTATTTATAATTAATTATAAATTAATTATAATTAATTATTTTTGTTTATTAGAATGTGTTAGGTTCTTTGTGGAATAGAATTTCATTGATGAGGATCAATTGAGCTTGGTGAGGTGTTAACTCCTTGTTTTAGGTAGGTTGTCTATATTCATATTGATGTATGATTTCCTACTACATGCATGTTTCATTGTACCATGATGAATTGATAGGGACTTAGGGTTCCATAGAGAGTGATATAGGATGGATTTCCTCCTCTTATATTCAAGATAATTCTCTTTATCACTTTAGAAAATTGGGATTTACCCATGACTATATCACTAAGGGGTGAAAGCAATAGTTGAGATTAAAATAGGCATTTGGTGAGTCTCAGTATGTGGGATGATATGTTGATAGCCTAGGTGGGGTTCCTAGGTCTGGTTGTACTGGATAGAGAATATTATGCCTAACAGGATGGCTGATATAGTGTTACTTCTCATGCCATGTGAGTGATACCATTCCTAGGGTGGTTTGAGGCTTGGAAACAATGAGTGGGGTGATTCCTCTTGAACTAGATAGGGAAGGTTAAAGAGGGTTTCTATTTGAGTGATGTTTTTAAGGACTCTTCTAATAATGATGTGACGTTGGACCAATGTAAGGATTGGAAATGAAGAGTTGGATGAATATTTGAACTACCATCTTGAGTTTTAGTTCAGTGGGAGCCTACGAACTCGTAGTCCACTAAGAGATTATGGAAATTAGATGATATTCATGAGTAGATACTATGATGGATCATAGGGACCCAGTGGAATATCTGATAGGTGAGATGATATATGTTTGATATGAGGGGATAGTTCTAAGTGACTAGTGACTTATGGTGGGTTTATGAGTTGTGTGACAGGTTGTGTGGCCTAAATTTTATTGCATGCATATTCTAGTTCTTATAATATGAAACAGACCTAGTGGGGGAGAGGTGTTCTAATTCCTATCCATTTGAATATTGAGATAGCATTTTTTGAACTTCCATGGGAGAGACATAGTCCTTATGTGCATGATTTTGAATTTACCTAGAAATGATTGGATTGTGGTAGGAGAACTTTCCCAGAGAATTTTTGCATTGTGATATTGGATTTCCCTGAGTGAGAGGCTCATTTCTTGGTATAACACAATACATGGATAAAGGAAAATATCTTGAGTGATAAACTAGTGGTTTGAGATTGGGTTGTATGATCATACCTTGTTCCTTTAGTTATTGGATCAAGTTTTTGGATTATTCCTACACTAAGTCATTATGTATTGGGTATGAACATGAATGATACCTATACTAATCTATCTGGTATGGGTAGGGTATTGGGTATAGTTTCATGAGGTGATGATGGGATTCCATCATGGAATCAAAGAAGGTATGATTAGATGTCATGGTGGCTCGGTTAGGACATGATTACATGATGCACAGGGAGTCGTGGTGGTTAGGTTAGCACACAACATTCATGCGCTTGTGTGATAGGATTATTTTACCTTATTCATACACATATATGATTTCATATACTATGGTAAATTGGTGAAACCCTATTGGGATGTATTTTTGTAACCTTGAGTGGGAACCCCAATGCACTTATAGAATTTATTTATACATTTATGTTGAGAAGATAATGTGTAATGAAGTAATTTGGTGCAACTCAAAGGGTTTTGGAGATAGGTAGAGGTGAGGCTCAGTGATGGTAGTACAACCTCTTTCATTTTATTTTTTCTTTATATTGAATATGTGATCTTCATAGTGTGTGATTAGTTATATTGTGACCTTTTATAATAGAATTTACATTTGATATAGCATTATGTTTATTTAATTATACATTCTCTTATAATGGTCTTTCCTATTTTGGTTATTTTCAACATTGTTCTAGACTCTGATTTGAGGTAATAGTCTCCCCATGGAAAGGATTAGTCCCTCCCCGCTAGTTTTTTGCCTTTAGCATATAGGGAGTTACATCAAAGGTCACATAGATTCCTAGAAATAGACATTGTAGAGTATACTAGGGTTTCAGTATTAGATATATAAAATCATTAATATACCTATCTAATACATGTACAACTGATGACTATGTGTGAAATGACTATAAAAACAATAGCAATATTACCAATGGACATATAACCAATGACCTTATTATATTCCTATATATATATATAACATGTCCTATATCACTAAACTAATTTATCTTATTTATATCCTACTCAAAATTTATATCATATTTATAATATTTTTCCTCCATTCCATATTTATAATCAAAATTAGGATCTTCAAAGAAAACCAGAAGAATTATGTTTTAAATTTTGTTGCCTTTATAATTAGTTATGGTTTTATTCATCTTATAATGATTATATTTTTCTTTCATATTTATTTCTCAAATTTTTTAATGTTTATCTTGTATTGTAAGAATTTTTCATAATAAAATATAGTATTAATTTGTGTTAGTTTAGTGTTTCATGTAAATAAGGGTACAAAAAACACCGGGTTTGTATAAATTAAATATCCTACTAAAATTTTAGGGTTTTATGTAACTCCCCAAATACAGTAACTTCAATCTAGTGGTTATTTTACTACATTGTCACATTATACAAGGGATGAAATTTCATAGGATTTAATTGTTTAACAGTATTGGGAGACTATATAAAAACATTATTCTCACATTATATTTGAAAACAATAGATAAATCATAAAATTATAGTGATAAAATTATTATTTATCCTAGTATATACTTGAAATAAATCATAGGTCTCATATTAATATCCTATGGAAATTAAAATTTAATAAAGTTTGAGCTCATATTCTTAGTAAGGTAAAGCATGCAATAAAATCTATCACTGAATAAATAAATAATGAAATAATATGGCACCAACAAACAATAAGAAAATATTAAATTTAAAAAATATCATAAAATGTGATTATATCAATGGATTACATAACATTATATATAATCACATAGATAATGATAACTAGTTTCATAATGATATAATGTATATTTTTAGACATCGTAATATTTTTCCATATCCTCATTCCAAGACATATTACATAAATAGGCATGTCATAATCCAAATATTGAAACTAGTTTGTATCATGATGCCTAAAGATGAATCAAGGGGATTAAATTGCCCCCACCCACTACTTACTCAGACCAATTCATTCATCATATGAAGTAAATTAATAAATATTCAATACATAATCAAAAAAATCATTTTTATTGAAATAATATCATACAAAATGTTAATATTTTACCCAATAAATCACAAGAGAAACACGATCATAATCCATCTAGAGTAATATGGTTTATGATATCATTATATTATATTCCTACTAAACTATATTATTAAATAACAGATGTTAAAATATATGAAAATACATTTAAAAGTTCACTATAACATTTCTGGGGGAAATAACATTTTCATTTTGAAATCAATTATTTAAAATAAAAAAAAAATTAAGAATATTAGAAAAAAAAATTAATTTAAAATAAACATATAAAATTATAAAGGATGATTCAAGTAAAATAATATTCATGAAAATGGGAAAAAATTCTTATGGTAAATGTTAAAAAAATGAGTTTGTTCACACCATTGGTAAAAGTGCCTCATTCTGAAAATGACATGAAGAATTATTTTAAAACCTTTTATAGAAAGTTGTACATGGATAGAAAAATTATTTAATAAATAATTAGATAATTTAAATTATTTTCATGAAAACATTTTGAAGAAAATATAGATATGGAAGAAAAATACTCTCAACTAAATAGTAAAATAGTGTCGGTTTTTCATAAAAACATTATTTCTAAAATTAGAGTAATTAAATAGAGGGAAATGAAAGTAAAACATGTAATTTATAGAAATAACCATAGGATAATAAAATTTATTGGTTTTAAGATAAAAATATTATATAATTCTTCTAATGTAAACTTAAACATAAACAATCCTGAATAAAGATGAGATTGTAAAATAAACCCTTACCTTAAGTATGAATTTATTCATAAGCTCTTCTATCCTCGAATGTAATAAATTTAAATTTATAATACTTATATAAAATACTATATTCATACTTATAATACCATACATGGTTTACCTATTATATATTTTCATCAATTCATTTACAATCTTTCATTATCGTCATTATTTTGGGTGTTATTATTCATTTTTCATGTATGTTTCGATTTAAAAATTATGGTCCTTGCATATTGATCATGGTTAAATAATAAATATAATATTAATCATGATAAAAATATCATATATATTCAATATATACAAATTTATAACTATCCATAAAATGGATATATGAAAAAATGAATTACATCGTTCATGGAGATGGTAGGTCATACAAACGCATGAATGTTGTTTTAATTTTTTAATTAATAAAACCATTCAATGTTAAATAATATTTTATCATTATAGAATCATAATTATGTCATAAATTCTATATATATTTATTAAATACATCATTATATCCATCAATGTGAGGTGGTTATGTAAAATGAATCATATTTCTATATAGAGGTGGTAGTCCACACATACACGGGAGCGATACTTTTATTTCAAATTTGGTTGAATGGGGATGTAAAATGGTTATCCCATAATCATAATAGTAAATAACTATATTTATGATACTGTATTAATCATGTTACTATGTATAAAATTCATTTAGATTAATTATAGGAATAAATAAAATTTGAAACAATATGGTAAGGTGATTACCTCTTCATTGAGAAACCTCCTTTGGCATACACCTTAAGAATTATTAGGATGGTCTTATGGTAAGACCAGAATCTTTAGAAAAAATGGAAGGATGCCAATAATGTTTTTTTCAAGTAATATTCTATGATTTATTGATCATTTTTTTGTGAATAATGGTAGAGAATATGTTCCCTTTTATAAGTAATATGAGGGACTCACATATAATTACATAAATAAATTAAATAACATAATTTTTTCCATGTGAAAGTGTATAAAATGGATATGAAATAAAATATAAGATAATATAAAGTCAAAATAACTTCAAAAATTAAGATTAATGTAAGTTTAAGTGTAATTTTTACCCTTATCTATTAGTTTATCCACCCTGGTAAACCATTTTGACCTTATCAGTGGTAACAAATTTTTACTGTTTTTACTATTCATTACAAAAACAAATTATATTGGTCTTATTACATAATATTAATAATTATAATTATAAATTTTTAATATTTTTTAAAATTTTAAATGTATAAAAGTGGTAGAAAATAATTTTAATAATGGTTCGTAAAAAACAATGAAAAACGTTTTTAGAAAATTGTTTATTTTAATAATTAAAATGATTTTAAAACAAAAAAAAGTACAATATTTATTCTAATAAAATTAATTTAGATAATTTTAAATAAAATGATAATTACTTTTATCTAAATAAAAATCATAACCGATTTTACCCTTTTAAATATTTTATTAAGAGTGAAGAACTAAAAAATTATATAAATAAAAACTTTACTTAGATTTCCAAAATGTTAGGCATATATTTCTAAGTTCAACATTATATTATTATATGGATTTTATTACTAATTAATGATATATATGTTCTATAAAAAAGGTTTCCTAAAATCTCATGTTATTATTATATCATTATCATTTCATAAAAGTGACAATATTTGTAAAACTAGTATTTTTCAGTATTCATGCAAAAAACTATTTCTGAAAAAATATCAAAAAAAGATCGCCTAAAAAAAGTTTTATATGATAATTTAAAAAATATATTTAATTTTTTCAAATATAATTTTTGAAAATGGAATAAATTATTTCTAATTATTATGACATAAAACACATAAACCCAATTTTTATGAAGAATGTATTCCTATGCCATAAAATGAAATTATTCTTATACTTTTCCAAATAACAAATAATAGATGAATACAATAAAATTGATTGATATAATAATTTGTGTTAAGGAAATAATTGATACATATATTTCAAAACTTCATTATTTATATTCACACACACCAACCAAAAATCTACGTTTTAATAGTCATATATAAATGATATTATTTCATAATTCATTTAAGCTTGGGGTTGTGTGCGGTTACATTATACCATCATTACAAAAATTATTTCCTCTTAAGTTTAATTCATTTTGAGTGCCTCGTGAAATATTAAAATATTTTACCAAGAATTTTAATTTCCAAGTTTTGATGAGGGAGATTATTATTTTGTTAATAAACAATATGTGTACCTTTATATGACTTACAGTTGTGAATGTGTTTCTAAGAGAGTAAATTAATAACTAATTGATAATTTCGAGAGAAAAAAATTGATATATTTATCTTCCACTGCTTGAGTCTGAGGAAATATAAGAAAATATACTTACTTGATTCATTTCAACTTCCTAAGTGGTTTTTTTCTTTTTTTTAATATTTAAACCATTTTACACTTCAAATTATATTAATAAATGACTAAAAAAAATTCTTCATGCCTAAACCAACATAATAGGTCTTTAATGGATCCTAAGATGCATAAAATAATGATATATTTCTTCAGTAGTCTAAAAATTATTAGAAAAAGTTATGATAATACTCAATATGAGTAAATGTTATTTTCAAAAAGTAATATATTAATTCTTAAAAGATAAATAATAGAACGCATATAAAAGATACAATAATTTAAATTTTAAATTACAATACCACTTTTTCAATAGATATTATTTTGTTTTTCATCTATTAATAACAAAATCCTCAAAATTAATTAAACCACAATAATAAAGATTATTCCAAATACAAATATTGGCTTAACAACCATGTTCACAAATAGGGAATAGCTATCAGTATTAATAAAAAATACGTGATATATATTATAACCAGATTTCTACCAGGTGACTTGATTGATACTACCATCCTCATATTTATAAGGGATGATTTGATATCTATAAAAAATATAAAAGATCTTGTAGATTTTGAATCAAATAAACCTGGAGTCTATGATAATAGTACTTGATATCATAAATTATTAGATTTCAACTTCATCTATAGTAATTTCATAAGATTATCCTTTCTCCTTTATCCTTTTCAAAGGTAATTCCATTGATTCTTGGGGAATTTATTTTCAAAGTTCCAAATATCCTTATAGTTGAAACAATAAATATTAGTGGAATCATTCTTACCCATTCATTCAAGTGCCTTATGGACTTTCTCCCCACACGTGAAGAAAAAAAACATTCCCTTCAAGCATGTACCAATATTTTTATTCTATTAATTATCACATGATATAATTTATATCATTCCCTTCATTTCCATTACCTCAATATATTTTTCTCGGTGCTTAGTCATCCTCTTATTCTAATGATTTCACTTGAAAATATATGAATTGGAGATTTCTATTACTATCCTAATGGAACATGATACCATATCATTATATGATGAAAAAATTTGAGGGACTAGTTCCCATCGGTGTCTTGTCTTAATCCCATCAATGAAATGGTCAATCATATATTCTAAATTATGTATATAGTCTATAGAAAACTATACTAATCTTGAAAAGTTTTCATCCGTTAAAAACACTTTCTTCATCTTGCTTTTTTAGATTGAGTAATTTTATTTCCATATCAACTTTTTTCTCATGAGAAAAATATTTTTCAATAAACATCTCCTTAAAAGTATTCTATTTCATTGTCTCTATTTAATCCCTCCTTTAGATTTTGATTCAATTAACACCATTGATTTTCATCTTTAAAAATAAATACACTATTAGACTAACCTTATCCCTTTAATTACATCTCAAATCCAAAAATATATTATCAAGGGCCTTAATCCAATATTCATCTGTCAATGGATTAGTTGTTCTATTAAAGGATGAAGGATTTAGCTTTATAATGTGGTCCAACTTCATTAAATCATGTAGAGAAACAATAGGTTCTTCCATATAGGTAAGGTTATTGGTCGTAACCTAAGTCATATATCTTAGTCAGATTCTTCTCAACTACAACACTATCCTTAGTAACTTCCTCATGAAAAAAAATCCATACATTGATTATGGATGTTGACACATTTTTCATTCCTTCTAGTTTGAACCATTTATAAAAAATTGAATACACTAAATTAGATCATAAAGTATGAATTGTAGTATATAATTATAAATATGGTGAAATAACTAGCATAAATAGAATATTTATACATATATAATCTCATAATTATGATCTTAGTGTCTCTATGAATTTCTTTCAATCAAAAAATATTTTCAAAGCATTCATAATGGTTCCTGAAGTGCATGTGAACCAACCAAATCATATCCCTTGGGAATATTTATCTAGGTGTGTAGTCGTAAGCCCACTCATCATGAACTGATTTAATATTGAGTTGATACTCAACTAACCTTTTTAGTTTCTATTCCCATAGAAGCATTTATACCTTAGCCACGTCCACTTAAAATTATCCAGAGTGGTATTTCATTACTAGGTAACCCCACACTCTATACATTACCAAAATTTTAGAATATTTTCATACACATAGACTTATCTCTGGAGTCTTTCATAGGGTTATGATATATAATCTATGTATTTTCCCCAAAATATAGTTCCCTTAGGTCCTAATAAACTTCTTTTAATACCAACTATAACACCCCAACTTTGTTAACCTGAATTTGGTTAATGTTTTACTACATTTTCACAAGATATAAGAGACCACATCCCAAATAATCAGATAGTTTATCAATCATTATAGACTATATACATACATGATTCTCATATTATATTTTAAAACATGAAATTCAACTTATAATTCTATTGAGAACATTATTATTTATTCTGATATATCCCTAAGATCTTTTATAGATATCTTTTTTCTATCCTTGGTAAAGTAAAATATAATGGCGGAATCAGATACTCAATAAGGTAAATTGTACAATAGAAGCTATCGTAGAATTAATAATGAAATAAATAATATTATAGGGAGAAACAATAATCAAATATTCTGGATCACTAATATCATAAAGTGGGAATATATCTATGGATGGAATAACATCATAAATATGCACATGGATAATAATAGCTAGTTTAACAATGAGATAATTCATAATGTTGAACATCATAATCTTATCATTGTGTCCTCATTCCATGACATATTACATAAATAGGTAATGTGTGAAACAAATACCCAAAAAAGTTTTTTACCATGAGACTTATGAATGCATAAAGGGAATATAATGGACCCCAACCATCACATAATAATTCAAATTCATTCTATATATAAAAAATTAATAAAAATTCAATACATAAGAAATATTAACATTCATATTGAAAAAATAGCACATGAAATATTAATATTTTCCCTGTCAATCAAAAAAACATGATAATAAACCATCCATAATAATATGGTTGAAGAAATCATTATCAAATATCACTGGTAAATCAAATGATTCATCAATTTATGTCAACATAGATGAAAATCCATTTAAAAGATCAGTAGAACATTTCTTATGAAAAATATCCTTTTCATTTTGAAATAACTTATATAAAATATCAAAATTTCAAGAATATTAGGAAAACTATTTTCTTTGAAAAAACACATGGAATCTTATAAATGATACTTTCAAATAATTAATATTCAAGATAAAGTAATATTAATTATTTTATTAAATTTTAAAATAATGATTTCATTCACACATTTAATAAAAGTACCTCTTTGGAAAATGAAAAGATTATTCCATTTAAAACATTTCATATAAATTCCAAAATGGATAAAAAATCATTAGTAAATCATTAGATAATAGTACAAACATTCTTCAAAACATTTAAAGGAATTATATAAAAGAATAAAAATATTACTAACTTAATAGAAAACCCATGTTTGTTTTTCTTAAAGACATTCATCCAGAATTTTGATTGTATATATAGAGGAAATTTAATTGAAAACATGTAGTTTCTAAAAATAAATATAGTATAGAAACATATATGGGGTTTAAAATAAAATGATCATATAATTATTTTATTATAAACTTATACATAAACAATCTTAAATAAGGATTAGATTTTGAAATATAACCATACCTAATATATGACTTTCTTTGTAAGTGATTTTTACCACTTGTATAATAAATTTAAATTTATTATACTTATATAATAGAATAATATTTCTATTTTTAATACCATATGAGGTTTAATTATAATTTCTTATCGTCCCTTAATTAATAATATCTAATTTTCATCATCATTTTTTGTGCTAACAGGTTCTTTCTTCGTGATTCTTTTGATTAAATGGTTTTTCTTTATTCATGTTGATCATGATTATATCATCTCTCAAATTTTAATAATGATATAAATATCATATATATACATTATATACATATTTATAACCATATATAAAATTTATAAAAATGAATTAAATTGTTCTTGGAGATAGTAGTCCATAAGTACTCACAAATGTTGATTTTTGTTTTCTAACGAAAAGAAGGAAATAAAGATAAATAATATTTTATAATTCTGGAATTGTAATTTTATCATATATATAATATAAATTTATTTATATCCCTATGATGGATTAACCATTAAGATAGAGTTGAATCAGTGGTTTAATTTTATGAATTATTTTCTTTTAATTAATCCTCTTGAACTTTTTAAGTCTCTGGTTCCTCTCAATAATTTCACACAGGCTCACATCATATGTATAAATGATAAGAGAGATCAAAACACATAGTATTTACAAAAATTGATACTAATAACTACTCCTTTAAATGTTTTTTAGAATCCCCAACATGGATTCTTCACTATAATGGTGTCCTCAATTATAATGTCTTAAGCATCAACTAGTTATACACCCTAATAGTTGATCCTCCAGTTGATCCTAATTCTACACCTTAAAAACAAAATCTTATACCTCAATTTTTTAGACATTTGAGGAATAATATATTCTTTTTTAATTGTTAGAAACCATGTACTTGAGACTCTTTATCAACTATGTGACACCATAGTCACATGCTCAATATTCTTCTCAATGTTGTTAATCATATAGTAGAAATTCATATTTCTTCTTAAGGGTGAACATCCTATAAGAAACTATAAAATCAATTTTGATCATGTAAAATTATTTGATGTCTTCAAATACTTATTGTAATAAGCATGTTGGTCTTGAAACTCGTCAACTTATGATCTTTGGTGAATGAAAATTCCTCCCTTGGATAGTCTCAAATGCTCGAGCAGATATGTCCTCCTTCTATTAATGAAGTTCCTAGCCTCAAAAAGTTATTTAAATAATTTTATGTACTGTTGAACTTATAAAAACATAGTGAGACTTGTTTATGAATTATCCACTCAATCACCTAAAATTATTAGTACAATTTAACCTAATTATTTTATTTTACTTTTTGAGGTTTAAAGCTTGTTCTTTATTTTATCTCTGCTTAATTATATTTTTGAATCTTCACAACTATAGAAAATGGTTGCACCATATTAATTCATGAACCCACATTGTACAACATGTATGCACTTCACTATTCACTATTATTTCACACAGATATCTATGCACATACACCCTCAATGGTTTCTTTGGTCTTTTTTAAAAAAAATTATGATAATTGGTTCTACTTTGTTTAATGGTTCATGAATGTTCACTACCTCTATGTAAAAGATATTCATATGAGAGATCATAGTTCTTTCAATCTGAATGAAAGTAAGATCAAGTGTGAAAATTCTCTTCATGCATGTTCTTCTTCATGGAAAACTTATAACATGTGAATTTTTTGCTTTCCATATAATATTGATTATGTGGTCTCAGTGAATTCACGCAAACTTGGAGGGGTTCATGGAATTATAATATAATATAATCTTTATATATACTCAATTGACTAATCTACATAGAGTGATATTTTTCATGTGAACTTATTCTATTGTTTTTATAGAGGTATGTGTGGTATCTCTATCACATGACCGTGTTGAGAATTGATCTTTTCTTTATGAAATAAAGAGCTTCATGGATTATCTATTTCTTTGGTTGAGAGTGACAGATCTCATAGGAATATTAGTAACACGCTTTTTACTTTGGTGATTTAGTATTTATTGTAAATGCCTTACCACCTTTACACTAATTTAGAATAAAAAATTTAGGTTCAGTTAAATCTCATAAAAAACTGCTAAAAATACTATAACTTTGAATTACTTAAGATCTGTCCATTTAAAAAATATATATCATGTGGGTTTCCTTATTATTTTTTAATAGCACGTGATGCGAGGAATTATGGTGGCAGAGATTCACATAATAGGATACATATTTCACAAAGCTAGACTCAGATGAATGTATTCATGAATGCATGATTCTCATGTCCTCATACCATACACAATAATGCAGTGAATCAGTAGTTCTTCCTTTAACCAAATAGTTTCATACACTTTGAATCATCCATGGTTGATGATCTTCATGGTGCTCTATGTCTCAACATGATGAGAGCTCAACACTGTTGAGCATGGAGTCACTTATATAGTTGATAAACAACAAAGAACTAATGTCAAGGCTCATGGGAGTTAAAATATGACACCCCTATTTTAATTACACATGGAATGGGAGATTGGACAGCTCAAATTGAAGCAATTTGGAGGTCCTAATTTAATCTGTATCTCATTTAACAGGTGAATAGTACCCATACATTACTTAACACATATTGATATTCCTTTTGTATACACTGATATTTTATTACTTTGTACATATAATTCCATTATATAAAATCTATATAGAAGGAGATCGGTACCTGGATACACACACACACACATCGGTCTACACACCCCCTATTCCACCCCTTTAAGTAGGGCACTCATCCACCAATGCACACCTTTAGGTGCATCCAAACATGCGTTGGATTTATTCACTATTCCCCAGATATAAAAAATTAAGGGTTGAGCTAGACCCTACCATGAAATCTCTCATTATAATGTCAATGTGGAATTTTTTTCAAAATAAAAATTTAAATTCCATCTTCTCAACCACATATTCTTCGCATCTCCTTAAGTATTTTCTTAAATTAATACTTCATGGATTTATTTTAACAATTCTCTTCAAAAAGATTTTTATTTTTACAAGGAATAATTCAATTCATATAAATGTATTCAATTCATTATCTGCTCATCTTCTTTATCTTCATTTTCTATGAAATTTTTCATCGTTTACACAAGTATTTGAGATTAAAGAAAAGTTCCCTAGTCATCACATTGTTATTGATGCAATGTATTGAAATTATCTTAAATTATTCAACCTAGTAGCCTTACATTCATTTTCAATAGATTATAGAAGAACATTAATTAACCCATGTATTTCCATCCCTTCCTTATTTATTTAATTTATAGTATAATTAATAAAATGCAACATTCAATCTATTTAACTGTGAACGTTTTCACTTCAATTTGTTAAATAAATGATCATATCTATAAATGTGATGTGCTGATAGAAAATGAATCATATTGATACATGCAGGTGGTTTTCCACAAGTAATCATGTGTTATAATTTCATTTTTTATTTGATGTAAAGGAGGTGGAAAATGGTTATCCCATAATCATAATAACATCACAGTATATTGATGATATTGGATTCAACTCTTGGATATGGATACCACATATTTATACAAAGTAAAATAATAACTACACTTTTTAAGATTCAAGTAAGATGATTACCTCTTCATTGATATACCTCCTATTTATTACACTTTAGTAATTATAAGGATGATCTTAGGGTAAGCCCTAAATCTGAAGAAAAAAGGGAATGAATATGAGAACATTTTTTGGTAAGGCTTCACCAAGGTAGACAGAACAATGTTTATGAATACGGTTAGAGAAAATGCTCACTCTTATAACTAAGGGTAGGTAAACACATAGAATTACTTAAAATATTTAAATTACCCTTATCTCTTAATTTACCCCCCCCCCCCAAATAAACCCTTTTAACCATTACCCGAGTAATAAATTTTTACTATTTTTTACTATTCATTATGACCAAAAATTATGTTGAACTTATTTCAAAATATTAATTATTTTGATTCCAAATGTGAAATGAATTTTAAAAGATTCAATTTATATAAATGCAACAAATTAATTTTTATACATGTGTAAAAATCACATTGACAACCATTTTTAGAAAAAAAAATTAAGCATAAAATGATTTTATGAAAAAAATGATGTACAATATAAATTATAATAGAATTAATTGTATTTTTTTAATAAATAAAGGATTTTTTTTCTTTAAAACAAAATCAAAACTAAAAATAACCATGTAAATAATTTATTAAGATAAAATAACTAAAAAAGTATTCATTTGAAAAAAAGCATTACATTGGTTTCCAAAATGTCAAGATAATATTTCTATTTTGGATATTATATTTTTATATAAAAAATAAAATATAAAATAGGTATTTTGTCTTCAAAAATTTCCATAAACTTTCATGTTATTCTTATATTGTTATAATGTCATAAAAGTGGTTGTATTTGTAAAATTAGTATTTTACAAGTAACAACAACTAAATTAATGTAAAAAATTGATAGAATTCATTGTTTTTATTAATTAAACAAATTAAACATATATTTCATAACTCGGTTATTCATATTAAATGAAGCCAACATAGTTTTTAGTTTATAATATTCATGTTTATATAATAATATTTTTGTATTCATTTATTCTTGGGGTTGCATGTGTTGCAAGAGATGGAATGTATTATGAATTTAAAGAAAACTAAAATCTTATTTTTTTACATGTTATATTCTACCCTATAAATATATTAGATTGTAAAAAAATTAATTTTCCCTCACCAATGAAAATAAATAAAACAACCATTAACAAATTCATGACTTTTGATATAAAATCCTATGATATATCAACCATATAATCTTCGGTGAGACTTTAAAACTCGTCATTTCACTAAAAATAGTTATATGTTGTGACTTTAAATAGTCAGAAGAATTTTTAAAAAGTATGATTATTTTTTAAATAAGATGAATCATACATCTAAGTGAGTTTCTAGATGTGTGTCATAAATGTATTTTATGTTCATAATTGGAGTACACCATTTATCCACTTCACATTGTAGAAGGATCAGATGAATTTTTCAGGCATGAGAAACAAAAACCATTCCATTTCTTTCATATTAATAAAATTTCTACCATTAATTGATATAAAGATCCACTAAAGGATAGTGTCTATTATTTTATGAAGGATTCAAAAATGAGTTATTCCACACTTTTCTAGTCATCCCCAAAAAAAGGGTTAAATTAAATAATGATAATGTAAATGTAAATTATCTTATGAATATACAATTGTTAACTATTATATCTTACTTGATAAAACCTATATTTTATCCTATAGAACTATATTCTCATCCAATGACACATTCCATTCAAATATACTAATATTAGTTTAACCTATAACACTTTTGATTTAATAATGACACTATTATTCCAATCGATGGCATTGTTAGTTCATTATATAACTCTTTTATATTATATTGTGACACTTTAAATCAAGTATGACACTTTTATTCATCCTATAACTCTTTCAGTTCAACATATGTTTATTAAAGTTTGGTTCTATTATAAATCTTAACATGATCCCTAATTATAAAAAAAATCCTTATCTGATAAAAATTGAAGAGACTAAAAACTAACATGTATATATCTTTTATCATTTTTCCATAATTATTCATTATATCTCATCAATAAAATATACTTCCAAAAAAGTAGAATTATTATCTTTGGATATTAGTTTTATATTCATCTGATTACATAATAGTACATCTACATTTTAATAAAAATTATCCAAATCTGATTTTATCCTTATCAAATTCATTTATATAATATCCTTTGTATAGGGGAAATATAATAAAGGAGTAAATTTAAAATCTCAGTAAGGGAAAATTATATTAGTGAATCAGGTCGAACTAAGAAACATGTGACAAAACATATACATGGGAGAAATCAAAGAAAATGATTATAAACTACAAAAAATGGTTATAGATCATATTATATGAACATGTAAACATAAAGGAGTCATCCTAAGAGAATAAAATTGACCATGTAATAGAAAAAAAAAGGAATCATGATACTACAATCATGATCTGTGGAGTGTGGAACACATATAAGAATAGGAAATCATAAAATTATGAACATGTCTAACCACATAGTTCCCCCACATAAATTTTTGATCATAGATAACTATATCATATCCATATATTAATTTTTAAACCTACCTAAATACATAATTTCCACACATAAAATTATGAGATAAGATAAATTCAACCAAACCACCCATAAATATGAGAACATAGATAACTGCATAACATCTATGCATAATGTTTTGATCATATCTAACTAAAACATACTCACACTAAATGTTTTGAACATAGATAAATATATATTATTCATGAATGAATTTGTGATCATAAATAACCCGATGATACCCAGTCATAATTTTGTGAATATAGCTAACCCCATCATGTCCATGCCTAAAAAAATCGTCCCATGATATATAAATATTTTCCATATACATTGGAGGGTTTTATAACTTCAAAACCACCCATCACATACTATTATATTGCACATATGTTTTCCACATGAAATCACTCATACAACAAATTTTTTTTATCCCATAGAAAAGAAAATGGGTTACAAAAATATTCAAGGAGTATCACATAAGTATTATCCAAAACTGGATAAAAAGATACTCAAACTTTAATAACCCAAAATAAACATAAAAAAATAAATTTAGGGGTGGTTAATTAATCATAATTCTAAATAGGAATGATCATTTATATATAGATAATAAAATAGAAGATAAATCATAAAATTAGTTTTCTTAAAGTTTTGGTAATTTTTTTATGAAAACAATGTCATAAGTCACTTTCAAAATTAGGTTTCAAACTATGAAAGAAGAATTTTAAAAATATATATCAAGAGTAAATATCCAAATAATGAAATATTGAAAAATAAACAAAGGTTAAATTGTGATAAGTATGGTGTGGATGATAAAAAATGTAACTATATAGAATTAAATATCATTTAATGAATTATTAATAGTTTTGAAAAACCTTACATCTATATAAAGAATTATAAAATTTCTTTTTAAAAAGATATAAGGAGAAATGTGAATGTTATGGAAAATATTATATTTTTATATTTCAATATAAGTAAATAAAACATGTATTGTAATAAATAATAAGGATATAAAATATAAATAGCCAATATAAAGGATGAGAGTTATTATTAATAACATCCTATTTTTATGAAGAAATAAATCAAAGGAGGATATTTTGATATCAAAATTTAATTTCCCATAATATAAAGATAAAATACAATATGTGATATATTAGGGATAGAATATTTCTAACTTAGATAAACATAGTCATAGTTGAAAGAGGATGAGTCAAATAAATGAATATTGAGTTAAGTAAATCCTTGGGGATCTCTTATATATGAATCAAAAGAACATGAGAAAGAGTCCACAAAATGGATATGTACAAAACATAAATAAAACATTTTTATAATAAAGTAGTTAAATGGTGTAGTATGTACTCTATATTAAATAATAATAGGTGTATATTATTAATATATCTCTAGGAATGGACATTGAAATAAGGAACACAAAACATGAATTTCTTCCTAGTAGGGAACACTATAACTGAATTTATAATATATTTAGGATTATTAAAAATACATTTAAGAACATTAATCATATTTATTTCACTTAATGTTTCTAATTAATTAATTCTTATCACCCATTCATTAATTATTCAGTGTTAAGTTTAATATTTTTTTGTTAATGGATCCATTTTTTCTTGTCTTGCTTCAGTATGGTGGTTCTATTTCATACTCAATACTCATGTGTTCATAATATTAAAAATTATCATGGAGCTAAAATTGAGGTATTTCATATAGTTTCACAATTCCAATATCATTTCATAGATTTTATGGTGATGTTTTATAATAAAAGGTTATAAAATCAATATTTTTATTAATATTGAATCAATAAGAATAATTAACTATATTTATGAAATTAATTATATATATTACCATTAAATAATTTAAAACATAACTTAAAATTATCATTAATGAAGTATCCAAATTGATTTGAAATATGATTTTTGTATTTTTTTTCAATCATATGTTGGTTTATTATGTATTTTGATATTAATTGATATATTTTTTTATCAATAAATATTTTAAAGAGGTGAATTTCAATTTGTGTGGATAATGGTTTATGGATTGAGAATAAACCCACTACATGATGTTTTTCGGTGTTTCCTATAATTTATGGGTAAAGAATAATGGATTTCTACCATAGGATATTAATTGGGATGATCATTTATTAGGAAATGAGTCAGGAAGAGTTTTCTACTTAGTGAGAATCCCTACATTAGATGTTTTCTTATTGGTCCTAAAGTACAAGATAAGTTCTTAGTCTATTAAAGTATTATATAAAACATTAATATCTAGAGTGAAGATTCGGATATAAAAATAGATTTATAATATCTACTCAATAGGGTTAAAATTTAGTTGATTTGGTTGATTAAAGACCCAATGTGTTATTGAATCCTTCCTTGTCTGGTGATATTTTATGGGTGAAAAAAATATTATTATAAAATACTTGGATGGAGTTTTTTATATTGATCATGAAGGATGGAATTAAAAGTGTAGTAGGGTTTATGAAAATAAACTAAGTTTAGTTTATATGATACATGTTTCCTTGGGATTTCTATTGAATTGTTCGAGAGGGTTTCATATATTCCCCCAAGGTGTTTTCAATTGATTTGGGATGGCCTTAGATATTTTCATGTGGACCTAAATTCATTTTAATTAAATCTACTAAATTGGTTTATTCTCTATATTTCTGTAAGCATTAAGGCAGAATGGTTATCACTCTACAAGTGATCCATCCATAAGTATGAATTCACACATAAGAATGATCACCCAGAATGTAATAAGGGTATTATAAGGATGAATGTAATAAAGAAAAATTGACTATAAGCATGATTGGTGCATAATAATCATCATTGTGAATGCATTATCACTATAAGCATCATTATGTAAGCATTATTTTCATACCAATCTATAATTTATGAATTATGATGCACTTGAAGGGTAATCCCACATGTCCAAAAAGTATGTTTTCTCGGGTATGATCTAAAGGATTTCTCCATAAATATAATTTTATCCTTATGGGAATTATAAAAATATAATAGAAAATAGTTTTCAAGTTTTAAAATCTAATGGATTTAATAAATAGTGATGATGTTAGGACTGATTTTCATGGATCAAAACATCAAAAAATAAATGTGATACAAGCATTTAATGGTATATAATTTTATATTTTAATTGATAAAAGATAAGATAAAATAAAATTATTTTTGAGATAAAATTCATATCTAAAAAATATAAGATTTAAAGAATTAAAAATTATAATAAAAATCAAACATTAAGATGATGGTACTAATTTGAATTTGATCTAAATATTATAAAATAGTGTAATTTGATATACTTCTGTTTCATTTAGATAATATTCTCAATGGATAGATTTATGATAAATATATTAATCAAAAAAATAAAATTTTTGATTAATATAATCATGGATTGAAATAAATTTAAATATGGATGAGATTGTTTTTAATGTTTAAAATACCAAATTGAACATTTTGATTCTTATTGGGACTCAATAAGTGGAGTTTGAGCTGTAGAGTTCTCTAATGTTCAAGTTGGTAGATAATATTTTAACTAGAATATATTAGAGTCTAACACTATAATAAGACCAGTTATACCACAATTGTAATGATTTGTATATTTTTATAAATAATTATTGTGTGTTTTGTTTTTATGCAGTTCTCCATTCTACAAGACTATTGAAGAAGATGTGATCTGGTATAATAAGAAGAAGATTAAGAACACTTTAGGATTGTGGGTAGAAAAACATTGAAGATTTGTTGTCTAAGAGAAATTATGAATAAGTAAAATATAAAGGTAAATAATTTAATTTTATAAGGGACAACCTATTGAATAAAAATAAATACAAAACATGGTGGAGATACAAAAAATATATGATATGAATGAAAAAGTAAATCAGTATATTGGGAGACTCTAATGTATAATCCTTGGAGAAAAATAGAAAGGAAATACCGTAATAATTCAAAATATTTTCTAAATTATAACTACAGAGAAAATTTTTTCTTATTGACCTATATATAAAAATAAAAAGATGCAAGAGAAAATGTTTAAGAATTATAACTATGAGATATGTTGTGGGAAAATAATAAAGAACTTTTGAAGGTGAATTGGAGAATATAGATCCCATGAAATAGAAGATAAGATCATATTGATATAAAATTTTAAGGGAGAAGAGAAATTTTGTTATCAATCTAAGATTAGGTCAAGTGTGGTAAAGTTGTGTGAAGAAGAAAGAAAACGAATAGATATTGACTTGTTGTAAATATGTTTGATCTTGATCTTTAACCTTTCATAAATTGAGGTTATTTTGGATTATATAATATCAAATGAGATTATTTAAATTGATAAATAAAGTTAACAAGTTCTGTAAAATATTTGTGAACTGGGTTGCATCTGGAGACTGAGATTCATGTATTGTTCCTGAAGAACTTTTGGCCTTCAAAGAATTTTGTGATGATAATAATATCAGTCTTATAGATGAAAAATCATCCTATGAAGACCTATTTATCTACTATAAATAATATATTAAATTAAAATACTTATGTATATATTATGTGATGTTGTGAAACCTATACAGATTAGGGTAAGCAAGGACAATATAATGAAATTTATTGATTTTATTGTGATACATAGTTGTGGAAGTCTTGTAAGAATTATGAAAGTGTATACATAGTGAGGCTCTTTACGGGTGGGAGAATAATTAAATATTTATAGTTAGGGACTGATTATAGTTTTGAATACCTGATTAGGTTGAAAAACCAATCACAATAAGGATTGGACCTTATATTTAATCATGGTAAAAAATATCATGTTCTATCTTTATTGCTTTACTTCTATTTTATGTAGTTGTTGAGTATCATATTAGAGGTAAATATATTTATTCTTATTATAATATGTAATATAGGTACAAATTTCAAGGGGAGAAATACTTAGAGGATAAATAGGAATTTGGTAAATAAGGAAACAGTTAAATCATCCCCCTATCAGTTTTGTCCACCCAACCCACCATGAAATTCAATTAGTATCAAATCCAAGGTTACCATTTTTTAGATATAAGTTCGCGTACATAGATATTTTTTTCTATTTTCATAAAGTGTAGATTTTAAGATATTTTTTAATAATATCATCTTCTTGAAGAACCATAATTTATTCCTATTATTACACATATGGAATTCACTACCAGGACTATGGAAAATATGAAAAATGAAGAGTCAAAGAATATAATAAAATTCAAAATAATGAAAAATGAATATCCACTACCTAAAGGTAGTCATAGTGGTAAGTGTATATATAAATCTATTTTTTCTTGTTAATATAATAAAGATAGTCTAATTTCTGACAAATATGAGTTTAGTGATAAATCACTTCATGGTTTCTATTATAAGGTTATATTTTATTTGAACAATTTTATTAGTGATTTTGTTACATATATATTAACATAAATAAAGGGACTAAAAAATGAAAAATAATTTCAAGTTATGGAAGATGAATCTATAGAAAAGGAATTCGCTAAGCAAATTAGTAAATTTAACACTCTCTCAAAACTATTAAAATCATTGTAAGAAACAGTTTCACATTGAAATGATAAAATTTATATAATTGATGAAAAAAATTAATAACTTTTTTTGAGAAGGATGTGTTTGGAGATACAATTTCATAATTATTTTATTCATTATAGAATATTTATAATGTCAAAATGAATAATAAGGAATATTATTTGAATATTAATTGAAAAAAGAGTGAAAGAGCTTGATAGATAATAGAAAAAGATTTCCAAGATACATGATGAACATATTTAGAAGATAAAAATGATTATAAGGTAGTATTAAATCAGTTGATGCAATGAAATATTCAATCAACATGATATGCCTTCAATTGTAAGTCAATTTGAAAAATCTAGAATCATCTCATGTTGGACATTCCTAATGTTCTATGAATAAGTGTTTAACCACTAAAGTTTCATATATTTATTTTACTTAAAAAGGAATAATATTTTGGGTAAATATATCTTGGGAACACATGGAAAAGGGTTTACATTTTGCACATAGAGAATGTATTCCCAAATTTCAGATGAATCTATGTTACTATATCTATCTTGATAACTATTGAAATATTAAAGTCCAAATATAGAAAAATAATAAGGGGAAATTTTTTTATAAACACTCCAAGGTGTCAATAGTGGATGTGATAAATTTACAAATAATCATATCCCCAAATAGGGCCCAAAAATTTATTTTTTCCACTAAAAATAGCAATCTCAGAAAGGTGCATGTATTTCTGAAAAACAAATGCCATGAAATTTATTGGTGAGTGTTGGTGTAATTAATATTTTTGATCATAATCCTAGAGTTTTGTAATATTGATTTAAAATTTTAAAATTGATATAATTATAGAATAAGTGGTGAGAATAACTAAAACTAAGAAAAAACTTACTAAACAAAATCGGTTTTCATAGATAAGGATAAATATATGTATTGGAACAAATTTAAACCCTTGATAATTTATGTGAATATAAAAATATATATGGAAACTTTTATAAGGAGTAATTTTATTTAAGAAACCAACATGATGAATATGTGAATGGGAATAGGAGTCCATAATTGAATAATAAGGTAACAAATAAAAACAATTTTTCCATGGGAAAAAATCCTATGAAGAATTATGCTAAAAAATAACACCCAAGGGTATAGTGAAGATAACTGAGAAATATGTCACACAAAAGAAGATAATGTGAATCTATTTTGGAATAAAATTCCACATAATAGAAAATTTAAAAATTTCCATGGATATTTTTGTTTAAGGGAGAAATATTAAACCAAAAATACAGTCATTTAAATAAAGGAATAATAAGATTGGTATGGTGAATGATATCACAAGTGAAGAGTATGTGAGGGTACCCAAAATGGGTATTCCAAAGTCTGTTAAAGTGTTGTTTGGATGATGAAATCTATATATAAACACTCTTAACAAGTGCATGATAATGTGACCAACACCAATGAAGTGGAAAAAGAACAAAGGTAAAGTAACACTAATTTTATCTTCTAAATTTTTTCCTACTATATTGGAGTCAGAAAAAAATTAATAAAATATGTCCTTAAATATATGTTGATTATATGTCCAAATTAGATAGGTGAAGCTATAAAAATATGAAAAACTTAAAAGAGTGAATGTGTCTTGTTGTCTCAAGCCAAGAAGTTTGTTACTACTATGAAAAAAGTTGAAAATGAATAGAAACCCATGTTGTCTAATGTTTTACATATATAGATTACAAAAGGGTAGGATAAAATGAATAGATATAGTTTTCTTAGACCTTCATGGATGATATTCTAGGTTTTTATTAACATTTATCATCCCCTATTATATAACTAAGAAGTAGGGGAATATTTACCTTATTCCCATATTTTTTGGTTTTTCATGAAAGTGGGAATTCATGGTGAAGCTGGAAGAAATATAACCATGATGGATATAAATTCAATTAGTATTCATTTAAAACTAATATCAAACATAAAATAGTATTGTGACTACTTAGAATGTGTTTTTGGAAGAAAATTAAAATGGTGAAGAAATGTGGAAATCATCTCTTGATGAGGAGATAAAAAAGTTGAAAGCTTCTAGATATAAAATATTTCCTATTAAATCTATAAACTTGAAAAAATATAAAGGGCTAAAGTTTTATGTTTTATTTTAACTCTCCTAAATTTATTCTAATTTAATATGGATATAGTATCAAGGGGGTGACTATTAAATAGAATAGAGAATAAAAACAAGTTTCACTTGATTGTTTTGAAATGTTTTTGTATCTAAGTATAGGTTCATAAACATTCTTGAAAATATATTTGGATAGAACAAAAGAAATAGATTCTATTTTGATACCACATTGATGAATTTATATATAAATTCTTGAATCTTCATAAAAATCACTCAGGTATTCTATATAAGGCTAGCCCATGTGGACTTAGAGATTAATTTCTTAATGTTTTTTACTAAGAAAACTACACATCCTTCCTTCTCTAATTAAAGTGGAAGATCAAATGGGATAGGATTTTTCTTTGAGGAAAGGGGAGAGAAATATTTTCCCCATTATTTTCTCTTATGATAAGGGGAGAAATGTTTTTACCTTTTTCATTTCACTTAAATTAGAGAGATAAGATTTACATTGGGTATATAGCAAATTGGGTATTGAAAATAAATATAAAGGGTGATTTTGAAGTATCCAAAAGGATTTATAATATTATTTTTAAATATTTTTCAATCATATATTAGATTCCAAATGAACTTGGCAGATAATTTTTTTATGTGTTTCTAATCACTATTGTGTAAAGGTTAATTTCAATGTGTATGGATAATGGGTGATGTATTGAGGGTCCACCCATTATATGAAGATTGGAGGTGATTACCATGATGTATAGGTGAATATGAAGGGTTAACAACCATTTAATATTTAAAGGTAGTTTAATATTTTGGTTAATGAGTTGGAATTGATGGATTATTGCTTATTAGCCTCAAAATCGGATTTTTTTTGTTACTCCTCAAATCCAAGATTGGTGTTAGGTGTGTGATGATATTTTTTAAAACATTCAAATCAAGGGTGAAGAGTGGGATACAACAAATAGCTTCAAAATCTATCATTAAGAGTGTTAAAAGATATTTTATTTGAGTAACTTGAGATCCATGGTGTTAGTGAATCAATATTGGTGTAATTATATATTACGGTTTATAAAAATTTTGTTATACATCACTTGGTTTATGTTTTGAATACTAATCATGGAGGATATAATTAAATTTGCAATGAGATTTCTGAAAATACTCTAACTTGAGTTAATATATTTCATGATTCCTTGGGAATGATGATGAAGATTCCAAGGAGGCATCATGTATTCTGAAATGTTTTTTGAATATATTTGAGGTGGCCAGACATATTTATAGTGGATTTGAATTAATTTTAAGGATATCAGGAAAACTAGTTCAATTATTGGATTTTTTTTAGGATTAATCATTAAGGTTCATCGGTGTAAGGGTGATCTAGAAATATGAATGAATGACCAGATAAGTATTCTCATCCCATAAGAATAAAGGATCCTCTAAGGATGAAAACAGTATAGATGGTAATATTGTAAACATTATGGTGATGTAACAATGATAATTTTTTAAGAATAATCCCCATAAGAATCGTCTACTTACTAATCTATAAGTATCATTCCATAGGAATAAATTCTGATATTCCAGAAGGTATATTTCACAAAGATAGTAAGGATGATATCTCAAGGATTATATGTAAGTATTATCTTGTAAAGACTAATTTTTCATTATTGGAATTATGAAAATATTATAATGAAGATGAGTTTTATAGATTTAATATCAGAAGGATAAAATAAATTTTATTGTTGGTTGGATATAATTTCATGGATAAAAACATGAAAAAATAAATTTGATACAATAATTGAGTTGTGGATAATCTAATCTTCAAATTGAGAAAAAAGAAGACTAGAGTAGGATAAATTTTATGGACTTTCCATGTCTAAAAATATGAGTTTTATAGAATTTATAATTATAATGAAAAGGAAATTTGAAGATGTTGGTGTTGATTTTATATGGTTCTAAATATCACAAAATTTTGTGATTTAATAAAAAATTTATTGTTTGGATGAGATTATGGAATGATATATTTATAATAAATATATTCATCTTGAAACAAAAATTCTAAATTAATCTAATCTAGAAGTAAAGTAAAAATAAATATCCATGAGTTATCGTCAATGTTCTAAATATCACAAATAGAATTATATTTATTTCTTGGACTAATTTAAAGGAGTATGAGTTGTGTGGTTTGATGATCTTTAATATGGTAGGTGATGGTTTTATGGTAATTTCATTGTCTCTCATTTTGTAGGAAGATTTGATACATGAAAAATGTGATGTGTTGTATATTATTAACCATTTTTATTGAGTTTCTATTCAAGATTAATTTCTTCATTTCATAAGAAAAATTAAAAATATGAGATATAGTGGAAAGTAAAAATATTGGGAAGTATTGGGGACTTCTGGTAAAATAACCTAGAAGAAAATATGGTTTATAAAAATGTGAAATAATAGAAAAGGAGGTGGAAAACCTGTCATTATATTAGAGACAACTAATTGAGGAAAAACTATATATAAATATGTGTGGATACACCTAAAGTGTGTGCTTACTGAAATGTATTAGATATATATGTTTCAATTTATTTAATACATTCTTAATGCATGTATTTTATACCTCATTCCCATGTGGTATCATTTTTTGTTAGTAATTCATTCTAAATGCATTAAATAGAATGAATATTTATTAAATAGGATTTAGTGAATTAATTTAAATATGAATAAATGTATATAGTTATAATGATTATAGCTGACAAATTTATTTTAATTAAACATGTCATGAATAGCTATATAAAATAATGGAATTCATCATACTATGTAAAACCAATATTTTTTTTCAAGACTCTCAAAGATCCTTTCCTTTTGAATGCTCATTCATCACCCTTGGTGTAGATTCTAGCACCTCTTCAAGTTTATGGGAGTCCTACAATTGAGATCGTGATTTATAGGTTAGAGTAATCCATCAGAGGAAGGAAGCATTTGTTTGTTTATCCAATGATCTTCATCAATCAAACTTGTGGGAGATTACTACATTGTCTATCTAGGTATTCAGATTTATTTTCTTCAGTTATTATATATTTATTATTTCAAACATTAATCATATCTATTTAGTTTTTTATTCAACTGTAACATCCCTATAATAGATAATCAAACCCCAAAAATGGTATTAAAGGATGGTTTCATTGATGAATCAACATGTTCAGTTTATTTTTAAAATTAAGAACGCATTTTAAAATTGTAAACTTTGATATTTCAATCCTAAAAATAAATATTAAAATTTATATTAATATTAAATAATTAATTGAAATTATTATTTAATTATATATTCATTTATTTTATTCATGTTTATAAAACGATTTCTAAAATTTGAATAATATTAATATTATTGTCTTAATAAAATTGTTTTATTGGACTTTTAAAAATAAGAGGAGTTCATATTTATTATTATATTTTATGAAATGAAATAAATTGTTTATTTTAATAAATAAAATTTGTAAGATAATTTAATTTCATTTTCTATACATTCTTTATAAATAATTAAAATCCTTACTGGAATGTTTGTAGAATTTATAAAAGGATTTTTATAAAGTAATTTACTATAAAATATTAATTATTAATCAACAAATGGTTTATGAAACATTTAATATAAATATTCCTTTAATATTTAGATTTATTTTTAAGAATATTATTTTCACATTAAAAATGTTTGGATTGTTGATTTGATCAAATTTTTAAATAATAAATTGAAATTTTATATAAAAGTTGATATGAAAGAGTTTATATTGGATTGAGTATAAAAGAGTTTAAATTCATAATTATTTAATACCTGAAGTGATAGTTAATTTTCACAAAGTGATTATATTTATCTTTTATTTATGAATAGTACATAAATGGTTATCTCATTCTTAAATATTTGAATTATTCATTTATTTAACTTTTATTCCCTAATTTATTCTTAGTAATAATTTTTTTATATTATGAATTTTCATGCTTTAGTTTAACTATTGAACTATTTCGAGGGGATAGAGACTTGAATTACATTCTAGGTATGACTCCATAATATTTAGTTTTCATCTACCTGGACCTTATTTTGTAATTGAAGCTATTATATTGAATTTACATATCAGTAATAGTTTGTTGATATTAGATTTTAGAGATATATTGAATTGAATTTTCACTTGAGTAATGTCTCCCAAGGAATATGGACTTGGGTTTAGAACACATACTGGCCTAAAGGCATATGCATTGTTCTAGAAAGGTGAATAGGGTTGATTATTTAATTTTCTAGGCTTAATCATGTGGTTATTATCATTCCCATGTTTTGTTACCCATTTACAAGAAATTTTCATGAATGTTATGTATATTATATATTCGTATATGTATGAATATATTTATATTCTATTTTTGCGTGAGTAACACAAACTTGTGGGATATGTAAAAGTTTCACATTAGTGTTGCTCGAACACATTAATTTGTTTTTTGTAATAGGGATTAAAAATCTAAATCATTAGGATAATTCACACAAAAAATTTGAATGAAACATCAAAATATAATGATTATATAAGATTTAATAATTATTAATTTAATATACATATTATGTATATTAAATTGGTGAGACTTTAAAATTAATCCCCTAAAATACTAAGTCTGTGATTCCTTCCAAATAAATAATTTTCAAGTCCAAGATCATCCAATAATTTATTTTTATTCTATAATGGGGTGCCTCTAGATTATCCTTTATAAGGAAAGAATTTAATGAGTTAAAATGGACTATTGAATCGAGAAGTTTCACGCCATAGAGGGATTCCCTTTTATTGTGTTTTGTTGGCTTATTTTTGATGTTTTATTTGGGTTACACATAGTTGGGATACCTAAAGTGATAGGATACCAAAGGAATAGAGTTGATTATTTTCGTAAATATAGATTCAGATAAAGGGTTATCCACTTAACTATCCAAGATTCATAACTATTTTTATTGGAATAAATCCCTACCATAATAACTAATGTGAATATTTTCACTCTATAGAGGGTTAATTTATTAGTAAATTATATATCTTTCCACACTAAAATGATATGATGTATGGAGTAATAAATTTTAGTTGGATAAATATCATTAAAAGTCCATAATTAATAGTTATGATATATAATATTCATCTAATAAAAATTTATTTTATAGATAAATGCACAATCATCATCAAAATAAACTTTAAAATTGATTATTTAAATGATAATATTATTGTAAGAAACTCATAAGAATGGTAGCTTAAGAAAATTTCTGGACCAAGAGAAATATTCTATCTATTAAATATTTCCTTAATCAGTAACCTATTTTTTATTTTTTCAATAATAAAATTAAGATTCTTATGAAATCATTGAATGATTCATTTAAGGTTACAAAGGGGCTAGATACTAATGACTTGTTAAGACTAAAATGATTATTATGGTCATGGAATTCATTCTGTTTTTATATATGGAGATGTTATGAAAATATGAATGAGTTTGAGAAAATTTTACTTGATATTCTCAAATTTTTTAGAATAAATGAAATAGGTATATGATGTCTAAGTTATGGTAATATAATGATAGTACAAGGTTGTAATACTTCAAAAATATAAGAGGAAAAGTTGGATGGTCTAATAATATTTCTTCAAGAATCTAGTTAAGGATATTTGAAACTTGAGTGTATTTTTCTAAAGGGGTAACATGTCCACATGATGGGTTTTTATAGAATAACATAAGGGGTTTGGTAACTTCATGGTATGTCTATGTCAGGTATTAATGTTATAGAAATTGATTCTATAATTTTTAGTGGTATGTGATGCCCTGTGTCTATTTTATAAGTGAAATAAATAAGAAAGAGTTTAATAAAAAAGTTATAATTGAAAGAGTTCATATTTTGCATTAAAAGTATGAAAAAAATGGTTTCTACATCATATTTTTGAGTGTCAAGATATTTATCAATCTTGGTGGAATATATATAAAGTATGTATACTTCCATATTACAACTCTTATATGGTATGAGTTATTATACAATAGTTGTTATGAATAACATGATAAGATTAATTTTATACACTGGGTTTATGATTCATTGAATTATATAACATGTTATGAGAAGAATATATGAATAAAAGTGTTTTTTCTAGGATAAATTATTTATCCAACTATTTTTTAAAATATGATGGGACGTGATTCCCACCTAGTTGAAGTATATTTTAATGAATAAAATCTTATTTTTCAAGAAATTAATCTAAACAAATTAAATTCTATATGAGATATGGAAAAAAATTAATTGTAAAATATTTCTTCTAAAACTAAATAAGTTTTATTTCATTAAACACAAATTAGTTTCTATTGTGTCTTATAATGATATTTTGAAGAGAATATAATGTTGATGAGGCTAGTGAGAGTATTTTTGAACTTAGAAAAGTACAAAGTAAATAAAATATTTTTCTATTTTAGGTTTATGTGATTATTAAATTAATATCCTAAAGAGTTTGGATATTTAATAGTAAATAAAATTATAAATAGTTATATTTAACTATTGTAATAAAGTTAAAATTATTATTAAATAAAGGGTTATACTAATAAAATATTAAAAGTGATTCTTCACTTAATATCCTAAAAATTTTAAGATATGTAGTGATAAATTAATGTAAGAGTTATTTGAAATTTAATTATACTTTGTATCCTAGAAAAAATTATGATATGACAGTAATGAAAAATGTAAATAGTAACATTCAGTTTCTATAGGAAAGTGTATATCACTATTTCTTAAATAATTATTCTGGTACATTTAAAAAATTAAATTCCCTTAATATCCTAAAATATTTAATGTTATAATGGAAAGGAGTAGTGTAAATGGTTACATATATTTACCATAATGAAGTTAATTTCACTTTATCCTAAAATAATTATGGATATGGTAGATAAAAATGTGAATGGTTACATTTAACTCAAGGATGATGTTTGATGGCATAATTTTCTAAATTATGATAATGTTAATCTTAAAAATAGTTATATGTAGAAAAAAAAAGATATCATTATAATATTTGATGTTATGAAGTTAAGGAGTTTAAATATTGGTATAAATAGATGAAAATAATGAATATTATTCTTAAGTATCACCATTATTCAATATATATTTCTCTATAAATGTATTAACTAAAATGTTAGTGTGAGTATGTTTTTATATTGTCACATAGGTATGTATAATGAATAATATATGGATTTAATTTTCAAAAAAAATTACAGTGGTGAGAATATTTGATTCATATGGAATCATTGGATGTTAAATATTTAAGTGATTAGTTGTAATATTTGTAAACATATCATGTAATTATAATAAATTAAATATCTATTATCATCATGTGTGATTGAATTTACATTACATGAATGGTTAAATGATAAATGTACCCTCAAATTATAAACATTTAATTTTCCACAATCGATGATCATTATGGAGTATTATGGGTTGTGATGATATATTAATATTATATTGAATATATTATTATACTCTTTGTAAAAGTATATACATGAGATACAAATAATATATTCATGAGGAAATAAGTAGGGACTTATTACTTGTACTGAATCACTAAAGTATATCTTATGGAATGTTATATAGTCATTGATATACTTTGGAGTGTATACTCATTATCAATCCTTCTTACCTAAGTTTAGTGAGATACCAAGAATGGGAACCTTCTTACATTGATATCCTACATACACAAGTCTAAATATAAACTTATCTAAGAATGGGTGGTTTGGTATGTTGCTGATCATGTCATGAATTGGAGTAAAACTAAGATGGGATTTATCCCCTTATATGGAAAGAAAATACATTTAGAACTTGATTTAGTGAGACTGAGAAAATGCATGTCCCTAATTAGTTGAGTCTCATACGATTTTTTAAACTAATTTTATGAGGTTCATAAGATGCGCTCGTCTATTGGATGCATGACATGAGATATATTCCCCAACTTGGTAAGTATTTTTTAGAGAGTCAATAATATATGATATGACTATACTAGATTGAAATTTTCCATGTCTAGTGTCCATAATATGTCCTAAAAAAGATTATATAGGTCTACTTCTGATGTATATGACACATATAATGGTAAAAATGTTTGTATATAGATATGGGTATATTTTATGAAGATCACACAAGACCCCTTAGTAGATTGATTAACATTAATTCTTTCAAAGAGGATTATCTTTTCTTACATATAGGTAATATGCATTTCATTTTTTCATTTTTACTAAGGATAATAGGGTCACATGGCTAAGACTCTTGATGGAAATTAAGTTTTTGACAAAGTGTTTGTTCCAAAATGAATAATATTTAATAAAATTATATCTAAAAAATATTGATGGATTCAAAATGGGTTGAAAAGTTTGGAATAAAATTCCATATGTACTCAAGTTGAAGTAGAAGACTAAAGGATGTGTACACTAAATTATATATATATATATATACATTTAACCATATTTAATGTAGGCTTAATACATGTATTTTCTTCCTCATTACGACATATTTTTGTTGTCATTTATTGATTCAAAATGATGTATTGAGTATTCATTGAATATGATTTAATGAATTAATAGAAATGGAAATAAATGTATATGGATACATTGAATATGTCCAATGCATTTAAATTAATTAAATTCATCATGGATAGATACATAAAGGCATTAGATCCCTCCTATTGTGTATAACCAATATTTTTTAGCAAGTCACCAAAATCTATATTCCTTCCTATAGAATTTTCATCACTCCTTTTGATGCAGTTAAAACCACTTAAAGTGTATAACAACCCTCTAATTAAGATTGGGACTCAAAGGATGGTGTAATACATTAGAGTCTGGAAGTATTTGTTTTCTATTCTAGTGATCTTCATCAAGAAAAATCATTGGAGATTACTTCATTGACTATCTAGGAACACAAGTGTATGTTCTTTATTTATTACACATTGTTTACATTAAATATAGACAATATCTATTTGGATTTTTCTTCCTCTACCACGTCCATATGATGTGAAATGAAAATCCAACAACATTTATGATTAATATGCATGATAATGGAAATGGTTATCATGATAGACACCCACATAAAAGTTATTGAGAAAAATTGTGAGGATCACCCAATTATATTCAAATTATTTTCTATATTCTAACTATATAAAATTTTATTTCTGGTTGGCCATGATATAAAAAAATTAAAAGAGAAAGGGTTTGATAACTGTAACCAAGAGTTCTGTTGTGTGAAAATATAGAAGAACACTAAAAGTTAAAGTAAGAAATATTGAACTTATGTAATTGAATAGAAAATCATATGGGTATCAAAGATTAAGGAATAATATGAATCTATCCATCAATCATAGATAGGATCATTTTTTTCAAAGTAATGATAATAAGAAAGGAGATGAGGAGACACTGACATGTGTTTTGTATTTCTAATATTGGTTTCAATACTTTTATTATAAGGCCCCAGCCTTAAACCTTACTTAATCTTGAGTTATTACAAGATTACACATTGAGGATCTTTTCAGGTTTAGAGTTTTAGAGAATTAGATCATAAAACTTGCATTACATTCCACATATAAACAAAGTGGTTACATAAAGATAGTATTCTTCATTCCCATCAATGGAAGCATATTTAAAATAAAACATGGATTCATTCTTGACACTTCCTTGACACTATCATCATATCATGTACCTTTCCCTTGACCTGTGAAAAACATTTCAAAAAACTTGGGATGAGCATAAAAAGCTCAGTAAGGGATATAAAAGTATGGAAAGGAAACATGGGTACATATATACATAAGGATGAGATCATACTTTACCCATAAAACATAATCACTTTAACATACCTCATCAAATCATGAGTAAATCATAGAAATCATAAGACATAAAGGTAACTTGAGGCATTCATAACATTCTTACGTAGGGAGTAACCCTCTTGGTTACGTTTGGAATACCCATCACAGTATATTCCCTAAAATCTCTTCGGAGAAACCTTAACGTTTCACTCCTTCGCGTTACCCAATGCATTGGAGAGCTATATCGGGCTCACCCGCCCTTAGTTTATCACGGAACCACCCGTCTTCATAATAATGCCCAAGAACCATAACATAATCGTATCACATAAAACATGCAATAAAGGAAACATAACATTTCCACCTTTCAATCACAAGATATCAATACAACACAAAAAACAGTGTGAAAACCATTTTCAATACCAAAATAAAAGAAAAGTAAAACATGGTATTTATTTTTCTTTTAAAAAGAAGGTATGTCTTGTAGAGGAAGCCGAAACTCAAATAACGTTCACGACGGCGGAGAAGTCGTTGTCGCCACATACGTACGACAAAAACATTCCCTTTTTGTCGTTTAGTAAACGCTTCGTATAAAAAATATTCTTTTTGAATAAACGGAAAAGTCAAAGGGGGTTTATACACCGTATAAAAGAAAGTTGTGTATAAAATAAAATATGCCTCAATGAAAGGAGATTGAGACGAAGTCCCATACCTCGTATCCGACTTGACCCGACGGTCCTTTAATCTCCTGAATAATAAACTTGAGTTAATCTCTACTTGCTTATGAACCTTTTTCAAGTTCATTATTCCTTTTATACCATGTTATGAACATCATGTAATCATTTAAGTTAATAATGTTCATTTTGTCAGTATTTGGTTCTTAAGTCAAAAATAGACTTCTTATACTTACATGTTGTTAATTTGGTCAAAGGTTCATTATATCCAGAATGATATTAATGATTTGTATAACATATATATCATATATATTCATCATATACATGTATTTATAATATTACATCACATTTAGAGGTAAGAAATGAAATGCACCGTTCATGGAGACGGTAAGCCGTACGTACGCATGAACGCTACTTCCATTTCTATTTCGTATTTTCTGGAATGGAATCATAATGATATAAGAGTATATTATAATTCCAGTATAATAACATATATAATATCATTAACTTTATCCCTTACACATCCCACATATGGTATTAACGAATCAAATCACTTTCAGGGGGCGGTAGTCCGCACTTCCTAAAATGAAGATATCATGTTTACCCATAATGGAAACAATAATTGTATGCCATAAATGAAAAAAAACAGAAGCTTAAGGAAAACATAAACATATTATATATCATATATAAAAATAGTGACATCATAATTGCCACCTTTGAAGGTGTTAAATGAGTATTGAACAATCATCGTTTCGGGAGGCAGAATTTCGCCATCCACGGAAACTGTATGTTCTTTAACCATTTGATGTAGTTGTGTGAGAGTGTAGCTCAAATAAATCTTATAACAACATCCTAGTATATTTAAGATACTTTTTTTGTTACAAAAAAAGTAAATAAAAAGATTTTAGGGGGTTGGAGAAGGAAAATAAAACAAATGAACATGAGAGAATGAATTACCTTTAAAAGTGTAACTCTTTTTGATTTGAGCCTAAAGGCTTCCTTTGAAAGGATTCTGCCCAAAGGAAATCCTCTAGGATGAGGAGAGGGATGTGGAGAGAGTAAATGGGCAGGGGTCGGCCGAGCCAAAGGCTTGAGGAGTGTGTGAAATGAGGTAGAGGTGGGGGCCTTTTATAAGAGGAGAGGAGGGGCACTTTTGGAAAGTAAAGATAAGTTACTTTATTTTAAAAAGATTTTCGGATTCAAAAGGTCCCACATTGCTATAATTCTAGGATAAGGTTATAAGTCTTCGAAATACACTCATCCAATTGGTTTTGGCCATGTGTAGGTTTTAGATTTTTCCTTATCTTTCCATTTTATTTAAATCGTTAAATAATGAGGTCATCGCTGCATCATCATGATGTCATAAATAATTTAATTTATTTAAAGTCTAAAAATTATAAAAAAAATACTATGATGTAGGAAATCGTTTTATATTTCCAATGACTATTTATAATCAAAAATCTGATCTTTATAACCCCATGTAAAAATTGTTTTCGTAAAACATATTATGTTTGTGTCATTTTTACTTTTACATTAAATAAAAAGTTATTTATGTCATTTCCCAACCAAAGTGGATCCATGGGGTCCCCAAGTTGACCCATGGCTTTTCTTGGTCGGCCATGACACAAAAAATGAGGGTAGGACATGTTTCAAGCTCATCTTATTTTATTAAAGCATTATTTTTACCTTAAACTACACTAATTACCACTAATCGTGATTAAAAACTTAATAAGTTACTATTCACCAAAAAATTATTTTAATCTCATTGAACCACATTTTACTTTTTAATGACAACCATGTATGTCGGATTTTTGAAATTCAAAACACAATGATGGAAAAATTTCATTTTAACGGAAAATCAGTTTTTATAAGTACCACTTAGTGGTTTCACTATTCATCAAAAATTGAAGTTTTTCAGAAAATTACCAAAAATTCACCCTAAGCTATATTTGATATTAAAAATTCAAAAATGAAGTCTATTTTACAAAATTCAAAACATATAATTCACATTAATTAATTTAATAATTAATTCCCGCTGTCATAGCAAATAGCGTGTTTTTATAAAACAATAAGTATCAAAAGATTGACACCAGTTTAAGTCTAATTTCAAAGTGAAATTGATTCCAATAACCACCATTGGATTAAATGGTAAAAATATATTCTAATTTCACTTCAAAACCAATTCAAAAGATAATATAATCATATAAATAAATTAGATTAAAAATCAGTTTTGATGTAAAATGCAGTATTTTTCACTATTCATTAAAAAAATGAACATTATCAGAAAAATACCAAAAATTCACAAAAAGTAAATTTTGATGTCCCAATAATAAAGAATAAGTTTATTTTGACAAACATAGTTTATAAAATTATCAAAAGATAGATTTAAAAAGGCTTTTCCATCATAAGGTAGTAAAACAATCTTTTAAAAATATTAGTGTATTCCATGCTTAAGATTGGATTTATTTTCATTTTAAGCCTCTAAAACACTATCTTAATCATTAATAGACATAGATAAAAATATCTATTATTCATTACTTACTTGGGATGTTACATCCTTCCCCCCTTTAGAAAATCGTGTCCCCGCAATTTATTTACTTATCGAATAAATGGGGGTTCTTATCCCTCATTGCATTTTCAGATTCCCATGTTGCCTCTTAAATCATGTGGTTTTTCCACAAAACCTTTACCTGGTGAATCACCTTATTCCGTAACACTTGCTCCATGTGGTCAAGAATCTGGACCAGTTGTTCCTCATAAGATAGGTTCTCTTCCAGTTGAACTACCTCTGGACTCAAAACATGAGATGGATCTGGCATATACTTTCTCAACATCGAAATGTGAAAAACATTGTGTACCTGAGATAAAATCGGAGGTAAAGACACTCAGTATGCAACTGATCCAACTCTCTCCAGAATTTCGTACGGTCCAATGAACCTTGGACTCAACTTTCCTTTCTTACCAAATCTCATCACACTTTTCCAAAGAGAAACCTTGAGAAAAACATGATCACCTACCTCGAAAGATAGATCCTTCCTCCGGTTATCCGCATAACTCTTCTGCCTGCTCTGAGCTGTTCTCATGTGTTTCTGAATCAGCAGAACTTTTTCTGCCATCTCTTCTACCAATTCTGGTCTCATCAACTTCCTTTCACCCACTTCATCCCAGAAAGCTGGAGTTCGACATCGCTTTCCATATAATGCCTGAAATGGTGCCATCTGTATACTGGAATGAAAACTGTTATTATATGAAAATTCAACCAAAGAAAGATGTTGGTCTCAACTTCCCTGATAATCCATAGAACAAGCTCGTAGCATATCCTCCAATGTCTGAATTGTTCGTTCTGACTGCCCATCTGATTGAGGATGAAAAGCTGTACTAAAATTTAATTCAGTACCCAACGACTTCTGAAGGCCTTTCCAAAGGTTATAAGTAAACCTGGGATCACGATCCGATACAATGGAGAGAGGAACTCCATGTAACCTGACTATCTCTTTAAGATACAAACGGGAAAGTTGATCAAGAGAGAAAGTATCTCGTATAGCAAGGAAATGAGCATATTTGGTCAAGCGATCAACAATAACCCAGATTGCATTATTACCTCGAGATGTCTTTGGTAATCCAACAACAAAGTCCATGGATATATTCTCCCATTTCCACTCTGGCACTGGTAAAGGCTGAAGCATCCCTTTCGGTAACTTCCGCTCTGCTTTAACCTGCTGACAAGTCAAACACTTCACAGTAAAATCAGCAATATCTCTTTTCATTCCATCCCACCAATAATACTCCCGCAGATCTCTATACATCTTAGTACTGCCCGGATGAACTGAAAACGGAGAACTATGAGCTTCACATAACAACTCTCTATTCAACTGTGAATCACAAGGCACACACAATCTCTTCCCAGATCTCAAAACACAATCATTATCAATGTTGAATTCAGGCAACTTACCTTTCTGAACCAGCTCTACCTTTTTCTGCAACTCACTGTCTTGCTTCTGTACTTTCTTGATTCTATCTGATAGAGATGATCTCACTGATACCTGAAACAAAACAGAAGGACTTCTTTCACCAACAACTTCTATGCCAAATTTCATCAAATCCTTAACCAAAGGATCACGTTCCAAACGCAACATTGTTAATGAAGCATTAATTTTTCGACTCAAAGCATCAGCCACTTTATTTGATTTTCCCGGATGGTAATGAACTTTACAATCATAATCCTTGATTAATTCTAGCCATCTCCTCTGTCTCATGTTTAACTCTTTCTGAGTGAATATATACTTTAAACTTTTGTGATAGGTATATATTTCACACTTTACTCCATACAAATGATGCCTCCAAATTTTTAAAGCAAAAACAACAGCAGCTAATTCCAAATCATGTGTAGGGTAATTTACCTCATGAGTTTTCAATTGTCGTGAAGCATAAGCAATTACCTGATCATTCTGCATTAGGACGCAACCAAGTCCTTTCAATGAAGCATCACTGTATATAACAAACTCACCATTCCTGGAAGGTAGTGCCAAAACTGGAGCATTCACCAATCTTCTTTTCAATTCCTGAAAAAAATCATCACATTCTTTTGTCCAGATAAACTTAACACCCTTCCAAGTTAGCTTAGTCATTGGACTAGATAAGCGTGAAAAATTTCTAACAAAACTTCGGTAATAGCCCGCCAAACCAAGGAAGCTACGAATCTCGGTTACATTTGTGGGTCTTAGCCATTCTTCCACAACTTTTGTTTTTGCAGGATCAACAGTTATTCCATCTTTAGAAACAATATGACCAAGGAAAGAAATTTGTTGCAACCAAAACTCACACTTTCTGAATTTCCCATACAATTTATTTTCTTTTAAGCTTTGCAAGATAACCCTTAAATGTCTTTCATGCTCCTCTTTACTTTTAGAAAACACCAAAATATCATCAATGAAAACCACCAAAAACTTATCCAAGAACTCATGGAAAATTCTATTCATTAAGTCCATGAATACAGCAGGTTCATTGGTTAGCCCAAAAGGCATTACTACAAATTCATAATGGCCATATCTCATACGGAACGCAGTCTTCGGAATATCTGCCTCCTTTACCTTCAGCTGATCGTACCCCGATCTCAGGTCAATCTTTGAAAAAAACTGAGCTCCCTGGAGCTGATCAAACAAATCATCGATATGAGGCAAAGGATATTTGTTCTTAACAGTGATGTTATTCAAGGCTCTATAATCAATGAAAAGTCTCATAGAACCATCTTTATTTTTAACAAATAAAACAGGAGCACCCCAAGGTAATGTGCTAGGTCTAATGAAACCTTTCTCTAATAAATCTTGCAATTGCTCCTTCAACTCTAAAAGTTCAATTTGTGCCATTCGATAAGGGGGTTTTGAAATTGTCTTAGCATCAGGAACTAAGTCAACAGTAAACTCAACTTCCCGATCTAGTATTATTCCGGGAAACTCATCAGGAAAAACATCAGGATACTCATTTACCACTGCCACATCATTAATCTGAACAGTTCCTTCATTTTCAACGACGTGTGCAAGGTAACATTCATTTCCATCTTTTACAAGTTTCTCAGCCTCTTGATATGTTATCAAAAGTAAGGGTTCATTCTTGTAAACAAACTGAAAGTATTTCTGAAAACAAACTTCTTTAGCTCTACAGTCAATCTTAGCATGGTAAATAGAGATCCAGTCCATACCCAGGATAACATCAAACTCTACTAGAGGTATAACAATAAGGTTTGCAAGTAGATTCTTTCCACAGATAAGGATGGGAATATTCTTATAAATTCTTTTTGCCTCAACATTTCCCCCAGGTGTTTTTACCAAAAGTTCAGGAGTCATTTCTTGAGATGGTATTCCCATTTTACTAGAAAAGGTTTCAGAGATGAAAGAATGTGTAGACCCCGAATCAAACAACACACTGGCACAATCTGAAAAAACAAACAAAGTACCTGATACAACTTCATTTGATGGACCGACATCTGCTGAAGTACTTGCAAAGGATTTCACCACCCCTTTCTGCTTGTAGTCTAACTGCTTCCCATCACTCAAGCTCTTTGTCAGACACTCGTTTTCATAGTGACCCATCTCATTGCACTTATAACATTTCACTAACTGTAAATCAAATTTGTTCTTACCTTCACCTTGATCCTTTTCAGTGCAATCACGAGCCTTATGTCCCATATTACCACATCGTTAGCACTTTCCAAAATTCAAAAGACATTCCCCAGCATGCCTTTTGCCACATTTATCACAAACTGGAAACTTAGTTCTCTTACCATCAGACTTTTTTGAAGAATTCTTACCTTTCTCCTGCCACCTCGGTCTCTTCTTCTGCTGGTTGTTATAGAACACTTGGTCATCGGAAAACTCCATTTCCACCTTCTCAGCACATCGAACAAGCTTTTCATAACTTTTAAACTCACGAGAAGCTAATGCCCTTCGATATTTTGGCTTTAATCCTGAGTAAAAACGATTGATTTTACTATCAAGGTCTCGGATAAAATTTAGAGCATACCTTGCCAATCGAGTGAACCTTTCTTCATAGGCAGCCACTGAGTCTTCCTCTTGCCTCAATTCCAAGAATTGCTTTTCCATCCTAAGTCGAACAGCCTTAGGAAAATACTTCTCAAGAAACATACCTTTGAATTCATCCCAGTCAAGAGCATCAATCTAATCGGCGTCCCTGATATTTTTAACCATAGACCACCACTGATCTGCTTCACCCTCCAAACGGTAAATAGCAAGACTAACCTTTTGATTGTCTGAACACCCCATGACATCAAAAATCTTCTCCAGTGCTTTAATCCACCCTTCAGCTAGCACAGGGTCAGATGATCCTCTGAATGATGGTGGATGTTGCCTCATGAAATGTTCCACCACTGACATGTTCCTCTGCGGTTGGTCTGGCTGATCTCATGCATGGATACCACCACCATTTATCGCTTGAGTCAACTGCACCATTACTGCAACAAACTGTTCAGTTCCAATTCCGACCATTTCTGGATGCTGATTCGTAAGGTTATTTCCTTCTGTATGCCTTCCTAGCACTGCTTCCCTATTTCCTCTGCGGAAAACCATTCTGAACAAACATGTCTTAGATGAAGCAACATGGTAATCTTTAAATGCTATATCATTTCAATTTGACCATAAAAAAAATATTTTTGGATAATCATTCAATAGAATTCTAACTCCTAAAGTTATCTAAACCGACCTTTGATACCAACTATAAGGCCCCAGCCTTAAACCTTACTTAATCTTGAGTTATTACAAGATTACACATTGAGGATCTTTTCAGGTTTAGAGTTTTAGATAATTAGATCATAAAACTTGCATTACATTCCACATATAAACAAAGTGGTTACATAAAGATAGTATTCTTCATTCCCATAAATGGAAGCATATTTAAAATAAAACATGGATTCATTCTTGACACTTCCTTGACACTATCATCATATCATGTACCTTTCCCTTGACCTGTGAAAAAAATTTCAAAAAACATGGGATGAGCATAAAAAGCTCAGTAAGGGATATAAAAATATGGAAAGGAAACATGGGTACATATATACATAAGGATTAGATCATACTTTACCCATAAAACATAATCACTTTAACATACCTCATCAAATCATGAGTAAATCATAGAAATCATAAGAAATAAATGTAACTTGAGGAATTCATAACATTCTTACGTAGGGAGTATGCCTCTTGGTTACGTTTGGAATACCCATCACAGTATATTCCCTAAACTCTCTTTGGAGAAACCTTAACGTTTCACTCCTTCATGTTACCCAATGAATTGGAGAGCTATATTGGGCTCACCCGCCCTTAGTTTATCACAGAACCACCCTTCTTCATAATAATACCCAAGAACCATAACATAATCGTATCACATAAAACATGCAATAAAGGAAACATAAAATTTCCACCTTTCAATCACAAGATATCAATACAACACAAAAAACATTGTGAAAACCATTTTCAATACCAAAATAAAAGAAAAGTAAAACATGGTATTTATTTTTCTTTTAAAAAGAAGGTATGGCTTGTAGAGGAAGCCGAAACTCAAATAACGGTCACGGCGGTGGAGAAGTCGTTGTCGCCGCATACGTACGACAAAAACATTCCCTTTTTGTCGTTTAGTAAACGCTTCGTATAAAAAAGATTCCTTTTGAATAAACGGAAAAGTCAAAGGGGGTTTATACACCGTATAAAAGAAAGTTGTGTATAAAATAAAATATGCCTTAATGAAAGGAGATTGAGACGAAGTCCCATACCTCGTATCCGACTTGACCCGACCATCCTTTAATCTCCTGAATAATAAACTTGAGTTAATATCTAATTGCTTATGAACCTTTTTCAAGTTCATTATTCCTTTTATACCATGTTATGAACATCATGTAATCATTTAAGTTAATAATGTTCATTTTGTCAGTATTTGGTTCTTAAGTCAAAAATAGACTTCTTATACTTACATGTTCTTAATTTGGTCAAAGTTTCATTATATCCAGAATGATATTAATGATTTGGATAAAATATATATCATATATATTTATCATATACATGTATTTATAATATTACATCACATTTAGAGGTAAGAAATGAAATGCACCGTTCATGGAGACGGTAAGCCGTACGTACGCATGAACGCTACTTCCATTTCTATTTCGTATTTTCTGGAATGGAATAATAATGATATAAGAGTATATTATAATTCCAGTATAATAACATATATAATATCAGTAACTTTATCCCTTACACATCCCACATATGGTATTAACGAATCAAATCACTTTCAGGGGGCGGTAGTCCGCACTTCCTAAAATGAAGATATCGTGTTTACCCATAATGGAAACAATAATGGTATGCCATAAATGAAAAAAAAAAGAAGCTTAAGGAAAACATAAACATATTATATATCATATATAAAAATAGTGACATCATAATGGCCACCTTTTAAGGTGTTAAATGAGTATTGAACAATCATCGTTTTGGGAGGCAGAATTTCGCCATCCACGGAAATCGTATGTTCTTTAACCATTTGATGTAGTTGTGTGAGAGTGTAGCTCAAATAAATCTTATAAAAAATCCTAGTATATTGATGATACTGGTGTTGTTACAAAATAAGTAAATAAAAAGAGTTTAGGGGGTTGGAGAAGCAAAATAAAACAAATGAACATGAGAGAATGAATTACCTTTAAAAGTGTAACTCCTTTTGATTTGAGCCTAAAGGGTTCCTTTTAAGGGATTATGCCCAAAGGGAATCCTCTAGGATGAAGAGAGGGATGTGGAGAGAGTAAATGGGCAGGGTTTGGCCGAGCCAAAGGCTTGAGGAGTGTGTTAAATGAGGTAGAGGTGGGGGTCTTTTATAAGAGGAGAGGAGGGGCACTTTTGGAAAGTAAAGATAAGTTACTTTATTTTAAAAAGAGTTTCGGATTCAAAAGGTCCCACATTGCTATAATTCAAGGATAAGGTGATAAGTCTTATAAATCCACTCATCCAATTGGTTTTGTCCATGTGTAGGGTTTTGATTTTTCATTATCTTTCCATTTTATTTAAATCGTTAAATAATGAGGTCATCGCTGCATCATCATGATGTCATAAATAATTTAATTTATTTAAAGTCTAAAAATTATAAAAAAACTACTATGATGTAGTAAATATTTTTAGCTTTCCAATGACTATTTATAATCAAAAATATGATCTTTATAACCCCATGTAAAAAAATATTTCGTAAAACATATTATGTTTGTATCATTTTTACTTTTACATTAAATAAAAAGTTATTTATGTCATTTCCCAACCAAAGTGGATCCATGGGGTCCCCAAGTTGACCCATGGCTTGTCTTGGTCGGCCATGACACAACCAATGAGGGTAGGACATGTGTCAAGATCATATTATTTTATTAAGGCATTATTTTTACCTTAAACTACACTAATTACCACTAATCGCGACTAAAAACTTAATAAGTTACTATTCACCAAAAAATTATTTTAATCTCATTGAACCACATTTTACTTCTTAATGACAACCATGTATGTCGGATTTTTGAAATTCAAAACACAATGATGGAAAAATTTCATTTGAACGGAAAATCAGTTTTTATAAGTACCACTTAGTGGTTTTACTATTCATCAAAAATTGAAGTTTTTCAGAAAATTACCAAAAATTCACCCTAAGCTATATTTGATATTAAAAATTCAAAAATGAAGTCTATTTTACAAAATTAAAAACATATAAGTCACATTAATTAATTTAATAATTAATTCCCGCTGTCATAGCAAATAGCGTGTTTTTATAAAACAATAAGTATCAAAAGATTGACACCAGTTTAAGTCTAATTTCAAAGTGAAATTGATTCCAATGACCACCATTGGATTAAATGGTAAAAATATATTCTAATTTCACTTCAAAACCAATTCAAAAGATAATATAATCATATAAATAAATTAGATTAAAAATCAGTTTTGATGTAAAATGCAGTATTTTTCACTATTCATTAAAAAATGAACATTATCAGAAAAATACCAAAAATTCACAAAAAGTAAATGTTGATGTCCCAATCATAAAGAATAAGTTTATTTTGACAAACATAGTTTATAAAATTTTCAAAAGATAGATTTAAAAAGGGTTTTCCATCATAAGGTAGTAAAACAATCTTTTAAGAATATTAGTGTATTCCATGCTTAAGATTGGATTTATTTTCATTTTAAGCCTCTAAAACACTATCTTAATCATTAATAGACATAGATAAAAATATCTATTATTCATTACTTACTTGGGATGTTACATTTAGTAAGTAAGGATATTTTTAATTATAAATATCATAGGCAATTATATGTGTTGAGAAAGATAGTGAAAAAGTTATGTAGAAGATTTGTGAACTGAGTTGCATCCAAATATTGAGTTGCATGTATTGTTCTAGAAGAACCTATGAAATTTTAAGACTCTATGTGAGAATAATCATATCATACTTTTTATGTTGAATCATCATATAAAGAACTAGATATCTACTTCATAAGAAATATATAAGGAAAATAGTTTTGTATAAATCGTGAGATATTGTGGAACCTATGTGACTCAGGGTATGCATGGATAGAAAAAGGTGAGACAATGATTTTAGTGTTAAGGTGAGTTTTTGGAAGTCCTATAAGAATAATTCAAGTGTATAGATAGTGATACTCTATGATTTTGTGAGAACAACCAAACCATTTTAGTTAGAGACTTATTATAGTGGATAATCCATGATTTAGGTAATCAACCAATTACATTAAATAGTACACATTAGGGACAAACATTGAAAAAAATCATCCATATTTATTACTTTACATTCATTACATGAAGTTGTTACATGTTGGTTAAGAGGTAAAAAGATTTATCTATAGCCTAATATTAAGCATAGGTACAAATTCTAAGGTGGTAAATACTTTATGAGTAAATTGGAATTTGGTAAAAAAAAATAACCAGCACTTGATTCCCCACCCCCTCCCATAACTCTAAAATATATGTACCTGATACATGGAGCATTTTGGTTATTTACACATATTACCATAATTCTGGCTTCCATGTTCATTCATTGTGGAAATGTTATAACATTGTTTATATAAGTATTAAAACCAACCCAAAAAAGAACATGTTTATAATGAATGAACGAGTAAGAATATGAATTTATATAGTTAAAATATAATTTTTAATAATAATAATGTTGTTAATAAAAGATCATTTTACATTGGGATAATATATTTTAAGATTTTAGATGTGAATGTAACCAGAAAATATGAATATCATCTCATTACATTGATTGAATTTTTCTTTCCACAAACATATTCTTTTAGAACGAAAGACTTATACATCATTGTTGCGATCAAAAGATATCAAACATGATAGATTTTTTTTGAATAAAAAATTTTGATATTGATTCGAATGACAACAAAATCATATAATTTGTCTGGAATAGGTGGTGGATAGTTACTTTTATAAGTGAAAATGAGGATTATTTCTTTAGAAACTTGACTTGGGTGAAGCGACAAAATGGAATCACATAGGAGTTAAGTGATTTGGGTAATAAATTAATGGTTATAATTGTATTATTGAATTACACATATAAAAAGGGTCTTATATAATAAGTTTATATCTATTTAATTATTAAAAAAATTATTCCTTGACAATTTTCCATGTTTTACCTCTTTTACTTTATTAAATTATTTACCACAGTAAATATTATTTGAAAACAAATATAATATAATTCCTCTTAACTAATTTAAATGTAATAATTTAAAATTTAAAATCCATTTAATCAAATTCATATTCTAACTAGATGAAATTAAACCTTTAAATAGAAATATATAAGGTATTAACAAATTAATTTTTAAAAAAAAATAACTTTTGAAACACCAAATGATTTTATTATTGATGATTACTAATTAATACTTTTTAAATGAATTTTTATTTATTTTAATATTTATGTAATTATATTTCACTAAATAAATTTTTTAAAAGTGACCAAAAATATTTTCTAATAAATGAAACAACTAGAAAAATAATTTATTGAAAATATCCCTTTTATCATGAAATGATTTTAATCACATTTCATTAAAATTAATTATTTATATATTACCCATACATTAATTATATAAATGTTTTCAAATTAAAATCATTAGTTGATCTTTATAAATAAATTTAATTATATTTATTCTTTAAAATTAATAAATATTATAAAATTCATTTCTTTAAAATACATTTTCAAACATATTTTTATCTTATATTTTATTTAATGTTTTTTGTATATATAAATTACATACCAAATACAATATTTTTTAAAACATATCTTCAATAAAACCTTCAATATACTTATTAGATACATGTATAATATATTATTATACATACAAAAACCATAAAATCAAGGGTCATATTATAAATAGATATATAAAGAATGTCTATATTATATTCTTATCTATAAAACCATTCCAACTTAACTAAAGATATTATACAAATTCATTTTTCACTGAAAATTCGTAATGTATTTATAATAATTTTTCATCATTCCATAATTGTAAACAATAGTATGATCTTTAAGGAAAATAATGAGGATAGATATTTCAATTCCATAGTCTTTCTATTTAATTTTTCTTTGTATTATCTTGTAAATTTCAACAATTTATTTCATATTTATTTATAATAAATCATAAATTTTTATCTTTTATTTTTTAATTTTACATTACTAAAATATTTTATTTATTAATTTTAGTTCAGTGGTTCATATAAAAGAACCTTAAAAACACACGGGGTTTATTTAATGGAAATATCCTACTAAAATATTTGGTTGTTATAGTCCATCCTAATAAATAAATTATATCCTCAAAATTTTAAATTTATATCACCTATGAAAAAAACAAGGGTATCCTTAACATAACCAAGACTATAATTATAATTTCTAAGACATAAAATCCTCACATGCTTTAAAAATAATATAAAACTCATTATTTCCCTCAAAAATAGAATATATTACTACTTTAAATAGACTAAACCATTTTTTAAAAGTATCATTCATTATTAATTAAGAATAATCATACTACTTATTGAGTTTCTAGAGCCATGCCTTTAATTTTTTGTGGTCTAGATCAGAGTACATTGTTTAACCACTTTAGATTATAAATAGTAGATGGCTAGGTTGAATTTTTATACTTGAATCATGAAAAACATACAATTTCATTCATATTGATTAACCATCAACCATTAATCAATTGAAATATAAATTAAAGAATAGTGGTAATTATTTTATGAAGGATTTAATGATGAGTTGTTCCTTTTTTTCTAACCATCCCCTAAATACAAAGGGTTAGTATAAATAATGATATTGTTAGATTAAACCATCATATGAATATAAAACTCATACTTATGATATTTCACTCAGTTAAACCTTCATTTTAACTAATAAAACTATTATCTTAACCTATAAAAAATTTAATTAAGTTATTTTAATATTAATTAAATTATAACACTATTAATTCAACCTATAATTCTTTCTATATAACAATGTAAAAATTAGTCCAATCAATGACACAATCAGTTTATCTTATAATTATTTTGTTTCAAACTATAACACTTTTAATCAACTTTGTTACTTTTTATTTAACATATGACTCATTTACTTCCTCCTAGGAGTTTTTATGATTTTTTTTGTTATATTTCTTAACCAAATCCAAAAAAAATAACTAAACCCCACTTCGATATCAACTATAGTGACCCAAACATAACATAGAAATATCATACATTTTTTCCCATAATTATACATTATATATCACAAATAAAACACACTCCCATAAGCATAAGGTTTAGTTTCTTTGGATTCTTCTTATAAATAAATATTATTTCATAATTTTACTTTAACATCTCCCATAAAATTCTCAACACATTATCATCCTAGTCATGTTGTTGTTAATAAGTTTCTTGGGATATGAAAAACATAATAAAGGAGTGATATCAAATTCCTATTAAGGTGAAAACATATCAATGAATTAATAAGAACATATAAACATGTGAGAAAACATGTACTTGTGAGAAATACCTAATTAGTGAGATAATATCATAGAATCATAGAAAATGATCTTAAAGATTGATAATATGGTCATAAAATATGAACATGGAATATTAAAGGAATAATAATGTGATCATATAATTTACCATGGTAAAGGAAAAAAATTAATAATAAGATAATAGTCATGATCCATGAAAGCATAAGACTAGGGATGTTATCAAAAAAATGATTAGTAAATAATAACATTGTGAAAATAGATAAATATATCATGATATGCATAAAGTTTTGACAATAGATAATCACATAATAACCATGTATAAATTGTTGAACATAGCTAACCTCATCAAATCTATGAAAAAAGTTGTTTGCATAGCAGAAAACATCATACTGATAGATAAATATGTTAACATGGCTAATTGTATCATGTATACACGTACATTTGTGAGCATGGATAACTATATCATACCCATGAATAATGTTACGAACATAGCTAACTGTGTCATGTCCATGAATAAAGTTGTGAACACATTTAATTGCATCATACTAACACATAATATTCTAAACATAGTCAACAACATCATTTCCACATATAACAAAATAATCTCATGAGATATAATGATTTACTCAATACATTGGAGGTATATATAACTCTATGATAATTTTTTACATCATGATTAAGCATATGAAATCAATCATTCATCAAATATTGATTAACCCATGGAAAAGAAACAATATTACAAAATATTTTCAAAAGGTATCACGTAATGAGAATTAGGAATCGGATTAAAAGATACCAAAAGTACTATCACCCAAAGGAAAAAAATTATAAATTGAATGTTGATTCAAGAATCATAATTCCATATACTATTTATCATTTAAATATATATAGTAAAATAGAAAATAAATCATAATAATAATATTCTTAAATTTTTGGTAACATTCTCATAACAAAGTTATACGTCACTTTGAGAATAACATTAAAAAATCTAAAAAAGAATTTAAAAAATATTTATTTTAAAAATTAAATGTCCTAATGTATAATATTTAAAAGAAATAAATTTTAAAGTAGAATAAATATATAGTAGAAGATAAAAAATATATAGAGGTAAAAATAAATACCATTTTAATCATTTTTAACAGTTTTAAAAGAACCCACATAGAAAAAAAGAATTAGAAAATTTATTTTAGAAAAGTTATAAGGGTAAATAATAATTTTATAGAAAATAAAATATTTTTTTCTTCAAAAATAAGGAAATAAAACATTTTATGTAAGAAAATATATGGATATTGAAAGGAAATATCCAATATAGAGTATGGGAATTATTCGTAATAATGTCGTATATTTGTAAAAAAATAGGATATAATTTTGATATAAATATATGATTTAATCATAAGTAAAAAATGAAAATAAAATGTATTATAGATTTGAGAAATAATATATCAAACTTATAAAAAAATGGTAATGAGTAAATAGTATGACTCCAAGACATGAAGATGACTCATGAAAACCCTTACAAATTTGATAATGTGGGAAAAAAGAACATGAAAAAGATGTCATTAAATGAATTGTAAATCACATAAATATAAAGTTATTTATAATAAACTAATTCAATGGGTTAGTAATTATTACTTGTTAGATAATTATAGGTGTATAATTGTAAATTTGTCTCAAGAAAAAAAATAAGTCAAAAACCCATTACCCTAAATTATTACTTTGTCAGACGTTCTCCAACTCCCTGTATAATAATTTTAAGGATATCACACATACATTTCATAAACTTATTCATATTTATTTCACTTAATTACATTCATTTATAATTTATTATTACTCATCTATTAATTAATCATTCTTAAAAATAATGTCTTGGTGTTAATTGTTCAATTTTTTCCAAACTTTATTCAGTATGGTCGATTGAGTTATTCATACTTTTTCATATTCTCATACCATCCATAATTTTCATAGAGATTATATAGTTTCATTTTATTCAACTTCATAGGTCCAAGATCATTTAACATTGGTTATAGTGACGGTTTGTAATGAAAGGATATAAAATCAATAATAAATTGATAATAAAATTTTATTTTATTAATGAAATTACATATCTATATTAAAATTATATAATGTAAAACATAACATATATTAATAATTATTACCAAATATTACCATAATTTAGGTTTTCTTATCTATTCATGGTGGATGTGTTATAACAACGTAATGTAGTTGGTAAAACCTACCAAAACAATAACATTTTATAACGATGGAATGATTAAGAATTTTGATTTATATGACTACAATATCATTTTTATATAATAATAATGATGTAAATGATTCATCATTAGTGTTTTTTATAAGATTTTTTTATATTTCATATGAGAAGGTAAATGGAAAATATGAATAACAACTTGTTTATTACCTTGATAGAATCACACTTTCATGCAATGTCTTCCTTCAGAATGAAGGAATTATGCCACCTTATTATGGAAAAGTACTAAAAAACATAAAAAATTTATAATCCATTTTATAGGTTAACATGAGGGCTATTTCTTTTGAAACGTGATTTAGGTGAAGTTCAAAAATGGAAACGCATGGGAGTTTGTGGAAATAGGTCAATAAATGTTATTTTCAATTATAAGATTAACTTCCAAACATAAAAAATTATTATTGAATGATTTTATATGCATTTAATTATTAAAAAATTGGTTCTTATCAATTTATCTCTTTTAGTTTTATGGTCTATGTTAAATAATTTATCAAACACATGGGGTTTATTTGATACAAATATCCTACTAAAATTTTGGGGGGTTACATGACACACTATTTAGACAGAGGGTGGATAGTGGCTTAACATAAGGTAGTTAGTGTCCACTAGGTGGTTTTTGTTTATTCACAAGGTAACCAATTATATTTTAGACTATTTTTCTTTAAATGAGAATTATTATAAATTCAGGAACACATGATTTGGATTAAATTCTTTTTTTTAATTTTATAGGGGATAACTCCAGTGAAAAGTCATCACTATAATATCCCATTTTTCCTCTATAATTAATTTTAGATATTTCCTTACAAATTTTTATGTAATTTTGATCCATTAGTATCATTTTACACATCTTCTTAAGTGCTTCAAAAAACTTATGACTTTTTGTAAGGAATTTATGGTTTGGTTCCTTTCATGTTCTAATATTCTTCTATTATTTTTGTTTAGAATAATTAAGGATTTATTGTGTTTCCGGGAGTATTAATCCTTCATTATTGGTTTGGTTCATTTTCTATGTGAGTGGTAAGTGACCAAATCCATACTTTGAAATTTAACTAAGTTTTTATATATGAAATTTGAACTGCAATTTTTATTTAATTTCATATGTGATCTTAATTTCATGAGAACTATGTTTAGTTGTTTTAAAATGAATTTATATAAATTTTAAAGTGTTAAATATATTTCATAATTCAATTATAAGTAATGATATGTTAAATTATATATGTTAAATGTTCTAAAAATGAGATTAATGGAGGATTATATAATTAATTTAATGTTATCACTACTAATGGAATTAATAATGAATTACTTATGAGGAAAATTGATTTTTATTTTCGTTTTATTAGATTAAAGTGTTATTTAATACTATATAATTTCATATTAATATTTTATGAATTTAATTTAATTTTTTAATATAATTTTTTGATATGATAGGTGCTTGGATAGGCTTTTAGTGTTTAAATTAATTTTTTTCATGTGGTAATGAGAATGGTTTGTGTAAAACTCATTATAATGAGTTTTAGAAATTATTATTGGGGTTTAGTGAATTTATAATGAATATTTTTTCATTATAATTTTGTTTACACCTAATGAAAATTACATTTTTATTAATATAATAAGGAGATAAAAAATTGATTACTTGATTTATAATGGATAAATGAAAATGTGGAATTTGGAATTTGGGTGTTTATAATGGGGAATATTTATTTGAAATGTGTTACTGGAATTTTGATGTTAAGATATAGGTAAAAGAATAAATCCTTTTTATTTTAATGTGTGTTTGTAAATATAGTTGGCTTAATAAAATAGGAAATAATGGAATATATTAAGAGACTGATGTACTTAATTTAAACTGATGTTTATCATATTGTGATATAACTCTTATTTTTGTAATATTCCATGAAATTATCTAATTGAAATTGATCCTTGGTTTAGTATATGAAAAGTAAATAAAACATGTGATCCATGGGTTTTGGCTCGGCCTTTTTTTGTCCTTGGGTTTTAATAGATTCCATGTGTTTGTCTTATTTTTAACATAAAAAATGTGTTTGAATACTTTTTTCCATGGTTAATATCTAAACATCCACCAAATTGTGATAAACAATTATAATTATTCTTTAAGTGTCTTGGTTAGCACTAAATAAATTAAATTAATTGTTGTAAACAATATCATTGAATCATTTAATTTTTTATAACCTTTTATATAAGATCATGTTAAAACATGAGGTATGGTTGGGTTTGTGGTTATTTCTACTGAGAATTTATTTCTCACTCACTATATATATACACCTCATGTGCTTAAGGAATATATGAATGATGTTTTCAGTAAATATAAAATTCTTTAGTAGCCGGGAGATGATGTCAGGAGATATATTGGCGTTGTTTTTCATAGGATTTTACATTCTTGTGGAGAGGTCTTTCATAACTTACTTAAATATTTATTTCAATTTTATTGCTCAATTTTTAGTGCCTAGTATTTATTTAGAGGTTTTTTATATATAAGTGATATATTGGGATTTTTTTAATTTTATCTAGACTTTTTTGGGTATGTTACAATTTTCTTCCATTTCGTAATGATATTTTCATGTTTGCATCAGTATTTTTATATTTATGGTCTATTATACGGTAAATTTATCTGTAAATGATATTCATCAACCCATGGTTCTAGTCACCAGCCTCTATTGATTGAGGATCACACTTTAGTTCATATGGTACTTCTCCTTGGAATAAAAATCATGTTGTGATATGAAATTTTAGAATAGTAATATGATGATTTATTTCTTGAGGCCTTGATATTTAAGAATTTGGCATAAAAAATAATATTCCTAACTTATTATGAAATTTGGGGGTTTGTTCTATACCATAATAACCATAGTATAAGTTATAGTTCTATAATTAGTATGGTATTTTATTTGTTTAATTTAGAATATAGATTTTGGGGTATTATACTAACTCGAGTTAAGGTTTATTAGTGGGTTTTTCATGCGTCATTTTAGCATGTAAGGACATTGAATATTTTTTTATGTGATTTTTTTTATTGATGATTGATATTAGTTTAATGGTTTAATTAATTATGGATCATCAAGTTAAAATCAATGGGATAAATTAGATGGTTTAATGTAATTTATTATATTTAACTAATTACTTTGTGAATAGTTGTATAAATTTATGCATGGATAATTAATTTGATGGAAATTTTGATATTGATTGATAATTATTGTTTAAAATTTTATAGAATCATGCTACCAAAGACGTGTACCATTGATCTTCATGGGAAGGAATTTGATTCAATGTTTTATGATTAGAAGAATAAGGAGGTAGAGGATGATCAAGTGCCTCTGGTGGGATAGAACAAGAATAAATTAGAGAATAATATTACTAAAATTATATACAAAATGATTCAAAACATGTAAGGGACACCAAATAAATAAGTACCAATGGTGATTGTTGTGGTTTAATATTCTCAAGTTCAACATCCTCTATTTAGGGTTGATATTGGGCCATATAGAGAAAATGGTTGGATAGAGGGTATGGACAGGATCTCTAAGCTAGTTTATAGACAAAAGGTAAATAAATTTAATCTTACACTATTAATTATTGAATGAAAAACCTAAAACGAGTGGGGTATTTTGGTTCTATAAAATAGGGACAGGGGATTATTATTTGATACTTTCTATACTCTCTTATTTGAGAAGTTCTACCCATAGATATTAAGGTTTGACTAATGCCTGGAGTTCATGGATAAAAATTAGGGGAATATTTTTGTTCTTATTTTTTCTATATTTATATATTGGCTTCATTTTTATACATTATTGGGATCCAATGATAATTTTATGTATAATCAATTTGAGTATGGGATGATGTTGGGGATTTATTCAAATTTTCTACATTTTTATTCACCTACTTTAGTATAAGTGGTGAAAAAGGATCATATAGTTGATAAAAATATTGAATAAAAGAATATGTATTTAGTGGGAGCTAGTAGATCTAGTAATAACAAGAATAGAAAAATAGATGAGTGTTGTGGGGATAGGGAGTGGTCAATTGGTTAGGAGAAGAAATTTTCTTCTCTTTCTTCCAAATGTGGGGTTCCGTTAGAGTGTTATTAGTGTATCTAAAAAGTTCATACTCAATTCATTTATGCCAGTGATACAAATTAGTTTCATCCTTATAGAAAAGCAATAAAAAATAGAATACTTTTTAGAAAAAATAACATAGGGGTGTAGGTTGGGATTTTACTTCTAGAAAGAATATCATGCATGGGATAGTGTGTAGTAGTAAAGTGTCAGTCATATATCATATGGGGGGCCTAATCATGGGGATGACATGGAATATCAGGGATAGACATAGTGGGGACATATAGTTCAGTGTATTCAAGTGACCTTGGAATAGGATTTAGGTATTGGGTATGGCTAGTTAGTTTTTATAAAGAAGGCATTAGCAGATCATCATGAAGGGGTTTTTATAGTTATAGGTATGATATTTGTCACCTCTACCTTGTTTAGTGTGATATTTTTTATTATTTCTTCCCATTTATTTATTTTATATTGTTTAATATCTGAAAAGGGTTTGGATATTGAGTATCTATCTGCAGTTTTAACTATAAATACTTCATTGAGAATAAAATAGTATATCACTAGAAGATTTTTATCTTGTAACACTGATATTTTCATATTTAGATATAATTAGGTCTTCTTTATTAGAAATATGAAAGAATTTTACAATATTATTAGAATTAATTAATTAACATTTTTTTAGAACATATCAATTGATACTAGAGAGGAGTGACATCCATTTATTCTTTTTATTAATCCTTTTTATTTTTGGGAGAATTGTATTATCATTCTAGAATATTTGGATATTATTTAAGGTAGTTAATTATGATAAAATTCTAGGTATCAAGGATATTTATTAGATAGATTGAGGATGAAAATAATGTTCTTTTCCTCCCATGGTTAATATATATCAGAATTTTTTTCATAAATATTTTACCTCATATGTCATTTCAAATGAGGTAAGGTCATTTTCAATTTATGGGGATTCTGTATAGGGTGATGAACACACCAACTATTATCATGGATTTTGTGAATAACTTTTTATATCCATATTTATATTTATTGATTATTATATTTATAAATTAAATAATAATATAATTTATATTCAATGAGGAGTAGAGGGAATTTGGATATTATCATGGGAATATTGAGATCTCATTACTTATATGTAAAGATTTAAAAGTTTCATTTTTTGGATCAATGTAGTGAAATTTCATAGATAAGTTGTTTCTAGATCTATGATATTAGTTATTCCTAGGAAAGTGGTGGTTATGATGTATTTTTAGATTCTAAAAAATATTTCAAAGTTCCATATGTTCTTAGAACTTATAGTTTATTATCATTGATTAATCCTAAAATTATATTACCTACCTATTCTAATGAATGAATTGACATAGAAGGTGATGAAGTTTTAGTGGGCTAATAGATGTGAGGTTGTATTCTTAGAAATATAGAATATATTGACAACCACACCTGGTATCATTTTCCTAGATCTAGACAATTTCTATGAGGATTATTTTGATATATTTGATTTGGGTTTAGAGTGTATGATGATGTAGAAAGTATGGTTAGTGAAGTATAGTTCTTTGTATATTAATCCAAGTGGTAATATTTTTCCTACTCATGATCTTACGATGGTGTCGGTTGTTCAAATAATTAAAATTTAATAGTATAATTGGTTTGACAAGATTTTTGTTATGTACACTAATCATGAATGATTGAAGTAAATATTTTAATAGTAGGATTTGAATATTTTATAGTGTATATTGGTCTGAAAATTTAATAATTTTTTTTTATATGATATATAATCCAAGAAAGGGTAATTACATTTTCAATGATATAAGTAGTAAGTCTCGAGTTTCTATAGTTCATGCATCATAATATGAGTGGTAAATTAAGTTGGTTTTCTCTGAGTTTCATTTTGATTTATCTAAGTAGTATGGCCATGTTTTTTTGTAGACTTTGACCATAATTTTATCCTTTATTTAATGAGTGAAATAAGGATAAATATTTTACCCTGAATTCTTAGTTTGTTATGATAATGTCCATGGTGGGGACTAGAAACTCAAGGGGTTATTGGATGGTGATTTCCTCTTACATTTCCATGGGTGAAATTTTTTATGATGGCTCAATGAGAGGAAGTGATGAGATTTTTTATATAACTTAATGGCCAATCCATCTTTGTTTGAGAAAAATATATCATAGTGTTTGATGATATTTTTGGTGGCCAGGAATGAAGAGAGGTATGGTTGGATTTGTTTTGAGTTACTTTACCTATCAATAGATTAATGTTACACATCAAAGGCCAGAAGTTATGATTCATTTTTTTTCTATTACAAAGTAAAAAATAAGATGAATTTATCCTATATTTCATGATTGGTTTCCCTATATCCATGAAATGTTACAATTCATTTTGGGTTTATTTCAATCAGTTAGCTAAATTTTTATATTTTATTTTGATCTAAGAGAATCAAGAACTTTATGAGATTTGGAATATTTATGTTAAAGGAATTATGATAATACATTAAATACTTAATAGTATTATATATGATCATGATTCAAGGTTTAAATATCAATTCTAGAAAGGGCTAAAAAGAATTTTGTAACTTTATTAAAGCTGAGTACAGCTTATGATCCATGGAAAATTAATTATATTCTTTAGGATATGATACATGTATATTTCCTGATTATAGTACTTCATGAAAAGACCATATATCAATCATATATATTTTTTCAACAATAAATAATGAGACTATATATATACGGGTCCATTTAAGGAATTATATTGAATACCATTTTGATAACCCTTTTGTTTGATGAAAGAAAGTGAGGAATCATTCTTTGGGCCCAAAATGGTGCAAGAGACTTCAAATAATGTTTATAAGGTTAAGAAAAATATTATTTATGTACCAGAGTTTTTAGGATTAATATACTAATAGTAGACACTAATCTATCCAATTTTGTGTCATGAATCACATTGATTTATAATGTAAGGATACATATCTCCACAGTTTTTTAAACTGTTTAAAATATTAGGGAATTTTGGGGAGGTTTCATATCATTCTGAATTACCTAGGATGTTTAATTCAATGAAATTATGTTTCTAATTAATTATAGGTAAATAAATATTAAATAGATTCATCTCATGTTCTTTAGTTTAATTATGTATAGTTTGATTTAGATACATCTTTCATTGAGAAATTTGTGAGTGTTCTGAATTATTGTGGGAAGAACATGTGGCGAAAATTCATGATGCTTGTATGTGTTCTATAATATTATAGAAATGTGTAAGTGTATATTTGGTTTATATAAGAAAAAAATTAGGTTATTATGTTTACTATGGTTTATTAAAGACACTAAATAATGTATCTTGAAGATGAAAGTACCTATGGTGGATAGTAAATAACAACTCTGGTCTTCAAGACTATTTTATAATTTATTTTTTAATTATTACATATTTAATTTGTTATATTTTGAATTAATACTGGAAGTCTTCATTGAATTAAGTAGGAGGGGGATAAAGATGATCATTGTGTTTTAATTTTGTAGCGGTAACCACTTTGTTGGTGAGGATAGGGTGACAAGCACCTAATAAAGGAAGCAAAACAATAGGGATACTGCTATTCAGCTATTGGGTGGTCATTACATAATCAATGGCTAGTCGATGGCCATTTGGTGGTCGACGTCTAGTCACCAAGTACTCAATATATTTCAGGGTTGTTTTTATAACACTGTAAATATTATAAATTCAAGTTCATGAGATTTTGATTAAATTATTAATTTTCTTTTTCCATGGGATTAATCTTATGAATATCATACTCTATAATATATAATTTTCCACAACAAACTTATTGCGGCAATATCATCATCAATTATTTGTAGAATTTTTATATATCAATATGGTTATTCTCAAATTGATAATATATTTTAAAACACTGTGAATTTTTTTGATGTCTTTGTTCTTGGGTTGTAATATTCTAATATTCTTATATGTTTTAGTTTATTATAATTGATAATTTCTTATCTTTTAGGGGGTATTAATCTGTAATTCTCTATGAGGTTCATTTTATATATGATATGTTTTTTATCAATTGCATTCTTAAAATTTTAATTGAGTTATTATAAATAAAATATGAACTAATTTTATGATTTTATGTTATTATTTTTACTTAATTTCATGGGAGTTTAGTACAATTAATATAAAATGAATTTAAATAAAATTATAAATTCTTGAACATATATATTATTAATATGTTTCAAGGATATAAATATGAATTTATATGTGTAGAAAGTTTAATAAATGAGGGAAATGGGGTATTAAATCCATAATTTAAATTTTCTAGTGTAAATGGATTGAATAATAATTTTATTATACTAAAAATTAATGTTTATTTTATTTTTTGTGTTAGTGTTATTTGATACTATATAAATTTGTAATATTATTTTATGAATTAAATATAATTATTATGAATATATTATTTGATGTTATAGGTTTTTGGATTTGGTTTTACTATGGGATTTAATGTTTTTTATATGATAATTTATATACTTTGGGTAAAATTCATATTAATAAGTTTTATAAATTATTAAGGGTACTAGTTAATTATTTAATGAATATATTTACATTATAAATTTGTTTATGACTATAGAACACTATATTTTTATTAATTTAAGAGTGAAATAAAATGAAGAATTATTTACTCATAATGGTTAAAAAAATATGGTCTAAAGGGGTTTAAAATTAGGAATTTTTATATAAAATATGTTACTGTAATTTTGAGTTTATAATCTAGGGAAGTGAATGGGACTTGAATAATTTCATGTGAATTTAAAAATATATTAAGCCTAATATAATGTGATTAAAAGGGAAATTCATTAAGATATTGATGTGATAAATTTAAATTTATGTTTTTTATACTATGAAATGAAAAAAAATTGAAAGTGACATGAAGCTGGATGACTTTTAGGGATCCTTAGGTTAGGATATGATATTTGATGATATGTAAGCCATTGGTTTTGGCTATGCCTTTTTTTCCTAGGATGTCAATAGATTTTGTGTTTTTGGCATATGTTTCACAAAATCCATTGTGTTTGGACACTTTGTTCAATGGTAGATACCAGAACATCAATCGACATTGGTTTCAGTATGTATAAGGATTTATTTGGTGACTTTGTTAGCACATAACAATTTAAATAACATGCTAGAAATTATATCACTAAATAATTTAATTTCATTACAAATTTTATATATTATCACATTAAATTCTAATATAATTTTCAGTATATGGTTGTTTCTATTGAATATTTATTTCTCTCACATTGTACCTATGCCCCTTGTTTGTGAATATATTATATACATGGTATTTCAGGTATGGGAAAATAAATAATTATCTAGGATAAAATGAAAAGATACATCTTGGAGTATTTTTTATTATAAATTTTGGGTCACGTGGAGGGTCTATCTACACTTTACATTACATCATATTTTAGTTTAATTTTTCATATTATGATGCTTGGGATTTATTTTTGTTGTTTTTTATGTATGATATACGTAGTTTTATGTTATATTATCCAGAATTTTCTTAGTGTGTAACCATTTATTTATGTTTTTTATTTATATTGTATCATTTACTTTGATGTTTTTGATATATTAGACCATTTCAGGGTAAATACTAGGACAAAAAAATATTTATCAACCCTAAGTGCTAGTAGCCATCCTCTACTGATTAGGTAGTGAACTTGAGTTTGTGTGACACTTTACATAAATTAATGAGTAATGTCTATATAATATGTTATATAACTTGTTTTCTTATATAGGGAGGGGCTGGATTTACTATTTTTTGCACCGCATAATGGATTTTAGGAGAAAAGAATCATTGGATCAATCTCATGTGAATTAAAGTAGCTCTACACCCTTTCTAAAAAATTTACATTAATAAATAGAATCACACCTACCTGCATATATAAGATGGGTTTCGTTGTACGTGGGTTGACCTTTATGTTTCACTTCTACTTTATATATCATCATGGTGCATCACTTGTGGTAAAGGAAGATAATTTTTATGGAGGATGATGATTCAACAGGGTAATATATAGTGAGTTGGGTTATGGGCATGTGATCTTTATTTGAATTATTTATATTGTATATGTATCATCCATATACCAAAATATATATTTATTTATATATCCAGTGTTATATATATATATAAGGAATTGATATTGTATGTATGTATCATCTACATTGTTTTTTTATTTTTTTTTATTAGAATATGAGGTAACATTGTTGGATCCCATGTAACAACATAGGTTTTTGGATCCACTTTCCTTCCTTATACAATATGTAAATAAATCATAAAAAAAATTCTATTATTTTAAAATATTTGAACTTGAGTATAAAGTGTGTCATATAATATATGAATCAAACTAATAAGAGATTATTCGGTAAAAATAGAACATTACAATAAAAATCGAATAATCTATGAATTATATGCCATAAATTATTACATACCATAGAAGTGCATAAATTAAAGTGGGTTAATAAATAGAATAGAATAATATTTTTATATTTAGGAAATCCTCAAGATCATATTCACCCATGAGAATAATCCTTAGTATAACTAAACCAATAATTATAAAAAAAATTCCTAAAAGGATAAATAATTTTATAAAATCCAAAATTATTATTCAAGAATGGGTACTATGATTTTTTAATTTATAATATATTGAATTTATATAATATAAATGGGTCATAAAGTGGTTATTTGATTGTTATAAAAGTAATATAGTCATTGAGTATAATACAAGTAAACCTATTATAATTTTGGAATTAACATTATATAGTTGGAATACAAGGAGTTTATAAATTTTTTTAGGATAAATAGTTTATTTTCACTAAAATTAATAATTTTGTAATATAATCAAAAGGTTATAATTAATTTTGGAAAATTAAATTACTCCTAAAATAGATATTTTTATGAATTATATATTTTTATAAAATTTATTACTTCTAAATAATGATATTAATAAAATTTATTGATTTAATTCAATTAATTATTATTAAAATAAATTATTCATATCCATGAAATAATTAAGTAACTATAAGGAATAATAATTTGGGTACTCATTTATAAATAAATATGTTTTGTTTTTAAAAAAATTTAGTTTTATTATATATTAAAGGTTTTTATTTAAAGTTAAATTTATCATAATTAATGTATCAAATTTAATGTAATATACTTCTTATAAACATAAAAAACTAAATAAATATTCATAAATTTGTTGTTAATTATTTACTAATAAAGATAAAATCATTCAAAGTTAATGAGACCTATTTTTTAAAGAATGTTTTTTATATATGTTGTATATTTTCATAAATTAAATGATCTCTATAAAAGAATAATTTAAAAAAATAATTTTTATATTATTATTTACATAAGTTAACAATCATTCTAAAAAATATTTCTTGGTACGTAATGGTAATAACTTCATTTTTATGTTTAAAAATGCATTCATTCTATAAAAATATTTTAAGCGTTATAAAAACATATATTAAAGTTTATTTTTATCACCTTTATAAATTAAATCCAATGAAATATATTTACTATTTATAATCATCATTTAAAAACTATTTTATAAGTTTAATTTTATTTTTAGTCATAAAAATAATTTACCTAGGTAAAATTTGGTCACAACGGTAAAGGCTAAAATGAGGTATAAGGGTTAAATTATGGGATGAGGTTATAAAATATCAAATAATATTATCTATAAATGGGTTTATTAAGGAATGATATACCTCCACTTATCTTATATTTACTATTTATCAATTTTGGATCCACATGTATTGAATATGAAATTCCTTTTATATTAAGAAATTAGCATTTATAAAAATGTTACTCATTACTTATAAAATAACCCATCCACCAACCTCTCTAAAACATGCCAAAAATTATAATTACTTCCAATAATCATTATTTTTTATCAAATTTCATCATCAAACTATTAATATATATGATTTAAAACATTGATAAACTGTTTTTAAAATCATTACTATTTTATAAAAGTGATATTAATAATATATACCAACATATTCTTACTTATTCAGTCGTTCTATTGTGTTCAATTTTTTGTAAGTCTTACCACCTATATGAATAATATTATAACTTTTACCTAATTAATCACTAATAAAACATAAATAATGGTAGTAATATAAAATATTGATTATTATTAGATGTTTTAGTAATTCTTTAATAGTAATATAACATAGTATATTCATCAATTAATTCAATAGTTTTATTGTTTCATTAATCAATAAAAAGGTATATTTTTAAGAATTATATATAAAATTTCAACAAAAGTTCCATGAATTGACCATGAGACTCCAAAAAAATATAACCAAAACATAAGTTACACCATCATGAATATTTTGGAGGTTGTGAAACCATGATAAATGAGTAATAACAAGAACCGTAAAACTAAATTATGCATGGTAAAAGGAATTATTTACAACGGGTTATTAATTTTTATAATAAAAAACTAATATATTGGTAATAAAAATAAAAAAAATGGAATTAAGTAAAATATACATTAATAAGGTTATTATAAATATTAATAATAATCTTAAATTTATTATACATGGAGTTATAACCCATCTAACTATGTGTAAGTTCAAGGTTAGGAGATTATTAAATCAATTTCCTTTCACTTAGTTATATCATTTATTCACAGACTATGTTATTTTATGATTATGTACATTATAATAATTAATATTTTTATATTTTATTTACAAATTTTTTGGATTTTAATTTAATTCAAAGAAAAATATTCCTTATTATATTCATGCATCAAATGTTATAATCATTCTAAGGGTTTATTTTCAATCCAACTTAAAAATGAAGTTTGTTTAAGTTAAATTTCCATTAGGCAAAAAAATAATTCTCTTCAAAATTATATATATATTTTTCTAAAATATCTATTTTATAGGGTTGAAATGTATTCCTAATATTTCTCTTTTATTTGGTTCAAAAATCAATGGAATGGATTCTAATAATTGAAACTGATACTATCTTTTCATTTCGATTAGAAAATGTTCTCTTCCATATTCATATTATTTTTTTTTATAAATTTATTTCTATAAACATTTACAATTTTAGGGTCATTTTATATTACCATTAAATTTATTCACAAAAAAATGAAAGGAATTTATTTTTAGGGCTTTATACACTAGTTATTTTCTGTTTTCATTAACTTTACTTACAAAAGTGTAAAAGAAATATTTTTTTTAAATTTAGCGCATGAATTATTTTTCAATATTTATACATCATTTTTTTAAGAGGATTACACTCCATGTTTTCAAGATATTAAAAATTAATATATATTCTTATGGTTTTAGTTAATATTTTATTTTAAGATAAACATTATAAAAAATTTAAAGGTTATTTCTTATTATTTTTCAATACAACTTCCTAATGTTATTATAAATGATTTTTACATATATTTGAAAATACTTTAGTGTTTCTTATGATTATATGGGGATATTCTATTATTATAACAAACATCTTAATTTACGATATAACTTATTATCTTATTATATATAATTTTTCATGAAACCTATTTATTTTCCATTAGTTAATTGAGATATGATGGAATTATTAATTCTTTCATGTTAATGCAGCACACATTTTTATGGTGTTAATTATGTAATATATAGGCTCAAAATTATACATCCCTCTCGTATATTGGTTAAATATTTATATCTTATGAGATTACATGTAAGGGATTAGAGAGTGAAACCAATCCACAATGGGACTCAGTATACTATATTTATATGAATAGGGGTGAACTCATTCCACTATAGGACTCTCTCCACTATGTGATGATGGTATTAGAAGTGATTATTTACATAAGATATTATTTTTTATTCTTATATATGTTTCGCATTCTTATTCCACATATCTATGTTATTCCACAATCTTATGTTATATTTCCATGGATTATGATAATTGTCTCATGATTTTTCAATCCTATACCTTATTTCAAATGTTATGTTGAAATCCTTATGTAATGATTTGTGATTTATTATCCATGTTTTATTTGGTATGGTTTACTTGTGATATAATTGAGTACCTTTGTTCCGCTCTTATGACCATATTTCTGTCTAATTGAACTTATGAGCTTTGATTGTTATCACTTATGTTTACCCTTACTAACTGTTTGATAAAACCCTTCCTATGTTTCCATTACCCCATATTATAAAAAATATTATTATATATCATATAACTAGAAGGCTTTCATGTGTAGAGAATTTTGGGTGAGATGCATTAGACTTATTGTAAAGTAAATAATTCTTGGTTTAGTGGATAAAATGTCTATTTAATGGGAAAATAATTGTTCTTTATTAGCTAAAGGTTTTTCTTAAATCTCTAAAACTATTGACCTAAATGTAATTTTATTTATATGTGGTGTAATATTTTATATATATATCTTGTAATTTTGGATATTTATGTTTGGGTGGCCTTAGTTACTATCAAATATAGTGTGTAAAGAATACTTTTTTACAACTAGATCAGGGGTGTGGGTCTGGTGAACTTCATTATACATCATATCATAGTTTAGATAACTTTAGATGTTTGTATGTTATTATATGATGATAATTTAAGATATTTTTATACCATCCTAGGTTAATAATATTAATGATGACCATAAGTTTAAAGTCATGGATACCCTTTTGAGGTATAATGTGATTGGAATTTAATGTGACTAATGATATTTTTAGAGATTTTAATTGATTGTTAGAAAGAATACATGATTGAGGTATATATAAAAATTATGGTTAGTATTTAATTCGATGTTATGTAATGATATTTTAATAAAATATTAATATATTTTTTCAGGAATGTATGATTACGTTATATGTTGATTGGTATGCAATTTTATGAGTTATTAATGTTGTTTTTAGATAATGGTTAAATTAAATTTGGTGAGTATAGGTTCTAGTGATTTTTTATTTTATAATATAGTAATAAAATTCTAGATAATTTTGGGTTAGCTGTTTTTATATATGATATTATTGATATTAAGAGTATAAAGATTTAGAAATTCTATGATGAAATGAAATAATTATGGATTGAAAAAATAATAGCATAATTGAACTGAATGTATTTGGGGTTGAAATGAAGGCTTCACAAGATATGAAACTTATGATTGATTTTTCATATTAATATTTTTATCTATTGTAATTATAACTATTTTGGTTTTAGTATTTGGTTATGAACATGATCATGAAAATGAAGTTGTGATAGGTGTGTCTCTATAAACTCTTATAACCAACTAAGGAGGAGTAATTTTCATAAATGGTTTTGGAAAATGGAAAAATAAACATATTCCTATAATGAGGGAAAATATAGGTTTCCTAGATATTCCCAAGGTATTAAGGTATATATATCATTAAAATTTATATATTGAGTTTTGTATAACTTATAGATACCCTCACCTATTTTCATAAGTGGGAGATAATTAAAATTTTCAAGATGTAATTTAAGTGGTGGAGACTGTAACACCTCAGGTTTTGGGACCCATTTTATTTCCTTAAATGAATTTCTTATAATTCTTAAAAATATCTTCATTTTCTTTTAAAAAATTTGAACTTCCGTTTAAAGTAAGTCATACATGATATTAAACTAACTAATAACACCTTATTCACTCGTAATATGTAAATACAACAAAATTACTAGAAACTAAGTATTACATTCCATATATTATTACATAACATGTATTATCTAATCCCTCAAGAGTTCATAAATTAAAATGGAGAAATAAATATAAAATAATAATATTTTTACAACAAAGAAATACCATATATCTTTTTCTCCCTTGCGAATCACCATTTGTAAAACTAAACCTATAATGATAAAAATCACATCATGATAAGAGAAATAATTTTGTAAAATCTAGAATGAAAATTCAAGGAATGAAAATAGTGATTTTTAAAGTTGTAGAGGATTAAATTTAAAGAATATAAATGGGTAATAGAGCCATTATTTGACTGTTATAAAAGAAATACAGTTGTAGAATATAATATGAGTAAACATGTTACCAATTATAATGTTCAATATATATTTAGTATAGATGAATTTTATATACATTTTCATGATAAATAACTCTTTTTAAATACAAAAAAAATATTTTTTTAATTAATTAAAAAGTAATGATTCACCTCGGAAAATATAATTTCCTCTAAAGAAACTGGATTTATGAATTATGTATTTTTTAAAAAAATTATTAATTTTTAAGAGTTATTTTAATAAATATTGTTGATAAAATTCAATTAATGATTTTTATAATAAATTAATAATATCTATAAAATAATTGAGAAACTATAAGGAATAAAATTTTAAGTACGCATTTCTAAAGAAAAATTTATTGTTTAAAAAAATTATTATATATTATATGGTTTCATTTAAAAGTAAAATTTCTCATATTTTATGTATGGAATTTAATGAAATTTATTGTTTGTATATGTAAAAATATATAAATTTTCAAGAATTTATTATTTATTTGTTATTAATAATGATAAAATCCTTTAATGCTAAAGAGGGATATGTTTCAAAGAATTTTTTTAATATTTTATTTATTGTATTAATTAAAATAATATCTATTAAATAATTATTTTAAGAAAATTAAATTTTATATATTTATTTAAATAAGGTATCGATCATCTTAAAATTATTACTCTGTAAGGAATAGGAAAAACATTATTTTTATATTTAAAAATAAATTTTTTTCTAAAAAAAATTGTTTTATGTGTTATACATACTTATATTAAAACTATATTTTAACACCTTTATAAACTAAATCCAATTAAATGTATTTTATATGTTCAATTCGCACATCCAATTTAGTTGATAAGTTCAGTTCAGTTCTTAATCATAAAAATATGTTACCTAGGTAAAAGTTGGTCACCACAATAATGTCTAAAATGGGGTAATGGTGTTATAATAACGGATAAGGTCCTAAAATATCTCAAATCATAATATATAAACGGGTGTATAAATTAATTATAGACCTAACCTTAAATTATCTTTATTAATTATCAATTATGTATCTAATGGGCTAGCATATTCACACTTCAAATCATTTTTTTTTCATTTTAAAAAGCCGGATTGTGGGTTGTCGGGACCCATACAGCATGAGCCCAAAACCACATATCACATTTCAAATTGGAAATTCAAAATTCAAAACCATCGCCTCACAGCCTCGGGTCGCGGGCCTGCACCGCCTTGAGCGCTGAACCGCCATAAGACCTAACATGTCATGTGCTTCAGCCCTATCCACATCACCAGATCACCGATGAGCTTCGTTGGCGTCCATCGTCACATCATCTCCCCACCATACTACCAAGGACAGAAGCGTCGATGCTGATAAACAGGGCCTCCAACCCAAAGAACTCCAGAAAGACCATCAAAACATTAAACCAGGACAGAAGATTCAACAAACCATCGAATGAAAAACTGAAAACCAATAGAAAAATCATCCATGGAGTTTCCTCCTGATAAACATCATCGGCGTCACTCCATCACGGCAACACCTTCAACTCACGCCATCAGATTCACCACGACACGGTAGAAGAAAACCATAACCAAAGAACTGAAGATCCTGCCGCCACCAGACAAATCAACCGCATCAGGCACAACGAAACCATATCAAACTCACCTGAGAGGAGGTAGAACCCTACAAACCACCGATGCATGAGGGTGACCCTCAAACGCGAAAAAAAACACCCCCAGACAACAGCGAGCTGCCGAGAAAATATGATTTATTCTTTTTAAGTAATGTCTACTTATCCTTATTTTTCATTTACCTTCATCATATAACTTATTTTAAATATAATTTTAAACTTTGATAAAAAAAATCATTATACTTATATAAAAATTAAATTAATAGTATACAATAACATATTTTTATTTATTCTCTCATTATAACACGTTCTTGTTTTGGTCAGTCTTACAACCTATATGAACAACGTTGCGATGTTTACCTCATGAATGAGTAAGAAAACTAAAATACTGGTATTACTATTAAATAATTTTTACTTTCATATTTCTTAATAATTCTATAATTTTAATACACTAAATAAAATTCACTAATTAATTCAACTCTATTTTTAATTGAATAATCACTGAAAATACATTTTTAATAATTCTATGTTAACAGCCACAATAAGTTATATGAATTGAACATAGAAATCTATAAATATATCCAAAAAATATTTTACCCCACCATGGCCATTCTATATGTGAATAAACAGTGATCAATGAGAAAGAAATGTAACTTATGAACCGAATCGTTCCTGTAAAATGGAATAGTTACCAACTAAATATTCATTTTAGAAATAAACTATTTTTTTTGGTAATATAGAATTGTAAATGAATGGTACTAGATAAAAAATGTATTAATATGTTTCATATAAATATGAATAATAAAACTGAATTTATTATATAGGGTGTTATATTTCATTTGACTGAGTGCATGTCCAAGGTAATAGGATTCTCAACTTCATTTCAATTCATTGATTTATATCATTTATTCATTGACTATGTTATTCTAAGATTATATAAATAATTATTTTATGTTGTATTTCCAATATTTTTATTTATACTTTCATTTATTTCATGTAATCATTTCCTCGATATATTCTTACATAGAATGTTATGATCTTTTTAAGGGTTTATTTTCCAATATCACATTGAAATCAATATAGTTTAGATTAAATTTTCTTTAGGAGAAATTTATTCTTTTTCTCTAAAAGCCCAATATATTTTCTTCTGATATAATTATTTTATAGGGATTAAATTTCCTCCTATTATTTCAATTTCCATTTGTTTACAATTTAACTAAAATTATTCTTTTAAGTGTAAATGACCTCATCCCTTATTTTAGGCTGGGAATTTTTCTCCTCTATGTTCATATTATTTATATTATTTGATAAAAAACCTTCCCAAAAATTATATAATGTATTAAGGTAATTTTATTATATACATGAATTTATATTCAAAATAAATATCATAATATCCTTTTCACATTTTATAAATGGTTCATCCTATTTTGTATTTTAATTTCCTTACAAATATGTGAAAGAATCATTTTTTAAGGTTCATCACATGAATTCATTTTCCCAAAATCATATTCCTTTTTCTATTAAATTATTCTGCTAAATATTTTCATGGTTTTCCAATGTAATTCCTACTAATTTTTTATTAATTATTTTCACTTAAGATAAACATTATAAAAAATATAAATTATGTTTCTTCTTACTTTTAAAAATAATTTTCCTAATGTTCTTATAAAAGTGTTTTTCATTTATCCCAACATCATTTAATGTTTCATATAATTCACTAGGGATATTCTATAATGATACGACCCACGTTACTTATTTAGAGCCTTATGATCATGTTATTTTTAATTTTTTATGAAAAATATTTCTTTTCCATGGGTTAATTAAGTTATAATGGAATTATAAATGTTTTCAACTTTATGTGGATCAAATATTTATGGTTTTTAATATATAATGGGAAGGACTAGAGTGATGTAGCCCTCCAATTAATTTTGTAAATCTGTATATCTCGTTCAATGAAATGTAAAGGATTGGGGAGTGAACCTTGTAATGAACCAACCTAAGATACCCTCCCAAACTGGCACCTGACCTAATCCGTCCATACCCAAAGGGTGTTCCCATTCCCCATGGGCTGGAGACTAGCACTTGGGAACCAACAACAACTATATGGAATGATTTATCCAAACCTAAATTTTATGACATGGAATATATATGTATAGAAAAAATAAAAAATTATAAGAATAATTATAAAATATATATGCCATAACAAAAAGAAAATAGCAGAAGAAATACAACTCAAAACAGTTAAAAACACAAAGTACAAGTCAAATAGGAAAGGACTACTGAAAAAAATACTCCATGTTATAATGTGGGAAACATACCTCCATCTCACCACTAGCTATTTTACCAAGTTAACAAAAAATCTCACCACCTCATTGTAGTGTATTTTCTTTTCCAAAATCATGTAATGTCCCAACCCGGCTCACCTCTAAGACGGTGGTCAAACTGGTGCGTCACATAACCTCAAGTGCATCTCCCTGAACGCCAGAGGCTGCCGACTAGTAGTGAGGGCCCTTTTTGTGTCTATGGGGGAGACTATTCCATCATAGGTAATAGATAATATCACAGCGGAAGTAAACAACAACAAATAATAAGTAGCGGAAGCATGTGAATAAATAAACTACAGCAGAAGCAATGTAAATAAAGTAAACTAAAAGATAAAAACCAAGTGTTGAAACTCACAAAAGAGTGTCATGCCATGATATGAGTCTAAACTGAAAGTACAGAAAACAAAACTCAAACACACAGTCAACTAAAAGAAAAGACACAAGCAGCAATTGCATCGTGAGAAAGGCCCAGTCCTCTACCATAGTCTCCATCCTAAGCAGTAATGAATAGTCAAGCATCGAAAGCAGCATGCTTCCCCTTGTCAATACATGTGAGCATGTAATCTACTCGGGTGTCGATGACGCTCGAGCAGAGTGTGAGATAAAATCCTAGTAGGTCGACACCCACAGTGTCTAAACCTTTCCATTTCTTAAAAAAATAACAATGCAGTGTGCCATTACATAACCATTTCAAATAAATTAATCGCAGTGCAATGAAATAAATAAGTTGGCCCAGGTCCCAAATGGAACCCATGTCTGATCACCTGCTTCAGCCTAAGATGGTAGTCTGAAAGGGTACCTATTAGCAGAAATGCATAAAAATTCATATATATATATATATAACCTAGAAAGTAGGGAAAACCTAGGAAAAAGTATACCCCAAGCTTATGCTTTAAATTGGGGTTCAAGTCTAGTGTCAACCTGGCACACTTCCACATATCAGGGTAAATATCTCAGTTCTCAATAGACTCAATTAGCAATAACATAACCTTAAGTGCGTCATTATTTAAGGTTCAAGTTGAGAGTTGGAGTCTTAGCTCATTCTGAAGGTATCGCTATGGAACATCCGTCAATTTATCCATTTCCACTGAGCCCATTCAAGGAAATCTTTCGAAAGACCAAGTATCGTCTGACGCATGGCTTTACACTGAGTCCATCCCGATCTCGAAAAAAGGGTTTGAGTGTCATCCGAGGCTGGCTTAGCCACATTTCCAACAGATCCATCCTGATTGGACCTTTTGGAACCGGTATCACTCAAAAGTATTAGAAAGTCTGGGGAAGCCTCGGTCCGGAAAATCCAACGACACCGCCCCCCAGCAGATAGAGGTAACCTGTCAGGAATGAAGGATCTAAGCATGGACCTTAATATGGGACCCGCCTCATTTCTCAGCCCTAAATTTAATTAAAGTTTTCACAGTAGCAGATATGACATAATCAGCATATAAAGTCACAGTTTGAAAACTAACCAGATACACCCGTGCATTACAAGGCATAAATTTAACAGTACAACACAACAACTTGCAAAGAAATATACATATCATATCAACCTCAGCAGATAATGCATATTTAAATAAAAAACAGTTCATCAAAACTAGTTCCAATGATCCAACAATTGAAGTTCATGTTCAAGCAACTATTTATTTAATTTAATTAAAATAAAAAGTTTCTTCGCAACACATGAAATTAATCAAACAATAAACTCGTCTAATGGCAGAATACACCAATCATGTCGGCATGCCCAAAGGGGTGTCCAACTTTGTGGCAATAATTCAAACAACTATTCATTTAATTTAAAAACAATAAATAGTGGTTGTGCAATACCCACAGATAATTAAATTAACAACCTGGCTAACGGAAAAAATATGCCGAATGTGTCAGCACACCCAAAGGGGTGTCTGATCTTGTTGAAAAAAATCAAAAAAATTAAATTAAGATGATTAAGGCTAAAATAATTAAACAGAACCATTAATGTAATTAAAATGGGTAAAATTTCACAAAGCCGGTAGGCACCGACTAACAGCACAATGGTATGTTTTTTATAAATTGCAACGAAATAGATGGAAAGAGAGTAGTCACCCTACCTTGAAGTCGTAGATGAATATAATATCTGTGGTAGTCTTCGATTTGACCTAAAATGGATGAAAACGAAGGATTTTAGAAAAAACCCAAAATAGGGTAAGAATATTCCGCGACGAACTGTGCACAGAATACTCAATGGAATTGAACAATTTCACTTGATCAACGTTATCCTTTCAATAAGGTATATTGCACACCTGACAGTGAAGGAATCGGATGTTGGACGGAGGAGCAGCGGCTATTCGAAGGGGCTGCTGGTTGGTGCGATGGGAATGAGGGGTGCGACGTGATGAGTGGGAGAGGAAGAGAGGAGGAAAAAGGGAAAAGAAAGAAAAGAAAGAAAAAGAAAAGAAAAGAAAAATAAGAGAAAAATAAAAGATAAGGAAAAAAGTAAATAAAATAAAAAGATAAAATAAAACAAAAGAATGGAAAGGAAAATAATAAAAATAATTAAAAACGGGAATCCCCCATTTTAATTATTTTCATTTTTTTCTCATAACCCCCTCTTTATTTTATTTCAAAATTTATTTTTATCCTTTCTTGCTTTATTTTAAATATTATTTAAATCTCTTATTAATATTTTCCAAATCTTAATTAATTATTTAAAACCCGAACACCACGCCAAATCGCGACGTGATATTTTTCATGAAACGTCTGTAATTATTTAAATTAAATTCGGGACGTTACAACCTCCTCTTCTTAAGACAACTCATCCTCAAGTTTCCCTTCCGAGTGTAGTGGAATGTCGCCAAAGAAGAGTTCCGGCCACTGCGCATATACATCTGTATCTCGCCCCAAGGTCTCGTCCTGAACCTGTCTGTGTTTCCACAACACTCAGACCAGTGGGACTGAATTTCCTCAGAGTACTTCCATATTACGGTCGACGATATGGATCGTATGCTCTGAAAAGGATGCATCAGCATCAATCTCGATGTCATCAGGGTCAAAAGAATGAGACAGTTATGGATGATATTGTCGAAGTTGAGATACATGAAAAACATCGTGCATGGAATGGTACCTCTGAGGTAGTAGTAACTGATAGGATACCGGCCTAACTCTCTCCACTATCTCGAATGGCCCGACGTATCTTGGTGATAACTTCTCATGTCTCCTGATCCTCCTGTGACCCAACCTTAGAGAAACACGTAGAAAGACTCGATGTCCCACTTTGAACTCCAGAGGTCTGTGGCAATGATCGGTATAAGACTTTTTCCTGGACTGAGCTGTAGTCATACGCTTTTGAATCAGCTGAACTTGCTTAGAAGTCTCCTGAATGAGATGAGGACCCAACAGAGCTGTCTCACCTACTTCGAGTCATCATAAAGGCGAACGGCACGGTCTACCATAGAGAGCCTCATATGGAGCCATTTTTATTATCGCCTGGAAGCTGTTATTATAGGTAAACTCAAAAGGAGGTAAATTCTTCTCCTAGGAACCTCCAAAATCAAGGATACAATCTAATAACATATCCTCTAACACTCGTATAGCTCTCTCGAATTACCCATCGGTCTGGGGGTGATATGTTGTACTCAGAAGTACCTGTGAGCCTAGTTCCTTTTTCAACCCTTGACAGAACCGTGAATTAAAACGGGCATCCCTATCCAAGATAATAGAATGAGGTACACCATGATGTCACACAATTTCTCAGATATACATCCTTCCCAACTCATCAATCGTAAAGGTCTCTTGGATAGGCAAGAAGTGTGCAACCTCGGTCAACCAATCGACAACCACCCATACTGCATCGCTGCCTCAAGGATATCTTGGAAATCCTATAACAAAATACATGGTTATTTCATTCCATTTACATTCAGAAATGGATAGAGGCTGTAGGAGTCCATCAGGTCGCTGGTGCTCTGCCTTCGCCTGTTGTCAGGTGGAGCACCGAGTGATGAAACCAACTATTTTCTTTTTCATACCAGGCCACCAATACTGTCGACACATGTCTCTATACATCTTGGTCAGCCCAAGATGAATTGCCCAAACATAGGTGTGAGATTCCTTCATCATCTCTTCCCGTATACCTGAAGGTACCCATACACGGCCATTGTAAAGGAGAGTTTCATTTCCATCAATAACCCAACCAAGAGGTGGGTTCTCTCCTGTAACACTTTCCCCCAAAACGAGACCCTTAGGTCAATCAACTATTTCATGTGGACTTTCTATAGAAGATATGATGTCACTATAAGTACTGCTATAACTGGTTGTCCACTCTGCTCTTGAACCTCCAGATGCATCTCTGAAAATAAGGCCATCATCTGCCACTCACTGCTGGCTACCTGTATGGCCTATGTCTGTGTCTTGCGGCTTAAAGATTCTACCACAGTATTACCCTTACCAGGGGTATAAGCAAGCTCAAAATCAAAATAATGCAAGTATTTGACCCACCTACATTTCCTTAAGTTTAATTCTCGTTGAGTGGAGATATATTTCAAGATTTTATGATCCGTGTAAACAACGAATCTCTCACCCAACAACTAGTGTATCCAATAGCATAAAGCATAAACCAAAGCTGCCAAATCAAGGTCTTGTGTAGGATAGTTCTTCTTGTGAGGTCTTAGCTAGCAGGATCCATAAGCCACAACTCGATCACCCTCTATCAAAACTGCACCAAGTCCAATTTCTGAAGCATCATAATAAATTGTATAGCTCTTACTAGGTTTAGGCAGAATCAGGATCGGGGCTGAGGTCAGTTTTCTTTTTTAACTCTTGAAAATACTTTTCACAAGCTTCGGACCAGATAAACTATACACCTTTCATAGTCAAGGCTATGAGAGGTACTGCTAAGCCAGATAAATCCTAGATGAATCGCCTGTAATATCCAGTAAGCCCCAAGAAACTACAGATGTCGAAGACACTTTTGGGTTACTCCCATGAAACCACGGCGCTCACCTTTTCTGGGTCAAATGATACCCCTACTTCAGATATAATATGACCCAATAAGTAAACTTTATCAATCCAGAAGTGGCATTTACTGAGCTTAGAGTATAGCTGTTTCTCTCTTGGTGTACTCATCATGATCTCAAGATGGGTTGCATGGTCGTGTCTGGAACGTGAATACACTAAGGTGTCGTCCACGAAGACTACCACAAAGGAATCAAGATATGGATGAAAAAACTGGTTCATCAGGTCCATGAAGATTGTTGGGGCATTCGTGAGGACGAAAGGCATAACCAGATACTCGTATAAGCCATACCTGCTTCGAAATGTTGTATGTGGTATGTCATATGGTCACACATGCACCTGGTGATATCCCGACCTCAAATAAATCTTGGAGAAAATAGTTACTCCCTGGAGATGGTCAAAGAGATCATATGTATGAGGAAATGGATATCGATTCTTTACCATGAGCTGGTTGAGTCAACAATAATCCACACATAACCTTATGGTACCATCTTCCTTCTTGGAAAAAAGGATAGGCGAACCCCACGGCGATGTGCTAGGTCTGATGAAACCCTTAGCCTCATGGTCTTCAAGCTTCTTTTTGAGTTCATGTAGCTCTGTTGGCGCCATCCTATAAGGAGAAATAGCCACTGGTGCCGCACCTGGCATGATCTCAATATTGAACTCCACGTCTCTCATAGGAGGTAAGCCAGAGAAATCATCAAGAAAGACGTCCCTGAAAATATCCACCACTGGATGGAATTCAACTAGTTGTGTTCCATGATAACTCAAGAAGATACTTTCTAACTGAGCTGTCACTCTGCCCAACCCTGTGTATTTAGGTTTATCTTGGTCTGCCTGCAAATCCCATTCTCATTTGTGAAGATATGTGTCACCCTCATGGGATGTAAAAGACACCCGAAGACAATAGCAATCCACTTGGGCATGGTAAGGAGAAAGACAGTTCATACCAATAATGACTTCAATGCCAGACATGTCGAGGATGTAGAAATTCTAAAAAAACGGTACCCACCTATCTAAAGGGGGAAATCTTGGCAATGGCGTATGCCCTCTGTCCTAGCCCCAAGCGGGGTGTCGAGAGACATGACGCCACAAAGGTACTAAACTGAAAAACCATGACTTTCAACAACAGTAGTAGATATAAAGGAGTGTGATGCGCCAGTACCAAAAAGAGCAGAAACTAAAGTAGAGGCTACTATAATAGTAACTCTTACTGTAGATGGTCTTTCACTCTTCTCCTCTGGTGCTGATTGCACTGCATACATGGGACCTGATCCACAACCCTGATATGCTACCTGGTTGGCTTGATCAGGTCCACTCTGCTGACGCTGATAGTCTGGAACTTCATTTCCTCGACCACGACCTCCACAATTTCCTCGGCCTGATCAACTAGTGGAAAAATAACTTCCAGCCTACTGTGGATTCATAGATCCCATACCTGATGGAGGTGTTGGTGAGGATCCTCTACCATTGAATGCTGAAAAGAAGGAACGGTAGAAACGCTGAAGGTGACCCATCCTGCCGCAATCTTGTCACTCCTTCGGATCTCTCGTGCACTATGGCTTCTTGTGACCATCCCTGTCGCACTGATAACATGTGACAGAGCTATCAAGATGTGTTGTTTGGCTAGGATTTCCCCCAAGTGCACTTTAAAAATGATGTTTCTTGCTGCCAGAAGATCCATCACCCTTTCTCAGAACTGAACCGACCTGGCTCACTGGTTTAGCTTCCCTAACATTTTGCTCTGAGATCAGAGCATGATTCACGATCTTTGTAAAAGTGGTCAAATGGAAGACATTCACCTGTGTGCGGATAGTATACTCAAGTCTATCCTCAGAACTCCTCGTAGTAGTTTGCGCATCACCCATTAGAGATTGGAAAAAATGATGAAGTTCTGTGAAATGAGTAGAATATTCTAACATAGTCATAGAGCCCTGTGGAAGATATAGGAACTACCGTGCATGATCATCTCTCAGAGTCTGTGGAAAAAAGTGATTATAGAAGGCTGCTTGGAAATCGGCCCAAGCCATGTCACTGGCCTGCTCAGCCTGAGAAACAACGTCCCACCAGTTTTTGGCTGTTTCACAAAGTATGTAGACTAGAAGCTTGACCATTCACTCTGTAGGTGTATCAAGGTGGTTGAAGATAGACCATACAGCCTCTATCGATGATTCTGCAGCATGAGGGCCGCCACTCCCCGAGAAGGTGGGAGGGTGATACGGTAGAAATCCCCGCATAAGGTCTTCCATAGATGGGGCAGGTCTAGGAATATTCTGAACCAATTTCATAAAGATGAGGAGACTATCCCGGAAATGAGCATCAGGGTTACTCGGAAGATCAACAGGAAGTAGTGCCATAGGAGGCTCTATGAGAGGAACCACTGGTGGTTCCGGACCCACCATCTCTAGAAATCTCTCATTTCCACTCTCCTGAGACACAGCACGAAGACATCTCCGCAGTATTTGTCTACAACAGCCAAACACACCCTTAGACAAGGAGTAAAGAAGGTGAGAAAACAAGTAGGGTGAAAAGGAGGTTAGGTACATAGCCTGCCTCTAAGCACTAAACAACAGACAACCCGCCTCAAGAGATGGGTTTTGATATAGAAGAGACAAATAAAAAGGATTACTAAACAGTTCTACAGCCCAATCCTAGGTTGAGTCAGGTTAACATATAACATACTAACAAAACCTTATATTTAATAAACCAACAATTCAAAATTCTACCACTAGGTATAACATCACTCACATGCAACAGGAAAATGCATGCTAAAAGTAGATATGACATGGAAATATGCATGGAATTTAAATCCTATAGTGCCTATCATGATGCATGGGATGTTTTTCCCTCATATCATCGGGCAAAAATGGTAAACCCATTATTTCAATAATACCAGCACAATAACAACGCAATACAAGTGATTCACCCAAGGTGAAATCATATCAACAGTAACTGGAATAATCAATAAGTCCAATCCCAACCCAAGAATTTGAGTTTTCCACTATACACGGGTTAGCTATATCCAAGAACAGAGTACATCCCCAATCCCTATATCATAGTTTCATGTCTATCCCAAACAGTAATACAAAAGGAAAAACCAACTCTGATTACACTTTGTAATGTCCCAACCCGGTTCACCTCTAAGACGGTGGCCGGACCGGTGTGTCACATAACCTCAAGCGCATATCCCCGAATGCTAATGGCTATCGACTAGCAGCGAGGGACCTTTTTGTGTCTATGGGGAGACTATGACCTCATAGGTAACAAATAATATCACAATGGAAGTAAACAACAACAAATAATAAGTAGTGGAATCATGTGAATAAACAAACTGTAGCAGAAGCAATGTAAATAAATCCAACTGAAATATAAAAACCAAGTGTTGAAACTCAAAAAAGAGTGTCATTCCATTATATGAGTCTAAAATGAAAGTACGAAAAACAAAACTCAAACACACGATCAACTAAAAGAAAATACACAAGCAGCAACTGCATCGCGAGCAAGGCATGATCCTCTGACCCCGTCTCCATCCTAAGTAGTAATGAACAGTCAAGCATCGGAAGCAACATGCTTTCCCTTGTCAATACCTGTGAGCATGTAATCTACTCAGGTGTCGATGATGCCCGAGCAGGGTGTGAGATAAAATCCCAGTAGGTCGGCACCCATGGTGTCTAAACCATTCCATTTCATGCAAAAATAAAAATGCAGTGTGCCATTACATAACAATTTCAAATAAATTAATTGCAGTGAAATGAAATAAATAAGTCGTCCCGGGTCCCAAACGGCACTTGTACCTGGTCACCTGCTTCAGTCTAAGCTAGTAGTCTGAAAGGGTACCTGTCAACAGAAATTTAGGAACACTCATATATACATATATATATCCTAGAAATCTAGGTAAAACTAGGAAAAATTATACCCCAAGCTTGTGCTTTAACTTGGGGTTCAAGTCCAGTGTCAACCAGGCACACTTCCACATATCAGGGGAAATATCTAAATTCTCAACAGACTCAATTATAAATAACATAAACCTTAAGTGCATCATTATTTAAGGTTCAAGTTGAGATTTGGAGTCCATGCCTGTCCTAAAGGTATCACTACGGAACATCCGTCAATTTATCCAATGCCACTAAGCCCATCCAAGGCAATCTTTCGAAAGACCAAGTATCTCTCGATGCATGGATTTACCCTGAGTCTATCCTGATCTCACAAAAAGGGGTCGAGTTTCATCTGAGGCTGGCTTAGCCACATTTTCAACGGATCAGTCTCGATGGGCCCTTTTGGAACCGGTATCACTCAAAAGTATTAGAAAGTCCGGGAAAGTCTCGGTCCGGTAAATCCAACGACACGGCCCCCCAGAACATAGAGGTAACCCATCAAGAATGGAGGATCTAAGATCGGCCCTTAATACGGGACCCACATCCTTTCCATGCCATGAATTTAATTAAAGTTTTCACATCAGAAGATATGACATAATCAACATATAAAGTCGTAGCTTGAAAACTATCCAGATACACCTGTGCATCACAAGGCATAAATTTAACAGTACAACACAACAACTTGCAATGAAATATACATATCATATAAACCTCAGCGGATAATGCATATTTAAATAATAAACAGTTCATCAAAACAATTTTCAATGTTCCAACAATTGAAGTTCATGTTCAAGAAAATATTTATTTAATTTAATTACAATAAAAAGTTACTTCGCAACACAAGCAATTAATCAAAAAATAAACTCGGCTAATAGCAGAATACACTGATCATGTCATCATGCCCAAAGGGGTTTCCAACATTGTTGCAATAATTCAAACAACTATTCATTTAATTTAAAAACAATAAAAAGGGGTTGTGCAATACCCGCAGCTAATTAAATTAATAACTCGGCTAACAGAAAAAAAATGTCAACTATGTCGGCACACCCAAAGGGGTGTCTTATCTTTTTTCAACCATTAAAAAAAATTAATTTAAGATGATTAAGGCTACATCAATTAAACAGAACCATTAAAGTAATTAAAATGGGTAAAATTGCACAAAGCTGGTAGACACCGACTAACGGCACAACAGTGCGTTTTTTATAAATCTCAACGAAACGGAGAGAAAGAGAGTATCCACCCTAAATTGTAGTCATAAATGACTCTAAGATCTACAATAGGCTTTGATTTTACCTAAAATAGAGGAAAACAAAGGATTTTAGAAAAAAACCCCAAAATATGATAAGAATCTTCCGTAACAAACTGCACATAGAATACTCAACGGAATCAAACTATTCCACTTGCGCAATGTTATTCTTTCCCTAAGGTTTACTGCACACATTATGGCTAAAGAATTGGACATCGGATGGAGGAGAAGCGGCCTTTCGAAGGGGCTGCTGGTTGGTGCGATGGGAATGAGGGGTGCGACGTGATGAGTGGGAGAGGGAGAGAGGAGAGGAAAAAAAGAAAAAAGAGAAAATAAAATAAAAATAAGAGAAAAATAAAAGATAAGGAAAAAATGAAATAAAAGAAAAAGATAAAATAAAACAAATGAATGGAAATGAAAATAATAAAAATATTTAAAAACGGGAATCCCCCATTTTAATTATTTTCATTTTTTTCCCGTAACCCCCTCTTTATTTTATTTTAGAATTTATTTTTATTCTTTATTGCTTTCTTTTAAATCTCATTTAAATCCCTTATTACTCTTTTCCAATCATTAATTATTTATTTAAAATCCGAACACTGTGCCAAAGCGCGATGTGACATTTTTCATGAAACGCCTACAATTATTTAAATTAAATAAAAAGATACCCAGACCCCACAGCGAGGTCCGCAGGCGCGTGCCCCGGATCGCTTAATTAATTTGACTTCAATAAAGTAAAAACGGTCCGTACCTGATTAAGGTTGGGAAGTTACACATCAAAAGGCATAACCAGGTCTACACACCACTAAAGGGGTGTGTATAGAGTGAACAAAACATGCTCAATTGGATCCCACCCAGGTGTTCCATATCAATTCTATATAAAAACAATCAAAATATTCTCATTTTATAGAATTAAATTCATGATAAAGGATAAGTCAATTCATATCAAAATCATGGTAAATATTTTCCTTTTTCCATAATTCATAAAAAAAATTAGTTAATATAGCTTCAAGGAATATTTTCCATAGAAATTTATCAAATTCAAAAAAAATATCAACGAAAATACAATATAAATCCAATGAAATGGTAATTCGTACCAAAAATATCACAATCGATTAGGATACCAAACTACTCATACTAAAATCAATGACTAGTGTGCACCCAAATCCTTAGAACACATGCCTAAAGAGCATAGTAACACCCCATGAGTGAACCCTCTAATAATGTCAACATTGTATCCCTAGAACCACATGCCTAGGGAGTAGGGGAAGACCCCATGAGTGAACCGCCATATAATACATTAATGATGTCCCAAAGTTACACCTTCAACCAAAGTACCCAAGGTTTACTATGTCTTAAACTTCCCAAATAATTTCAAATTGGATTTCACAATCAATTTTAAATTATCATTTTCTTTGAAAACCCCTAATTTTAAACCCCATATCATAATGATTTGAAAACACCCATTTTCCATTACCAATTACTAAGAGAAATTCATTTTTTTACATTAAATCTATTTATGCACAAAAAGCATCATGACAATAAATTTATAAAACAATTTAAAAAATATTCTCAATCATGGTTCTTTTTACAAGTCCTATAGATAGAAACACCTACCTCAACTCAGGTGATACATGCCCATAATTGGATTGACCAATATATAAAGGAACATAATGAACACAATGGAGGTGATAGAATTGATTCCCACATATTATAATCAATTCAACAAGTAAAGAGGTTTGCATATAAGATAAAACAACACATACCTTAAAGAACCTGCACACTACACCACAACCAAAAAAGGAACAGGCCCTAAAGGAGGATCATATAATAGATCTATAAAGGATTAAACAAGAGATCACCATATGGTTGAAGAATCCAAAATTTAATTCCATGCCACTATCATGAAAAATGGAAATGAAGAAGTAGAAAGTCATATTACAAGGAACAAGTAAAGAAACCACTATAAAGATTAAATGTTTAATGGAGGGATCTATAAGAAGTGGATATTACCAAAATTGAACCTAAAATCACATAGTGTTCAAGGATAGTAGGAATAAACTAAATGATAGAAGAGTTTCACATTTAGAGTGATAAAATATACTAGTCTAATTGATTTATGGTGTAAACACCTCATTAAGGGAATAAATTCCCCATAGCTTGTATACTTGGAAAAACATGTCACTTTGAGTTAATTTTACCCATGATCAATGATTTTATGGTTTAAAATGTTATCTCACAACATAAAAATTATTTTATGGATTGTAAGATTATTTTTCTATAAACCATATTATGGTTAGTTTCCAGTAAAGGACTAATGTTGTAAGAAAAAAATATGACTTAAAAGTGTCCATAAAGAATTATACACCCTAGTTTCTACATAAATGCCCGAAAAATAGATACCAATACATCCAAACCTAAAAAACAATCTTAAACATTAAAAATACCATACCTTTTATCTTGGATGTTACAATATACCCAATATAAAACTTTATATCCTTTGTAAGTCATATAGAAAAGTGGTTCTCCAAAAATAGGTGATGGAATTTCTACCTTATAGATGATTTATGCTCCTAAGTCTCATGATAATCTGATCCATGTCACCATAAAAATCTAACAAATGGGATAGAATTCCCATGAAAGACCTTCACCTAAGAATCAATTATCTCTACTAGTTCTACAATAACTAAAACATTTGTCTCTAACTCGATCGCTTCCCAACTCAGGACATAAAAGGGTTCAGTATGGTACTTACTGGGTTGAGATATGTGGAAAATATCATGGATACCTATCAAATGAGTTGGCAATTATAACTGATATGCAACCTTCTCAATATTATTAGTGGCCTCAAATGGGACAGTATATCTTTGATCCAACTTTACTGGTTTCCCAAGATGATGGTGACCTAACTAAGGAGAAACTTCCACGAAAACCATATCACCAATGAAAATATTCAAAGTATGGCATTGATGATCCACATAATATTTATATCAATTTTTTATATAAATAGGTGCCGAAATATATATTAAATCCTCACTGATATCTAATGAAAAAGACTTGGTAACACAAGAGAGTCCTCACCCACTGTGACCAACAAATAGGCAGTGTACACTAGCCACATGACAAATCCTTAAGGGATACATTATGATAGAAAAATCATAACTTTAATTATATGAAAACTCAACCCGTCAAAGATGGATATTTTAGGATCCACTAAAATCTAAGATACAGGACCTGATCATATCCTCTAGAATCTAAATAGCACGATCTATCTGAACATATTTCTATGGATGGTAAGTTTTATGTAATCTGACCTGAGTTTCTATTTCCTCTTGAATACTCTTCCAAAATCTATAAGTGAACCTCAAATCCTTGTTTAAAATAATGGAAAAGGGTGCCCTAGGTAACTTAATGATCTCTTGAACATATTGTTTACTCATATCATGAACATTAGTAGTGTCCCTAGCCAGAATAAAATTGGTTTATTTTATCAACTAACCAATAACCACTGGGATAAAATTCTTTCATCGGGGAGTCCATGGTAATACAAAAAATAAGTCCCTGGAAACCTCATCCAATTTACAAACCAGCATCAAAAGAGTCTATAGAAAACTAGAAGGTTTCATATTCTATACCTTATCTATTAGAAACTGTAATAGTTGGATGCATTATCTGTAATGTATTATTTCATACCTTTCTATGAGAAATTTAATGTCATGTCATAATAAGTCTTGATAGTGGCCATATGAGCATCCCATGAAGAACTATGAAAATAAAATAAATAAACTTCTCACTAGTGTTGGGATTAAAAACTAATACCCAAATCAGAGAATACCATATGAAGGTAGATACCAACCATAAATAGTCTCCCTATTGTAACAGATATCTCAAATTCCCATGAACCCATAATCCTATTACTAAATCTATTGGAGTTGGTGACCTAGAACAAACTAATTTGTACTTTATTCATTAATAAATACCTTATCACATCCTGATTATTCTTCTAAATGACAATGCATGTGATAATGTCTTAAGGATAACTATTGCACCAAAGGGTCATAACAGATCCATACTATGATGAGAACCTGGATGTTCCATAACACTATTCTTGAATATATGTTCTATGGTTGGATGATGTTATTTGAGGGACACAAATAATACAGTCCATTAGAGGTGAGGACTCATAAAACATTGAGGCACCTTCTCATAGTGTGCGCCCTTGGTAATATCTAGGAGGATATTATGAGAACGTGACCCACTACTAGGAAATCCAGATTTTATGGTGTCATTGGATGTTCCTATCTGCAGACGTGTGCATTGGTCCCTAGACTTTAACATTATTATTAATAGGTATTACAACACGCTCACTTATATGTATTGATAGAAACTGTGGCAAAACACTGTTTACATCTAGGTAAGATATGTTGGGTGCATCATGAGTAATACCACATTAACAGATAATGCGAGAAAGGATTTTTTCCTTCTATTCCATAAGGGAAGTTGATATCTCAAGCCCTTTGATGGAATTTGTATAGCCTAAATAAATCGATGGCCATGGTAAGGAATGGGAATGTTCAATTCCGGGAATTCAAAGAAAGAATAATCGAGCACATGGGTTAATGGAACTAGCATGAACATGATTGATTAGAGATATCGTGAAAAGGGATTGCATTACACGATAAGCGTTTGTAGGAGGTGGCACGCCATTTCAGCATTAACTTCTTTCTATATGGATGCCTTGGCATGTTTCTAGACACTGACCTTGGATTTTAGGTAGGATCCACCTAATGAAACTAAGAAAGAGGCCTAGAGGGTCACACACTAACTGTGTCCAAGTATCTCAGTTAAATATTCATTTAACAAGTTGAATAAAGATTATTTTTCAATTGTGGTTTAATAATTATTCAAGGATGCTTGATCGCATTTATTTCAATCCTGGTTATTCGATATAATATATTATGGGTGAAATAATATATTTATTAGTGATTAATGTAGTGATATTTATTTAATAAATAAATAGTCATTATTCAAGGTCTAATAAATGTGGTGGAGGAAATAAAGATTATGGAAAAATAAAAATACACGTCATGTATATTAATGTACATATCGTGAAGTTTTTCTACGGATTTATGAGAAATATTATTATTTATTTAATTAAATAATATTAGGTGTAATTCACTAGATGCGTGTCAAGTGATAATAATAGTCAACTGTTATTATTAGACATGGGGTCTTACTAATAATTAAATGAAATGAATAAATTCTTTCAGGTTATTAATTCATTTTATTATTATATGTAATAAAATACCAATTAAATTATTCTCATTAGCCTAGCCATTCTTTGTGGTTGTGCACAACGAATCTGGAGAAAGATCTCAAGCCAAGAGACAATTCATTTCCTCTAAGAATGATCTCATGTTACGAGAGAGATCCTCCTCCCCCGGATCAAGGAGAGTGTTTTAGAAACAGCTCTCAAATAGATCGAAGGCAGACATCGCAAGTGAAGTACAACACCTAAAAATGATAAAGGGTTAACTAATTAAATGATATGACTCATTTCAACAAGGTGCACCTTCCTTTTCGAGAGTATACTAGATTAGAAATCCATATTTAATCGTGTTTTTCCTGGAGTAGTGATCAGGATGGGTGACCTTCTGAGAAGTTTCTCAGGGTGTATGTGAGTGAGGACAAAGCACACTAGAAAGAATATGTGTTGTCCTTTGGAAAAAATCATTATTCAGATAACTTGTTCGGGGCATGTGGGTGGGCCCTAGGGTGGGAACCGAGTTTCTGTGGGGAAACTGGTGGTACCTGGAGGGCCAAGACCTGACGGTCATATTAAGGTGGAGTGGTTGTGCTATCACCGGGACCTAGTTGTTATATTTGGTATCAAAGGTGGCAGCCAACCTTAAGTGTAGCGCACTGCCAGGGTTGAGATGTAGGGCCCACAACGAGGGCGTTATTCTCTAAAGGGGGAGTGATTGTAACACCCCAGAATGATAATGGGTTGAATGATTAAATGATATGACTCATGTCAACAAGGTGAACCTTCTTTTTCGAGAGCCTACCTGATTAGAACTCCACATTTAATTGTGTTTGGCCTTGAGTAGTGATCAGGATGGGTGACCTTCTCAAAAGTTTCCCAAGGTGTTTTTGAGTGAGGACAAAGCACACTGGAAAGGACACGTGTTGGCCTATGGGGACAATCATTAGTCAGATGACCTGTTCGGGCACATGGGTGGGCCCTAGGGTGGGGACCACTAGTCTACGGGGTAACTAGTGGTACCTGGAAATCCAAGACCTGACGGCCATGTTGAGGTGGGGTAGTTGTGATATCACCAGGACCCAGTTTTTATACGAAGGCTCTCTCCGTTGAGGTATCCGATCACGATCAAATGTAATATGTCGTTGTGTTATAGAATCCAACACATGTCCTTTCCATTGTTCTTTGTCCTCACTCACACACACCCTGGGAAACTTTTCAGAAGGTCACCCATCCTGATCACTACTCTAGGCCAAGAACGATTAACTGTGGAGTTCTACTTCAAACCAAGCACGATTAAATGTGGATCTCTAGGTGTTAGCGTAGAAGAACCTTTGTATAACAATTAGGTCCCAGTGATAGCACAGCCACCCCACCTTAACATGAAAGTCAGGTCCTGACTCACCAGGTACCACCAGTTGCCCCGTAGACACGTGGTCCCCACCCTGGGGCCCACCCACATGCCCAAACGGGTCATCTGACTGATGATTGTCCCCACAGGCCAACACATGTCCTTTTCAGTGTGCTTTGTCCTAACTCACACACACCCTGGGAAACATCCCAGAAGGTCACCCATCCTGATCACTACTCCAAGTCATGTTAAGGCAGAGTGGTTGTGCTATCATCGGGACCTAGTTATTATATTTGGTATCAAAGGTGGTAGATAGCCTTAAGTGCAGCGCACTGCCTCGGTTGAGATGTAGGGCCCACAAAAAACGTTGTTCTTTAAAGGGGGGTGATTGTAACACCTCATAATGATAAAGGGTTAAATGATTAAATGATATGACTCATGTCAACAAGATGCACCTTCCTTTTCAGGAGCCTACCTGATTAGAACTCCACAATTAATTGTGCTTGGCCTGGAGTAGTGATCAGGATGGGTGACCTTCTGGGAAGTTTCCCAGGGTGTGTGTGAGTGAGGACAAAGCACACTAGAAAGGATGTGTGTTGGCCTATGGGGAAAATCATTAGTCAGATGACCTATTCGGCCACGTGGTTGGTCCCTAGGGTGGGGACCACATGTTTGTGAGGCAACTAGTGGTACCTGGAGAGCCAAGACCTGACGGTCATGTTAAGGTAGGGTGGTTGTGCTATCATTGGGACCCAGTTTTTATAATAAGGCTCTTCCACGCTAACACCTATAGATCCATTCGACAACATCCAGAGATACGTAGAGCACGTGTGGATCACTATTAGAGGAATACTACACATGGATTCTATGACACAATGACAGATCACATTTGACCGTGACCAGAAACCTCAACGGAGAGAGAATTCTATCAAGGTAATTTTTTTCTTTTAATTAAACTAATTATAACCAACATATGGTGATCCTCTCTATGGTTCCAGAACTCCCCTCCTTTATTTTTTTCTTTGTTCTATTTCGATGATCTGGTGTTTTATCATCGTAACGGATCTCAGATTTATCATCATTAATAGAAAAATTAAAGTTCGGTACACCCATCCACGCACTTCCACAACACCCAGAACCTATAAGTGGTATCATAGTAGTCATATTTTTAATTATAATTATTTAGTTTTTTGTTTATTATTTACATATTTAATAATTTAGTTGTTTCAATTCAAGTTAATTGTTCTGCAAATATGAATCTCAAGATATGTTCCTCCATTTTTGTTTCTCATTCACCTTATAGAAACAATATTTTCTTTTAATTTTGATTAAAATAAAACAGAGGATCTCATTTAAAGGTTCCAAAGGTTCCTAGTCGTACAACACTAGAATACACAACATGTGGTTGGATTCACACATCGTGTATCAAGGTTTAATACATCAGGACTGGTCTGCCAAACCAAGTTATTTCATTGGATTTTCTCTAAGTTTTAAAGACTCCATGTGTTGACCAGGAATAGGTGGCACATGGTTTCTGAATTACATGTCGTATAGACCATTGGACACGGCATGTAGTCCCTTTAGGTTTGTGTTAGACCGTGTACCCCGTACATGGCTTGCCCAGCTGGAGACTGTGTAATGTGGATACTACATGGCATGTGGACCACTGGACACACCGTGTACTCCTAAGATTTATGAAGTACATCTACACGCCATATCCACAGACGTATACTTTGGATGGACAGTGAATGATATTACACACCATGTAGTTGTAACTACATGGCGTATACTCATCCATATTACGTAGATTTATTAAAATTTATTATTATATTATACAAACCCTTAATACATGTACCATGGTGTGGGTGTAAAGTTGAGAAACAACGCGTGATAGGTTTTATATATATGTGTGTTTAATTTGACATCTGTATAATGTTCATTTATGCTCATTTGGTAGTTATAAACAGGAATTCACTGGGTTGCCTCCAAGGTACAAATTACGTAAAAAGATAATTTTAAATGAATTTATTTGTTTAAAATTATGATGGATGAGAATCTCAAGGAAATTCTGAAAAAGGGTTTAAGCTAAAAAGATTTATTAATTAAAGATAATTAATTAATTCATGCATGTTTTATCTTAAACAATAACGATTAAAGAATTGAATGCTAGTTTTATTTATACATAAATATCGTTGCATGTATGGATGATCATGATATAGACCAAGACCTTTTGTATGTGGATGGTTTCTTTTAATTTATTTATTTAAATTAAATTTGTTGGCATGAGATCCTTCTCATCATTAATATGTAGGGTCTTCATTCCCATGGTTGATTTTATGTAAAACCCCATTTTACCCCTCACCTGCAAGTGATATAAAATCATATGTAATTGGTGGAGCTCTCAATCTAGTAAAGGTAGGTCAAGTTAAGAGCAAAGTTGAAACCAATCCTAAGGAGATACAAATATGTATAGGTGGAAATCTATAAACACGAACCCAAAAGGATCAAGGTGTTTCTCTCTTAGGTCTTGGGTTAGTTTATCAACCACTAGATAAACTAACCAATAGAACAAGCTCATGATCATGCCATTTATTTTATTTCTATCAGTTTCATGGTTTATTTATTGTGGGTGTGTTTTCATAGTCACACAATTAATTAATTAAAAAATCATGAAATATGAAACTAAAATAAGACTAGTTTATGCATAAATATTATCTCATACATGTTTAATCACTTAATTATATCCCATTTAATATTAACAAGCATGTAAGAAAGATAATAAAATAGAAATTTATGCATAAGGTTAAAATACCTCAAAGAAATATTAAGTCGGTATAGCCTTCCATAATCTTGGTTAGAATCGAACCATAGTTCAAAGTGCTTGACCAACCCTAGTTGGGGTGATTTCAATTATTGAGGAATTATAATTCAAGGTTTTGGGTTGACTTGACTTAGTTCACATCAAGGGTCAACTAACACAATAGAACTTGGTGTGACCAAGAGGCAAAGGTTGAAGGAATCCAAAATAAAAGGATTTTAGGATTGTGGAGTCCACTCAGCAGATCAAGAATCTGCGAGTTAATGCACTTGAAATTTGTAATTCCTAACTAAAACCTTCCAAGTTACTTGACCAACCCTATTTGGGGTAATGCAAAGGAAAATATGGATCATTTACACTATAATATTCATGCAATAGAATATTCTAAAGTCAATGGTGGTGGATATTGGATTTTGATAAAATAGTGGGAGACTAATAAGTATTAATTTATTTATTTGTTTCAGTTGTATCATAAAAAAGTAATAAATCTTTGCTCATATTAATTTTTAGAAATGGAAATAAAAATGAATTCAAACATATCATTGCAAACCATACTCGAGAATTAAAACCTTCTCAGCAACACCAATTTCAAAGATTGGAAGAGGCATTTATGTGTCATCCTTTACCATGAGAGGAAATTGTATGTGTTGGAGGAGACTATTCTAGTTACACCTGTAAAAGAGGCCAGTGATGATGAAATTTCTCTCTATATGAAACATTTAGATGATGCCAAAGATTTACAATGTTTCATTTTATTGGATATATCTAATGATCTCTTGAATTAACATGAAAACATGGACGTGTATAGCACAATGTCTCACCTTAAGGATCTCTATCAGGAGAAGGTGAGACAGGAAAGATATGAGATCTCCAACACTTTGTTCACAACTATGCTTTGAGAGTCTGCGCCAACTGGGCCTCATGTAGTCAAGATTATTGGCTATATTTAATGACTAGACATCTTAAGGATTAAGTTACTAGATGAATTTTGTATAGATATCATCATATCATCACTACCCAAGACCTTCTCAAGCTTTATTGTCAACTACAACATGAGGAAAAATGAGAAGATTATATCGGAACTTCGATCATAGTTTTCCAGGTAGATAAAGACATGGTTCATGACAAACCCACAGTCCTTATAGTGAATAAGAAAAGGAAGGACAAGGTAAATGGGCCAAGGATTTATAAATGGTTTGAATCCCCTGAGCACCATACCTCCAAGATGGGGAAGATCTGGAGGCAGGGAAAGGAATGGGAGGCGGTGTGTTTTTCATGTGGCAAGTCAGGCCACTGGAAGAATAAATGCACCCAAAATCATGGGGATGCTAAAGGTTTTTTTGTTATCGAGTATAATCTTTCTATTTCTACACATTGGGTATTAGATACAGCTTTTAGGGATAACATCTATATTCAAATGCAAGAACCGAGTAGATTTAGAAATATTTCCATATGAGATGTGGATCTTCGAGCTTCCAATGGAATGAGGTTGGCTATGTTGGACATTGGAGATTACTATCTCTTATTTCCAACTAGGATGCTTTTGGTTTTACTTAACTGTTATTATGTTCCTAGTGTTACCAAGAACATATTTTCTATGTCATGTTTGGATATGGATGGATTTATTTTCAAGTTTGAAAATAAGGGTTGTTTATTTTATAAGAACAACAAATATTATGGTAAGGAGCATTTAAATAATGGTTTTTATGTATTAAATTATGAAAACCAAGTATTTTCAATCGATAATGAAACAAACTCACACGACTCATACAACACCCAGTTGTGCCATCACCATCTTGGTCATGTAAACAAAAATTTCTTGACATAGCTCTACCAAGATGGTTATTTAGAATCTACTAAGATAAAATCAATTGATATATGTCATGCTTTTTTACTAGGTAAAATGACCAAGCCTCTTTTCATTGGATAGGGTAAAAGGGCCACAAAGCTTCTAGGATTGGTGCACATAGATGTGTGAGCACAATTTCTATTAGAAGCTATAGGGGTATATTCTTACTTCATTACCTTTACTGATTATTTGAGTAGATATGGATATATATACTTAATTTGGTATAATTCAGAGTCCTTGGAGAAATTTAAGGAATTCAGTAATGAAGTTGAGAGTCATCATGGTAAGAAGATGAAGAATATTCAATTGGATCGATGTGGATAATGTCTGAACGAAGAGTTCATCGACCTTTTACAAGAGTCTAGGATTCTATATCAAATCACTCCTCCTTATACACCAAATTGGAATGGTGTTAGTGAAAGGAGGAACCACACCTTTTTGGACATGGTGAGGTCAATAATGATTCATGCATATCTTCCATTATCGTTTTGGGGATATGAATTAAAAACTACAGTATACACATTAAACTGAGTACCAACTAAGGTGGAAAATGAAATTATCTCCAAGTTATAGAATAGAAAGAAATGCATTTTTTCACACACACATGTATGGGGATGCGAGGCATTTGTTAAGGCCTTATCAGTAAACAAACTAGCACCCTGGGGCACAAGGTGTATCTTTATAGGATATCCCAAGGAAACGAAAGGATATTACCTATATAATCATTCAGAAAAGAAAGTGATTGTTGCCAGACAATCTGTTCTTCTTGAGAGGGAGCACATATTCAAAAAGGATAGTCGGAGCCAGATTGACTTTGATGAAGTTGATGATCAAGATACATAGGATTTGGTACAAGAGAAAGTTCCACAGGTCCCCGTGGAAGAGGTTCCAAAAACACAATTACTTTGTAGGATATCAAGAGAGGTAAGGGAACCGGAGAGATTTGGTTTCCTAGTCACCAAGGATGGTAAATCATTATTTTTGGTCAATAATGAACCTCTCTCCTATAAAGAAGAAATAGAGAGCTCAGAATCAGAAATATGGGTAGAAGATATGAATTCTGATATGGAATCCATGTATCAGAACCAATTTTGGGTTCTAGTCGATTAGCTAGTTGATGTAAAAACTGTTGGATGCAAATGGGTATTCAAGATAAATCTAGACATGGAAGGTTAAGTTATCCCCAATAAAGTAAGGATAGTGGCTAAAGGATCTAGATGACATCAAGGAATTAACTATGATGAAACCTTCTCACCAGTTTCCATGTTTAAATACTTAAGAATCATACTTGACATAGCAGATTACCATGACTATGAGATTTGGAAAATGGATGTCAAATAGAATTCCTTAATGGAAACCTTCAGGAAGATGTCTATATGACACAACCAGAAGGGTTTGTGACCCTAGGTGAATCCAAATAGGTTTTCATGTTGCAAAAATCCATTTATGGATTAAATCAGGCATCCAGGTCATAGAAAATTCAATTTAATGAAGCCGTAAAGGATTTCGGTTTCATTAAGAATTAATGTGATCCATGTGTTTATAAGCGGTTTAATGGAAATTAGTTCATTATACTAGTTGTATATGTTGATGACATATTACTTATTGGAAATGATGTGCCAGTCTTACAGTCAGTTAATGACTGGTTGAATGAGTATTTCTCTATGAAGGATTTAGGTGAAGCAGCCTATATTCTAAGGATCAAGATCATTCGTGATAGATCCAAGAGGCTTCTTGGACTAAGTCAGGGTACATACATTGACCAGATACTAAATATATTTAGAATGGAGAAATACAAGAGAGTATTGGTTCCAGTGTCACATGGCCTAAATCATTCTATTAGAATGTGTCCTTATACACAAAAGGAGAAATATTTAATGAGTAAGATCCCATATGATTCGGCTATATGATCCATCATGTATTCTATGTTATGTAATAGACTTGATGTTGCCTATGCACTGAGCATGGTAGGAAGATATCAAGAATATCTAGGAGAACAATATTGGACTACAGTTAAGACTATCCTTAAGTATCTAAAAATAAATAAGGATATGTTCCTAGTATATGGAGGAGATGAGGATCTCGTCATCAGAGGGTATGATGATGCTGGTTTTTAGACAGATAAAAATGATCTGAAGTCATAATAATGATATTTTTTCTATCTCAATGGAGTATCTGCGAGCTGGAGAGTTCAAAGAAGCTAGTTATTGTTGATTCTATAGTGGAGTCCAAATATATAGAAACTTATGATGTATCCAAGGAATCCATCTGGATTTGTAAATTTTTCCAGGAGCTTAATGTAGTGCCTAGAAGTAGAGAACCTATCACATTTTATTGTGATAATACTGCAGCGGTGGATTTTTCAAAAGAACCAAGGTCGCATAAATGGACAAAGCACATTCTCCAAAAGTATCACATCTTGAGGGATTTCTATCAAATGGGTAAAGTTTCAGTGAGCAGAGTGTCCACGGAAGAGAAGGTGGTGTACCCCATGACTAAAGGCATATCTTAGTAGAAGCATGAATATCATGTGAGAGCTAGCAGGTTAAAGGTTGCAAGCAGTTGGCTCTAGTCCAAGTGGGATTTTGTTAAGGTTGGTGGCCTAGAACTAACTACTTTGTACTTTATTCATTAATAAATACCTTATCACATATTTATTGTTCTTCTACATGAAAATACATGTGATAATGTCCTAAGGATATATGTTGCCCAAAGGGTCACAATGGATCCTTGCTATGATGGGAACCTGGAAGTTCCATAACACTATTATTGAATATATTTTCTATGGCCAGGTGATGTTATTTGAGGGATACATATAATAGAGGCCATTAGGGTTGAGGACTCATAAAACTTTAATACACCTTCTCATGGTGTGCACCCTTGGTAATATCCAGGAGGATATTATGATAAAAAGACCCGCCAATAGGAAATCCACATTTCATGGTGTCATTGGATGTTCCTATCTATACACATGTGTATTGGTCCTTAGACTTTAAGATTATTATTAATGGGTATTACAACTTATGCACTTATATGTATTGACAAAAACTGTGAAGATGCACTGTTCGTAGTGTGGTAGGATATGTTGGGTGCATCACGAGTAATACTGCATTAATAGATAATGTGAGAAAGGATTTTTCTCTTTTATTCCATAATAGAAGTTGATATCTCAGACCCTTTGATAGAATTGATATAGCCTAAATAAATCCCTATCCATGGTAAGGAATCGAAAAGTTCAATTATGGGAAGTTAAAGAAAGAATAACCAAGCACATGGGTTGATTGAACTAACATGCAACACACTTTATTGGAGATATCGTGAAAAGGGTATTATATTACATGGTAATCATTCATTGGAGGTGACACATCATTACGGTGTTAACTTCTTTCATTATGGATGCCTTGGCGTGTTGTTAGATGATAACCTTGGACTTTAGGTTGGATCCACCTAATACCACTGAGAATGAGTCCTAGAGGGTCACACACTAAGTGTGTCCAAGTATCTCAGTTAAATATTCATTTAACAAGTTGAATAAAGATTATTCTCAATTGTGGTTTAATAATTATTCAAGGATGCCTGATTGCATTTATTTCGACACTTGTTATTCGAGAGAATATATTATAGGAGAAATAATATATTTATTAGTGAGTAATGTAGTGATATTTATTTAAGAAATAAATAGTCATTATTCAAGGTCTAATAAATGTGGTGGAGTAAATAAATAAAATAGAAAAATAATAATACACACCATGTATATTAATATTCATGTCATGTAGTTTTTATGGGGATTTGTGAGAAATAATATAATTTATTTAATTAAATAAGATTAGGTGTAATTCACTGGATGTGTGTTAAGTGATAATAATAGTCAAATGTTATTATTATATATGGGGTCTTACTAATAATTAAATGAAATGAATAAATTCTTTCAGGTAATTAATTAATTTTATTATTCTAAGTAATAAAATCCCAATTAAATTATTCTCATTAGCCTATCCATTCTTTGTGGTTGTGAACAACAGATCTAGATAAAGCTCTCAAGCCAGGAGATAATTCCTTTCCTCCAAGAACACTCTCAAGTTATGAGAGAGATACTCCTCCAATGGATCAAGGATAGTGATTTGGAAGCGGCTCTCAAGGCGATCGAAGGCAGACATCGCAAGTGAAGACTCTTCCGCACTAGCACCTGAAGATCCCTTCGACAATGCCTAGAGATACATGGAGCGCGTGTGGATCTCTTCTAGAGGAATATTAAACTTGGAATCTATGATTCAATGACAGATCACATTGGATCATGACCGAAAACATCAATGGAGAGATAATTACATCATGGTAATTCTTCTCTTTTAATTAAATTAATTATAACCAACATATTATGTTCCTATCTATGGTTATGATACACTCCTATTTTATTTCATTCTTCATTCTATTCTGAATATCTGGCATTTTATCATCGTGAAGGATCTCATATTGATTGTCGTTAATAGAAAAATTAAAGTTGGGTACACCCATCCACGCACTTCCTCTACGCTCAGAACCTATAGAATCTACATAATAGACTCAAAGAGAGTTTATGATAACTGAACATTGGTCGAAACCATACTTGAAAAATCATCCTGAGAATCCACATACAACATAGAAATGAGTCCCATAAAGTTACACTCTTTATTAAATTCTATGAAATCCTATAATATTACTTTCCTACTGAGATTCTGCAATGACATTCTCCTTCCCTAAAGATTAGTGGATTTCAAAATTGAATGACGGAAGGTATTCCACCCACAACCTCTATCTAATATTTAATTCCTTCTGAGAAAAAATATAGCTCGGACTCTTATGGTCAAAAAAGACTATGAATATCTCCCAAAAAAGATAGTTCCACAAACACTTAAGTACATGAATAATCATAGAAATCTCCAAAACATGAGTGGGTTTTATTATTATCATGTGGAAAAAGTTGATGAGATCCATATGTCACCACATGATCATCCTAAATAATCATGAAACCAAAACTAGAACCATAAGTATCATAGTAAACCATGTACCCCTTACCATGATTATTTATTATTAGGATATATACTGATATCATATATTGTTTCAGCTCATCAAATGATGTTTGGAACTTTTCACCCCATATGATTTTAACCCCTTTCTTGATAAGATCGTTCAAAGGTGGAACCATCTTTGAGAAATCCTTAATGAACATACGATAGTTTTTAGAAAGACCAATGAAACTTTAAATCTCAAAAATGGTTCATGGATCCTCCTATGAAAAGAATGACTTCACCATCTCAGGATCAATTGATAATCCACATTTAGAAATCATATTCCCAAAAAACTACAATTCTTGGATCCAAAAATTGTATATCAAAATATGTCCATACAAATGGTGACTCCTCAGGATTTCCAAAACCAATCTTAGATGGTGCTCATTCTCAAACTGAAACCTCGAATAGACCACAATATCATCTATGAATAAAAAAAATTAGATACTAATGGACTATTTGATTCATCAAATCCATAAAAAATGCTTGTGAATTATTCATACCAAAAGGTATCATATGATATTCATAATGACCACACCTAGTCCTAAAATATCTCTTTGGTATATTAGACTATTTAACTTTGAGCTAATGATAACCTAACCAATGATCAATCTTCAAACCCTAATTTTCCCCTTTAACTAGTCATACAAATCATCCAATCAGGGAAAAGGATACTTATTCTTAAAAATTTCCCAGTTCAACTTCTAATATTCCATGAATAATCGAAGTGAACCATCAGACTTCTTAATAAATAAAATTTGGGTTGTACATGTAAAAAACACTAGGGTGTAAAAAATTATCTGCTAGATTTTACAACTACATCATGAGCTCTCTCAAGTGTGATGGTGTCATATGATATGAGGGTATTGATATCATTTTCATACCATACCCCAAATATATCATTAAAACTACCATCCCTTGGTTGAGGAAGACTGAATAAATCATCTAAAAAATGTTAGGAAATTCCTTAACAACCAATGGAATATCACCAACAGAGAAAATGACATCAATATCAACTGTAACATGAGACAAAAAACTCATGGGATCTAGGAAGGAAGGTCTTGCATGACCAGACCTTGGGTCCCACTCTCCCAAAAACACATGATATCTCACATCAATAGTAAGGAACAAGACACAATGATGATAATAATGAACCTCAACAAGATGAGTGACAAGCCAATCCACCCCAATTATGATGTCAAATATATCCATATAGAGAATGAAGAAATCACAAACTAACTCTGAGTCAGCTATCGATAGAGAATAAAGACACTAAAACCCCTTCTCTTTCCTCTTTCCAAGAGGTATTTCTAACTCTATGAAAAAGTACATGAGATTCAACTTATGTTTCAACACATTAACAAAATGGGAATATATAAAAAAGTGGGATGTACTTATATCAAATGCGGTGATCACTATAGAGGATTCAATATAGATGGTACCTCTCATTATCGTTGGACCCATGTAAACCTCTTTTGGAAAATCATCCACTATGTGATAGTGTTTCACTCTTGAAAACTATAGTTAGAGACTTATGGACTTTGAAGCTTCTGAATGTGTCGTAGTTTCCTTTGGAGCCAACAATTTTGGACCATAGAAATGTGTAGAAATATCCTGAAAAAACCTCTATATAGTCATAGTATCCATAACCATTGAAAATATTCATAGGCATAGAAAAAGAACATCCCATTTAATGAAATTTTCACAATGATAGAAATTCATGGGAACGCTACTCATTGTAACTGATGGTGTAGAGGAGGAACACATTTGAAAAATAACTCCACCACTCCTATGATGATCATGCCACTTCCTCTTCTTACCTTATGTTCCAATAATCCTACCACTTATTGGAAGAGAACAGGTAGAAAAGACAATATTGCATGTCATGTTCATCTATGCGATCATTGCACTATCTACCATCTCCAAATAGGTAGAAATATTCATTATAAATACTTATGATCTATTAATTTGTCTCAAACCCTATAGGTAATTCTGAGAATTTATCTAATCATTCTTTACCAATTTTGGAAAAAAAACAAATCAGCTCAGCGAATTGATTATTATATTCCGACACTAAGTTCTCTCTCCATTGCAAAGAGAGAAATTCCATCAACTTTTACATCAGTAGATACTATGGGAAGAACTACTAAAAAAGAGGGTCTTGAAACTCTTCTAATCCAATCCCACATGTCTATATTCCTATACTATGTAATCCCACCACCTCTTGTTGGGACCCTCAAGTATAAACACTACACACCTCCCCTTGTTATTCTTAAGTGTATCCAGGAAGTAGAAGATATGACTGATCTTATACAGCCAGTATTTTTCCTCTTGAGGTTCATTTATACCCTTAAAGGATGGTGGTTTCATTAGAAATACCTCTCGAGGTCAATCCATTTTCCCTCCAGCTCCTGGTTATACCTCAACAACTACATTATGAATTTATGGTAAATTATGTTCTATGACACAAACGTATCACATGATAGCCTCTATAAGATACCAATCCAAAGTTGGATTCTCTTGAGAAGCATTCGTTGTACCCTCTAATGGAACCCATGAAAGATGTATTAGAGTCATATTATTGTACAATGAAAATTGAAGAAATGATTAGAAAATAGGATAATACTAGTTCAAAAAAGAATACCATGATAAAAAAGTGAGATTAAGATCAGTAACTCAACACAAGAGACACACATCCCAACATCCCATGGTAACTTGAGTCTCATCATAGAAAGATCCAGCCACACACTCACTATAACATACCTCCCATGTTTTTAAAATACTATCTCTCATATAACAATGTATGAATACTAAGAATAACCATGATTTAATACCAAAACTATAACAAACCGACTTGTTATTCCCTCACAAACTAGAACTTGACCCGATTCTCCATATACTTGAAGGACGTTCCTTATCCTCGTGGGTTGGAGACTAGCACCTGGGAATCAAAAAAACAAAGTTAATGATTTCACCTAACCTAAAGTATATAACATAGAATAAAAAATATAAAGAATAATAACAAAGATATATTCCATAACTAAAATAAAATATAAAAAGCAATACAACTAAAAACAATCAGAACATTACAAAAGTAAAAGTCCAAAAAAAAAGGATAAATGAAATAAATAAAACTACTCCATGTGCTAATGTGGTCAACATCCTACCATCCCACCACCAATAATCGTACCCATCTAATAGAAAACCTCACCACCTCACAGTGTCACCTTTCCTTTTTCTACATTAGAAGGCATAACCATGTCTACACACCACCAAAGGGTTGTGCTGGGTGTGTATTAAAGAATATCGGTAGGATCCCACCCAGGTGTTCCATATCATATATCTATACAAACAAACCAAATATTCTCATTTTAATGAAAATATTGCATCATAAATGGTAAATAAGTTCATATCAAAAGCATGGTAAATACTTCCCTTTTCCCACAGTTCATAAAACAATCCATCAAAAATCGTTTCAAAGAATCATTTACATAAAAATTTATTAGATCCAAATTAAGTATATCAAATGAAGAACATTACAAAGACAATGAAAGGGTAAATATTACCAAGGGATCACAACAGTTTAGTATAGAAAACTACTCATCCCCCAATAATGTCAACATTGTGTCCCTAGAACAATGGGCCTAGGGATAATAGGAATACCCCATGAGTGAACCCCCCTAACAATACATGGATTATGGCCCTAAGATACACCTTCCACCTAAGTACCAAAGGATTCACCTTTGTTGTATTATCCAAATAATTTGAAATTTTATTTTACTAATCAATTTCAAACTACCCTTTTTTAGCTTACCTTATTTAAAATATTGTTTGACAATTCCTTGAAAATAACCATTTTCTATTAAAAAATAACAAGGGAACCCCATATTCTACTTTAAATATTTTTACTCACAAAAAAACATGCCAATTAATTTATTAAACAATTTATATAATATAAAAAAATATTTTTTATTTAACAAAGGCTAAATAAGAAACTGCATACCACAACTCAGGTCGTACATGCCCAGAATGGGATTCACCAACATAAGAAGGAATTAAAATACAATAATAGGATCCCTATAATTGATTACCATATCTTTGAATAAATTAAATTAAAAAATAGTCCAACATAAAAAATAAATCAACACATATATCAAATAATTTACACGCCACACCACAACTAAAAAAGCATTGGACCCTAGAAGAAGATCACACAACATATCTATAAAGGACAAAACAAGATGTCACCTCAGCATCAAAGAATTTGAAACACTTCTTGATGGTGCTAAGGTGACCAAAAATAATGAATAATATGAAAGGATACTTACCAGGTAGAAGTGACACAACAACCCTGGGGATCTAAAGTTGAATAGGGGGATCTAGAAGAAGTAGAGATAACCCAAATAACACATGAAATCACCAAGGGTTCAAGGCTAGGAGAAACAAACTCAATGAGATAAGGGTTGTGTTTACATATTGATAAACCTATTTGGTAAAATGATTTATGGAACAAAAACATAATTTATGACATAAATTATACACAACTCATATACAAAAAAACACCCTGAGTTAAATTTAACCTCAATTGATGATTTTATGGCATGAAAACTTATCTTACAGTATAAAAGTAATTTTTGGCATAAAAATTATTTTACTTATTTCATGATTATTGTGACATAAATAATATAATGATATGGTCCCAATGAAAGACTTATGTCATAAGACAAAACATAATACATAAAATTTTCTAGAAAGTTGTCTACACCCTATGTTCTATAGAAACTCCCAAAAACAGCTCCAAAGCACTCCAAAATAGAAAACACACTCTTAAACATTAAAAAGAGTTTTAATCTCTATCCAATATGTTTAAAACCTAATCCACCATGGGAATATTTCTACTATGTTTATAGTAATGGGGAGTTAAATCAATATTCTATGGGACTCTATCCACTATGAATATAGGAATGGGGAGTGAATTTGATCCACTATATGACTCTATCCACTATGTGATGATGGTCTTAGTATTGAGCCTTAATATAAATTATTATTTTTCATTATTATATATTTTCTTAATTATTATTTCATGTTTATATGTTATTCCACATTCCTATGTTATTCTTCTATAGATTATGATAGTTTTCTCATGATTCCACATTCTTATGCCTCATTTCTCATGTCAGGTTAAAGAACTTATTTTATAATTCATGATTTATGATCCATGTTTTATTGGGTATAATTTTATTATGATATTTTCATGTACTTGGTTATGTTATCATGACCATGTATCAATTTTATTCTAATTTTTTATCTTTTGTTGTTATATCTTATGTTTACCTTTATTGGGCATTGGATTCACCCTTTTTGTTTATATTTCACAAGGATATGAATAAAAGTATTGAATATAACAAGTATATATTTTTATCATGTGTGGATAATTTTTTAAGAAATGTTGAAGACTTATAATAAAATAAGTAATTCTTGTTTTAGTGTAAAAATTCCCATTTCAGGGGGAGTTTGGGATTTTTTCGGTAAATATTTTCTAAATTCCTTAAAAATATAGACCAAAACATTCTTGTATGTGTAAGTGGTGAAATATTTTCAATAGATATTTTAATTTTGGATGGTTAAGTTTGGGACCCTTTTTTGTATCAAATCCAGTGTGTAAAGAATGTATTTTTTACGTTAGATCCAAGAGTGTAGTGGGGAGTTTCATACAATTGTTTTCCCAAGTGTGGTATGTCCAATGTATGATGGTGCATGTCATTTTTTTATTTAGGTATGACCCTTTTGGGTTAATTTTTAGGGTATAATTTTTCCATGGTTCGTTTAGGAACTCATGACTAGTCAATATCCTATAGAATAATATGAGGTATGCTTAAGGCCCCATGTCATTCCATCTCTAGAATCAACATGGGTAATTAGGATGAGACATTATGAAATGGTTTTAAATCATGTTTGGTTTTGGAATTGAGTTGTGTAGTAGTGAATATGGGATTTCAAAACTTGTGAGGTAGATTATGAAAATTCCTAGCCAGCATAACTTTAGATAAAACCCATGTTTTCATGGAATATCCTGTGTTGGGATTAGTAACTCTTGGTATGAGTAAAATTTTTAGTTTATAAATTCGTAGTTCAAAATGGGTAGGACTCAAGATGAGTTATAGGGCCTAATGAGGATATATTTTTTTATTCCTCATGATAGCAGCATACATAGGGAATTCACCTAACGATAAAGTTGATTGAAATATTTTCTCAATAGGGTTTAATATTAATTAAAGGTAAAAAAGTGTCTATTAAATGATTTCTAAAATAGATTATTAATAATGAGTTTATTAATTGATATTATAAATGTTTTAATTTGATATGATTAATTTTGATTATTATTTTTCATCCACTATACAATAATGTGTTATGTTCTTCAAAAAATAATATTTTTCAAAGGGAAAACTTATACAATAGAACAAATCATGTATAAATTTTTTTTTTATATTTCTTAAAAAATTTATGAAGATAGTGGTTTTGAAATAAACATTTAATATTGAAAATATAGGGATATAAATTTTTATAGATTAAATAAAATTGTGGAATAAAATTAGAAAATTAACTAATTTCAAAAATTCAAAATTATAGAAATAGTTCAAAAAATCAATTCCATAGTTATGGACACATTTTTAATGCTTGTGGAAATATTAGTCATTGGGGTAGTGTATTTAATTAATAGTTCTTAAAAATAATGGTTATTTCTATCTATTGACATGGTTTTTAAACCATGTCTGAAACCATAAAAATTGATAATTTTAGAAAATATTAAACTATGGTAATATCTTTTTATCCCCATGGTTTCAAAACAAGGAAAATGTCTCATTTTACATATAGGAACACACCACTAATTAAAAAATAAAACCAAGTCATGAAAGAAAAATATTGAATCATAAACTTCTCAAAATAAAATAAAAACAAGAATTCACCTGTCATTATAACCTAATATGAGAAAATATAATCCATAACATATAAGTCATTCCATAGAAATAAATCAACAAAGGATGGAAGAAAACTAAAATCTCAAAACCATCATATTTAAAGTCATTAAATAAATTTTTACCCTATATAATGAAGACAATAAGATTCTCCTAAATTAAGAAAAATTCAATCGAATGTTCTAAAATTTGGGTACCTTAATGTAAAATTCTATTTTAGAGGCCTTATAACCCATAATTTACTATTAAAAAAATTATTCATTTTTATCGTATTAAATGTCATAAACCTAGTCATAAGCTTCAATTTGAAAGATCGTGAAACCTAAACAAACACTTTGATCAAAATTTATGTTCATTTGAATATAAATTATAATTTTTAAATTATATTAGGAAAAAAATAATTATTTTAATATTAATTGTTACAAAATTATTTCCTAATAATATTGTAATGATTTTTTTAATCTACAATTTGATTGTTTTTGGAGAAAAAAGGGATATTTTGATCAAAATTTATGGTTAGTTAATGTTAATGACCAATTTTTATAATCTATTTGAACTCTTGTTAAGTGTGAAACTTTTAACCATGATTTAAAAACCCATTTCAGGAAATGAATACTAAATTTTTTTTCCAAATAGTGACCATAGTTATAGTCGAATGGTGGTATTTTCATGGTTTTGGAAACTGTGGAAATAACCCATAGTCGTAACCAAAAAAATATAATAGTGGAAAGTGATTTTGAAATTTGATTTCATAATTTAGTGAAATGGGTGTTATTGAATAGAAATTATTATTGATGGAAAGATAGTTGAGCCCAAAGATTTTTGGATTTATAGTTTTTATGGAAACCCCTTAGATTCTAAGGGAGTTTTACCTTTAGAAAACATAACTAATTTTTTTATGTGTAAATTGATTTAAAAAAAATTAAAATATATATCAGGTATATTTATAATTGAGATATCTAATTGTAATGAAAATTCTAAAAAATGTATGACTACTTTTTAAATTTTTATTTTAACAAGTTATTAGTGATTTATTCTTGATGTGTTTGTGTGTGTGTTTCATAGCTAATTTTATTGATATGTGTAGTATAGGCTTCAGTAGTTGGTGTTTTATGTAAGTCTCAAAGATAAAAGTATGGAAATTAATGGTTTCATTGTTGGAAGATATGTGTTATTTTAAAAAATGAAACATAAATACTAAAACAATACATAAATCATATCATCACTAATCCCTACAGTGTTCCCTAGTACCAAGGGGTTGGAAACTAGAACCAAGGGTCATGGTTTATCAATGATGAAATACATACCCTATTTGGTTTATAATATATGTCATGGATGGATTCTAAAAAAATATAGCATGAATCATCTGTATATTAGAAATTACTAAAATATAACAACACTCTATATGAAACAATATAAGAACTACATAAAAAATGGACCATAAATTTCATTGAATAAACTTTACACTGGTGATACTTGGAATAAAAAATACACAATATTCCAACTCTCTATATGAATGAAATAAGTATCAAATAGGATAAAAACAAAATAAAAAAATATTCCACATATTTTAGTGTATCCAAATGAATCCTAGGTCAAATAAAATTATAATAAATAGTTGATATTCCAAATAAAACATCCAACCATCATGAAACAAACTCCGACACCATAGTAGATACTTAACTTTCTTATCTGACATTCACATACAAAAAATGAATAAATATCCAATCAGCTCAAAATGTACTGGATTTTACCTGAAAATAAAATAATTTAGTTTCATGTCCACTAAAGTTTCTATGAAGAGTGTGAGAATTCAAATACAGTAGTGCATAACCAATGGTGTCTCAAATCACACAGAATAATTTGGTGCATTCTAAAAAATATGATTACACATTTACATATAGATAATAAAATATTTTCAAAAACATGATTGTAAATGAAAGTTTGAAACCATTAATAGACTAGATTATTGATTAATCACATCCATAATAGTCAACTCCCTATAACATGTGAATTCATACCTTGGTTGAAGTACTTCAGGACCAACCTATAAATCTATGAAAATGGCTATAGATTAGTTAGCCTATCACTCGATAGTTATGGTGTATTAACCAACCCTAGAGAAATGGGATTATGTATACCATGTTAGGGAAATATTGTAAACCATCCTAAGGGAATGTTTAAAGTGTATATTGAGTTATATAAACCTTTTATCACATCTCAATTATAACAAATTTTCTACCATTAGCCAAGATAACTTGTTAAGAAATCTATATCAAGAATATATCCCCTTATTATTTCCCAAATATATCAGATAAATAATAAACATATGTAATCAACACAAAACATAATCATAAAATATATATAAGGAATCCAAATATGGTTAAATACATATTATATTCAAAGTATACTAATTTAATAATCCAAGAGTTATAATTATAACATGTTCAAGACTTCATGATTAATAAGCCCAAAAAATCATAAATTAGCATGTTTTAATGTTCAATCAGGATAATCCAAATAAGTAATGAAGCATAATATAATCATAGAATAGTACTTTAATATACCAATGATACATAGTAATATAAATACCAAAAAATCTTATACTATAGTGTAACCATTAATTATGGATTATGTGTGGGAAGCTAAGTAAGTCATTAAACATGGAATAAGAACAATCAAGAAATTTTATCTCCATAATGTCTAAATTATGGGATTAATGCTTTCATTCAATAACCCATGTATACCCATGCTTTATTAAGAGAATAATAACCAATATTTTCCACTTTGAAGATTGGTTTAAATACTAATTTGATACTCAATACATTATCAAGGAAATTTATAAATAGAACATAAAAAAAAGAAAGATTGGTTTATGAAATCATTTTAAAATTCATTTCATTAAAAACACCACATCGTAAGAGTTTTTAAAATGAAATTTTTTATTTTTTAAAAAAATAATATTTAATATTTTACCACAAAACTACAATAGTGTTAACAAAATAAATCTTGGTTAACAAAAATTTTATCCTTGAGTATTTATAAAGGAAAAAACAACTAATATTTATAGAATTAAGTTTGGTTTTCAAAACCATTTTTAATACTAATCACTTTATCAAAACCATTCTCCCATACTAATGAAATAAAGGTTTTTAATATAGAAACCCATTTTAATGTACCGAACTAGATCACTCTATAGTAATGGGATCAGAGATCCATGTGGCCTTAGGAGAACCTCCTCGTATAGAAAAGGTTTCTGACTAGAAGCAAGGGTTTAATGGGTGATAGTGTGGAGTCTATACCTTATAAAGTCAAATAATACAAATAAAATAACAACATAAAACACAATATAACTTAACATGCAACAAAAATACATGGTAAATATATGATAACAAAAGTAAACAACTATAATATTATGATATTAAAAAAAATCAAATAGATAACCTAATGGATGAAAACATACATACATACAAAAAATTAACCTATATAAACTATAATCCCTTCCCAGATGAACCACCCATCCCATTTTCAAAACTGAAATATTTTTCCCATGCACCACTAACACTTCCATCTCAACTATAATACTGGTGAAAATCCCTTACCCTTATATGTAGCATGAAATATAAGGTATGTAAGCAACCCCAAGGGCCCATGAAGGGTGTGAAAATGAACACAATAATACACTAAAAATATTTTCCATAGATAATATCCATACATATACAAGTGTGTGAGAAGTGTAAAAATATATAACCAAGGAATACCACTCAACCTTCTCTACTCGGGCTTGACTAACCACAAGTGATCATTTACCTACTTCAGTCAGCACCAAAGTTGAATCATGCAACCACAAGCTTCCATACTGTAAGTGAACACAATATGTCAAAAAAATTGTAAAAAAATCACATGCCAACCCATAAATAAATAACAATCCCATGTCAACTAAGATTCCACAATGGAACATTCACAAACCATATTGTATGTCCCATGTTCATTTGGACACCTTTCCATCTGCTAGCTCAATAAATTGACATGGTGCCCCACTCGCCTGGTGTCCGCCTTCGGGCTCCCGGCTTCTCCTCTCCCTCTTAGTGTTTCACTCCCTCCTCGGCGGTGCCTGTCCTTTATCCTCCTAGTTCTCTCCGGCCTCGTCTCTCTCTGGCTTCTCTCCAGATTCTCTCCGGCTTCTCTCCGTCCTCACCCGACCATTCTGCTCTCTTCGGGTTTCCCTCCCTCCCCAGTGGCGCTCGACCTTTCTCCTCCTACTTCAGGATCTAGGGTCCCCCCTCCTCTTTTGGCAGTGTTTCCTTTATCCTTCTCGGTGATGGTCTTCTCGCTTCGGTGCGGGATTCAAGTAGGGTTTCCCTCGTTTTTCTCTCCCGTTAGACCCCTCGGAAATCATGGTAATTTTTCTCCTCCTTTTGTTCTTTTCATCTCCCCCCCACCGTGCTTGACCCCACCTTGGTCCAGCATGATGCCACTAAGGACAAATTGGGAATGTGTTGGGTCAAGATTAGTTTCTTTTATTGCTTCGTTTTTGGGTGGTTTTTCATATGGTGCTATTTTTATTCCACGATGTCGACGTATTCATTTGGTGATGGTTTTTTTACGCATTCGTAATGGTTTTTTGTTATTTCTGGTTTTGTTTGTCTTGGCTATGATTTCTAGATTGGTTTTTCTTTGAAGGCTAGATTTTTTGGTTGGATAGATATGCTCGGTGTGACGCTTATGGTGGTTCCGAAGAGTGTGGTTTGTGGTCTACTCCAAGGTCGTCCCTCCTTGATTAAGCCTTTTGTCTCCAAACTCTACTCTGGCCTCTGGTTCCTTCTCACCAAGCCAGGTCGGTCTGGTGAATTGGATCCTGTTGAGGTTTTGGGATGGTGTGGTTTGATCATCAGTTGTGGTATCAGGAGGTGCGACCTGGAAGACAATGGATTCTCTGATGGTGTCCTTTTGTTCACAATGGTGGTGCTGCAACCTGTGTGTTTTCGACAACGATGCTGGTGCTTAATGTTGATGATTATGGATCCCAGCGGCTTCCTCGCCAGTGAATGGTGATGATTGGTGATGATGATGGTGGATTACCAATGGTGATGTTGATTGCTAATGGAAAATGAAGCTCTTAGGATGACATGGGAGACTCCTGAATCGAGGAATTGGGTTCTATGTTGTTTTTGAAATTCAAATTGGGAAACTGGTTGTGTGTTTTATTTTGCATCTTTGGATTCTCACTTGGTGATGTAGTATATTTTGGGATTGTAACTTTGGTTATCACTTTGAAATAAAAAATCAATTTTCAGTCAGCTCAATAAATTGAAAAAACCCAATTCATGGAGACACACATCCAATTCCATGCCCATCTCATTTTTTCTAAAATATATCACATATAAGGAAGGAATCAGGTACTTATATGGTTTTATCAGTCACTAATAATAACTTGTGTCCACATATAGAATATCCCATCTCCAAAACAATTCTCAACACTATCACCCCTAATCTAGTTCATCAATATAGGATATTCCAAAAACTTGTGGTAAAAATCACCCCATCATCCATGTCCCTTGCACATATAAGCCAAATAACCTCTCCTCCAAGGTGATCAGAAATCAGAAATAAAAAATTTCATAATTTGGAGGACCTTCATCACCACCCATATAAAAAAGTCAACGCTATGTATATATAACTACAAAACCTCTCCACCTGATTCCTAGTGATCAACATCACCCATAGTCAAACAGGTTACACCCATCACATTCCAAAGGAACCTAGTAAATGAACACATATTAGGAAACATTGTCTAAAATACATTGTATCATGACCATGAAACCCTTAAACCACACTACAAAGGAATCCAAGCCCTGTTGGGTCACACCCACCATTTTCACAAGATAGTACCCCTAGGTATATCTTATGAATAATAGAAACTATAAATGGATTAATTCCTAATAAATCATTTGTCCCTAACCTCACTCGTTTATCATAGGATGTGTATCATAAGTAGAGAATATGGAATATCTTTGAACCACCTAACTGGAGTTATCATGACTCTATAATCTAATGAACTCTGACTAATCTGGATTTGATTGTAACAAATTAGAAAATCTAAAAAACCCCTGATTTAGAGAACAAACAATAAAAAATAAAATAATGGTGATAGAAACAAGGATTATACGTGTAAGGTCAGTTATAATTACCTGTGGCTAATCTCTTTGATTAATAACACATAAGAAAAACAACAATTGATGAAGATCACTAAATATAGAAAGAAGAACAAAAGAGTAAATAGTAATGGAGTACACACTATAATTTTATCTAAAATTGATAAAACCTATTTTAATATTTAATTTATCCAATTAAGTATTTATTTAAAATCACCCATAAATGTAATACCCTAAATTTTTTTGTTATATTTCTTTTAAAATAAATTTAATCACTTTGATTTCTTGTGACACACACAACCCTGAGTCTAAATGGACCATAATATAGTTATAACATAGTTGTTAAATTGGAGAGCGTGAATAGTACCAACGAAATTTTAAAAAATATATGTTTTACACATGTATAAAGTAAATATATTAGTTTTCAATTGAATAGGAATAAAAATAAAAAACATTTGAAAGTAAAATTATTTTTTTTTTGAAAAACTATTTTTCTGCGTGCAATGTGATTTTATATTAATAAACTAAATTAGTCATTATTGGTGAATTATTTTAATGAATTTTATATACTACATATTAAATCAAATTTTTTATCATTCATCTATTATCTTTAAAATAATGGGATAAGAATAAATCCATTTTTATTTATAAAATGTATTTTTCTAAAAAGAGATTTCATCATGTTTTGCACATTTATATTAAAATTATTTTTTCAAACATTCAAAAAATTTATTTGAAAAAATTAACTTCATTTATTAAATAAAAAATAAAAAATTATTTTACAGTTAATTTTTGAGAATTTTCTTAAAAGAATATTTTTTAAATGAATATTGAAAATATTGATTTTTATTAAAAAATTATCATTCCATTTATATAATTTTTAAATATCCATTTTTTAAAATGATTTTAAAAGTAAAATTAGTAAAATTATATTATTATTTACCAAATTTTGGTCTTTTAAATTAATTTAATGCTTATTATTTATATAAAAACTTTTTAATACTTAAGAAAACTATTTCTTTGGAAAGCTGTATTTTCATTGTGATTACAGGTTTAATAATAAATTATGTTATGCTTCTTCTATGAATTTAATTTGGTAAAATGTATTCTATATTTTTAATAACCATAATTAATATTAGTTAATAATTTAAACTTAATTTTTGGTCAAAATGAATATTAAAAATAGTAAAAGTATAATTACCAAGGTTAAGGTTAAACCGGTATATTGGGAGTGAAACCAAAAGATAAGGGATTTTTTCGAATTAAAGTTCTATAAATACTATTGGATGAAAATATTTCAACCATATAATACACCACATTCAAATATATTTACATTTTGAATCATTATTATTTGGAAAGACTTTAATATTTTTTATTATTTCAAGAAATTTCTTAGTGGGTCCTCACTCCAACTTATAAAAGGACTCCTCCTATCCTCTCTTATCCACACTTCAAGACCTTTTTATTCTGAAACTAACTGATAAAATCCCTTAATTACATCCCTATCCACATACTACAGTCATTTTTTATTATAAAACCCTCTTATGATGTGTTTTGGTGTAAACCTAAATTGGTTATCCAAAGAAGATGTATCATTCTTAACCATGCCTTTTCATTTTATTTATTCATATAAGTCATTAAAATGTTACTAAATTATTTAGAAATAAAATCACCAGAATATTACATATACTTATATTTTATTATGATAATGGAATGACCTATATATGTCTCCTCTTCCATCAAATGGGAAAAAAAACTGTCGACCGTGTGTACAGCGAACTACCGCCTTGCAAACCGATGTAATTCCTTTTCCTTCAACACCTCTCATAGCTGGAGATAATGATGTATTTAACATATATATATATATATATTATTTATGAAATAATTATACTTATATAATTATAATATCACTTATACCTTCTAACCTTCAAATCCATTGGAAAATGATAACATCATTAGTTTTTACATGTGGACTAATGCCTCGAAGAAGCGATGTGATATGTTTTCAATTTAATTTTAAAATGGATGGTAATAAGGATATATTTAATGAATATATATAATATATATGATATAATAATGATTTTGTAAAATTTAATTAGTATTTTTCTATCTTTTGTTTCATCTGTCAAAAAAATGGAAACAGCGTTCATGTGTATGTATGACCTACCGTCTCCATAAATAGCGTAATTCATTTTTTAATCTAAAACTTTTATGGATGACTATAAATATGAATATAATGAAAATATATTATATTTAGATAATTATTGACATTATTTATTTGATTTAACCATGATCAAATTAAAGGGACTAAAATTATCAAACCAAAATATACACAGAAAATGAAGCAGTTATTACTCGGAATAGTGATTTGATCAATGAATTATTAATAAACATGTAGTAAAATAATATAAGTAAATAATATATGGTACTATATATGTGATTTTTCTCATTTAATATATGTATAATAATTATATGACTATTATACAGGAGGTTCGAACACATATGAAGGAATTTGGACCAGATATAAGGGTTTATTTCCTAATCTCATAATTATTTGGGATTGTTAATCTTTATGTATCCACTAGGGAAATTATTTTATATTTATATCTTAAACCCAATATATTTTATTATCCTATATTTATTCCTATAAATAACATGTTTTCTTAAAATTTACTCTATTTAAGTACTGAAAATACCCAAAAAAAAATTTTAAAAGAAACTGCAATTATTTTTCTACTCAGTCTAGAATCATTCTCTTACATATATAGATTATCTTTAAAATGTATATAATTATGTTATAACATTATCCATTTAATTGATAAAGAAATTTTTACCCATGTTTTAATTTAAAAAAAATTAAAAGTAATCTTTGTATCATTTTTCGAATGAGGTACTTTTTAACCTTTTTTAACAACAGTGGAAGGAATGTTTTTTAACTTATACGGCATATACAGAATCACCTGCCATCATGACCACTCCTTTATTTGAATAATAATTTCAAATTTATATGTTATCTACAAATAAAATATTTTCATTTATATTTTCATTTATATTTTGAAGTATTTTATACTTTAAATAAGTGGTTTCAAAGTGAAAAATATATTTTTCTTCAAAAAAATTCCAACGATCATTTTAAAGTATATTAGTTTAGGTAAACATTATTTGGTCAATATTATTCCTTAATTGTGATATAAAATTTTGATTCCATTCACCATATTATTCTTGTTGCTTTATGATTATGTTTATTGATTAGGGAAATTGTTAACATTTCATATTTTTAGTTTTTCATTATAAATGTTTTTGTTGATTATGTTTCACCCCTTTCATATGTATTATTCATTAGACTTAGTAAGTGATGGGATGGGCCCGCTATATCCCCTTGATTCATTAGTATATATCATGGGACAAAATAGTTTTGGTATTTGGTAGAGGAATTACCCAATTATGTATGATTTCTTAGCATAAGGCCTTGATGTCAAATTTATGATGTCTTGCATTATGCATTCAATCATTGTGAAACTAATTATTATTATCCATGATATTATTTATGATTTTATATTATCCGTTGATTTATCTCCTTATTTTATGGTATTAATTAAATGTTATATTTTATTATTGTTTATCTTGGCTATATTATTCCTATTATATTTAATTTTTGTTAGCTTCCACAATATGCATACCCTTACTGAGCATCTGAGACCACCCCTTTCTTAAGTTTCATTTACATAGGATTCCAAAAAGTGTATTATGATTAATATGAAGGGATGTTCTAAAGGAAATAATTGTGTTTTCAAATCAAAATATATGTTTTATTTTATGTTTTCAAATATTACATGATATTCAAGTATGTATCTAGTTTTCTAAGAATACTATATTATTTTATCCTTTTGGATGTGATCTCTTTTATCAATTACCACTGTATTTAATTAATCACCAACTATAGGCTACTAGGTTCAGGGTCTTCATATTTTCTAGCAGATAAATTTTAGAAGAATCCTTGGGAACTATATTTAGGAAAACATAGATTAGGGAATATAACCCAATGACTAACTTTGAGGATATTTATATCTATAAGATAAAATACTAATGTTTTGGTGAGGTAGATATTGTGAGTTTTTACTATAAATAAATCCCTATCTTTATACTACATGTGGATGTGATTTTGAAAAATATGATTATATGGTCAATAAACCCAAAAGTAGTTGGTTTTATTATATCTTGACCGTCATTATAGTGTATGGTGAGGATTCTATTACTACGCACCAGGTTTGACATTTTTGGGGGTTATTTTAGGGTTAATTCACATTTTTTTACAAACAATTATGAATTATTTGAAAAAAAAAGATTATTATTTAAAAACATTTACAAATAAACAATTTTTTATGATTTTTATATTTGTTATGCTTAAATTGTTCAATTTATGTTAAGTGTTTCACTGGTACCGAAATTATATATTATGATTCAAAATGGTATGATCTAATATAGTGTATTAAATTATTTATAAATGGTTCCTAGTGTAAGGAATAGAAACCATACCAATTAAAGTAATCTTAATGGGGAATTATGTCCTAGGTGTGATAATGAAGTTGGAGTTGCAATTTCTATTGGAGATAAACAAATTATAACTATATTGGGGAAGAAAACTCAAGTTATTTCCAATAACCATTCCCATATGGAGTATCATACTAATTCATAATAGAGTGTAACAATGTTATACTGCTTTATTCATCAACAACCTCCACCATTTAATGGGACTATAAATCCCTTAATATCAAGGAAATGGATAAGTTCCTTAGAGAATATATTTCTCACTTTGGGATGTAATGAAATGGATATGGTTTTTAGGGTAGTGTTTCATATCTCAAGGGATTTGGGTTAAAGGGTAATTCATTGAAAACACTAAGGATTAGGAAGAAATAAAGAGCCTAGAATAGAAGGATTTTATATAAATTTTATTGGAAAAATATTTTCCTCATTATGAATGAGTGGATATGGAGGTACAATTATTGATTCTGAGACAAAAGGAAAAAGAAATTTATTCTAAGAATGAATCTAATGTTACAGGGTTATGAAGCCATTCCATATACTGTGTACGCAATACAAAGAGTAATATTGACCATTTCTTTAATGGGATAAAGATGATCCTTTTAAGGGAACTAGTCTCCCAAACCTTCTCATCAAACAAGGACATATTATCATGTGTTATCAATACAAAGAAATAATTATTCAAGTATTATGTCTTCAAAGTAAATAATGATAAGAAAATGGTGGTTGAGAAAACTAGAAAAGGAAATACTACAAATATGAAGAAGGAAATGTTGGACTTTCCAAATTATAATAAACTTGGAAAGAAACAACATAGAACATGCTTTATGGGAATGGGAGTTTTCTTCAAGTGTGGAGTGAGAGGCCGCCAGGCTCATGATTTTATAGGATGTAAAGAAGCTTCCAATGTTCAATGATTCAATTATAAGGATATAATTTACATTCAAATGATTTTCCCCAGTGTCATGGGAATTTTCACTAGAATATGAGAAGGTAGAAAGGCCAATCATATTCAATCACAAAATATGAGGTTAAAGTTCGTAATGATATAATAATAGTTACTTTAATGATATCTTGAATTTTGGATAATTAATTATTTTATTTTATTCCTTCGCACTCTTTTATATCTTTTATTACTTCATAGAAACGTATATATTTCCCTATCACCTAAAGAGGGATTTATCAGTCATGATTTCTAGTGGAAGTCTCACTGTAAAATGGATTTGTTAGTTAGTTCCCATTATGAAACATAAAAAAACCCCTTTTTCTGACTTCATTATTATACCTATTTTTAATTTTGATATAATCCATGGTATGGACTGGATTCTAAAATATGTTAGAAAATTTATTGTAAATAGAATGAAATTATTATTTGTGATAAGATATGGAATTAATTATCATTATAGGGGATATCTCATCATCTTATTCATGTCTATATTCACCCTTGATAGCTATTTTAAATGAGATCCTTAGGAAAAAATAGTAAACACAGTTTATGGATATAAAATATTATAATAAATTTGAGGCGTGCCTATTGCATAGGAATACCATTTTTCATTTCTTGTGGAATTACCAAGATACCCACTAGAGAATGAAGTTTATTTTCCATTGTTTTAATCCCTAATTCAAGACCTGTATCAAAGAATCCATATATAATGGACACTGTGGAGTTTTTGTAATTGATAAAGAAATAGTGGAGTTATGTAATAAGGTATTTAGACACCCTAGTGTTTCACCTTGGGGATCCATTTTTCTTTTCATTCAGAACATGGATCTTTAATTATGTTCATTGATTATAGTTTTATCAATGTTATTATGATAATTAATAAGTATCATATACCTCACATTGATGACTTATTCGGTCGACTTCATAGAGCTCAATATTTTTCAAAGATTGACCTTCATTATGGGTATCATAAATTGCAAGTAAAGAAGGATGATATTCTAAAGACATCATTTCAAATAAGGTATGGACATTTTGAGTTTACAATAATTCCATTTGGACTGACTAATTCACCCATTGTTTTTGTAAATCTAATGAATAGAGTATTCAAGGAATGACTTTATGGTTTTTTTGGTATTTATTGATGATATCTTGTTGTATTATAAATATTATGAGGCCCATGAAAATCACGTGTGGATAATTATTTAGACTCTTATAAAGAGTTATATGGGAAATTTTGAACGTGTGAATTCTGGCTTCAAAAAGTTTCATTTCTTGGATATATTATCTCCAAGGATATAATCTCAGTTGAACATATAAATAAAAATGCAGTCAAAGAATTTCCTACACTAAACATAATTTAGGCTCATATTTTCAATGGTTTGGTGGCTATTATCAGATATTTTCCAAAACAAATCCTGATTGTCTAATATGTTAACCAATCTTACCCGTGAATGGGTTAAGATCATATAGAAAATATAATGTGAATAATATTTTGAATAATTGAATAAGATATTGGTAAATTCTATGATTTTGACTCTACCATCAGGAATTTATGGATTTTTTATATATAATGATTCATTGAGGAAGGGAACTATTTTTTTTATGCAGAATGATAAAGTTATTACCTATTCACCAAGGTAGTTAAAGATTCATGAAAAAATATCCAGCCTATAATCTTGATTTGGAAGATATAATCATTAATTTGGTGATATGGAGACATTATCCCTATAGTGAAAATGTGAGATATATATGGATCGCAAGAGTTTGAAATATATCTTTTCATAGAAGTATCTCAACATGAGGTGATAATGATGGTTCAAGCTACTCAAATATTATGATTTATCATTACACTACCACCCAAAGAAGGCAAATAAGGTATTATATCCATTGGGCATGAATGATCATGGAGTTAGGAACAAAATGAGGATCAAAATGGATCCTATTTTCATGGATTTATTAAATATATATGTATAAATTATTAAGTAAGGGGAAACATCGCTCCTTTTTCAAATGATTTACAAACCATGTTTTTTAGAAATGATAAAATGTTCTCAACCTGAAGATGATAATTTTCAAATGTCACGAATCAAGTCAGGTGTCAGGTTGGATGGAGACCCAAAGTGGTTCGTGAAAAAATGGTATTAGAGGAGGTTACACTCTTTTGATTCATTTTCCATAGGAAAGAGTCTGGGTAGGATGGAGTTAGGATTGTTAGGGCTTGATGTTCTGATTATGAGTAAGGTACCTGGCTAGCACACCTCATGACAAGACTCAAGTTACCAATGGAATCCAGGTTTTGGTTGGGTCATTTGGTTCTTGTGGTTTTTTGATGTTTGGGGAAATGAAATGAGAGTTGTTCCAATGGTCTCAGTGAGATCGCAGGGCCTAGAAATCCATGTAGATCTAAGTACATTGTCGTAAAATTATCTCTATGATGGTGGGGTGACTGGAATATGGATGTCAACCATATGACTGAGTCACCCATCGACACTAGTTTCCCCCTTTGAAAAGAATTGTGTATCTTTTTGGGTTTTGGAATTCATTTTGAAAACTCTTGTTTGAAAAAGTGTGAAAAAACTAAATTTTAAAGAGGAAATGGTTTGACTTTCAAAAGGTGGAAAATGGGTCTTCTAAATCATTTTGAATAAATCTTTAGAAAGGTAAATTTTTAAGAAATGGTTTTGAGTGAACGAGGGTGAGTTTATTGAGGGTGTATTTTTATAAATAAATTTTGGGGTTTATCAAATGTTTGTTGTTTGAAAAAAAAGGAAAATAATTTTCAAAAAAAATTTGGAAAATTTTTTTAAAATGAGAAGAGTTGAGTTTTTAATTAAATATTTATTGATGAAGTGGGGTTTTTTGTGTGATCATATGTGTTTTGAAATGGAATGAAATGTTTTGAAATTGATGTGCAATGTTTAAAAATGAGTTTTTATTTGAGTCATTGGTGTTTTTATAAAAAAAATTGAAACTAAAAATGGGTTTTTATTTTCATGGCTATCAGGTTATAAAAATTTGATTTAGTGAATTTTTTAAATGGAAAAGTGAGTTTAATGTTTATTTTGGAAATATGATGTTTTTTCTTTAACCTTTGGTATTTATGTGAGTGGTCACATGCATAGGATATCTGTGGGATGTTAATGGGTGTATGGTTTGGCATAAGAAAAATGCATATGAGAGGCTCCATGGGATACCATTGGTGAATGGGAAACCCACCAACCCTATTTTATTTTCAAAAGTGTTTTTAAATAAAATATGTGATGTTTGATAATCTTTAGTTGTGTGGTATATTTCCCAATTATTTGGGATTATTTCTTACAATGTGTTTTCAGTTGGAAAACTCTCCTTTCTTCGAAGATGATTTAAGTTTCGTTTTTTTGGGTGAGTCAGTTTGAGATAATGGATAGTGGGTACTATTGAAAAAGATGTGTGGGGATTCCTTTGAGTAGGTTCCATTTTCTATATCTAGTGTTTTCTTGTGGTATTTTTTTCCCAATTGACCAGTTTGATTAGGTCCTTGGTTTTCCTTGATGGTTAGTGTGTGCCCCCATAAAGATTTGATGCATATTCTTAGTTCAGCCACAGGTGATCCACTATTGGAAGACCCTCAAATTGATCAAATTAAGGACTCTTTTCATGGGTTTCAGAGTTGAATATATGTATAATCTTTTTCATATTAAGCGAATCCTCTTGTGGTGGGAGAGTGGATGTAGAAAGTTGGAAGAAAACATGGTTTCTTGAGTTTCTTGAGTTGTCGAAGATGAATTTTGACACCTTTAAACTAGATGATCCTTCCTAGAAGCGGTTTGGGTTATTTGTGTTGATCGTTTTCTTAATAGGTCCTTAGATCTTCTTTTGGTTTTGAATAAGAAAGGGTTCATGTTAGGCCACGAGTGAGGAAAGTTTGGTTGTAAGAGGTTTTGTGGCCATTTTTTGGAGCTTGTGTGTTGCTTGGAACCCAGTTTAATGTCTCACTTCTTATAAGGATTCTTTGCTGATGATGGTCATTTTCGGTGGCATATTTTAGTTTTGTGCTCTCTTTCTAATTCAAGGGTGGGTGTTGTGAAACCCTTTGAGAGCCTCTATTTTAACAGAAGCATGCCTTTTCAGAGAATTCTGAATTTCTCTATTCCAGATGGGAGTTTCTTTTAGGTGACATACTTACATTGTTTCTTGTTCAAGATGAAAGGGGTGATGCATTTACATCTTCTTAGTCCTTATCATGGTGAGGTTCCATGTTAATGAAAATTGGGTTCCATGATGTGTTTTTCTATGTTGGTGTGGTCTGGATAGCATTTTGGTTACTTGCGGAGCCATAAGGAGAAGTTATGTTTGGGAATTTTCAATTCTTGGTTGTGAGGTAGGTGATGCTTCACACATCAGGGCAACAACCATAGGCCCCGGGGTGAAGCTGGTGCGTTGTCAAGAACCCCCAGGGGTGTCAAAAACATTGCTCTAATTTTTTTCTCTAGTGTGGGGAATGAGAGAGTTTAATCCCCATGTGTAGCTTTTCCATTCCAAATGGTCCTATTTAGTGGAAATGGACACAGAGACCCTATTCTTTCATTACAAACCGCATTGGAGGAAGAGTTCCTCTATGGTTATAAGGAGTCATGGTTGTCTCATTTTCTTTAACCTTGGTGCTTGTTACCTTGTGGGTGTAACACTCTATGTGGTTGTCCACATATGAACAGCCTTGTAAATGTGTTTTGATTACAATTTTGATTTGGTCTCATCTGAGGATGGTAATACCAATGGGAGTAGGGAACCGCGTGGAGTATTCCATCTGATTTGGAGTTTCTTTTTGTCAATCCCCATGTGGGGCGGGATTTGGTTTGTGTGGAAAGTTCCCCAGTTATCCCATGTCGGGTTTCTCATGTTGATCGGTACTGATTGGGTATGTTGATTAGTTGTTATGGTTAGGCGACCCATTGTGGGTCTCATAGAAATTCCACTAGAACAAATCAATGTTAGCCTATTCCTAATGGTGGGGAGTCTGTTCGTCCCTCCCCATGTTAGTATTCTAGTTTCATCTTGGGTGTTAGTTCATTTCTTATGGTGGGGATTCCGTTCGGGCCTCCCTGTGTCATTAATTCAGTTTTGTTTATAGTGTTTCCTTGGCGGTGGGTAGTCTCGTTCAGAGCTATCTAACCCCAAATTTCTTCCTTGGGTAAATGTTGGATTTGGAGTGTATCCAATGGTTTCCTTAGAATAACATTGAGAATGTTTTCCCAAAAGTTTCATTAAAGTAGGGTTGTAGAAGTGTTCATCAAGGTGTGGTGTGGAATTATTTGCCTGTTTCAAAAAAAATGTCCTAATTTTCCTTGGTTAATATCTGGGGGGTTTGACTCAGTAGGTTGGATTGTACATTGTGAGAGTTTCCTTTATTTTGATCATTCAATTGGAGGTGTTTTAGCTTTTTATGGTAGGTGAGACATTGCATGGAGTCCATTTTGGTCTCCTGAGTTCAGTTTGTAAACCACTTTTCTTGCTTATAGTGTTCTTGTATTCTTCTAAACTTTAGTTCTTCGGGAATCAACCTTGGGATGGCTTTCCGAGGGTGGAAAGCATTATGGTGGGGAGAATTGTCACACCCGGGTTTCTGAATTCTCCTTTGTTCATGTTCGGGTTTGGTCCTTGATAATTTTCTCAGGAACCGGGTGCGACGGGTTTGAATTTTTTGGGTACTCTTCCTTTTTTTATTTGGTCTAGCTTTCCCCATCAAGTATACTTTGAGTTTTTGGGGAAAAATTATGTTTTTGGGTGAACTTTCCATGGCGCACAGTTGGCGTACGGTCAATAGTAACCATGCGCCTTGGTCCAAGAAACAGTGTGGTAGGTTTGGGTTGCAGGAAGAAGTGATCGCATGGCTTCTACAAAGTTAGTTAGACCATGCAGATTTCCCACATGGTAGGTGTCTCCCTCAGCAGAGGTGACCACATGGTCTCCACGTGGTTTGACAAACCATGTGGACTAACTGTGTTGTCGTTCCAGCTCGTTAAAAATGTTTCCTCTCTTTTCTCTCCCCCTAATTTTATCCCCTTTCCACCCTCTATCTCGGCCCTCCAAGCCCTAGGCATGCCTCCCTCCATCCTCCCCTTCCCTTGGGCTTCAATTTTGGGTGACCTTAGATCGGATTCCTCAAGATCTCTCCTGTAATTCCTCTTCTCCCTTGTTTATCTCTTCTTTTTGTGGTTTTCTCTCTTCTCCTTTGGGTTTTCAGTTTTCCAGTGGGTAGTGGGTTTGACTTATGGTTATATCTTGATGGTTAGGGATCAATATTTATGTCATATGTTCGATCTTTCCTTCTAAGGGTATGCTCGAGGTGTGGTTGTGGTTTCGCACCCTTTTCTGGAATATTGTTCATTTGAAGTAGGTGTTTCCATGCCCTAACATTTTTAGATGAATTTAATATGCTTTTTTAATTTATAAATATTTTCTATGGTTTAATTGTGGGGTATGAAATGTATTTTTTAAGTGTTTTGACGCGGTTATGTGATGGGAAAAGATTTTATAAAATAAATGGCTAGCTTGTGTGTGTGTGTGCTTCATTGTGGGACTTCATGGGAATGTTTTATGGGTTGTTTGAAAGGAGAAAAACATGTTTTCAAAGGAACTTGTGGTGTGAAAGGGTTTGGGTGTAAGTTTTAAAAATGAAATGTAATACTTTGGAATGTTTGGATTGTTGTGAATTTTTAAATGTGTGTTGTAAATTGTTTAAATTAAGGAAAATCATGTTTTGAAAATGATCTTGGTTGATGTTTTATTTTACAAAGGGGCTTGGCCCATGTAATTGGTTGATTAATTGAATGTTCTTCTTGTGTTTATAAAATCAAAGTTTTTGAAATGTGTAAGTTATGGTAGATGTATTTGAATAGGGATTTTGGTGTGAGTAAAGTGAAAATGGTTTGGGATATGGAAAATGGTGATTTCTTTGTAATGTTTGGAATTGGTTTGTGAGAGTAGTGATATGTGAACATGAACTTGAGCCCATGGGAATCCCCGAGTATCTAGGTGGGTTGACTAGTTCTAGTATGCTATGATACGGGAGTGGTTCATCTTGTTTTTGTCGAGCAGGATTGACGCTTACAACACTATCTAAACATTGTGATGATTGGAGACCAATAGGTTATGAGGGAGTCCCCTACTAGCGGCTCATGCATGAGAATGCTGGTGGTCATGGTTTCTAATCCATTTTTCACCAAGGTACAAGGGTCTAGTGTCCCACTCAATCTAGATTAGCCCTAAGGTATTTACCCATGGGTTTATATTATATATGATGTGGTGTCATCCGTCACCATATTGAGGACCACTTGTGTGTGTGTGTTTTTATAAATTCTCTTTTTCTTTCAGGAATGTGGTTGTGAAATGGATTTCCTTTGAAGTTTTTTTTAATCATTACCCAATAAATTTTTTTCTTAGGAATGTTTTAAACACATTTACTTAAATGGTCATGTTATATTATCTTTTAATGTTAAATTGTGGAATCTTTATATCTGGGTGGCATCCTACAGGGATTTGGATCACACCTTATATACACATTTAGTTGTATATAGATCTTGTTGTATGTTTGTTCCAGGTAAAGGCAAGATGTTTGGTAGTGGCAGTTTGGTTTCTTTTGGTTTCCTTTGTGGGTCTTGGTGATGGTGGCTTGAGGAAGTCTCTCCTTTTGTTGCATGGAGGTTTGGGATGGATTTTTAGTTCCCTTTTTCTTGTATTCCTTTGGGGTTTTGTTTAAAAGTTATAAACCTTAAATTTAGAAATTGTTATGACATGTTTGGTTGAATTCTCTTTCAGTTTTGGTTTATTTAACTTGTGGGTTGTTTTGTATATGAAAAAGGGTAAAATTATTCCCAAAGAATGTTATTGATACCCAGGCACTAGTTTCCAGCCTGTGGGGATCGGTAATGCCCTTCGGGCCATGCCATAGACCGGGTCGAGCCCCAGGCCGGATGGTGACCCGACTTGGTTCATGACATTAAAAAGAAAATTAAATGTGTGAATAATGGTAAATTGCTGGACTTTATTTATGAATATAGAATTCTAAAATTTGGAAAGATCCTATGTATTTTATATTTACATGATCTAAAAAAGGAAGTGTCGTATGATTTTTATGTCTTTGATTTCACTATACACCCTAATTTCACCAAGATGAATAGAGTTTGAAGGAACATTTTTTTGGGATAATATGATTAATGAAATTACTAATTATGTGTCAAGGTGTTTGGTTTAACAACAGATGAAGGTTAAGGGATAGAATCCTAGAGGATTAATGTTCCCTATAACTATTTTTACATGAAAATTTGATGAAATTACTATATAATTTTTCATTACATTACCAAACACACCTAGAAATAATGATGCAATACAGGTGATTAATGACCACCTTACAAAATGTTGAAATATCCTCAATATAAGAGAATATTTACATCTGGATCACCTTGAACAACTCTATATTAATAAAATTTTAAGGATTCTTGGATTAACTCTTTCAATTTTGTTGAGGAGACAAGGAAAAAGTTAAATACTATTCATAAACATATTAAAGCAGCTCAAAGCATAAAAATGAGTATTGACATAACCGGATGAATGATTTGGAATTTCAAGTGGGAGATCACATTTTCATGAAAGTATCTCCATGGAAGGGTGTTATATGGTTTGGTAAGAAATAAAAACTAATCCCCAAGAACATTGGACATTTTGGAATCCTTGAACTAATTAGCATTATGACTTACTATTTGAAAATACTACTAATTCCCTCCAAATAATGTTCTTTGTTCTATATGTCATTGTTAAGTAAGTACATGCCAGACCCAACGCATGTGCTCACCTCTGATAAAGTTGAATTAAAACCTGATCTATCATACTATGAAGAGACAATCCATATTCTGGTCACTGGAGAACAAGTGTTGAGTAATTAGTCGACTCAGCTGATAAATATACTTTGGATAAATTATAAGATAGAAGAGGTGACATGGGAACCTGAAGAAATTATGATGAAGAACTACCCAAATCTATTCATGAGGTGACATTATGTAAATTTCAATAAATAAATTTTTTAGATGGAATAATGTAACACCATAATATTTTTTGATATATTTCTTTTTAAATAAATTTAATCTCATTGGTAACTTGGAATACATGTAACCCCAAGTCTAAATGAATCATAATATATTTATAACCTGGCTGTTAAATAAGAGTGTATGAATAAGACTAATTAAATTATGAAAATTATATGATTTACACGTGTATAAAATAAATTCATTGGTTACCAAATGTTTACAAATGAAAATAAAAATCATTTGAAAGTCAAATAAATGTTTTTCTGAAAAAAAAAATCATGAAATGTGTTTTTATCTTAATAAGAAAAATTAGACACTATTTGTGAATGATTTAAATGAAATTTATATATTATATATTCAACCAATTTTTTTATCATTCATCTAATATCTTTTTAGGAATGGGATAAGAATAAATTCTGTTTTATTCTTAAAAATATATTTTTCTATGAAATGAATTCATCACACTTTCATAATTATTTTGAAATTAATATTTTATGATTTTATAAAATATATTAGAAGAAAATAAAATTAATTTTTTAAAAAAACATTTTGAAATTATATTAGAGTGAATTTTTTATAATTTTATGAAATGGTTAATTTTTCAAGGAATAGTGAAAAATACAGATTTTTATTAAAAATGTATTTTAGTTTAAATAATTTTAAAAGTTACACTTTTAAAATTTATTTGGAAATTAAAATTGGGTTAATTATATTATTATTAATAAAATTTAGGTCATTGTAACCAATTTTATGTTGAATTTTCATAAAAAAAACTTTTTATACTTAAGAAAATGTTTTCTTTGGAAAACCACATTTTCATCACTCTTGCATGTTTAATTTTAAATTAAATAATGCACCTTATATGAATAGTATTTTATAAAATGGATTACATATTTTAGATATTAAAAATTAATATTATTTAATAATTTCATCTTGATTTTTTTCATAATTAATAGTAAAAATAGGAAAAATTAATTATCACAGTTAAGGTTAAAATGGGTTTACCATGGGTTAAACAAAAGAATAAGGGTATATTTTCCAATTAAACATGTATAAATCCTATTGTATAGATTTATTTTTGAAATTATCATATTCCACCTTCTAATCTATGTCTATTTTAAAGAATTTTTCTAAGGAATGAATTTATCACTTTGTATTCTTTTAGGGAATTTCTTAGTGGGTCCTCTCCACCACCTATAAAATGACACCTCATATCCTCTACTCTAGACACTTAAAGATCCTTTTTCAATCATTAAATGATAAAATACCTTACTTAAATCCATCCCCGTGTCTTAGATTCCTTATTTATTTTAGAAACACCTCCTAGGAAGGTGTTTGGTGTAAAACTAAAGAGGTTTTCTGGCAAATAGGTATCGTTCTTGACAATGTGTTTTTGTTTTATTTATTCTTCAACCTCCTTCAAATATTAATAAATTATTATAAAATAATTACACTAGTATATTACATAAAATAATATGTTATTATTCTATAACCATGACCTATATTCTTCTTCTCATCCAAAAAAGGGAAACGAAACTACTGAACGTGTTTACGAAGGACTACCGCCTCACGAACCAATGTAATTCGTTTTCCATCACCTCCAGTCAAGGATGGATATAATTATGGATTTATTATATATATATATATATGGTATTTTTGAAATATTTATACTTCTATAATTATAATACTGCATCTACAATATTACCCTTCAATCCATTGAAAACTGATATTGTCGCTCGTGTGTACATGTGGACTACCGCCTCCACAAAGTGTTGTGATATGATTTTAATTTAATTTTTACATGGATGATAATAAGAATATATTTCTTGAAAATATATTATATATATATATATATGATATAATATTTATTTTATAATGTTGGAATATTATTTACCTTTCTTTTATTTCATCCGTCAAAAAAATGGAAACAACATCTATGCGTACGTACGACATGTCGTCACCATGAATGGTGTAATTATTTTTCTATCTATAAATTTTACGAATGACTCAAAATATGAATATAATAAATATATGTGGTATTAAAAATATTATTAACATTCTTTAGGTTATGGAACCATGTTCAATGTATAAGAACTGAAACTACCTAACCAAAACAAACATGAAAAATGAAGTAGTTATTACCCAGAACAATGATTTTAACAAAGAATTTTTAATAAACGGTTGATAGAAGAATAAAATTAAATCTTATTTGGTATTATATATATGAGTATAGTTATTGAATAAATTTATATTAATCCCATACTTATTATTAATGAGGATAAAAGATGTATTAAAGAAGTTAGACCAGGGGTAGGGGTTTGTTTCAGAATCTCATCATTATTCGTGATTGTTTATGTTTATGACCCCACTGGGTAAATTATTTTATATTTCTATCTTAAACCTAATAAATTTTATTCTCCTATTATTATTCCTATAAATTAAACATTTCCCATTTAATTTTCTCTCTTTATTTACTAATGATACCCAAATAACTTTTTTAAGGGAAACTGACATTGTCTTTTTACATGCTCGGGAATCTTTCTCTTCGGTGTCTATATTTTCTTTAAAATGTGTAAAACAATATTTGAAAATTATTAAAAGATTTATTAAAGACATTTTTACCCATGTTTTACTTTTTATTAAATTTTTTAAAAGTAATCTTTTCATTTTTCAAATGAGGTACTTTTTAACATTTTTTACCATTGTGTGAAAGGAATGTCTTTTAACTTATATAGATTGTACATAATTACCCAGAGTAATGAAAACTCATTGCTTTAAATATTACATTGCAAGTTACAAGTTTATTTTCAAATAAAAATTTCCCTTATTATTAAAAGATTATTTTAGACTATAAATAAGTTATTTCAATGTGAAAAGGGTATTTTCCTTAAAAAAAATTCAGAGATCTTTTTAAAGTTTATTTAACTATGTCAACATTCTTTGGTGAATATTATGATTTAATGGGGAAGCACTATTTTGAAAACATTGAATATATTACCCTATATGATTTATGATTATGTTTATTGATTTGGGAAATTATTATTATTTTGTATACTAGTTTCTCAATATGAATGTTTACATTGATTATATTCCACCCCTTTCATATAATGAATGAATTAGACTTTGTAAGTGACAGGCAGGGCCCACTATATACCCTCGATGAATAGGTAGGTCTCATGAGACAAACAAGTTTGGAAATTTGGATGAGTTCATACCCATATATGTATGATTTCATGGAATGAGGCCTTGATGGTAAATTTATGATGTTCAACATTATGAATTCAATCATTATGAAACTAGATATTGTTAACCATGTGATTATTTATGTTGTCATATTATCGATAGATTCAGCCACATATTTTATTGTATTAGTTATATATAATATTTTATTATTGTTTATCTAAGCCATATTATTCAAGTTTCATTTAAATTGTGTCAACTTTTGTTGTATGCATACCATTACCGAGCATCGTAGCTCACATATTTCTTATGTTTCCTTTCCCTAGGATTCTAGGAAGTGTATTATGATTGATATGGAGGGATGTGATAAATGTAATAATGGTGTCCTAAAATAAAATACAATGTTTTTTTATTTTTTCGAATGTATTGTGAGATGCAAGTAAGTATCTATTTTCCATGACTATTAAACAATTCAATCCTTTGGGATACAATCTCTTGTATCTAATGCCAATGTAATTAAGTAACCACTGAATTTGGGATACTAGGGTTGGGCTCTTTACAAAACCTAAAGCACATCATGATTTCATCCCTCAGCTCACATGATTCCCCATTCTAGACACCAATTATGGAGTGATTCCCTCTCTAGTCTGTCACACTCAGTTTTTTAAATGTCTAGATTTTCCATCACATATCATCCAAATCAACCCTTATATATCATTATCTGAATAAAACCTTATATATCAAAACATTTCCATTTTTCTATCCCAACTCAAGTAACCCTTATGTATCAGATATGTTACCATTTTTCTAACCCTAATTCATCTTTTAACTTTATATATCATCTAGAAAATATGATTAACCCCTACGTATCATAGGGTGACCTTTACATATCATAGAGTTTCCCTTACGCATCCCTGTGTGATCATGATGAAATACAAGGTCACTCATACACATCAATACATCATCATTTTTTATGAATGAGTTATGTAACCTTACACATGTGGAATTTACCCTTATATAAGTGTTCCCTTACACTAGAGGATCTTTATGCATGATGATAGAATTAATTTTCCTAACCCAATCTACTTAGCACCAATCATTTCAAAATTCATCCCATCCTTATCTAAACACCAACATACTTCTAATAAATAACAAGTCCATCATTTTAATCATACTATATTAGATTTCAAACTTATATATCAACCATTACATCATGGTACCCCTAGGAGCATTATTCACAACCATCCCCAACAATTCATTCCTTATCTAGCCCCTCGTAATGTGGTGATTCTCTAAATCTTGACATCCTTTTATACCTATTGTAGAATTATATCCCCCTACCTAGTTCAACTCTGAAAACTCAATACCCAGCCTACGCCACCACCCTTGACACCTGACAAGGTCTAGATACACATGGTTGATCTTTTATCCAACCCAAATTACCTCTCTCGAAAACCCAAGACATGAAAAACTCTCCACTATACAATAGCTCATCCAACAGTTATCTCATCCCATATAATAACCATCCATTACCAAAACCTAAGAATCCAACTCTCCATATTCTTAAATAAATCTAATGATTCCAAACTCATCCATTTAATCCCAAATATCATGGAAAACAAAATCAAACAAGGTTATTCCTTCCATGGTCACTTCCCACCATATGAATCACCCGCCTAGTCACATCACAACCAAACTACCTAATATGATGATAGTATCATAAGCACAAATTAACATCATGAACCAGTGACTTTGATTCACTTATCACATATTTACATAATAAACCAATTCCCATCACAAAGAATAAAAGCCAACACATTCACAACATACCTTTGAATGTCAACAGTTCCTTATACTACTCCAAATACATCAGCTCAATCATATATAGCTAACCCAAAGATTAAATATCCATTAAATGTATTATATATAGAGTCATTCTCAATATCGTCCACTACCCCCCATTTCTAGGTACCAAGTTCAATACATCAACCAGCATAGGTAGATGACTCTCAACTACCATCTCCTAGTTCCACTCACGGCCCTACCACAGACTCCTGATTTTTGACCCAATCCATGACCACCAGATGACTGTGATATCATCCAAAAAAATATTCTATGAATGTCCCATATGGATATATTCTTGGAACTCCTTCAGTATTCGATCACATTGGGCTTGAACATTCCATGTCTTATCACACTGAAAATACCTCATTGATCACTCAATCCATGATGGCATCATCCAACCTTTTCTTTAACTTTCCTATTGGATATCCTAATGTCCTTGTTTCTGGATACCTAGAGATCTAAGAATTATCTCCTATGACACTATAGTCTAGCTCGGTATACTCCAATCCAATAGGTTCCACTTTTCTTTCAGTTCCTGGTCCACCACCTTTGAAAATGAGTTCAACCTTAAGATATTTACCTTCACCTTAATAGCATACCATAAAACATCCTTTAATCACCACACTTTGGTGACCTCATCTCTTATCAACATCAGTGAAAATGTTATAAATTTATAAACCCCAAAACATTGTCCATAAGTAATGTATCTCCCTACACATGTTTCATGAACTCCCTAGAACTGTCCACTTTCAATTCCCATGAAAAAAATTCTAAAATAACCTCACCTAAATGTCCTTCCACATCATCACCTCATGTATACCTATATATAATTATACATCTCTCCACTTTTTCATTGGTCCTATAAGAATATACATATCCATCTTCACCCCCACCTTGGGGGAATCTTGGTCTAATAAAAGATCATATTTACAAACTCAATCTAGTACTCTATTTCCTATAGTCTACACTCTCCCAAGAATAAAGGAGGATGTTGTGACTGGAACATCTGTCTTAGGTATGCCATATATGTATTAGATCATTATGCCACCAATCAATTCTTAGGATAACTCAAATCAGGATCACCATAATATTCTCATATGACCACTTCCCCATCTCCTCTAGTTTTTTAGGAGAACCAACTTGCCTTAGAACCACTACATATGGGTCAGGCTCACCTACTTCTTCATGGTAATCACCTAAATAATTCATCAACGGTGCAATATATCCACCATCCTAATGCTCCAATGAATGTTTTCTAGGTGGCATCTCACTAAAAATCAAATACCATACCCAATACAATTATAACAGTCTATATATCACGAATAAGGAAAGTTAACATGGGTAACACAAATCACTTTCCCTTAAACTTATCTACCGCACTGAAGCATCATATTATTGGAACTCATAGCCCTGCCAACCCATGTTAGCATCAATTACCATACACACATAGGACCCACATATCAGATCATACCAAAAATCACATCCCTATTTTGACCAAGTAGAATTCCACAAAGAATCTATATAAGAAAACTCTATATAGATTATTCATGACACATTAAATATCCATACCTATTTCCATTCTCAAACTAAAATGGAAATCAAAATCATGTACATGCATTTCATTTGATCCCAGCATGCCTAAACTAAGGAATGAATACCACCTCTTTCCTTTCGGCTCTAAGAGTATAAAATTGAAATCCATAACATAAAATACCAATTTATCCAAATCAAATAACTCTATGGTAACCAAGAAAACTAGAAAACGATCACTATGTTCTTAGAAACATATACTTCAATCCAAACATGTGATGGTCGAGCACACAATGTGACATTCATTGCATGTTTTGACACTTCCCTAAATCTCCATCTACTATAACATAAATAAAAAACAAGACTAACTTGGTATCATTTTATCTTAATTGTATTTGATACCACTTTGTAACATCCCAACCCAATTCACTCTATAGTAACTAGATCAGAGAACCACCTGACCCTTGGTATGCCTCCTTGTGTGCTAGAGGATACCAACATACAACAAGATTCTATGGGGCGATAATGGGGAGGCTATAAACTCTAAAGACAGATAATAAAAATAACTTAACAATAACGAAAACCAAACTAATTAATATGAAACAACAATCCACGGAATACGTAAGACAATCACTGTAAACTTCTATATTATCACGTCAGTTTTATAAAAATCAAGGGGATATCCCATCAGCTGATGACATAAAAACATGTATAAAAGTAACCAATATAAACTACCATCCCATCATCAAGGAACCACCGAGGCCATCTATAAATACAAAATCTACAACCTATTCACCACATGCACTTTCATATCCACTAGATATGTCATGATCCCACCACCCCCCACCGGTACCCCTACTAGGCTAGCAGTGAAGATGTCGACAACCCCCAAAGCCTGCCTCCAATAGGCAACGGGTTTGAGACTAGCATTGAGGGTATATAATGCATAAAAATGTGAAGCATTACACTAATTATATAAATTTATATACAAGATATGATATGAAACCACTAATAAACGCCATAATATTAATAAATAAAACATCCAAACACATGAGTGTAATGTCATACAAAAGAAAAACAACTCAAAAGTACCAAAACAAATCCTTGGAAGTGACCACAAAACTCTAACAGCTCCTGAACAACTACTTTAAGATATTTCTCCTAAATTGATCACAAACTAGCTCATATAGAATTGAATTATATATATATGTGTGTGTGTGTGTGTGTGTGTGTGTGTGTGTGTAGGTTGAGTATATAAGTACACTCATTACGATCCTCCTTGAAACATTTCATGAAAATTTGAAAGAATCATACTAAATCCCAGTAAATAAAAAAAATAAAACCAAATAATTTCCTAAACAAGTAAAACTACATCCCATACTCCCCAATGTTCACTCACTAAGTAACAAATAAAAGTAATCAAATCTATAAAATATATATGTCGGAAAGGTAACCAACTTCTACTTCACCACTAGTTCATTACTATTCCAATGTTGAACATTCTATGCTTACATCCCTTCCATAATTTATCCTACACCCCAAGCACATTTACCAATTCTCATACATAGCCAAGAGTAATCTCATAAGCCACAACATCCCATGTATCATGCATTATTCCTCAAGATCATATAGGCTATGCACTTACACACATGGTAAATCATATTCACCGCAACAAGATACAAGTATGTATTACAAACTTATGATTTTATAGCCCAAACATGGATGTATAGTGAAATTGAGAGCCATCATAACATGTATAGACAATTAACCTACACATTTAGCCTTTAAATCCTAGATACACCTACAAATTACACTATATCAAAGGGATACTGGGTAGATGGAGAAAACATTAGTCCATTCTTCACTAACCTAAATGTACGAGAAAACATTCATACCCAAAACGTTTGGGTGTTGGATACATGCCTGAATCAAGTGGTGAAGTATATAGAATCATAAGATATAATAATAATTATCAGTCATGACCAAACTATGGGAAACTACCTAGCCTTAGACTCAACTACAGCTATCTTCCCACATAACGCCTGGTTGGCACTGCTAAGGCCTAATAGACTAGATTTCATATGTGCACACAAGAATCAAGATTGATCATCTTTAAGCATTTTCAAAATAGTAATTAGAAATTACGATTCATTTATAAAAAACCATTACAAAATATGGTTTAATCAATTTATTTTATTACAATCCAACATGATTTATAATTCTTTTTATAAATTTCCAGATTCCATCCTATGTTCATAGAGAATTAATTTCAAACATCCCCTTGGTATCAGTTATTCTAGATTACCAACATCAACACATATTATATGAGTTAATTGTAAATTTATTTACAACTCCATAATCTGGATACTCTATGACATCTCCTAATTCACAACAAGGATATGTACTCATAGTGTATAAACCAACTATAATAGGAAGTCAGAAATAATAACATGTACCCATCCAAAACCCATCCATTTATGTGAATAGTTATAAGAAATATGGTAAATCCTATTCTTCATCTCATACCTAAGAAACCAATAAACAATCCTCACAAAACAACCTGAAAAGTAGGCAAGCCCACTCTCAACATGTTCCAACAATTCACATCAACCTCAACTAAAAAGGGCAACAAGAAAGCCTCACTCTCAACTTGCATCATCCACCCCTTATCACCATCCCATCCAAACCACATCTACCAACATACATAGAAATGGTTATATCATCCTAGATCACACACGCATATAAACCAATCTATTTTCATCTCACAATCTCATGGGGAAACGAATTCCATAACACAAAGGAATACAAGCCTTAAGCATGAAAGGGATCGCTTATCCCCAACCAGTTTTCTTAAAAAAAACAACCCTTTTTATTATCATCTTGGACTAATCGATTCATTATGAATAGTTTTTAATAAAAATAAACCTATCATCAGTAGCTATAAAAATCAAAGATCTAACTATAAATATGCTCTAGTCAATTATTTCATATTAAACTGTTTTTGAGGAAGAACGATTACAAAGTTCTCATGCCTCTTTTTTTAATTAGTTCATTATTACCAGCTTAATGTTTTTATCGAATTTCATGAATATAAACTATTATAAACAATAAAAATAAAAAATGCAAGTAGATAACACACTATCCAGGAAATCCCAAGAGGCGTCATTAATAAATCATCAACACATGTGATCAAAACATACCTTCTAAGATCCTGGTTAATATATATATTAGGTTAATTCCCCCATTTACCCAATGAAGATAAATCATGTTACTATCACATTAACATATAAAATAATGAATTAAAAAATACCTTACCTTAATTAAAAATTAAATATTCTCTAAGAAATAATGGATGAACATAGTTTTAACACCACCAAACTTGAAGGAAACCACCACTAAACCGATCTATATAAAACTGTCATCAAGACATGCTTGAAACTCAACCCAAACCAGAGAAAATAAACCAAAATTAAACTATGGAATGAAAGAGTATAAGTATGTTAAATATAATATGATAACATATATCACCTTGACCCAAAAAACTTTGGTTAGATGATCCAAGATGTTTAGACTCTCAAAGGAAGCGGTTGGAGGGTAGTGAGAGGGGTAGGGGTAGACTAAGGTTCAAAGGAGGAGAATAAAAAATCAAGCCGAGGAATTCTTAGACCTATATTTATAAAGGATTCATGTAAGGCCACACCATAGCATAGAGCCATGAAAAACACATGTAGTGTCGCCGGTCAAAGGGAAGTTTGATTCATTAGTGTTTGAATCGGTATATCCCCACTGATTCTCTTGTGCATTCAAAAAAAAATTAAACTCCTTTAAATGAAACCATGACTAATACCAAGGCACGGGGTAGGGTGTATTAGACACATAGAAATCCACCACCACCCATGCCACCATGCCCATCAACCTAGGTGTTTCGACACTCCTGTATTCCAATAAGAAAACTCTCAAGACATCTAATGGCCCCATTAATTCCTCTATAGAGTGGTCCCCTCTCCATTTTTCATTGGAGGAACATCTAAGGATAAATTCTATTAAAATGGTATCCATGTCAAATTTTCTCAGGGTGCAACAAACATAATAGAGGCACCTCAAAAAGCCTAGAGTCTCCAAATAGACCACAAAGAATATAGACTTCTGAAATTGAAAAATAATGAAGGGATAAGAAGATATATAAAAGGAGTGGGTTATTGGCCTCCATTGGTGGTGCATCCTTCAGCATGGCCAAACCTCCTTGCAAGTCCCCTTTCCATTCTTTTTTATTTATCTCCCCCCCGCCCACCAGGGATTGTAAAAGTGGTTCCGTGTAAGGCAGACACTTCACATTATATGGGAACTGGATGAGGTTTGAGTCCTTCAATACTCGAAATTAACTAGATATGGATGATGTGAAGGTGGTGGGTTATGCCCAGGAAATGTGCGGTGTGGCGCCTGCTAATACCTCATAACCAACATTACATTTAGCTAACTAGGGCTTATAAAATTTGTACCATATATGTAGAACACACCCCTCTATATTTGAACTGTATTATTCTTGAGTATTTTCACACATGAAATTAGTTTAGGGAAGACAACATAAAGGTGGTGGGCTGGGTACAGGAAATACATTGTGAGGCGCCTGCTAATACCTTGTAACCCACATCTGTTTATAGTTTGATGCCTGCATGAGTGGTGAAAGAACCATATAATTCTTTATTAAACGAGGCTTAAAATCATAGAATCCCACATTTAGGGGGGATTTATCAAAAAAATTATGCTAAAATAATAAGGGGCCACTCTATGGACTTGATAAGTTTTAGGAAGTAGGTGTCATGGAAAGACCGGGAGAACAGATTATTACAACAGGTAGGCGGTGAATCATGGGGACACATAGGCACCACCAAGTGAGAGACCTTGAAAGTGGGGTGGGTGTGTTGGAACTTATCAACGAGCATTTTATACTCATGGATTTATGATGTGGGGTGTAGGGGTTCTCTACCACAAGATTATCTAAACTATGGGGCTGGTCTGATAGTGTGTCACGACAGATAGGCGATGTTGTGGGGAAACTCACTGGCATCATTAAGTGGGTGGCTTGAAAGATATGTGGACGTTATTTCTCATATCATTCGTCCCTCTTCCCACACATAATTCCAATGTGGTATGGAGGGGTGACTTACGATGCTATTTCAAAGGGAAACATGATACAATGATTCATGGTAGGGGTGACGTCACATTCAAACTTTTAACATAATGTGATGACTACTGACAAGGGGTGGTGTGGCATAAGACTGGTGACACGATATAATGAATGTTACTCATTTGGGCCTTTAGGTCTTCTCTTTCAGTGGGCTTTTCGACCAAAACCATCTAGGCTTTCATGCCATTAATAAAGTAGTCCTTACAGCTATAAATATATAATAAATAAGTCATGAGGTACTTCTCATTCCTTGTCGAGAAGGATGATGTTTGACCCATAGAGTTACCATGATGTGTTTGTTGTTTCAAATTCATTATCCTCTCTAACTAATATAGATTATTATCATATAATATCATCAAATTCTCATAAAATTATTATAATATAACAATAATAATAAATTAAATTGTATATGTATGTATGTATCTATATTAATAACGCATTAATAATTTAAATCATTTTAACAACATATATTTTTTATTATAATAATATAATTATTATAACAGATTGTATATATCGTCACTTAATTTAATATTAATAACACATTAATAATGATTGTACTTGTTATATATATTTCATAACATAATAATGACTATAATCATGATGATAATAATAATAATAATATTCTTAACAATGACAAAACATACATATATATAATTATTGCTAATAATGATGATGGTGATAATAGATACATGTGTGTTATAGCATAATAGTAATAACACATAATTATACATATCTATAACAATTATAACACGCATGTGCATTAAAACATAATTTTAATCATTATAATTTCCATCACATATGTATCACATCTGTGTATATATCACTTTATGAATACAATACTTTAGCAATATCACAATATACAAAAATTAATTAATAACCATATCACTACCAATAAGAAAAACTAGTACACTTAAATTGGTAAATGATGACATAAAATTATCTATAATCCATAACATTAAATTCATATTGTATACTAATTACAAATCATTAATAGTTATATATATCTTCCCTTTATTAAAAAATGATATAATTTAATAATATTTATTTAACAATAAAAAAACCCCACATATATTTCATACAAATAAGTGAAATTTATCATTCTTTAATAATATTAAAGAAATAATAAACTCATTAATTACCTAAATAGAAAACTAAAAACAAAATAATTCACTTTGATCTATCGAAAACCTAACCCCCCACCACTGGGGGCCTAGTGGTCGTCATAAACTATCATGCCCAAAGGAAACCTCATTGGGTACTCGGTGCACCCCTACTAGGTACTTGGTGGCCTTTATAGTTTAAAAATCCATGCCACCCTCCCCCTGGAACCATCAACCAAACCACTGAACCTCCAACAAAACCTCTAAACATTTACAAAAAACAATACTCAAATTTGGAATATATATCTAATAATCAACGAATTAAATGAACATGTGTTATCACTATCTAAATTTCTAGTTTAAATAAATATTTAAGCTTTTATCTTTATAGAAAGGAAATGAGTCACTCCAAACTCCCCACAACATGAATTCTTGTCCGTAAAAGTCCAACCCATTTATTACTCAAGAATTTATACATATCTTGACCTCAAATCCACAACTCAAAATCCATACATTATCCTAAGGTATTTTCCAGGCCTCCAATACATAGCTCCCAAAATCAAGACATACCACTAAATACACAAGGTTTAAATACCACTATATCAAACACGGATACCTAAAGGTCCTAGAATACTCAAAATTTATTTGATTCTAATCTCATGGTTCTCCCCACTATACAAATTCACTAAGGTTTTTCTTAGTGTTTCCACTAGAGTTTTTACCAAATACTTTCATTATTTAAAACCATTTTACTCAAAGCATCATTTAATTTTATAAATATCATATTAAATTTATTTTCAAAAACCCTCTTTCCAATAAAAATACTACTATAAAACAATTTTATTTACTTTTATTAACATATTAACAGTTTACTAACAATTTAATTATCAAATCCATAAATCAAAACTAACAATGAAACATTATAAAAATCAAATAAATATCACATCTCACTCACCTCTATCCTCCCTTCACAAAAGTAATCCCTTTTAATTTGATTAATGGTATAAAAAAATATAAAAAAGGCATCTCATTGAAAATATGTTTTGAAATATAACACCAAATATAGAGAAAGTATTGACATTCTTTATTAGGCGTCATAGTTATAAAATATGTTTAGTAGAGAGACTCTAGCAGAAATTATAGTATTAATAATAATAATAATAATAAACAAGAATATGTGAGTGAATTTCATTAATTAAATCACATCTAATAAGGTAATCTATAAAACAGTTAGTACCTAATTAGTTTTATTTTGATTATTGTGGTACATTCATATATATAAATCATAGTATCAAATATGCACAAGCCCTATGTGTCACTAGATAGACGATGCATGTACCGATGCAGAATTTAGCTCCTTGTTGAACCCTATTAGGATTTCTGAGTTTCATTATATCGTAGTGATGATATTTACATAAAATTATCATGCAAACCAATTATGACTACTCAATAATTGTACATTCCCTTATAGCTCAAGATTCCAACATAAAAAGGTTAATCATTCCTCTTTATGGGTTACTTATTAAGTCCTGAATATTCCCATCTCCAATCTATAAAAATTCCCAAAACCCCAAATATAACTCTAATACCACTTCTGACAACACTAACATGAAGACCCAAACAGTACCCAAATCAGTTCATCACCAACCCCAAGGGCATTCCCCGATCTCCAAGGTTTGAAAACCATCACCAAGGGTCCTAATTTATCATTAGGGAATTATTTACCCTCTTTGACTTATATTATCAATCACTTTTTGATTCTACCAAAAATCTAGGATGCCTATCCATATATTGGACATTCCTAAAAATAAAACATACAACCTATTTACTATTTGGAATAACAGGTACTGTGTTAATACATGGAATAATAATACTAAAATGTAACAACTCTCTATATGAATGAAACCAGTATGAAACATGATATATAGTAAATAGAAAAAAATAGTCCATAAATATCAATGCATCCAAACAGAGCATAAAAAATAAAACAAAAAGAAATATGTGATATGCAAAATGAAACCTCAAACCAACATGCCACCAACTCTAGCACTATAGTGGATATTGAACGTACTACTTCGACATAAATGTCCAACAAACATGTAAAATATCAAAGCAACACAAAATACGTTAGCATTTTCCTAAAATAAAAATGATGAGTTACAACCCAAAAAAGTTTCGGTGTGGAGTATGAGAACATAGGCTTAGTAAATAACACCTAATAGGGTATCAAATTTCATAAAATAATCAGTTTCGTGATAGAAAATGTGTCTACACATTTATATATTAGTGATAAAATCGTTTTTCATAAATGATGGTCAAAATAAGGAATAAACCATCAATAAAATGAACTGCATATTTGTCACAACCATTATAGGTAACTCTCTATATCAAGAGGATTCATACCTAGGTTTACCTGCTTCAAGACTGACCGGGGAATATGAGGAAATGGATATAGAGCAGTCAGATTTTTACTAAGCAATCATTGTGAAATACCCATCCTAGGGGGAATATAGTTTGTGTATACCAAGGAAAAGAAATCTCAGAGCCTGTCCCAAAGGAAAGGGAAAATTTTATACAAAGTCAGTCAAATCTTGTATCGCATCCCAATTATAACAACCTTCCCACCAATGGCCATGATACCGACTTAAGAAATCTATAACAAGAATATATCCCCCTTTCACATGCTTAATATATCAAGTAAATAATATATGAATGTATTCACCACTAAACATAATAAAAATATACTAGATGGGAATCCCAAACATTGTGTAAGATTTAAATTAATACTAATTTATTATGCCAATGAGGAATAAGCATAACGTGTTAATTAATTTATTAATAATAATATAAACATTCAATAAGTATAACATGTTCAAGAGTTTATTAAGGATAACACAAATATAGAATAAAGAATAATATAATCATGGGATGCTACTTTAATATTGCAATGAGACATATTATGATCAATCCAAAGAGTTTTTGAGCCATAGTGTAAGAATTAATTAAGGAGTATATGTGAAAATCCAAATAAGGCATTAAACATGGAATAAGCATGATCATGAACTGTGACTCGATAAAGACTAAATTATGGGATTAATGGTTCTGTTCAAGAACTGTATACACATTCTTTATTATGATAAGCATCACCAATGTTTCTCCAAATTAATGTTTTGTTTAAATACCAATTTTATGCTCAATACTTTATCAATCTAAATTTTAACTGGTATTTAAAAAGAAAGATCGGTTGAAGAATTATATATATATATATATATATTTTATCACCCCTTGACGTAATGCTTTACCATCTAAAGAAAAACACAACCCTTAAAAACCCGAGTTGAAGCAACAGAATTCGAAAATCCCTTCACAACAAGAGGGCCACAAAAGCGAATCATACCTAACAGCCCATGTTTTCTGGGTTCTTCCGGATGGAATCTTTGTTTGGAAAGTCAATTTTTCTTTCATAAAACTCCGGTGGATGTCTTCACAGGGAGGCAATAGGTTGATGTTAAGGCCATTGAAGCTTTGGGGGAACATCAGAAGCAGCCACCCAACAAAATAGCTTCAATTTCTCCGTCAGATACAGGCGTTCGTTTGGGCTGGAGAGAAGCTTTTCCTCCCACGGATGCATTGGATGGAGAAATTGAAGGCCTGGGAGCATCACCAGCTGTTGTGGCCACTTCCAGGGGATGGGATGTAGAAGAATCAGAGGATTTCGCATGCCTCCGAGGGAATTTGATTCGATGTATCCTCTTCACTGCCTGCGCTCCGCCCATCCTCCGCTCTCTCGCTCGCTCGGGCAAGCCGGTCTTATTTTTAAATTCATTTCTGTACCAACATCACAATGTTAGAGTTTATAAAATTCATGTTTAATTTTAAAACCATTTCATATTTAATATTTTGATAAATCAAAGCACCACACTAGTGTTTACAAAATAAATCATATTTTGATAAAAAAAATATACTTGTTGCTTTATAAATGTAGACATAACTAGTATTTATAGAGTTAAGGTTGGTCTTAAAAAAGTATTTTTTTTTTACTAATCACTTTATCTAAACACTACATTTATATTGATGAAACCATGGGTTTTGGTTTAGAGACCTATCTTATGCTCGGTAAATTGTGTCAAAGTAAGTAAATTTAATGTTTAAGCACTAAGTTATTGGAATTGAACCCAAAAAATGTTCAGCACGTAGGGAATTAAAGAATGTTTACACCATTAAAATTGTTCTTACAAACCAATTCATACTAATTATGTTTTTATATGACAACTTAATTTAGTTGTTATTAATCAACTTATTTCTTGACCCAATTTCAAAATATAAATAATTATACTCAACTATTTACCAATTAAGCTAATTGACATGGGTTTAACATATCCAAACAAACCTCTTATTTATACCTCATAACCATGTTCACATTTAATTAGTCTCTCTGAATTTAATTTATGTACAAGGAAATTTTTAAATAATCCAAATAAATAAGACATAGTATCAAGTTTATGGAAAGTAGTGAATGGACAAACTGATTTAATAAGTTATCTAAGATAACCAAGCCTTACCAATAGTAAAAATTAAACATATTGGTATAACTTATAAAAAATCTATAATAATTTCATGCGAAAAACATTTAATTCATTTAATAAGTTATCCTAGAAAAACCCACCATTTATACTATATAAAAATAAGATGTAAATTTTGTTAAAATTTTAGAAAATCCATTACATTATAAGAACCCAATTTTTTCTATGAAGAATGGAATTTTTTTATTTGCATTTAATTCTTTGATATTATACTAATGGGAGTTCCTAGTGGGGTCATAGAGGATACAGAGGTCTCTGGGGATTGTACAGAGCTCGGATCCCGAGAATTAAAAGGAGGAAGTCAGGCTACATGATTAGTGGAAATAATGTCGTTGAGTCTGCACTGTTAGATCAAATAATGCGGGGTAGTCTAGTGAATTGTTCAGGGCCACACTGTTTTATGAAACTGTCCTTCCAAACACACATGTCTGTGCATTTGCTGCATACTTTTTATCAAAGGAAAAGCACATGGCCAGTGCACCATTTTTCTAGCCATGCACTATGATCGTGCAAGATGGGTACCTCGGTAGTGAGTCTCGCATGGTTGGAGCACGGTTTGGCCAATCGTGTGACCCCTTAAAGTTGGTTAAAATGACCATTTTCCCCATAAGAACCTTATAAGCCTCCATATATTTTCTTTATCCTCCAACACACAACTGCCCCTTGATTTGGATCTCTCCCTTGAAGCTCCTCCAATACATGGCGATATCTCTCCCATCTGGACTCAAATCAAGTCGTTGTTGGTCTCATTGGATCTGTACTGGTATGTTCTCTATTCCTCTTGCACCTTTCATCATTTTCTTCCTATTAATGAAGTTATATTGTTGCGAGCTCATATGCCCTATTTTTTGGGTGTCTGTATATTTGATCGATATCCTCCATTCTAGCCCAGATTAAAGGCCAACTGCATATGAGGAGTCAACTAACAAGATGAGGTAGGTGGTCTCATGCTTTTCCCTCAAAGTCTTGCTATTTATATATTATGTTTTTATGTCACATGCTGGTTCTTCCGGTTTATTCTTATAAATTTATTTTTTTTAAATTAAATGAATGAGTTGGACCTAGATGACCCATGAGACCCTTTGAGGTGTAATTAACGATCAAGGACCTGAAATTCTACCCACCCCTTGGGTGCGTTGTTAGACGAGATTAAACCACCATGGGTTGAAAATGCATTTGATTCACCTGTTGAGGTGTGTCCCTTTTACCCTTGCCTTGGGGATATTAAATGAATTGATTGAATTGTAAATTGAATTGAATAAGACAGGGAATGGAAGACCATGTTTCAATGCCTTTTTCCATTGTCCTCCTTGCTTAGTCTTGAGACGTTCTTTATATCCAAATGACTAATTAAGATAAATGCGAGGATTCATGGGATGATAGGCCTTCTAAGCTTGTACTTTGATTTAAGCCACTTTTTGAGGTGAGTATAATTGATTATATAATTGTTATGGCCAATTGAATTTTAATGTGAACCAAAATGGTATAGTTAGTATCTGGGCCCTCAACTATTCATATTTCCTTACCAAGAGTGAGGGGTGGGTTCCAACATAGGATCACCATAAATAGACTCTTCAATATTGTTTTATTAAATGTGATGCAAATGATTATTATTCACCTTGGGTGGAACATGGGTTCTCTTATGAATGTCATGGATGGAATCATTTGGAATCTATCTTGTTTACTCACAAGTGAAACTTGCACTCCTCTATGGACTACCATGGACGAACTCAAAGGGAAAACTATTATTATGCCATAAGTGATACCTGGAATCCTTTATGGACTACCGAAGATGAACTCAGGGGGAATTATTATATATTCCATGATTGACATTTGGGCACCCATTATGGACCGCCAAGGATGAACTTAGAGGGCGGTGACTTTATACCACACCTAAAGCAATACAAGTGTTCCCTTGAGGAATGCCTAAGATGGGATTGTATGGTTTTTGGTTCATGATATACCTAGAGTGACACCTGGGTTACAAATTATGAACACCAAGGATGTGCTCAGGCTTCCTTTGAATTAAAAAATGAGTCAATTATATGGCGCATCTTCCAAGACAAAGCACAGCTTGGATTCAGTTGGAGCCTTACATTTTACTGATTGCCTTATTATACAAATAATTTTTGATATGATACATGGGGGATGCTTGGGACATGATCCAGGTCCCAAGACTTCATTATAAATTAAATAATTATTAAATGATTTCTCAAAGTTAGCATGGATTTGGCCAAAACGTGTAGTAGAGGACGGTTGTTCCATGGGAACCCAGACCAATGTGGGTAATCCATATACCACACTTCATTTAAAGCTATTATTGTTACCTACACACTATTTATTATATATTCACAGACTGGATGGAATTAGACACCATTGGTGGTGGCCTGCTGATTTTATCTCACGCCCTCCTAAGGATGCCTTTTCGGTACCCGTACAAACATCATCAATGCAGGCAAGGAAAATTTTAAGAGCTAGGTTTTCGATACTTAACTGATTATATATTGGGAGTGGGGATCATAGGACCATACTATGGATAATGATTCTATCTGGAGATAGTCATTTTGGTCATTTCTCTTGTTTTGGTATAACTGTATGTATGTGTACCTTCTTCTATGTCTCACTATTTCTTCATTTTGATAGCATTCCATGATCATGACTTTATATATAACATTGATGGATATGATTACCTGGTTATTATATAATGGATGTTTACTCTTTTTCTATTCGGTTTTATTTATGCTTATGCCATTGACTAATGTAATTATACAACAATTCTATAATCTATTCATGAGGGTTTATTCTCCCCATTGTTTCACCATAAACCCTCACTGCTAGTCGGCAGTCTCAGGCATACAGGGAGGTGTGCCTGAGGTCATGTGGAAAACTAGGTTCGATTAATATTTATTAAACTAGGTAAGTGAATTCACATACATCCTATAAAGAACAAAATTAATGTATCATGTATATTTGAGATCACTTACTAATTAAATCATTAGTGGGATCATGCAAAATCGAAAGCTATCTCATAGAATCAAAATATTAAATAAATCTATTCTATAAATAAAAAATCACAAATAATAAAAACTATATAATTAAATGGGTCCTAAAGTTAATTAGAAATACTCCTCGACCCTTTATAAAATATATTAAACAATGAAAAATAAATATCCCTAAAAATAACAAACCTAAAATTCTCAATTTTTAAAAAATAATAATGGTCCCAAAATGAGTTTGAAGTTCCCTTGTAATTCTTGAATAATTTTTATTTATTTTCAATCCTATATTGAATACTTTTTAAGATACCTGAGAAATATTTTTTAGTTCTTTGATAATGTTTTGGAAGTTTTATAGAACACCTAAGATCATTTGAAGTGGTTTCGAGTTTATTTGAAGTAATTTTGGAATTACAGTTCTAGAAATGATTTTTTGGAAAATGAAAAATAATGATATCCTATATATAAATAATTTTATAGTGAAAAAGAGAATTTATCTATATGAAAGAGAATTGTAACCCTTATAAGAGAACTACTCTACACAAAATAATCTTGAGTGAGCCAAAATTTAGCTATGGTAAAATTAACATGTGGTATTACATTTCAATAGGACATAAGACATTTCATTTACATAGAGGATATTTGAACCAGTCATAAGTGATTTGAAAATGGGCAAATGGAATTTTTCTTATGTTCATGTATTTTTTTGTGCCCATAAGATAATTTATCTATATGTAGGGAGTTTTATGTCTCATAAAATAAATTGACTATGTGTAGTAGATTTGAGGTGACCATATGATATTTTGATAAAATTATGTTATTCAAACATAGAGATATTTTATGAATAAAAATTGATCACTAAATCCGATGATGATTTGTTGTTGTGTATTTTGAAAATATCATAGGATCATTCAACAAATGATATTATTTTTTAATTTCAAGGAAGAGAAAATGGGGATTTTATGATAAATATCTTAACTAAATATCCTAATGATTTTAAATTCAAATATTTGAAAATTTTATTCATTGTTGTTAATGCTATTTTTTGTGAGACTTTCACCGATAATGTTGATGCAATCAAAAAGGAAATATTTTAGAAAATTTATTTTTAAAATAATATTCTCATTCATTGCATGCATATTATTATAAAAATTTTATAATAAAACAATTTTCAAAAATTCTAGAGGAAGAAGACCATTCTCATTTAAACATGTTGTCATGAATAATGAGATCATCCTGAAGGTTTATATGGTGAAGCCATTGTTTGTGTTGTTATACTAATATTATCTTGGAAGTCATGGTTATCCTAGAGGTAGATATTATCATTGATACTAGTTAATTTGGATGCATTTTAAATATCTGATTCACATTCAAGAGAAATGGGGATTTCATAGAATATCGATGGTATAATTAAAAATAATGCTACACATTATTCTTGATGGAATTGGTTGAAACCTTCCCATGAATAGAATTGGATAATTTTTTATCAATATTTATGTTCTAGTTCTTGGAATTTTTAATCATTCAAAATTATAGTTATAATAAAATGTATGTCTCAACCAAAGGTTGATCATGGTGATAAGTGGAAAATCACATCAAGTTCGAACCCTATAAAAATATGATGAGTAATTATTTTATTTAATATTTGTTTATATGGGTGTGTAACATTATCTAGTTATTGATTGATAACATTAACATGTTACAATGGTTAAATTATAAATCAATAATATTCAGAAAAAAATAGTACCAATGATTCACACACCCACCCACTCAGAGGTTTCCTATCTATTCTGGGATATTCAAGTGGTATCTACTCATATAATGTTTATTATGAAGAATCATAATTATGTGAATAGTATAGGGGTTCCCTTTTTCAATTAATGGAATTTTCATGGGTGGAAGAATAAATTCAATCATATCTTATGTCCTAAGGAATGGAAGTAAGTGATGTTATCACTGTGGATTATCTATCAATTACAAGAGATGGTATTATTAATTTTATATAAAAGAAGGATTTTAAGATACATGGGAAAGTAAGAAATGTTTTACTATCATATTTTTTTAAAAAATGTTTTACCAAAGTGTGACCAGACTACAGACACCTAAGAAAATATGGGATAAAATGGAAAATATGTATGAAGGAAACATCAAGATCAAGAATCTTAACTGATAATCTGGAGGGAAAATTGGAACATTTAATAATTGATGAAGATGATATGGTTAATTACTATTTAAAAAGTGTAAATGAGATAGTTATCTATATTATGGGCTTTGGGGAAAAATTAATGATTTAACTATAGTCCAAAAATCAATTAGTAACTTCCTAGATATTTTTTTCCCTAATACATCAGCTTTGGAATAAATTCAATATATATCTCTTGACGAGCTGTATAATAGTCTCCTAAATTATGAGATGATAAAGGAGATAGTTTTCCAGAAAAAGGAAATTGAATAAATCTTTTTTCAATGATTTGAAAAAACTAATTATTAATTGGTAAGAAATGTTTAATCCCCCAAGTTATTTAGATGAATATATTGATAGTGATAAGAATCAAAATAATCTGATTTATCTCTTATACAAAATTCACAAAATGGGAAAAGTTAAATATAAATATAATATTAAACTTAGATGTTTTAGATATGTTGGAGTTGTATAATTTTCTATATATTTTGTTAATAAATAGAAATTTATTGAGTTAGATGTCGGTGAAGAAGAATAAAAACCAAAATGGAAGTCAAAAGTGAAATTTTCTAAAAACTATATGAAATTTGATTAATGTAAAAATAATTAGAATGAAAAAAGATAATCATGTTAAGTAAAGAGGAGGAAGACATATCTTCTTAAAGTGGTGATTTAGAGGTGGAATCTGTGAGAACTACTATTATGGAACATGTTAAAATTAAAAAAATGAGAAGAAGTAAATGAAACCTACATAATTCACATGTTGAGGACAAAACCTAAAGCCTACCATTAAAAGAATATCTGACTCAATAAGGAAGTTAAAAATTTCAAGATGGAATTTGATAGGCTAAAGAAAGTTAAAGGTGAGTTTCACAGAAATGAGAGTGAGTATATTGAGGAGATCAAACCACTCAAAGTTAAATTTACTAAGCATGAGAGAATAATTTAAGGATCAAAGAGGAATATTGATTGTCAAGAATAAAAATACAATTAATCCAAATAAAGGTGTATTAAAGATGAAAATACCCTTGTAAAAATAACGGTTAACTTTTAAAAATATTTTTACTCTATGGATGATTCATCAAAATATATTGAGAATCCTTTTGCATCGACTCAGGTAAAATCTACACCTATTAAATCTTTTTTTTTTATTTTTTACATTCTAACAGTTCAATCCTCATAATAAATTCGTAGAAGACATGGGTTGATATAAACCCCCAGATGGAGTCCACTATAGTTACGGTGGTTGAGTGTGATCATAAGAATCCATGATCTTCAAAATGTATGCAAAATAAGACTGGTTATATAGCAAAACAACAATTAGATATTCTAAGAAAAACTCAACAATTTTATGAAAGATCATACTTTAGGATTTATTGTATGTGTTTTGAATAATATGGGAATAAATCCTATATTTTATGGAATAATATATCTCTCCATTGGAATAAAATAAGTTTATAGTTTATGTGGATCTACTCTGAAAGTAGAAGTAGTAGATATAGTTGGAAGAAATCAGAATATAAAAAACAAATAAGTGTAACTCTTAAAAATATATTTGAGTATCTTGAAGAAATATATGGAAGGTGTGAACAAAAAGGTCACTATGAATATGTGTGTATGATTATTATTTAAAGGAAAAACCAATAGATTTCAAAAGTATTGGAGGCATCAAACAGAAGTAAGAATAAAAAATATTTAATAATTATGGTGGATCTAAAGGATAATAAGAGGAGTTAGCCTTGAATCCTAGATAGTGGCTACTCATCACACATGAATGAAGATAACAAGATCTTGAGATGAATTAAACAATATTATAGGGATTATATGACTTTAATAATTTAATTTCATTAAAAATAAAGGGATTATGTTCAGTTGCGATTGAACATAATAGATAATATTCATAAGAGGTTTTATTTGTTATTGGGATAAAGAACAACCTATTGAGTTTGAGTTAATTATTTAATGAGGGTAAGGATTTGATATATAGTAATAAAAATATTTTAATCAATAGAGTGGAATATGGAAAAACTATCACAATAAGAGAAAGTTCTATTGTATTTTTTTTTCAGATTAGAGATACAAGTAAGTTCAACTATCTTGGTAGTTTGAAATAAAATCATCATTGGAAAATAAGACATAGACACATTGGTCAAAATAATATAACTATGATCTCTAAAGAAAATTTGGTGAGAGATCATCCCAATTTAATTGAGAGAGAGTTCATAGTTTCTAAAACCTATCAAAAAGGGAATATGGTTAAAGGGTGACATAAGACATGGTCGACGAAACCTTTGAATTTATTTCACTTAGCATTTTGTGGGGCCCTGAGAAGAAAAATATAGAAAATGTGAACTATAATTTATCAAATTAATTAATGACTATAAAATAATGAAAAAATTATTAATTATAAATAAAAAATCATGGGTAGTGGATATTTTTAAGATTTATATAAGGTAAATTGAAATTAAACTTTAAATTCACATCAATAAGTTGAGAAGTCATAATGTTTTGGAGCATGTTGGTAGTGAACTTGAGTCTAAACTTGGTAATTATGGGATTAAACATCACTATAGATCCCCTTAAAAACCCCAAAAAACGGTGTTTCTACGATAATGAATATAACCATCATGGATATTGGTATAACCGTGATTAATAAGTTTGAGAGATTAATATTCTTTTGGGGAGAAGTTGTGTACACTATCGCACGCATTCAAAATCGATTATTTCTATGATAAAACTTAAATCTGGCCTAATTTGAGATGTAAAATAACAAGAATAAAAAAATGAGTTACTTTAGAGTCTTTATAATCCATTTCATCATAAAAATTAATGACTCAAATCAAGGAAATTAAATGTGAGAGTTTTGGAAGGTATCTTTATTGGGAACGTATCTAATGGGAAATGTTATAGATACTAGAAAAAACAACACTTGGTGGGTGGGTTTTATAATGTCAAGATCATTTAAAACCAATCCATAAGTAGTTTTATATATGTAAAAGTTATTTTTAGAAATTTATGGATCCTGTAAAATGATTTTTGAGAAGAATAATGTGAAATATATTGAGGTTGAACCAAGAGCAGTAAATAATGAATTAGATAAAAACACTGATGAGAAAAATATGGTTGATAATGAAGAAAATATAAAAAACATAAATAATCATGTGCATTTATAAAATTTTATTAGGGATTATTAAGTACAATTTTAGACAAGAAAACAAAAACATGTTAGAGATCATATATCCCAAATCTCTCATGTTGAGCCATATCTGTTGCTAAATCCTTTCAGTATAAAGAGTGGATTCAAGGTATGAATGAGGATCTAATTTATATTGAGATGATTTCCACTTGGGACCATATTACAAAAATTTGTATAGAAAAATTTTTAATAAATAAATTAGGTATTCAGGAATAAATTAAATGGTCAGAGCATATTGGTTATGAACAAATCTATATTTTTTTAAAACGGTACTCTCAAGTAAAAGGTTTTGAATTTGAAGAGATCATTACTAAAATTGCACAGTTCGAAACTATTAGGATACAATTTATTGTGACAAAATACACATAGTGTATAATTTATCAAATGGATTTCAAATATTATTTTTAAAATAGTGATCTTGAAGAAGAGTTAAACATTGATAAGCCTAATGGTTTTGTTCATGATAATTATAATATAAGAATATACAAACTGGAGATGATTTTTATTGTTTAAAATAGACCCCAAGGTCTGATTATTCATGTTTTTATAGCGACATGAAGGATATAAAACTCATCAAAGTTAAAGTGTACAATGGCCTATATATCAAACAAATGAATACAAGTTCACATATTGTAGTTTTATTTGTTGATAATATCATTTTAATAGGTGTTCATGAGAATGCTTTTAAATAATTTTCTAATCAAATGAATTGAAAATTGGAGGTGTTCATTCTAAGAGAGATGATATATTTCATGGGGCTATAAGTTATGAAATGTGAAAATTATATTTTCTTATAAAAAATAATTATTCTAGATAGTTAATGAATTTTGAAATAAAATAATCAAAGATAGTATCTACACCCATACAAGCGGTACTTAAGTTTTCTAAAGATGTTGAAGGTGAGAGACTAAACTAAATATAATTCAACATATTATATGGAATCAATTTTTATCACATAGGTATGGAACCATATATAGTATAGTTTTTTATTCTTTGTGATATATGTAAAATTTACCCAAATGAGTTACATCTAATGAATACTAATAGGATCATTAGATATGTTAAAGGAACTATGAATTTTTTACTTATTTATAATAATGAAATTGATATAAATATGTCTTGATTAATAGATCATGATTGAGAAATGAATTTTTATGATATAAGATCCACTTAACATTGAATTGTTCTCTTGGGATATAGTTGTGTGAAGTAGCACTGAAATGAATAGAACTCATCAAAACTAAGTGATCAAGATACTGAATATGTTTTCGATAAAAGTTATTACACTTAAATAGTTTGGATACAAGATAAATTGGATGATTTGAAGGTTAAAGTTGAGAAACCTATTAGAATTCTATTGTATATTCATAGTGGTATAGAAATTTCTAAAAATACTATAAAACACTCAACGTACAAGAATATTATTCTCATATTTCACTTTATTATGGAGAAGGATTAATATCAAGACCCAAATTTCAAATTTATTATAACCCAATATCAATTGGAATATATATTCAGAAATAATATCCCTAATGATAAATTTGATATCTTGAGGATGAACATGTATGTTAATCCCCTCTTAAATCATTAATAAGCTTAGGTAGGGTCCCACCAATCATCCTTGTATTATCTTTCCAAAGGGGTATAAGTAAGTTCAAAACTCATTTCTTTACCCCTAGTTTGTGCACATTTATCCTTATATTTCTATATTTGTTTCATTATGAAAATGTGGAGTTTTTTTGAAGTGTTGAGTTCATGAATTTAGGGGGAGATAACTTTCTCACATGGATAAAATATTTCTTGTCAATGATTGATGGATTTCAATAAAAAACTACTATAATCTATAGTGTAGTGTCAAGATATCCTTCATTGAAAAATATATTTGATTTTTTGTTTCTTAAATGAATTTATGAGTTCGAAGATGATGTTGAGAAATAGTTTCATGGTTTTAAAACAATTAAAAACATTATATTAGAGGTTCCTTGAAATTGTTGAAGAAGCTTTATTTGTTTTCAACCCTATATATGCAACATGTTGAGTTTCTTAAGAAATGTGTTTTAGTTCTTGGATAATGTTTTAGAAGTGTTTCAGAAAAACTAAGATAATTTCAACTGGTTATGAGTTGATTTGAAAAAATTATGGAATTAATATTCTGGAAATGGTTTTTTGGAAAATTAAAAAATAAGTTATCCCCTATATAAGTATTTTTGACAGTGCATAATATAATTAATCTACGTGGAAAATAATTTTGGATGTTATAAGGGAGTTGTTATATGATTAATAAGTTTCAGTCAACATAATTTTGTTTTATGAAAAACTCACATGTGGTATGAAATTTTAAAAGTTCATAAGAAATTTCATTTACATGGGGGATACTTGAGCCAAACATAGGATATTTGGAAATAGGCAAAGGAATTTTTCTTATGCACGTGTATTTTGAGGTGTTGGTAGGATAATTTAACCCCATATAGGAAATTTGATGCCCTATAAGAAAATTTACCTCTTCTTATGATTTTTGAGGAGCCCATGTAATATTTCTCTAATTGTATGATATTCATAGTTAGGGGAATTTAAATAAAGAAAACTAGAGACTAAATCTAGTGATGCTTTGTTGTATCTGAATTTTTTAAATATTGTGGGATAAGTCAATAGCCATGATTTTATAATATTTTCAAGGAATATTATAAATGGTGATTTAATAAAAATTATCATAAAATAATCTCATGAATATTTAAAATTCAAATATTCAATAAAAATCTATGACATTAACCTTTAACAGGTGTTAAATTCTAGGAGAATAATTTTAAAAAATATTAGTACCACTGATTAACCCCACCCCCAATGGTATCCTATTTGTTATGACCTCTTTATATCTTTAGTATTACTCAAGGATTGGGGGTATTTTATGATTTTTGGAGTTTTAATAGTCCCCTCATTAAGTGAATTGTAAAAAAGGGACTATGATTTTATCTTAATCGAAACATTGTCAAAATAGAATTGTTATTTCAATGTGATTTGTATTACCCCCCTAAAACATAATTTTATCCTATAGTGTGGATTTTAGATATCCTTTACATTTAATAAATAATATGACTAGAGTGTTTAGATAATTCATTCAGTGGTTTTCTAAGTCTTTTCATGTTCTATTTATTGGAAACATGCTTATGGATGAGTTGGATGATCTTTGGAGTTGAGACAAAAAGTAAATAAATTATGTTTTGTTGAAATAAATGATAGTATAGAATCAAGGATGAATGTTTCACCATTAATGGATTTTTTATAATGAAGAATTTCACTCTAATATAATACCTCACCCCTTAACTGGGTTAGTTGTACCATAAAATAGTTAATAAGGCAAATATTCATGCCACATTCAAATACATTTTGTTATAAAATATGTCTTAGAGGGATTGTGGAGATATAATTACATTATGATAATTAGATGATGAAAAATCAAAGTTGCATTAGTTTTTAAGCCTAATGAATTAATATTTAATTGAAAATATTCACACCACAATGGGTTGATTCATGTTGTAGTGACTAGGCGGTAAGAATTTAGTGCTTCCTCGGATATGAGGAAAACAAGGTGTATCATAATAATGGAGTGGTATACACTTTGGAATATATTATATATATAAATATATAATTTAGTAGATAAAAAACTCAAACCTTGATGAAGGTATCAATGCTAAAATAGTGTTAATTTAGTTTTGGCATTCAATTTCTATATTTGATGGATGTGTCTATCATGCCATGAGAAAGGAGGTAACATGAAAAAAAATTCATGTTTTATAAATATAATGTTTATCACCTAAAAAAAAGTTTAGAAAATTATAATAAAAACATGAGTTATACTACCATTAATTCTAGGGAGAATTCTTAGGAGGGTTTAGCCAATATTAGAGGCGACTAATGAGAGATCGTATAAGGTAAAAATTATAGTGGCACTTATGTTTGAGAAAAAAATATTGATAAACCTTTTGAGACTTGTCATCCTTTCTTATACATGGGAGTTTGGGTCCACATCTCTACTCAATTACTCATTATTATTGATAAAAAATTAGAAACATGGGTAGAAGTATTGAAATTGTCACACACCATAGATTAGGCACTTGATAAGAAGAGTTAGTAAACCTTGTGTTTTTTAAAAGGTTGGGGCTGAAGCCTCATTTATTATTTAAAAGTAAAAAAAAGACCTATTTTAACTAGTTAGAGGGAGACCCATTACATATCCTAATGGCCTAGTGGGTATTTAGCCCATTATATGGCCCGCAGGCCCAAATTAATGGCCTGAGGCCCATTCTTTGAATAGTACTGCTACAGTACTCTGCCTGCTATAGTATTGCACAGTATCCACTGCCGCTACAGTGACCTGCCTCCGCTACAGTACCCGCCATTACTATAGTTCCACTACTACTACAGTACGCTACAATACTGCTATAGTCTGCGCCCAATGGGTTTTGAACCCCCATTTTCAGGTAGGATTATGAGGTGCTTACCACTAAGCCAAACCCCAACTACGTCAGTAAACCTTGTGTTTTCCTTTGTGTTGTGTATGTTATTTCTCACTACTTCTACAATCATTACATCATTATCTGTGATATCTATTTACACTAACTAATTATGAGAAATCATTTTTAGAGAGAATTTATTTTAGGTCAACCACTAATTAACCCCCCCCCAGCGGTGGTTTTCTCTCTCATAGTCCTATAATTTATTTTTCAGAGTGTTCTAGAAATGCTTCTAGGTATTCCCATGGATCTAAGTTTCTTTACACTACTTATAACTTTGATTAATTAGATCTATGGAATCTATGAATATCATTAAAAAAAGGAGTAACTATTTTCATTGAAAAGGGATTTCATATTTGGATAGAGATAATGGTTCTATATATTTTTTCATTCAACATGGGAATTCTTGATATTATCGAGAACTGTGTAAATCTAATGGAATTTTGGGAATTCAATGCATAATTGGAAAATAATAATAGTAAATCTAATGGGAGATTGTGAAATTCATTACTCTAATCCCTATTATATAAAAAACATACATGAGTTATGAGAACAAAATAATTAATGTTATATAGATTAAACATCATGATATCAATAAGGAGAAAAAAAAGTAAAAGACTCATGGTTACAAACATGTTGAAATCAATTCAAATATATCAACATGGGAGAAGATGAAATGGTGAATGAATTATTTATTTAGATGAAAAAATTTGATCCCAATTTGAATCTATAGATAAGTAATTAAATATGTTAAAATGGATAATAAAAAGATGATATTTTTAATGACCCTAGATTTCACTATATATTTTCTAAAAGTAAAAAACAATAATAATAGATTGTTATACACGTAAAACTGAACTAAAAAAATCTGAAACATATTAGAAGAAAATTATTCAGAAATTATAAGAGGAATAAAACCTATAGTAAATAAAAATATAGTAATCAATTAAAATTTCTTACATTTAGAGGACAATTAACTAAATTGATTTAATATTAAAAGGGATTGTTCTTTCTCAAATAAATGTTTAAAGTTTTAATAAATTAAATCAAAAACTTTTAAATTATTATCATGATAATATATGATATTAAAATATATGAACTATTATATTAACATTATTTAAATAATAAATTGGTATGGAATAATATCAATGACACTTAATGTTCAAAAAAAATATTTTTAATATAAGTTGTTTTCTTTATATTTTGAATATTTTTTTTAGAAAAACAAATTTATAAATTTTAAAATTAGAATTATTTAAAATGAATATCATTTTTAAATTTTAAAAGTAATATTTTAAATGAGTATGAATTTTTGGTATATTTCTAAAATAATTGATTTTTAGTGAATAGTAAAAAATACATTTTTACCGAAACCATAGAGTTTATGACTCTATCAAGAAATTAGAATAAAATAAAAACTTATAAAATATTTTCCATTATTAAATATTTTTCTAAGAAGTAAAAATATAATTTTTAAATACCATTCTAAATTTATAAAACCATTGTTTAACATTTTATGAACCTTGATAGTATTTTCCAATAAAATATTTTTTTATATTTTATTTTAATTAAATATTATTTCGGTAAAATTTGGTTTTATCTTTATTTTAAATCCACATAAATTTTATTTATTAAAATAAAAAAAAATATATGATTAAAATATAATTCATTGATAATTTTATCCCATACCTAAATTTTAAGCATAACAATACACATTTTCTAAAAAACTAGTTCTTACGCGTTACATGTCTTAATGATAAAATTCATTTTTAATACATATATAAATTTTATATGATAAAATTTATTTCATATTTATAATTAGGTTTTACAAATAATTTAATAAGGACCACTTTATTTGTAGACATAAAAATGAATTACATAGGTAAAACTATCCACCATGGTAAAAGAAAAAAAGGGTAAAATGGGATAACTAAAGCGGTAAAAATCCTAACATGTTAAAAATATATTTATAATTGAGTGTTTGAGGATTATATCAACCAAAAATCTTCACAAGGACATTATTTTACATTTTGGAGTCTTATTTATATGTGAAACATGTGATCTCTTTATATTAAGATGAAATATTTACAAGAATGTCATTCTCACCATTTATAAAATGGGCCTCTCACCACCCCTTCAAGACCACTCTCATATTTTTGATTTCACATGAAACTATTCCCTCATTAATTCCCAAAAATCAAATTTCACTTCATTTATCTTATTGTCACAATATTTGGTCCTAATTCCTCCATTTCCAAGGAGACCTCCAAAGGAAAACTCAAGTTCTCATCATAAGTTCTATTATTTACCTAATTTATTTTCATTTCTAGCTAGATTTTCCAAGAGTAATTTTTTATCATTCCTATATAATGAAATAAATATTGTTTTTATATTCAATATTATTATTATAAGGTTAAAATTATCAACTACCTTTCGCCTTTTATATTAAGAAAAATGAAAATAATATCATGGTTTACTATGAGAACATAATTAATAATAATTTATTATATAAATAAGTAAAAAATTATTTCATTTTTGTTCTATATTTTTATAAAATATATTAAAATCATTAATTATGATACAAACACACGTTCCTTAAAAATCTCCAAAACATAGTCTTCAATGAATTCATATTAAGGATCAAAAACAAAAATACCATAGAATTAAAATATAATAAGTTAAATAATTATAAAAATTGAAATCTAGCACCTTTTATGATCTAGGAATGATGAAATTTGGGATAAATATGAATAACAACATCACTATTACGAAACTACTTCAAAATGATATAGATTGCTCTCAACTGATATTGACAATAGAAAATAAAAAACTAATACACGTTTAGAGAATAATTATAAATGAAGTTTATAAAAGGATATAGATATGAAAAGGTTCTGAAATAGATGATTATGATAGTTATTTTTATTACATCATAGATTCAAGTGCTTTAGTGGATGCCAGGAATTAAGGTAAGGGGTTATTTGTCTCAAATTTAATTCCTTGAGACATATTTCATATAATGAACCATTGTATCTTTAATATGGTGTGATTACTACCTAATGAATTTATTTTACCAAGTTCATGTAATTAATGGGTATTTATATGTCCCCTAAAAAATACATTTCCCCTTGAATCATATTGTAGCTATCTAGAATTTTATCCATGGAATTTTTCTTCATATGTCATAAAACATATACATCCCATAGAGAACCCAATAATTTTTTTAATAAATTAATACTGATACATTAGTCATAAATTAAACCAATAATAATTAAAAATATATTAGTGGGACAATAAATAAAAAATAAAATAACAAGAATAGGAAAATTTGGATATGCTCGATCCACTAGAATGATCGCACTCATGAAAAATTCTATAGAAATAAAACATAATTTTAATAACGAAATATTCAATATGAAGTTTTATGTATAAATAATAATAATAAATATAATAATTGATGAAATAATTGGTATTTATAGAAATTAAGAAAACTATATCGTTGGAAAAATAACTTGACTATTGGAATACTAATTTAACCATTATGAATAGTAATCTTTCCATTATAATAGTAAACTCACCTATGAAAGTAAAAATAAAATTTAGGTATCTTATAAATGAAAATATTATATAAATATATCATGGTATATGTAAATAAATTTTTTAAAAATGATAAATTAAGTCTTAGTATTTTTGTAAAAGGTAAATGTTTATTTACAATTTTATAATTAATATAATAATTTAAAAGAAAATTTATTTCTTAAAATTGATTCATAAATTAATATTTTTTTATTATAACTATAATATATTTTTATGAGACCTTCATTAATTTTTCTAAGTGTCATAAAATTGATTAAAATAATAAAATGGGTATTTTTCAAAAAATGATGATTTTATTTATAAATTAAATTTCTCATATTTAGAAAATTATTTTAATAAAATGGATTCCACTTTTTAAATCTACACATTAAAAAAATTTAGGGTGTATTTTTGGTATTTTCCTAAAATAGTTGAATTTTTGGTGAATAGTGGAATATGGTAATTTATAGTATTTAACATTATAAGACAAATACATGAATTTTGAGTCATGGATGATGTAAGAACCCATCAGTTAGAACTCTCATAAACCATTTAATGTATTTATTTTTATGAATCATCATTATTGATATTCTTTAGGAAAAATAATAAACTAATGAATATAATAATACAAAATGCCCCTCTCCTCCCCCCTATAAACACCTCCACTCACCACCTCTTCTCCTAAAATATTATAAGCATTGTGGAATGTAAATATTCTACTCAATTAACTTACAAATAATCTTAACTATGTATAATGGATTTTGGTATCAATAAAATACCAATTTCATGTTTCTTAAGGGGTCTTTCAAAGAGGTGATATTCAAGAGGTAACTTTTTCAAGCCATCTCTTTTAATTTTATTTCCTCTTCTACCTTCCCCTCGCTTCCTTCATACATCAATAAATAATAAATCCACTATAATGTACGTATTGGAATTTTTTATTTCTAATCTAACATCTAGTTACCACCCCTTTTCTTATCTCCTCTAATTCCAATAAACAAAACCATTGTCTAAGTTATGGCGGTTTACCATCTCTGTAGATAATGATTTTTAATTTTCTATGAATTTATTAAAGGATGGTCATAAAACTATTATTATGGTTAAAATATATTTTCATATGAATATTATAACCTATTTAATGCTTTGGAAATAATTTATAAACATAATATTAAATAAAATGAAACTTTTGCGTGATGGTCGGAAAAACTGCCAAAATAAACTAAACACTTATCATTAATGTATTATCAAATGAATCATCCTATTACTGAAAAACCATTTGATATATGGTACCATTTAAATAGATTTAATTTCATTAATAACTTATAATTTCACTTCTTTAAAATTATTCATATTTGATATGAACTTCTATAATTATACACAAGTAAACCCACCATGAAACCATGCAAATGGATGCTCCCAGAATAACGAAATTGAACTCTATAATTCATCAAAATGGATAAAAATGAACTCAATAAAATTATAATAAGTAAAATAAATGTATAATATAATTTTAATTAGTTAATTAATTAATCTAATTTAATTATCCTTGACATTATGTGCAATAACTAATTCATAAAGGGGTTTTCACATTGGTTTTTATGTTTTTTCACATTGGTATTTAGGTGATGTGGTTATAGGGGATATAGTAAATAATGTATTTCATGTCGGATACTTAAAAATAAAATTATAAATAAGTTCTTCCATTTTTTTTTCATATCGGTTATTGGTTAACCAATGTGAAAAACACATTACCCACCATTTATCACATCGATTATTTTAAATAACAAACATGATAAATTGTTATTCACATCGGTTACTCAATAATTGATGTAGAAAACTATGTGTTATTTGTTTTTCACATCGTGTTTTCAATAACCGATGTGAAAAAACAATTTCAAACCCTTTATCATGTCAGTTATTAATATAACCGACGCGATAAATGGTTTTTCATGTCGATTATCCAATAAATTATTTAAAAACATGATTTTTTAAAAAAATATACATTGATTCATCTCCTCTGTCACGACCCAACCCTACCTGGGCTCGAGCCGCAACTACCCCAAGCCCGCCTCCATAGGCCAGGGTCTGCCGACAAGCACCGAAGGCTAAACAACTCGGGGAGCCCTTTAACTGAGTACCTGTAAACACACAGATGTAGCCAACTCAATGCATAAGTGCAGAGTAAAAAGAAAAGTAAAGTAAAGTGCCAAATGATATAAATAGACCACAAAAGATGCATCGACCTCTAAATAGTACAAAGTAAGTGTTGAAGGTAAAATGAAAAGAAAAGGGGCAAAACACGTGCACAACCATAAAAGTGTCATAACCCGGCAACAGGTAAACAAAAGTAAACAGCTGGGAGAGTCCCACACCTGGAACCTGACTACGACCACCATACGTGGTCCAAGTTCCCGAACTCCTAAGCTCCGCTGAAGTCATGACCAACCTGTTTGCCGTCTGCAAGGGAACACCAAGTGCGGGCAAATCCCAATAAGGGGTGAGTATAAAAATACTCAATAGGATGTCCCGAAGGCTCGAGGGAGTATCAAAGGAGGTATTGAATAGGTGAGCAGTAGATCGAACAGGGAAAAGTAAAGGAGTACAACCGAGAGTGTAGTAAAGAGTACAACTCAACCCAACAAGAGGAAGGAAGTAGACTCGTCCAAACACAAGGAGCTAGAAACAGTGAGAATATGAACTTCTCTTCGAGTCTTCGCTACCTATAGCAGGAGAGTAGACTCGTCCAACCACGAGAAGTTAGACACGAAAAGCACATGGCATACCCCGTGTTTCTTTGCCTCTCCTGGAAGCAGAGTAACCAAAACCCAAGAATTGGGTACTGGAACAAGGTATATACATATCCATATGATCAAAAAAGAAACCCGAAAAATATCATAAGGGGATCTCCATCTCATAGCTCAGCCCAAGAAAGTGAGTCACCAACAGTCTCAGAAGAAAACACTATCGATGCCCAGTATCCCACCCGTCTGCCCTGAACTGCAAGTCAAGGGGCTCAAATCACCACACCTTGACACTATCCGCTTTGGGTGGCACTGACTCGCCCGCACGGTTTTAGGTCGCATCTCAAGGAGGCATCTTGGTGGGGAAAGCGCCCTTCGTACTTGAGAGTACCGGGGAAAGTAAAATCACACCTCGTCACTCTCACACAGTTGAGAGGTCTTCTCAAAGTCAAAGCTATCACATCACTATCCCGTACAACCAAGGTTCCCGCTCCGGTAGTCATGGTGAAAAGCCACAGACTAGCCTAGTAGAAAGTACTGAGTCTAAAAGAAGTCATCGGGTAACCCACTGCCCAGTCTCTGCAGGAGGTTAAACCCAAAGAGGTTTTTAGGTAACCCACTGCCAAGTCTCTCTGCAGGGTAAACCCTAAGAGGTCATCGGGTAACCCACTGCCCAGTCTCTGCTAGAGGGTAAACCCTAAGAGGTATTCGGGTAACCCACTGCCCAGTCTATGCTGCAGGGTAAACCCTAAGAGGTCGTCGGGTAACCCACTACCCAGTCTCTACTGGAGGGTAAACCCTAAGAGGTTGTTGGGTAACCCACTGCCCAGTCTCTGCCGAAGGGTAAACCAGAAGAGGTCGTCGGGTAACCCACTTACCAGTCTCTACTGGAGGGTTGACCCTAAGAGGTCGTCAGGTAACCCACTGTCCAGTATCTGCTGGAGGGTACACCCTAATAAGTCAATGATCAACCCACTGCCTAGCCCCACTGGAGGGTAAACCCGAAGATGTCGATGAGCAACCCACTGCCCAGCCCCGCTGGAGGGTAAACCCGGAACTTCTATGACCATCCCTACTGGATGGTACAAAACTGGCCAATAGAACATGGAGTGGGTATCTCACAACCACCCAACTTCAGAACAATTCACCTAGTAGAGGTTCAGCACCCATGTAGTGTGGGTCACACCGATACCTGGAGCTCAACCTAGGGAAACAGATCACAGTAGATCGTGGAAGGAGGATATGATCTTGATACTCGGCTAGGTAATCTGTGCCTAGGCTCTCTGGGACTCCGTACCCTACTGGAAACAACCTCCTTGGTAGATGATCAATGCCCGCGTAAAGTATTGGTCACACTGAATCCACAATAACCCTACCAGGGAACACGAAGGTATGTGATACTGAAAGCCCACATGGCTGAAAGAAAAATGGGAACCCAAAAAACACCTCCGGTCACACCGTCATGAACAGAACCAGGGGAAACCACTCAAACCTGCTGGTTTAAACCATCATGAACAGAGGGACCCTCTATGTCACGAGAGATCAAAGGTGCATAAAGCAGAACATGACACGCAAAAGGGGCCCACACGACATGTGGACCTATATCATCTCCAACCCAAGTACACAAACATTATTAGGTACAAAATATAACATTTACCCCCAAGCATCCCCGTCTAATCCCAGAGTATACCACATCTCTAGCCCAAAGGCTATCATGCACATGACACCCAACGTCAGTGCGAAGGGTGAGAACATAATTTCACCAACCTTCTTTCTCCACGGCCCTAGAACGGCCATCCATATCTCTTTAAACATCAGCTTCACTCACACGGGAGTGAACACGATCACACTCCAAGGGTTCGCTTTTAAACACAGCAAGAAGAACCGCCACCAGAGCACCTTTCATGCTTCCACATTTAATGAGATCTCGAATGAGACTCTGCACATCCAAACGGATCGTACCGTTGTAATCCTCGTGGAAAAACATGCGAGATAGACTATTTACTCATCTCCAACAAACATCCGACGTAAAATTCATTCAATACTGCTTTACACCTAAACGACGTCTCGTGGTCCTGAGCATTGTTCCTAAAAAAAGTCGGGCGCATCACACCATTGTGATCCCCTTAGAAAGACACATCAAATTTACTACTTACTTGCATGGAACAGATGTCCGGAGAAGAAGATGGAATTTACCGTCAACACCCAAAACGACCCTCGTGGGGCCTGAACCACCATTCTGATTTATAGCAGGAGTATTACGACATTGAAATGCCCTTAGAAACAACTCAGAATCGACTACTCACACGCCCCGAATGGACGTCCGATGAAAAAGTTATAAAACAATGCTCACAGCTAAAAAGACGGGCCATGGGGACCATGCCTCAACTTAGGTTTCAATGCCTGAAACCACCCTGGAAAACTTCGTCTCGATGCCAGGGTCCCAATGCTGCTGACGATGCCCAAATCGGACTTCGGATGTGTCCGCACCGACCGAAAGAAGAATCTAGGAAAGAAAACGCTAAACCACTTAATGGAAGTGTCGCACCACCGAGCCCCCGTCTCAGGAATTAAAAATTCATGAGACCATCTCAAAACATTATTCTCGATCCAAGGAACGTGTCACCACAGATGGTACATGAATCTGACACCCTATTTAGGAGTTACGCCAGTTTAAACATCATCAGACGCAAGTGGGGGTGGACCGGACCGGTCCAGCCGGTCCACACCCCCTAGACCGGCCCAAGCCGGCCAGCCCGCGTCTCAGCCGGCTAAGCCGCCACAGCCCACGGTTCCCCTGTGCAGATCGTGATCCACCAATCTGGACCATCCTGGAGGCTGGTCTTCCTTCCACACAGGGACCCACAAAGGGCGGGTCCGCTGTCCGCTGGTTGTGGTCACTGACCCCGGTCTTCCGCGTCGTCGCGCCCAGCCGCCACGCTCAGCCTTGCCGTCCGTCGCCAGCCCCCCCCCACAGCCGACCGCTCGGCCGCCTCCCACTCACGTCGAGCCGCCATCCCGGACGCCCGTTGCCGACCGCCTCTCTGAAGCCGCCGCCGACCACCACTCCGGGCCACCGTCCGATGTCGCGTCGCCTGAGCCGAGCCGCTGTCGGACCGACCAAAACTGCCGGAAAACCACCCGAAAACCCCTAGAACTTCACGGACCGCTGCGGTCGCCTTGAGACTCGGATTTCGAATCCGAAAAATGCATCGAAAATCTTAGAACTAATCCTACACATATATGGTATTCTCTCAACAATATGAAGGAAATTTGATGAATATATATGAATTCAAAGAAGGTGCGTAAGTTTAAAATGAAATACGGACGATCCTACCATGTTGGGCGTAGCTCGGAGCTTCACCGTCGATTCGACAAAGCCGGTCACCACCTTGGGGATGAGAGGATAGAGGAAGGTTGGTGAGGGGCTCTCCTTGGTTGCTTGAGGCTTCTCTGCCAGAGAGAACAAGGGAAGGGGAGGGGTGAGTTTAGGTTTAAATAAAGAAAAACTAATTAAAATTTTAATTATTTTAAACCCCCAAATTAACCTGCATCCGAAACTCTTGAAGTGGTCTAGGTTAAGCCTCTCTAGGGTAAAAAACACCTCCATATTACAATGGAAGTCTCAGAATTTTAATCCGAGGCCCTGTTCAAAAGTTATAAAACTTAACTTCCGAGGCCGCTAAATTATGAAAATGCCCCTCGTGGAATTTTTCACAAGAGGCCCATGCCCGTGAAAATTACACCCCTCCTAGGATAAACGACACACTCCGGACTCAACGGTGTCCTCTTTTTTCTGATCCAAGTTACCATTTAGTATTTTTTCCATTTATTTGGCGTGCCCAGTGTGAACGCACTGAAAATTTAATTCCGCCCACACCAGGGCTCAGAATTGCACACCGTCTGAAGGCGCTGTTCTGGAATAACATCAAGAATATTCCAAAGTCTTTTATAGAAAAAACCGAGTTCTTAAATCATTCCCTCTTTCAATATTGTCGTCCCCAAAAGAAAAAACTAGGGGAACAACTAAGGGTATTAAGCCAACACCTGGCTCTCCAGTACCCAGAAGAATTCTTGCACAATTCTGTGTCACCGCACAGGGACCAAAGGATTTGGTCCATTTGTGTGGGGTCTGCCCTCGCCGATTACGTGTATAGGTGCACACACACTTCTTATCAGGTGAGTCACGTGGGAGACGTTATACACCCAAACGAGCCTTTTGGTTTAGGGCAAGGCGGTAGGGTCCTCGCCATCCCATCGCACAGTCTCAAATGGCCCGAAGGACCTCATGGGTAGCTCGCCTCCCCGATCACACCTCTACATTGAATGATGTGACTGGAATCACCATTTGGACCTGGTATAAAGCTAGGTGATTCCCTCCTTCATAATATCCATATGGTGAAACACCCAAGGATATCTGGTCATGCAAGATTTCACAGTCGATGTACCACGACCAAGACTCTCTTACACACTCGGAAGGCGATGGATTCACCACCATCGACTAAAGAGAAAGGTTCCACGCCTTCTATTCCACTAACACAGGGTTACACCGACACCCCGCATCACCCTGGTAACAACTCAAGCAAGGAGAAGGGAGAAAAATCATTTCACACACAGAGTCTAAAAATACTACTGCAAAAAGTAGAAGAGTCATAAAGAATACCTCTTATCACCTCATGATCTGTAGGATCATAAACATCCAAAGCTTGTGGGTATCCACGGTACCAACTGTTATCTCCCAGAGCCTGATGTGGACTGCCTGGTGGTGGTGGGAAGACCTTGTAAGGTCATCCCCCTACTTCCAACTCCTCCCGCTCCTCCGCTAGCACCACCTCTTTGGGGACTACTTCGATCATGGCGCTGCCTCCGTCGTGGTGGTGCACCTACTGCCTGCCCGATATTCTCAGCGTGCCTGGTCGGGCAGTCTCATGCCAGGTGACCTCACCCATCGCAATTATAGCACCGGCGCTCTCTGAGCTGCCCTGGTGCCCTCCGGCACCACTGTGGTGTATGGCCACATCTCCGAAACCAGTGGTGGGAAGTCCGCCTGCGTCGAGTTTCTATCAGCCGATGACCGCTAGCTGCGGCAGACGTCTCGGCTCTGTAGAGCCTGCCACCACCACCAACTGTAGAATGCGATAGAAATATCTCTGTCACCAGCGCCTGCTCTAGCACCCCAACATAAGTGGAAATTCCCATGGGTACTATGACAGCAAAAATCTCTCTGTGGAGACCCTACTCGAACTTCCGCGCTCGAAAGTTGCCGTTGTGAACTAGGTCCAGGAAAAAAGTGTGCATGGTCTGCGAAACTAGTCGGATACTCAGTCACCGTCATCCCTCCCTGATGAAATTGCAGGATCTCCTAGATCCAAATGAAGCGTAAGAATTAGGGGTAAAACTCCTCACGAAACAGCAGCTGAAAGTCACCCCCCGAAAGTGACGACTCATCGAGTAATTGAGTCACCAGACTCCACCAATGCCCAGTTGCTCCGTGGAAAATGCTGGCGGCCAAAGCCACCATCAGATCTTCCGGTGTTTGTGAAAGCCTGAAGAGGCAAACCACTATCTCGAGCCAAACCTCTACTGCATGAGGGTCTAGCTCACCACTGAACCTCAGAGGTCTCTAACACCAGAACTCGCGGAGCGTGCTCAACCTGCGCTCAATATTATCCTGCTCTGCTGGAGTTGTCTGCTGCTCACTAGGTGGGGGTGCTACTACCGGACCACCTAGAGAAAGGGGCTCGCATGATGGGTTCTGGACTGAGGCCTCGTAGCTCATAGGGTCATCTTCACAAACCAAAGCTAGTATCTTGGCTGGCTGTCTTTGCAGAGACATCCTTAATGTTATCAAAAAGTGTCGTGGTCAGATGAGCATATATGTATATATAACAATCACAAAAATGGGGAGATGACTCAAGAAGGATAATCAAAGAATCAATCCTATGTGACGCACAAACCAATTTTCCCTGTAACAGGTGTCTCAACAGGCCAAGTCGACAAGCGGGTTATCAGGGTCCTGGTGAATGGATACATTGGCCGCCGCACCATCACTGGATTCCCTGTCCTGAGAGCCACTCTCAAGACACATTGACATGGTTGACCTAGATCCCAACCAATTCCTTTTAGGGATGTCTGAACAATGTCACATGGAAAGAACCACCTTTGATACCACTTTTTCATGACCCGACCCTACCCGAGCTCGAGCCACAACTACTCCATGACCGCCTCCATAGGCCAGGGGATGGCGACAAGCACCGAAGGCTAAAAAACTCAGGGAGTCCTTTTCCTGAGTACCTGTACACACACATGCAACCCACTCAATGCAGAAGTGTAGAGTAAAAAGAAAAGTAAAGTAAAGTTCCAACTATTATAAACATACCACAAAAGGTGAATCGACCTCTAAATAGTACAAAGTAAGTGTTGAAGGTAAACTGAAAAGAAAAGGGGAAAAACACGCACCCAACCAGAAAGGTGCCACAACCCGGCAACAGGTAAACAAAATTAAACAACTGGGAGAGTCCCACACCTAGAACCCAACTACGACCACCGTTCGTGGTCCATGCTCCTGAACTCCTAAGCTCTGCTAAAGTCACGACCAACCTATCTGCCATCTGCAAGGGCACACCAAGTGCGGGAAAAGCCCAGGTAGGTGTGAGTATAAAAATACTCATTAGGATGCCTCGAAGGCTCGAGGGAGAATCAAAGGAGGTACTAAAGAGGTGAGCAGTAGATCGAACAGGGAAAAGTAAAGGATTACAACCGAGAGTGCAGTAAAGAGTACAGATCAACACAATAAGAGGAAGGAATTTGACTCGTCTAAACACAAGTAGATAGAAATAGTGACAAGATGAAATTATCATCAATTATTCATTACCTATAGCAGGAGAGTAGACTCATCCAACCACGACAATATAGACATGGAAATAACATGTCATACCCCACCTGTCTTTGCCTCTCTTGGAAGGAGAGTAACCAAAACCCAAGAAGTCGGTACTAGAACAAGGTATATACATATCTATATGCTCAAACAAGAAACCCGAACAACATCGTAAGGGGATCTCCATATCATAGCTTATCCCAAGAAAGTGAGTTTCTAACAGTCTCAAAAGTAAACACTATCGATGCCTAACATCCCACCAGTCTTCCCCGAACTACAAGTCAAGGGGTTCAAATCACCGCACCTTGACACTATCCGCTTTGGGTGGCACTGACTCGCCCACACGATTTTAAGTCGCGTCTCAAGGATGCGTCTTGGTGGAGAAAGCACCCCTCTTACTTGAGAGTACTGGGGAAAGTCAAAACACACCTCATCACTTTCACACGGTCGAGAAGTCTTCTCAAAGTCAAAGCCGTCACATCACTGACCCGTACAACCAAGGGTCCCGCTCCAGCAGTCATGGAGAAAAGCCATAGACTAGCCTAGTAGAAAGGACTGAGTCTGAAAGAAGTCATCAGGTAACCCACTGCCCAGTCTCTGCTAGAGGTTAAACCCTAAGAGGTCTTTGGGTAACCCACTGCCCAGTCTCTGCTGAAGGGTAAACCCTAAGAGGTCATCGAGTAACCCACTATCCAGTCTCTACTGAAGGGTAAATCCTAAGAGGTCATCGGGTAACCCACTACCCAGTCTCTACTGCAGGGTAAACCCTAAGAGGTCGTCGTGTAACCCACTACCCAGTCTCTACTGGAAGGTAAACCCTAAGAGGTCATCGGGAAACCCACTACCCAGTCTCTGCTGGAGGGTAAACCCTAAGAGGTCACTGGGTAACCCACTGCCCAGTCTCTGCTAGAGGGTAAACCCTAAGAGGTTGTTAGATAACCCACTGCCCAGTCTCTGCTGGAGGGTAAAACCTAAGAAGTCAATGAACAACCAACTGCCCAGCCCCGCTAGAGGGTAAACCCGAAGAATTCGATGAGCAACCCACTGCCTAGCCCTGCTGGAGGGTAAACCCAAAACTGCTCTGGCCATCCCTACTGGGTGGTACAACACTGGACAACAGAACACGGAGTAGGTATCACGCAACCACCCAACTTAAGAATAATTCATTTAGTAGAGGTTCAGCGCCCATGTAGTGTGGGTCACACTGATACCTGTAGTTCTGCCTAGGGAAACACGTCACGGTAGATCGCAGAAGAAGGATATGATTTCGATACTCTGCTAGGGAATCTGTTCCTAGGCTCTCTGGGGCTCCGTACCCTACTGGAAACAACCTCCTCGGTAGAGGATCAGTGCTTGCGTAAAGTATTGGTCACACTGAATCCACAATAACCCTACCAAGGAACATGAAGGGATGTGATACTGAAAGCCCACATGACTGAAGGAAAAAGGGGAACCCAAACAACTCCGCCGATCACACCGTCCAGAACAGAACCAGGGGAAACCACTCAACCCTGTTGGTTTAAACCATCATGAACAGAGGGACCCTCTATGTTGTGAGAGATCAAAGGTATGTAAAGTAGAACACGACATGCACAAGGGGCCTACATGACGTGTGACCCTATCTCATCTCCAACCCAAGTACACAAACATTATCGGGTACAAACTAAAACATGTACCCCCAAGAATCCCTGTATACTCCCAGAGTGTACCATATCTCTAGCCCAAAGGCTATCGTGAACATGACACCCAACATCAGTGCGAATGGTGAAAACATAATTTTTCCAACCTTCTTCATCCATAGCCCTAACACGATCATTCATATCTCTTCAAACATCAACTTCACTCACACGGGAGTGAACGCGATCACACGCCAAGGGTTCGCTTCCAAACACAGCAAGAAGAACCACCACTAGAGCACATTTCATGCTTCCTCATTTAATGAGATCTCGAATGAGACTCCGCACATCCAAACAGACCATACCATTGTTATACTCATGAAAAAACATCCAAGTTCGACTATTTACTCGTCTTCAATAGACATCCGACGTAACAGTCGTTCAACACTTCTTTACACCCAAACGACGTCCCGTGGTCCCAAGCCTCGGTCCCAAAAACAGTCGGGCGCATCTCACCATTGGGATCCCCTCGGAAAGACACGTCAAATTGACTACTTACTTGTATGGAAAAAATGTCCGGAGAAGAAGATGGAATTTACCGTCAACGCCCAAAACGACCTTCGTGGGGCCTGCACCACCGTGCTTAATTAGAGCGGGCGTATTTTCCATTACAATTCCCTCTGGAAAACACTCAGAATAGACTTCTCGCACGCCCCGAATGGACGTCCGATGAAAAAGTTACAAAATGCTGCTCATAGCTTAAAAGACGGGCCATGGAGCCCATGCCTCAACTCTTGTTTCAACATCTGAAATCACCCTGGAAAACTCTGTCTCGATGCTAGGGTCCCAACACTACTGATGGCACCAAAATTAGACTTCGGTTGTGCCCGCGCCGACCGAAAGAAGAATCTCGGAAAGAAAATGCTAAATCACTTAACGGACGTGTCACGCCACCAAGCTCATGTATCAGGAATTAAAAATTCTCGAGACCATCTCAAAAAGTTTTTCTTGATCCAAGGAATGCGTCGCCGTAGACGGTATGCGAATACGACACCCGGTTTAGGAGTTACACCAGTTTAAACGCCATCAGACGCAAGTGGGGGTGGACTGGACCAGTCCGACCATTCCACACCCCCTGGACCGGCCCAAGCCGGCCGGCCCGCGGCTCAGCCGGCTGAGCCCCCACGGCCCACGGTTCGCCCGCGCGGACCACTGTCCAACAATCTGGATAGGCCCAGAGGTCGGTCTTTCTTCCATGCGGGGACCCACAAAGGGAGGGTCTGCTGTCTGCCGGCCGGGGTCACTGACCCCGGTCTTCTGCATCGTCGCACCCCGCTGGCGCCCTGCCGCCGCGCTTGGCCTCGTCGTCTGCAGCCATGCCCCCCTCAGCCGACCGCCCGACCGCCTCCCGCTTGCGCCGAGCTTCCATCCCGGACGCCCGCAGCCGACTGCCTCGCTGAAGCTGCCGCCGACCATCGCTCTGAGCTGCTATCCGCTGCCACACCACCTAAGCTGAGCTGCTGCTGGACCGGCCAGAACCACCATAAAACCACCTGAAAACCCTCTGAACTTCATTGGACCACTACAGTCGCCTCGGGACTCGGATTTCGAATCCGAAAAATGCATCAGAAAGATTAGAACAAATCCTATGTATATATGGGCTTCTCTCGACAAGATAACAGCAATTAAATGCATATATATGAATTCAAATAAGGTGAGGAAGTTTAAAATGAAATACGCACGATCCTACCTTGTTGGGCGTAGCCCGGAGCTTCGTCGTCGATCCGCCGAAGCCGCGCACCACCTTGGGGAGGAGAGGTTGGAGGAGGGTTGGTGAGGGTATCTCCTTGGTTGCTTGAGGCTCCTCCTCTAGAGAGAAAAAGGGAAGGGGAGGGCTGAGTTTAGGTTTAAATAAAGAAAAACTAATTAAAATTTTAATTAATTTAAACCCCCAAATAAACCCGCATCCGAAACTCTCGACGAGGTCGAGGTTAAGCCTCCCCTAGGGTAAAAACCACCTCCCGAGAACAACAGCCATCTCAGAATTTTAATCCGAGGCCCCGTTAAAAAGTTATAAAACTCAACGTCCGAGGCCACTAAATTACGAAAACGCCCCTGGTGGCATTTTTCACAGGAGGCCCGCGCCCATGAAAATTACAACCCTCCTAGGGTAAAAGGCATGCTCCGGACTCAACGGTGCACTCAATTTTCTGATAAGAGTTATTGTTTAGGAGTTATTCTATTTATTTGGTGTGCCCAGTGTGAATGCACTGAAAATTTAATTCCGGCCACACCAGAGCTCGGAATCACACACCGTCTGAAGGATCTGCTCTGGAATAACATCAAGAATATTCCAAAGTATTTTATAGAAAAAATCAGGTTCTTACATCCTCCACCAACAGTAGCCATAAAATAGAAAATTCCTCCACCAACAGCTAAAAAGTAACACAAGAGGCATAAAATAGAAAAGGAAGCAAAAAATCTAGAAAAATATATATACGATTGAACTTTATAATAAACTAAAAACCAATGTACGTTGATTCATATCCTCCACAAACATTATATAAAAAACAACACAAGAGGCAGCACAAAGTCCAGAAAAATACATATACCATCAAACTTTTAAATAAACTAAAATCCAATCAAACATGTAAAATGATTCGACCATTAAATTTTTTAATGTCTCAACTCATCTGTACTATATGACCGTTCAAAAAAAAATCTATACAAATAATACAAAAATCATTTGACTCTAATTTTCAATAAAACATATTAAATATCACAGAAATATTTATAAAAAAATCTAACCTTATGAAACTTTGTAACTGTTTCGATAGAAATTATTTCATAGATGAATCTTAAAACATAATTTCCACATTCAGTCCCCCTTTGTTTTTTATGACACATTTATAAAAGTGATTTTATTTAAAAATAACATTTTTAGTTAATATATATATAATTTAGTAATTGTAAATGATAATTCACCTTATCTTTTACTAATTTTATCTTGGTGCTCTTGGTGCTCTTATTTCTTGTCGTCTCTCTAAAGAAATCTCATGCCCTTTTTGAAAATAATATGAATATAATAAATTTTATTCATTATAATATAAACTATTATTAAAATAATCAAACTTACATGTTCAATATATTCTTAAAATTTTCTCTCACTTCACTATGGATAGAGTATAGCCAATACAATGTCTTCTCTCTTGGATAAAAACACCAAACATCCAATGACCACTGATTGAAAAGAAACTTTGATATGATTTTTTAATTTGTTAACTAATATATAACACTTTTTGAGAAAGCATGTTTCATACCTTTAAAGAAATGGAAACATCCAACACTGAATGATGGCATTCTTCTGAAATCTTTCAGATATATAAACTGTTCTTTGAGCATCGGTAATTGTTATAACTATAGGAGAAATAAGATGTGGGTCCATAAATACATATACTCTATCTTATCAAGTTCTATAAAGTATTTATATAGATACCTAATACAAAGAATACATAATTATAAATTTTCAATAAATTAAAGTAATGAAAAAAATTAATCGACTTTCATGGAAAAAACTTGCATCTTGTTGATGCCCAATTGATCTCTAGCTATAAGCTACATGATATAATTTTTCAAAAGGATCACTATCATTTAATGCCCTCAAATAGAATCATAAAATGGAATTTCATATACTCCCAATAACAAATTTGAGTATATTGACAATCAATCAAGACCAGTAGAATCTGTATCAAAAGTTATGGCACTTTGAAATTTTTATTTCCTATACAGTATTTCTTTACCTTTAAAGTATTCTAGAAAAAATTATTGAAATATTTAAAATTTAAAATGAGAAAACATATTTACTAACAAAATGAAGTTAAATATTACATATATACATACCTCTATAGTAATATTTTGAATCAGTCTAGATGGAAAAACCAAAAAATGATCGATACTTTGTCCAACTATACTCACTTCATCCGTAGGACATGGTATTTTTTCTTATAAATCTATAATATCCTGTATAGTGACCCTATACTGATCTATCTCAATCTAGAAATGATGAATGGTATTAATGATATAATATATCATCCAATATAAAACAATATAATGTGGATAATCAACAAATAATTCATAGTAACATAACATCTATGGAGGATGAGGTGTTGGGGTTGGATAAGGAGTGAAGTATAGAAACACATATGTGTGAGTATGATAAGGAGGAGGGTGGGATCTACTGGTGGAGGTGGAAGAGTTTGATCAGCAGGCAGAAACTATCCTTAAATTTATGTTAAAATCACATGTACTGAAAATTTAATCCTATCCTCCATTATCACTTGAATATCCTAATTTTTTTTCCAAAGATTCTGTTTTTTTATAAACACGATCTTTTAAAGAATCTTCCAAACATGGAAACATTTTTCTTACCAATACACCTGTCATGTATCCACGTACATCACCTAGGTTTTCGGGATTTCCCAATGCTATAGAAAAAATATCATGTCTATCCTTAACAATAAATTTCCCTTGTGTTCTATGCTCCTAAAGAGAATCCTATATCGAATATTTGAAAAAAATATATAATGATTCAATATATATATAGATTATATTTAAATTCAAAAAATAAATAAATACTTTATAATCTTATCAGCTACAACTCTTGACACTTCCATACGATATTGTTCTATTTTTCCCATTTGATCCCTCTTCCATTTTTCTTGTCTAGTGGAGGGGAAACCTCTCCAGATCATGATGACTCAGCTCTTAGTTTTTAAAATTTTTCTTCTTTCATGTGTTCTTCCAATACCGTATACCCTCGCCGAGATAACATATTAGGGTATAAATTTCTAGATTGAATCTTCTAATGATATCTCTTTGATTGATTTAAATTAAGAATTAATAATAAAGAAATCATTAACATGGTCATTGATATAAAAAAACATTTAAAAATTTAACATTTCACTTACTAAAAACTCTTCTCATCATATAATTTCAACAATTTATTTCCATGCACCTTCATCTATAAATGGATATATATCACATGGATTTTCATTCTATCTATTCCCAAAAATGAATTGTATTGCGAGGGATGATTTAAAATCCCTCCATCTCCTAGTCGCTAATGATATACATTTCCTCTTGACTCCTCTAGTTTCAATTATATCATATTTCATTTGATAAGAAGGGGAAAACCTATATTGTTATAAACATTTCAATAGAAGTAAAATAATAAGAAACAAATCTTACCAAAATTGTCTCCTAAAATAGCGATGGTGTCACTTTGTCAAAACTTGACCAATCATCATACGAAATACTAACTTTACTTTTAGCCTATACTGATACAAAAGTATTGTTTTTTTCCTTTGGACCTATTGGAATATCATTATCATCAAAGTCCAATGGTACCCTTTATTCCTGGGTATGATCAACTAAAAATTCTGGTAAATGTGTGGTGCCATGTTTACCAACCCTCGAACTCTTTTTCCCCTATGAAAGTAGATTTCTCATGTAAATAAGGATGAAGAGGTCATCAATATGAGCGTGTGTAAGTTCCTCCATAGATGTATGAGTATGATCATCTCCAAAAATATGTGGTTGATTAGAGGATTGATATGTCATTATCATACAAATCAAAGCAATATCAATTAATAAAAAAATATACAAATCCAAAAATTACATGAAAATGTAAATAAAAAATTAACAATTATCAAACAAAAAAAAGTAAACTAAATGTAACACATTTTTATTCATATTTTTTATAGTTACCTAAAATTCTAAAAATATTAACAAGAGATGAAATGACATAAATAAATGAAAACTAAGAATATCAATGAGAGATGAAATGACATAGTTATAATATGTGTTTTAATAAATAAAATAAAATTAAAGCATCTAACTTATGAAATTTAAAAAAAGTAAACCATAATTAAACATATGTTACCTATAATATTATGAATGTAATAATGATTTTGTTCCCAAATTCATTCGTTCTGATCATTCTGTATGACACAAACCATGTATTCTATGTGTTCATCGATATTAATTGTTAATCATTCCATGGATATAAGGATCTCACATAAATCAACATCTTCGTAAAGTTTATCATCACTGACATACTATTTTTTTTACTTGTAAAACAATAACCCACTACATATCATATTGATCAAGAACATAGAAAATTTATTTTTCATGCGTTTCCATGATAAAAGGATCATTTGTGCAATCCAATTTATTTTGATTAAATAGTTTCATTCCAAATTTATCTTGTCAGGCATAGTTTTTACCGTTAAACCATTTACTCTTTAACAATGAAACATGAAATTTAATGTTATAAACCTCCTATATTTCTTCAATGGATACATAATATGTGGTTGATGTGGATATTGGCTTTTTGTATTTGTCACTTGAAAAATTAATTGCTTATGAAAACACCAACACACTACTATTCTGAACCACACTTCTATTGTCCTGATCTTTCATATGAAAAGTATAGCTATTAATTTCATACTCAGACCATGTTATCAAATTTAAACTTGGACCGCCAACTAACCATATAAATGCTTCTGATTCATATGGTTTCACAATCTCATTAAACCATGGAAAAAAATTCTGTTATTCTCATTAGAAGTACACATATCTTTCTTCTTTGGATAACTTTGTTTCAACTAATTAATATGTAATGTTATATATGGTTGAGCATTATCTATGTTATTCAAGATGTATAATTGTACCTTATTTATCTATTTACCTATCAAAAATTTGTCTTTCAATCCACGAATCCCCTTTTCCCCAAAATTAACTCATTTAAGGTGAGATGTAGGTAATCTGATGTGCTCTATGCTATACAAATAGCTTGTTCAAAACTGTTAAGCCTTCTCAAAAATATAATTCTCAATAATGGATGCATCAGGTTGATATGGATTCTTAACATACCCCTTCAATATCTTTATACACCTTTCAAAAGGATAATTTCAATATAGATATACATGTCCAAAAATCTTTATTTATCACACTAAATGAACCATTAAAAGAACCATGATATCAAAAAAAGATGAAGGAAAATACATTTCTAACTGAAAAAGTATAGAAACCACTTCATTCTCTAAAATATTTAGAGAATTAAAATCAAACACCTTATTTAAAATTTAATTAAAAAATAACACACCTTTATGACAGTCATTATGACATGGGTAGGAAATATTCTATGCAATGCAACTAGTATGAGTTGTTGCATCATGACATGATAGTCATGATATTTCATACCTTTAAAATTCAAATCCTTGAAAGAAAAAATATTTTTTTTAAATTTTTAGAATAGACATGTGGCACCTTGATATCATGAAGACATTGAAAAAAAGATACTTCTATCCCTCTTGGATAAGGTATGACAAGCCTAGGGTAGGAATGTTTTACTTCTAGGAGGATTGGGAGCCAACTCCAAACGTATTCCCATTGAGAGTAAATCCATTATTACATTCAACCCATCTTTAGTGTTTCCTTTAATATTTGGAAAAGTTCCAATCAAACATTTACATATATTCTTCTCCACATGCATTACATCAATTTTATGTTTCACCTCATGATATCTCCAATATGGTAGCTCAAAATAATTGACCATTTTTTCAACTATTTCTATCATTACTAGATTTATGTGTCTTTCTAAATGTCATATAAATGTTTTCACCCTCTCAAAATACTGATCAATGGATAAAGGGTTTAGAGAAATATCAAATTCATATAAGTTGTTGAAATTATTTTTCAATATTTTATTAGTGTGATCTATAGGAAAAAATGTTTGATGACCCATGTATACTGTTTTTCTCCCATGATGCAGTTAACAATATGAAGTCTGTTGTTCACAAATTGGACAAGCTTTATGCCCCTTAACACTATATCCAGACAAATTTTCATATATTGGGAAGTCATTTATAGTGAATATAATCATCGCATGTTGTTGAAAATATTCCATTTTATAAGAATCATACACCATTATACCATCCTCCCATAACAGTTTCAAATTATCAATTAATGGTGACAAGAAAATTCTAATATCATTTCTGGGCTATTTTGGTCCACTGATTATTAAACTCAAAATAAAATATTTTCACTTTATACAAAATTTAGGTGATGAGTTTTAAATTAGCAATAAAACAATCCACGAACTATGTGTACTACTAAGGATTTGATATGAATTCATTCTATCTATGCGTAGTCCAATACAATGATTTCTAACTTCATTTTCAAATGTAGGAAAATGGTGATCAATGTTCTTCCACTATGGACAATCAATTGGATGATGTATTTTTCCATCACATATCCCCTCATTAGTATTCCATATTAACATTTTTTTCCATCATGTGAATTAGAAAATAAATGACTCAAATGAGGAATTATAGAAAGATACCAAAATTCTTTGGTAGGGGTATCTGAAACTTCTAAATCTGCCTATGATTTTTCTTTAAACTTATACCGTGATGTCCCACATTTAGGACACTCTAACAGAAATTTTTATTATTTAATATATAGAACACAATCATTTGGGTATGTATGCATTTTCTTCTACCCCAATTCCATCAGGAATAATATTTTCTTGGCCTGATAATGTGAATTTGGAATATCATTATCTTTAAGAAGATTGTCTTTTAACAATTTTAGAAGCTTTGTAAAACTCTTATCACTCCATCCATGTTTCACCTTCAAGTTTATAAATATTAACACCCTTGATAAAACTGTATATTCCATATAATCAGGATACAATGGTTTTTATGCATCACCATATAAACTCTCAATTGTCGGTTGTTTCTCAATTTCCTCCAATTTAATATCATGAATCATTTCATCAAGTTTTTTAGATTTATCATCTTGGAAAGAATCATCACAAATAGTTCTATAAATTTTCCCAATTTCACCATAAAAAATCTAAGGGATGTAGATTGAATTAAAACCATGAACAATTAAATGATCTTTAATCTTTCAGATTTTCAACTTCTTTAAATCTAAACATTTCAGGCATAGACAGAAAAAATATCGCTGTTTACAACATTTATTTTAGAAAATTCCAGAAAAGTATCGACACCTTCCTCATATTCAGCACCTATTAATGGTGCATTAAACCATATTAAATTTATTATCTATAACAAATATAAAAAATAAATATAAAAAACCAAGGTATTAATTTATAAAATATTGATATTATAAATGAAATCGAAAAAATATAGAAAATCAATAATGGAAACATTAAAAGGAAAATAGAAAATTTTGATGAGAAAATTCATTCATGTGGAAGGAATTAAAAAATAGATTCCTTTAAAAAATATCTCATATAAAAACAAATGAATACAAACTTATGAAATTATTAAAAAATATGTAAAACAATATCCATAAAATAATATCCATAAAAAATATATAGAATGAGAACAAATAATTCGTAGTTGATTATTTATAAAAATAAAAAATTTATTCTATATTACTATTAACAATATAATATAATAATAAATTGAGTCTTAGTAAAAAAATGTCAAATTAAATAAAATTTGGAACAAATTAACACATTATAAAATCAGAAGTAGAATATACAGTCTCAATCATGTGAGGCGTACACTAATAATTCGACTTTGACTTGTTCCAACAAGCTGCAGACCTTAAAAATAGCTGCCACATTTGATTTTATTATTATGTTACTTTCCTATAATTGAATAAATAAACTGGTCAAACAAAAAAGAGAATTATAATTTAAAATAAAAATTATATTAAATTTTCAACAATTTAGAGGATTCACTATTATACTGAAACTTTGAAGCCATCAAAAATCAAAATCTTGTGATCCCAAACTGAGATAGAAATTAGTCACCTTGATTTATTTAAAATTAATTATCATGTTTGATTCAAAAAATGAAAGATTAAAAATATGTTAACTATTCCATAAGAACACAAAGGGAAAACTGTTGTTCTATTTGGTTCGTAAAATAGAATATCCAAAAAACAGTACATAGTGCATCCATGTAGAAGGTATTAACTCATTTATGAAACATTAATATTTAACAAAAATAATTTCCATGAAATATCTAGTTCACTATCCAAACAAATGAATTCAATTCAATATTGAACAAAAAACACAATCATAGTTTTCAACAATCATAAAAAACAAACTATCATCAGGTGAAAAACCTGTTATTACTACTAAATTGAACTTGTATGTGAAGGGTTCTGATGGTTTCCTGGTGTATAGTTGTAACATATGGATAAATTCAAAAAAATAGAAAATGAAAATAAACTATCAGTAATTTATATTTTATTGGACCAAAAATTGAATAATTATGGAATCTGTAACATGCAGAAACCACTAAACAGTACAAAATTCCACTTCTATCACTATTAAATTATCACCCAGTGATAGATAAAGAAATCTATTGATTATAATGCATAAAAACTAGCATATTTTTCTTAATAAATACTTCTCAGTCCATACAAAAAAAATAATGAAAACTTTAAGAATAGCTAATTAACATAATATAAAATATATTCAATCCTTCGGGTGAGATAGTTGGAGATGATCAAATCTATAATCGAACGCACAAATATGAAGATGAAAAAACCTTAATGTATGAATATGGTAATGTGATAATTAAGAACACCTCATTTAACAATTGTTGGTTAGAGATTTGAAGACAAATAATGAACAAAAAGAGTGAAATAATAATATTTTAATCTTACTTTAGATGCTTAATCGAAGGATGATAAAACCCTATGGTTTGATTTAGATCCTAAGGTGAGATTTGGACCACCAGATTGAAGAAACTAGAAAGTATGGGCTTTGGTGAGAGAGAAATGAGAGCTCTGTCGTGAAACTGGAAGACTACGGAATGAAACCCTCAATGGATATACAAAATTTTAAAAGATTTTTTTAATATTTTTTATATTATAACTAACATGAAAAATGGATATTTAGAGGTCTTTTAGGTCAGTTAGACTATAACTGACATAAAAAATCATTCTTTCAAATCGGTTAAATTATAGAACTGGCATGAAAGATCTATGAATACCCACTTTTCACGTAGGTTTTATAAAAAAACATGAAAAATTAATATGCCCAAATTTTCACATTGGTTATAAATAACTGACGTGAAAACTACACCGTAAAAAAAGTTTTTCTACTGGTGAAGTGTAGAATGCATTCAAACATAAGGTAATGGATCTCTTTAAACCTCCACATTTCCTTTAGGTTACGATTTCTCTATATTTTTATCAATTTATATCTTATTTATTCTTATTTATTTATCCTATATTTGGTGTATATGTACCACACATAGGTATGTATCTCAATTCATCTTTATTTGATGATTAATTACCTATTTTATAAGGTTTCCTTCCCATTTCCTCACAACAAGCCACCCCAATTAATGGGAACTTCTCTTTTTCATACCCATTTTCAAGATCACTCCATAAACTATTATAAGCGTCCAATATTTATATAAAATCACTCAATTTATCATGAAAACATTTTTTACTTCATTTCTAGTTTTATGAAACTAATTATGCATTTATCCTCTTTAAAAACTCTTTATTTGTTTCCTTAAAATCGTACTTAAGTGGAACATTCCTATAGTTACCTAGCCACTATTTTTAATGTTTTCATTTCTGTCAAACTCCATTATTCATGATATATTATTATATTTCCATTATTAATGTCCAAGAATTATTTAAATCAATTATGTCGTGGATACCATTATTTTATACCCTTTGGTTATGCCTTATGACATCATTATGATACCCATTACGTTCTATGGGTAACCCTTATGTTTATTCCTTATGTTTGATTATTTATGTGGCCCACATATTCATGTACATGTTATGATGGGTGAGCCTAGGTTGTTCTCCAATTCATTGGGTAATGTTTAGTATCATGAGACATAAAGTATAGGATTAAGGATTAAACCTAATCCATTATGGTACTTTGTCCACCATGTGATATAGTCTTGGAAGTGATTCATGAATCATGGTTATGTCATGTTTTATGCTTTTTTCAAATTCATCTCCATCCATGATCATATGCTTCCAGGTTCTATATTTTATTATTCTATATGTTTATTTATAATACATGAATTTTATGTTATCAAGTTATTCCTTCTAACTCATGTGAATTGATTTATTTCTATTTTTATTCCCTTACTATGCCTTTAGCTCATCTATTTTGTCTATGTATTACTCAGGTTATCCTATGAAGTTATAGGATCTCAAATGAAATTAGGATCTCATTACGGAGATTAAATAAAAGATGTTTTATTTTACATTCTTATCTTCTAATTATTTACCTAATCTTCCAAAGGCACTAGAATTTTCGATCCTTGGTTTTTATTTTAAGGATAATTTTTCTCAAAATAATTTAATAATATTTTTAAAAGTCTAGGGTTATTATATATATTTTACCCAAAGTGTTTCTGGTAAGTGAAATTTATTCCTCTCTTATTCTCATCAGGGAACCTCTCACTTTCATTTGTGTATTCATTAGATGGTTTTTATAATGTTCATATATATTATTTAATAATTGATTAAGGCCATTTTAAACTACTTTTACTTTCATTAAAATGTTTTAATTAAATTTTTAATGTTTTCTATATGGGGTTTTTCATTATATTTTGAAAAAAAATATTTTTTAATTTTTTTTATGTGAACACATCTTTCTAAATTTTTTTATTTTTATATGAAACATCATATATACACTCTATTGGTTTTTAAAATAAATAATAATCCTTTATGATTTATAAAATATTTCTTTCTTAATAAACATTTCTAAAAGTTCATGGATATTCATTGTTTCCAATGTGATTTTTCCAATGCTCCTAAAATGTTTTTCTATCTATGTCAACCTATTTTGACATATTTTATACTTGATAGAGGATATTATTCAAATGATAACATCCTAACTATTCATATGTATTTATTTATAAATATTAATTTTTGTTATATAAATGATCCATCAATACTTTTTTCTTTCCTAATAATTATATGTTTAGATTTTTTTTCTTTCAATATATTTCCTCCATGAATAATCTATTTTTACTTTCATTGATTGAAGGGGGTTTATCTATATTCTATAAATAAATTTAAAAGGGAAATTACTAACATAAAATTATACCATCTATGTATATGCTGTAAGGACCATATTCTTTATTAAAGGGAATTTACCAAGAAATTTACTCAATCTAATTAGATACCTATTTATTTTACATTGGATTATCATGTTATGATTATTAATATAATCATGATTTTTTATAAATGTTACACTAATATACAATGTACATTTATGGTATAGAAGGGTTTTCCAAATAGCACTTTAAATCATTGGGTAAAGAATTAATCTTTAGAGATGATATTATTATGTTACCTTAGGAGTATTCCTTGGTAATATTTTATGATAACTTGATGAGAAACCTTAGTGATATTATTTGACAACACCTTTCTGGTGAAATTTAGTGATATTATTATAATTCCATGTAATATGTTATTGTCAAAATACTTGGATTCCACAATCTAATGATAACTATTACCTTATGCTAAAATCTTCATTTAATGAGTCTTGGATTTTGATCCATGTTTTATTGGGTATTATTTATCTATTATATTTACTTATTCCTAGATTATATTATTATACCCACATACTCTTCTTATACTCACTTATAATATTTAAATTTTATCACTTATTTTTACCCATACTAAGTATCTGATCTCACCCCTTTCTTATGTTTTCATTCCCTATGTTATAAAGAAAAGTATTATGTATGATGTGTTCATAAGACTATATTGTGTTGAGAATTTTTGGAAGATTTTGAAGGATTATTATAGATTAATAACTTTCTTATATATTGTAATAAATATCAATTAGTTTAAGAATACATAGGTTTTTTTAGTTAATTATTTTTTCAAATCTGCTAAAACTCTAAACTTAAATGATCATTAGAATGCATCATAATTAAAAATTTGATTTAATTAACATAATTATTAGATGGCCATGTCTATAGTATATCATAGTTGGTATAAGATCAGGGTTTAGATAACTTTAGATATTAAAATGTTATCAATTTATAATTTAAATGACATAAAGGGGTGATAAGTTAACGTTAATCATAATTTCAAAGGAATAGATGACCCTTTTGGTTAGTTAGGGTAATATTGAATATTTTTTGTATTAGGGTAAGAGAAAATTAGTGAAAAGTAATAGGGAAATGTATAGGGTTTAAGTCTAAGTATAGGATAATATCTGGGAGTTTTATCAAATTAGATATTGTTTGGATCTCATAGAAATGGAATCCTTTCCTAGGTACTAGAAATTGGAAGCTATAGTGGCACAAATGAAACTAGTGGTAATCAACCATATAATGGTTGGTATAAAATCAATTCAATAATCACTATAGTGTATGATGAGTGGGCGTAAGAATACAAACTTGGATATACACTCATGGGGGATATGATTTAGTTAACCATACTCTCCTTAAAATCCATTATGAAGGATTTATTTCCTAATTAATTTTAAGGGATAAGGTTAATAATTTTGAGAGAAGAAAATTAAAGTAACCTATTCTGAACAAAAATAGTTATGGGATAAACTAAGTGTAAATTTGTGAAAATGAATGCATCATAAGTTAAAATGGAAGTTTCATTTGAGATTTTATCTTATGATTGAGATTTCATATTTATATGATCATTTACTGTGATTCTATTTGATATTATTATAATCATAATGGTTTTAATATTTGATTGGAAATAAGATCTTTCAAATGAATTTGTGGAATGTATGTCTCTAAAAAATCCTTAGACTTATCTAAATAGGCATATTTGGGATAGATGTTTGAGAATATTAATATATTCCTATTATGGGGGAAAATAAATGTTTCCTAGTCTCTCCTAAGATAGAAAGGTTTATATCTCTTAAAGGAAAAAATATTGATTCATGATTATCTTTAAATGTCCCTAAGTATTTTTATTAGTAAGTGATAATTATACTTGCAATGAAATAATTTATTTAAGGGAGAAGAATATATTGAATCAATATTTCACTATGTATTTTCCATAAATAAATATTATGTAAATATCAAATTTTACATGAAAATCCAAACTAAAACGAGTCATGACATAATATATTAACATTATTAATAAATTATAATATGAATAAAATCTAGAATAAATAAAAATATAGTAATCAATTAAAATTTCTTATGCTTATAGGATAAAAAATTAATAGGATTTAACACTAAAAAGGATTATTCCTTCCCAAATAAAAATTTAAAGTATTAATAAATTAAATAAAACACTTTTAAATGATTATTATAATAATATATAATATTAAAATATTTTAAATGATATATTAACACTATTTAAATAATAAATGGTTATGGAATAATATCAATAATAGTTAATGTTCAAAAATTACATTTTCAATAAAACTAGTTTTTATTTATATTATTTATTTTCTATTAAAAAACAAAATTTTATAATTTTATAATTTGAATTAGATAAAATTAATATCATAATTTAATTCATAATTTAAAAATTGGATGATTATTAATTTCTTGATTTTTTTAAATAATTGTTTTAGTGAATAATAGAAAATACAATTTTACTAAAACCATTGCCTATATGGCTCTATCGAGAAGAAGGTAAAACTTAAAAACATATAAAATATATTTAATGATAAAATATGTATCTAAGGAGTAAAAATAATCTTTTTTTAAATACCTTTATGAATTTATAAAACATTTATTTAACATTTTATGAATTTAAGTTATATTTTCTAATAAAAGAAATTGTTTTCAATCTTTTCTTTTAATTAAATATTATTTTGGTCAAATTTATTTTTATTTTAAATCCACATAAATTTAATTTTTTTATATAATTAACCATTAAATATCATGAAAATACAATATATTACTAATTTTATCCCGCACATAAATTTAAATCATAAAAATACACTTTTCTAAAATCAGGTTGTTTTGTGTTACAAGTGCTAATGGTAAAATTAATTTTTATTATATAGATAAATTTTATATTATAAAATGGATATAATATTTTTAACCATGATTTATATATTATTTAATTTGGAACATTTAATTTATAGGAATAAAAAATCAATTACTTAGGTAAAATCTAGTTATCACAGTAAAAGTCAAAAGGGTAAAATTGGTTAACAAAAATGAGAAAAAGACAAGCAAGTTAAAAGATGTTTCTAATAAATGTTTTAGTTTTATTTCAACCAAATATTATAACCAAACCATTATTTTCAATTTTTTATTCTTCTAGACAAGTGAAGTATTTCCTCTTTTTATATTAAGATGAAATATTTGTAATAATGTTATTCTCACCATTTATAAAAGGGGAATCCCATGACCCATTCAAATACACTAAAATTTTTCATTTTCCTTGAGTAAATATTCTATATTTCCTTAACCAATAATAAAATTTCACATACTTGATTTTGGTCATATGATTTTGGCCAAATTCCCCTAATTTCAGTGAGACCTTTAGGGGAAAGCTCAAGTTCTCACAGCGAGTACTAACCTTTACCTAGTTTATTATACATTCCATCATACTTTTACAAAACTAATTTTCTCATTCCTATATAATTAAATAATTATTTTTTATACTAAATTTTATTATGCTAAGGTAACAATCATTAACCACCTTTCCCCATTTCCATTAAGAAAAATGAAAACATCAATCGTGTGTTTGTGTTGACTAATGCCTCTATGATGTGGAATAGCTAATTTTTTCATCTAGTGTTTTTATTATTTATTAAAAAATATTTTAATCTAATTAAAAAAGGTAAAAAATTATAAATTATATATTTATTAATTTGGAATAATGATATTATAATGAAATCTCTTCATAATCATCCATTAATTTTGGTATGTTCATGTTTGGGTCGGTCTAACCACCAACTTGAAAAATGATATAAAATAATATCATGGTAGGCTATGAGAAATTAATTATGTAAAATATATGTTTTAAATAATTAAATAATTATTTTTTTTCTTTTAATGGTAACAATAATATAAAATTCATTAATTAATATACCAATGCATGTTCATTAAAAATCAATGAGCATGTTCATCATCGATTTGATCATTAATAATAATAACCAAAAATCACATAGAATGAAATAATAAAATTATCAATATTATAAAACAAAAATCACATTTACTTTTATGATATAGGAATGATGAAATTTTGGAGAATCATGAATAACAACCCCACTATTATGAAACTAGTTCATAACTATTCTGATTACTCACACCCGATATTGAAAATAAATAATAACTAAAAAATATGCATGTAGAGAATAGTTATAAATGAATTTTATAAAAGGATATAGATTTTAAAAATTTTATAAAATAATTTAACTAGATATATATAAGTTATATAGGATATTCAACCACTTTAGTTGAAGTCAAGAATTAAGGTAAGGGGTTCTTGGTATCAAATTTAATTTACTGGGACATATTTCATATTATACCCCCATAATATCTTTAATATGGTGTTATTATTACCTAATTAATGCATTTTAATATATTATTTTAATTCAAAGGGTTTTACATGTCCCCTCAAAATTTCATTTCTCCTTGAATCATATTTGGCTAAAGTGTTTCTTTTATGTGAAAACGACCTCATCTCTTCTTTTAGGATGAGAGCCTATATTTCCTATGCCTTTATTTATTAGAGTATTTTTATCATTTATTTATTGATGGATAAATATTTTATTAATATTTTTATAGTGATTTTATTTATATTTAATTTTTTTTAAAAAAGTATTAATTTTTATACAGTTTGTTTTCATCAAAGTGTGAATTTTTTTTAACATTTTCAATGCGAACACATATTTACGCAATTTTTCCTTTTCGTATGAAACTTTCTAGAATTTTTTTTCAAAATAAACTCTAATATTTCATGTTTAATAAAATATTACATTTTTTGATAAATAATTTTAAAATGTCAAGGATATTCCATGTTTCCAAAGAGATTCTTATAATAATCCTAAAATTTCCCCATTTATGTCAACATCTTTTGATATATTTTATGAATTATTGAGGATATTCTTAAAATGATATTTCACTAATTATTCCTATATATGGATTATGAAATACTCTTTTCTATCATTGAAATTATCCATCACTGTTATTTTCTTTCCCAATAATTTAATGTTTATAAATCAAATTTTTATTTTAATTTATTACCCATATGAGTACTATATATTTCCTTCCTCTTATAGAAGGTTTTTCAACTAGATTTCATAAATTAATTGACTGGGGAAATTATTGAATTCTTTATATACCCTTTATCTATATAGTGTAAATATCAGAAGCTTCATTATATGATATTTACCAAGAAGGTTACATAATATCATTGGATGCCCATTTTTTTCCTTTGATATATCATGTAATTATTATTAATATAATCATGAATATTTTCTTTATGCAACACAAATATATAGTGTATATGTAAGGCGTGGAAGGGTTCACCCTGATAGCATTCTAATGTATTGGGTAAAGAATTAATCTCTAGAGATGAATTTTTTATGATACCTTAGCAGTATGACTTGGTAATGTTTTATGATACCTTGGTGAAAAAATATGGTAATATAATTTTATTACACTATAGTGATGAACATTAGTGATATTATTATGATGTCATATATTATGTTGTAGTCACAATCCTTTTATACCAAGATCTAGTGATAACTATTCTCTTATGATAAGTGCTTCATTTGATGATTCTTGGATTATCATCCATGTTTTATTGGGTATGATTTATATATTATGTGTCCATGTACCTTGATTATATTATCATTCCTGAATAGCGATATTATTCTCACTTTAAATCTTTGATTATTATAACTTATGTTTACCCTTACTGAGTATCTGATGTCACCCCTTTCTTATGAAAGTTTTTTCCCAGGTTATGAATAAAATTAATACATATGATATGTATATAATATTATCTTAGGTATAGAATTTTTGGAATATGTTGAAGTCTTGTTATTGATTAGGCAGCTTCTTATGTAGTGGGGAAAATTTCTATTAGTTGAAAAAACATGGGTTTTGTTTGCTAATGTATTTTATTAATTATATAAACTCAAAACCTAAAAAATTATTGGAATTTATATTTATGAAATATTTTATCTATAACATGTAATTATGGTATATTCACAACTATGAGGAATCATAATAATACTTCTAAATAAATTCAATTCAAATATTTTTTACCATAATAATCAAGACATGGATTAGTGGACCACCTATAAACTCAAAAATGTCTTAAATTTCTATGAGGTGATAATAGGGTTAGACATAAGGATAAAATGAAATCCTTTGATGTTGATAAATTATAAATCTATAAAAGGTATAAAACAAATTGAGCTCAGTAACCATCATGAGAAAGAAATCAATACCAAAGTTGATGGAACAAATTACAATAGACACATATCTCTATTTTTAAAAATTATATGGTAAAAAAAACTAAATATTAGGGTATTAATTCATTTAAGAGTTTTAGTTTTTTGAATATTAAGCACTATTCAGAAAATTGTTCTAAGAAAAAAATAACATGATAAAGATGACAATTAATATCAATATTCATCACGATAAAACAACATAGAAAGAAGTTGAAGGGGGATAAAATTTATCCAAGGAAAAGGTAAGTAGAAGAAAAAATATAAGAATATTTTTTTCTCAATGAATGGTGTCACATCTTGTGATGAGATAATTGGATGAGGGAAAGAGTAATTATATGATTAAAGCACAATGGATTTTAATGATAAAACAAATCAACCAAAAGATTTATTGGGAGAATGACAATACGATGATAGTGAAGATAATGAAGTAAGTGTTGATGAGATACATAATGAGTTAAAATTAAGAATTGATCAATTTTTATTCTTGAATGAAAATAAAAATGTTGAGAGAGAAAATAAATTAATAATATATAATAATTCTTCATTAAAAAAATATCTTGATGAGTTAAAATCCAAATACATTGTTGAGTTTCAATTGGGGTTCACATGGAATATGGGTGATCTTAGTGATATACTTGAATATTTGAAAACATGGTTGAAATTTATATTGAAAATCTCATTAATAATAATAAAGAAGAAAAATTTCTTGAGATAAATTTAGTTGATGCTAAAAATTCATTTAGGAAATCTCACAATGTGTTTCGAAATTCTTTCAATAAAATTCGTGAAAGATCCAATGTAGTGAATAGATTTTACAATGCTACTAATATTATTGGACACAATTCCATGTTACCATGAATAATTATTTAAAAAAACCATTATAGTAATAAAAATGGTGGAAGTATTAAAAATATAAAGAAAAAATTCATTGCATCACCTGAGAATGAAAAACTCTCTGGTCTCTAAAATAAAGTGTGGTTCATAAAATTAAAAATTCTACATGGTTTAAGAGAACAATAAATCCATGGTTAAACCAAAAAGAAATTTTATGGTGAAATAAAAATCTCCAACACATGAGAGGATTAAAAAGAAGAAGTGGATATCAAATGGAAGATAAGATCCACAAGACACTTTTTTGAATCTATATATTATTTAATTTGATTTCTCTTTGAAGTCATATGTTGTTTTTGTGGAGTATATAAAAAAATAACTTTTTTGGTGGAAAAAAACATAACATACTTAATCTAACAAGGGTTACGAATCAAGGGGGGTCAACTTGAAATTCTTAGAGTCTAGCTAAGAAAACATGTAGAAGAGAATATACACCTGAAAAATTCCTTTAATTATATTTAAGAAATATTTGGTAGGTGTTTTCAACCTAGAAACACTTCCAAACTTTTTCTCACAATGTTACTATGGAAGTTAAAGAAAAAGGATAATTCTAAATCTATCAATGAGTAAGAATAATTAATGGCATGCAATAACAGTTTAGATTGTATAAAAATATAGAGAAAGAGGGAATCCTGGGATACTTGATAGTGGTTTCTCATCACACATGACCCATAAAATGAGTAACATGAAATAAATTCAATTGTATGATAATAGTTTTTTCACTTTAAGTGATGATGGATTGATGATAAAAAATGTAGTGATGTTCTCTTTGTTGATGGGTGAAGGCACAATATCTTTAGTTTCTCTCAACATTGTGATAATGGTAATGAATTAAGTTTATGAAAAAATAGAAGAGTCATTAAACATAATAAATATAGAACAATATTAATGAAGGTATATAGAAAAAGTGGGAATATATTCTAAATTATTATTAGTATATACACATGGTGCATGAACATAAATTTAGATAATCAATTACGGTATAATAGAGTTTTCTATTTGGGGAAAATAACACAGTTAAGATAATTAAATATTATGTTGTAAGGAATCCATCAAAGATATATTATGAGAGTCTAAAAACTTTTGAAACAATTCACAATGGAAAAATGGTAAACAATAGTCACATGCTAGTGGAGATAAAAATTAAGCAATCACTTGAGTTAGTATACTCAAATATGTGCAGACTAATGATATTGAAGAAAAACAATATAGATAAGTATTTCATGAATTATATTTATGATTATACTTATATTACTTGTGTTGATTTTATATCAATTAAATCACACTCTCATGAGAGATTTAACAAATTTTATATAATTTCTAAGAATCAAGTTAATTTTTTTATCAAAATTTTTTATCTAATAATATATATTAATAAAAATATAAATATTTCAATTGATATCTTGAGAAACATGGTATAAGAAATTAATATAGTGCTTTATAAATAACCATAAAATAATAGAGTGGTTTAGTAAAAGAATTGGGATATAATGGATATGGGTAGAACCGTGTTACTAGAACATAGAAATTTAAACTTCGTTTAGATACAATAAAAATTAGTGGTTATCAACTTTATTTATCTGTTAACACTTTGAAGAGATTTTATCAACCATGATTATGATATATGTTTATAAAAAAACTATATTCTTAAAAATATAAATTATGTTTATAATACCACAGTTGGAGGATGTATTCACAGTATGGGGTGGGGAAAACTCAATTTATTACCTAGGCTAAATGTACTATTAGTGGTAACATAGGGATGTATCCAAGATGGGAGTGCAAAAAAATTATTCATCACCTTTTAATTAGAGAAAATGGGTTTTTTTTAATTAGTTATTTTAAAAATAAGAAATAAGAGTTTGAAAAAAAATTGATGATAAAGGTGATTGGATCACAATCTAATTTCCACATGAAATGTTATCATATTACCTAAAATGATTTACCTCTACTATTTTTATTTTATAAGTTCAAGATTCCATGGTTGATTCATAAAACATTTTATGATGAAAATTATTGCCTATATTGTACTAAATTTGAATATAACTTAGTCATCCTCCCTTACCCAGGGAATCAAAAGTCAGCAAGCCACTCCTAAATTACCTAAGAAAAACCCAATTGGTTTTTGGTGTTCTTAGGAAATCCAAAAATCCTCAACTTCCCTCACAATGATTCTAGTGATTTTTAGACACACACCTCATCCTTTATGACACAAAACACTAGGATGTGGTATATTATTAATTATCTAGTTAATAAATAATAGTTAACATGTTTGAAACCTAAAACCCAATTCAATTCAATTTTAAAAAATAACTTGGGAACTAAAATTAAATAATAGAGGAGAGTATTTTCATTAAAAAAAAATTAATCAATCATTAAAAGGGAGAAAATCACTTCATAAATCATACTAGTGATTACCCCTTTATTCGAAGAGGAATAGGGAAAAAGGGGATGGAGAAGGAATTATGAAACTAAAGAAAATAAAAAAAATATAGAATGGAATAGAAGTATCATATTCTCTATCACTAATTCTAAATGAAATTATTGACATAGGATGGTGACCATTTTTAATATTGGTATCTTCCTCTTATTTATAGGTTTGTGATTTCTTTATTATTTTTCCAACTCAAACCTCTTAAATTATTATATCATCGAATCATTAAAAATCATCCATTTTTCATCATTTACTTCCTTCAAACTTGCAGATATAAAAATATACCTTGTGCACTAATTCTCCTAAAAGCATGACCTTCCTTCTTTGATATTGATAAAAATATTATAAACATAATCATCCAAGTGGTGAACTATAATTTTTTCATGAATGATAACATAAAACCCAAAGGTCTTGGCTTGAAGTGTGGAAGAGTCTAATGATAGTTCCCTATGTGTCCTTATTACATTTCCTTAGATCTAGATTAACTTTTAATAACCTTTATAACTATGGTGGTACCTTTATATGCCTACCAAAATACATTTAAATAGCCTTTGAAAATTTCAGAGTACCCTTAGTTAGCTTCAGATCCTTAGGATTGACCTTTACACAACATGTAGAGTGAAACATTTTCCCTTTTGTATATTTTTAGTGGATTTTACGTAGTTATTGAATGTACATTCCAAACTTTATATATACGAGTAATTTTAATGGTTAACCATACACATCCTACAGAATGCATGAATGATCCAAATGCAGCGGCATCTACCATGTGATAACTTTAACTCTTGTAACAGCTTGGACATGAAGTTAATTGGATTTTTACATGGTCAGATGACTGTATTGTTGTTAATCAACTATTTTTGTAGGTTAGATCAACATGTATTTGATTAGATCAATGTGTGGCCAATTGAATAACTCATTATTGCTGGGTAAATTCTTATGATCGATCTCTTCTTGTGTTCGATCAATCCACTACATAGAAAACAAGTGGATATGGAGTTAAGAAACTGTGAGAACCTACACCAATTCTAGAATCATTATTTTAAAAAATAATTACCATGATTTCTTCAAAATAGACTCTAGTCACCTAAAATATTCATTATACCACCAATGATTAATGTTAGTTATTATCTTAAAAATTCATGAAGATCTAATAAAATAATTGAAAACATAGTTTTATTCCATTTTCATATTTAAATTCAAAATGTTCCTCCTAAAAAAATATGTGATAATTTCCAAGTAAATGATAAAATAATGGGATTAAAATCCAAAAAATACTAAATTAAATATAAAAAAATATTTTCTCTATAAATTCCCCCACAGCTAAACTATTAAATCTATAAAATTTAAAATTAAAAATATTACCAAAGATAAATTCAAATACCTTGCCAATGTGAGTTATTTTTTTAATAGAATAGTTCTCATCATTAAAATTACCCCTTATTAATATTTATTACCTTATATTAATTATTTATATTCAATTAATTCCCACTCATTTTATCCCCTCAAACAAACTTATAAAACTCAAGTATTATTTTCAAGAAATGTTTTTCTCAATCAAATTTCATACATGTTTCACTATAGGATTGATTAATTTCATCATATCCACATAATGAGTCAAATATTTTTTACTATAAGGAGGGATTAATCTAAATTTTTTTGTGTATTAAGGGTTATTATTATTTTAATGTAAAATTATTGAGGATGAACGAGGATTATTGGATATAAAATGGATCTCATTACATTATTATTAGTTTCTTCTAATAATACATACCCCCCTTGACTTCTGATTACAATAATACAAATTCAAGTACTTGAATTCTCCATGTAAAACCTATTAATTAAATCAATTCATCATTATAAAAAATCACACTCTATCTATTTCCCCTATAAAGTATCAAATTTTATTTACTTTGGTTCTTCTCTTGAAGGTAAGGATGGACTTTAGAATTTTTAGTAGGTGTGAGGGTTGTCTTTTCATTAGATCTTCTTTGGATATCAATAGCGACAATTCCTCTCCAACATCTTTTCTTGAACAAAATTTATGAAATATTACCCTTTTTCGGAAGGTTTTTTTTAAATGAGGACACTATAATCTTTCTCATATTCTTGGTCATTAGCATCATCAATTCCTTCATTCTTTTATATTTTTTAGTAAATTGTTTTAGCTTTTTTGAATTTGGAATTTCTCTTCAGAATCATAGTTTTTTAGGATATATATTTACTATTTCATGTTAAAAATGTGAGGGGAGTGGGATTTTATGACCTTCCTTGGTTAACACCAAAAATATATTTTGGTTCTTCTCCTCTTTATTTTTCACCAAATAGAGTAGAAAAAAAGTTTCAATCAAATTTTCTTTAAATTTTAAAAAATGAAAAATATATCTCTACAAATCCTTTTATCCCTTCCCCTACATTTTAATTCATCTTAGATCATGCAAAATAATCTAGAGAAAGTTAGATAGGGATATTTAGATTTTAATTTATTTCCTAAAAATGATATTCAGAGTATATAAGGGATACAATGATTAATTTATATGTACACATGAAATAGATCCCATTGAAAATGGGGTTTAAAATTTAGAGAATACCCCAAATCATTTTATCACCTATTCCTTGAATTCCAAAAGTTTTTGAGTAGATTTCTATGTATGTTTTGCATAATCAACCATGTCTTGGTTCTCACAAAAATTAATGATTATAAATATTATTTTTAAGTTGGTTTATAAGAATCTTCGGTAAGTGATTTAAAACATTGGACAATATGACATGGAAGGATATTTATAAGTATGTGAGTTTTTCATGAATTTAAAATTCTTAAAAATTGAAAACAAGTTAATTTTAGCATTCATATAAGGTGAGTGAATGGGTAAAATATTTTTCTCAACATTTTAATGGATTTATAGTTTTCAAGGATTTTCAATTTATTATCACATAATTCAAAAACATACCAAAAAAATGATAAATAAAAAATGAAAAAAATGCTCAAATTTGAAAAATATATATTTGAAAATTTAAAAACATTAAGATTTTTCATCCCCTATATTTACTTAACAATATGTCATCAGTACATTAAAATTGATTTATCTTGTAAGAATATTTTAAATAGAAAAATAGTATGTAATCAACTATTTAAGATAGGTATAATGTTTTTGGTTTTTATTAATATATAGGGTGGAGTAGTGTAATATCCTCCGATAGTTCTTAGGGTAGATGGCTATGATACTTATTCCTTATATACCCATTAATTATGAATGGGTTTTGGTTTCCTTATTTCAAATCTTGGAAAAAAATAAAAGGGTATAAATTAGTAACCATGAAAGTACGTTCTATTCTATAATGAAGTTTACCTAACATCAACTTCTACCATAAGTTGTATAATAACACTTAGTCTCTAGGATGAGTGTCCTTTTATTGAATAGACTTTCCACGAGACACTATTTTGCTTTATTTATTGATTTGTTAATTATCAAAGGATTCTCCCATGGTTTCTTCTAACAATTTTTGTAGTAATTCCCCCTCTTTTAAAGCCTTATCTAAGTCCATATCAACTTCTTTAATGTCTCTATATTCTTTTTATTCTAATTATATGGGTAGATAAAAACAAATTATATAAATAAACTATTATGGGGTCATTCCCATGCATGAATTATAGGTTTTACTATAATCCAACTAGGTGTATTCCAACCTTTGGCTCTGGTATTTCCTTTTTTTTCTTACAGTTTTCTCTGAAATTTACTTGATTTTACTATTAAAAAATTTATCTTTCTCATTTTATATGTATGTTATGGTATAGATATATTATGCTGTACTCAATATTTTCTTTAAAAATCCTCCATACTTATATTGAAAAATTATATTTATTGATCACTGATAATGTATTTTGTAAATCCATACCTACAAAAGATATTAGACTTGACAAAAGAACACAAAAACTTTGAATTATCATTTTTAGTGGCCTTGAATTCCACCCATTTTGAAATATAACCTACAAAAAAGAAAATATAATAGTCATAAAAATATATGGAAAAGGATCTCATAATTTCTATTCCCTATAATTAAAAAAATTCACACAAGATTATGGTGTTTTGGGGCATTACATTTCTCTTTGAAATATTTCATGAAAATTAGCATTTATCCCTTTTCTTACAAAACGCATGTTAATATTTGAATGAAGTGGGATAATAAATTCTAGATTCTATGATTTTCCTTATAGTTCTTTGAGTTATCAATTTTCCCCCACATTCTAGAGTTTGAAAAAAATTCAAATACAGAATCAATATCACTTGTAAGAAAACATCTTTTTATCACTTAATCATTGAAAATTTTCCACATGTATGGGTATTCCAAAATGTAAAATCTAGATTTAGATTTAGGTTTCTAAATTTGGTGAGAATTTAGATGATATGGTACCTGGAAAGTTACCAAATAATAAACCATTTCTACATATAAAGGCACTTCTACTTCAACCAAATACAATTTCTCTTCTAGTAAGGGTTCATTAATTGGGTCTTGACCTAGACTCTATAATTCCAAAATGTTTTGTAATCTTCTCATGTGATCTTCTAACTTATATTCAAATCCATTATTAATCTTAATCTCTAGGTTGAACTCTTATAATAGGGGAATCCATGTCACTAGCCTTGGTTTGTATTTAAATTTATTCATAAAGTATCTAAGTTCCTCATGGTAAAAAAATATAGTGACTTTGGTTCCAAGAGAATAAGAACTCAATTTATCTAAAGCAAAAAAAAAACTACAAGGAACACCTTTTCTATAGTTTTATAGTATATCTGGGTATTATAAATCATTATTTTCATATATGAAATGACTTGGGGTTTTATTTTAATTTATTGGTAAATAAATTCTCCCACATCTTGGTTGGAGGCATCACAAAGGATATCAAAGAAGTTCTTCCAGTTGGGTGGTTTCATTACTAGTGGGGTGATTAATCTTCTCTTTAGTTCATGAAATTATTCAATTCATTCAACACTAAATTCTAAATCACCATCTTCCAAAAGTAATTTAGATATAGGAAGAAAATTTTTACTAATTTCCTTGATAATCCCCCTATAAAACCATATATGTCTTAGAAAATATATTACTTGTTCGACACATGTTGGGTAAAGAAAACATTTATCACTTTAATTTTAGATTTATCAATCTATATGGCTTTATTTGAGATACCATGGACTATTTTTCTTTCCTCCAATAATTGAAACTTCTCAAAATTCGAAAAAAATATGTTTTAATGCACGTTTTCAAAAGTTTTTCTATATTTCCTAAAAAATTGTAAAAAAAGATAACAAAAATAGTGAAATCATCCAATAATACCTCTAATAAATCAATAATGATGACTAAAAATATACTTACCATGAACCATTGAAATTTACTGGGGAAAATATATAACCCAAAATGAATCCTTTTATAGGAAAATTTTCCAAATGGATATGTAAATCATTTATTTTCTTGTTCTATGGAGCAATGGGTAAATGAGAATACCCTAAAAACCCATCTAAAAAAATAATGTGTTTCCATTCCATCCTCTCTACCATATAATAAATTTATGGTATAGAGAATTTGTTTTAACCAAGGCCTTTTATATCTATAAATGGAATCTAATATATGTTTGTTTTAATCCACATAAGGATGATCAGGGAGTTTTCAAGGAAAGTGATCTTATAGTACAAGATGACTATAGTGTTGAAGGTGGCGTCATTTCCAAATTTTTGCCAAATTTTTGGTCTCAAAGTCAAAATGAAGGAGAAATATTCACAAAAGGCGTTTTATGGGATTGAATCCTCTCAAATATGGTAAAGATATGATATTTTCAAAGACTAGGTTTTAAGAAGGTTGAACATCACGAATATATAAAGCATCGCAAATGAGCTTCATGAATGCACGATAGAAGGATGGTGATTATTCATGATTATGAAAAAGAATAATGATTGTGTGATGAGTTGACAATAATTCTTCATGACGACAATAATGTTCAATAATGGGTGAAATTTTATCGGAGCTTTATGAATGAATGAGCTTCACGGTCATGAATTTGGAGGTTCAAAAAAATATGCTGGAGGTATGGGACCTTTGGGAAGGGATATGTCTATAAATAGGTGGATACACCCACTTCATTTGACACAAAAATTATTAGAGAAAATTATGAATCATTCTAAATTTGTGAATTCTATAAGCTTCTTCAATAAGTTATTCCTTGTGATCCTGAGCATCGAAAAAAGACGGTCTTAGTCATGACTAATTCTTAGGTATTGGGGAAAAGGAGTTTCACGATGACTGGTTATTCTGAAATTAATTAGTGTTCCATGAAGGGAATTTTCTTCACAAATTTAGTTAAGTTCACGAATAATCTCTTCAATTGAACTTAAAAAAAGTGCATGGTTTTCAAAGTTAGAATTTCATTGAAATATAAAGGGGTATTTGAGAATGCAAGGAGCTGTGTGAAATGCAGTGTTTTACATCTGGTTTAAGTGAGCAATGATTTTAAGTTCATCAACTCAAAACTATGGTGAAAGAAGAGTGTTTCATTAGTCACAGAAAAAAACATAAATTCCAATCTAGTAAAGTGACCTTCAAGTAGTTAAACTGAGTAAGACTTCACCCAATGCAGTGAACTAGGGGGAGTCAACAGAAGTTTTATGAGGGAAGTATTATGCTATCCCTAAAATTATATAAGGTCATTTTAAACTTATGTATTATACAACCGGTGAATATAATTGGACTTAGGTATGACTTAAACACTGTCGGTGTATGCTTCTTGGACTGGCACTTAGTGGTGAACCAAGTGAAACAACTATGTTGACTCTCTGTGTGGGAACATTTAATTAATACATGATTCCATCAGAAATTTTTAAGAAGTTTCTAACAACATGGGAGAAACATTAGTAACTTTAATAGAAAAAATTGACACTATGATTCACCCCTCCCCTCTTAGGGTGTTACAGGATCCTACAAGTGGTATCATAGCATGCAAGTTGTTGGAGTTAAATCTGACCTCTATTGTTTTCATGGAGAATTTAGTTAATATCAAGGGAGTCTCCCTCTTTGATGGATGAAAATTATAGATTTGGAATAACATGATGAGATTTCATCTAAGATCCCTTGGGATGGATGTTATTTTTTCCACTACATAAGGGATTCAATTCACTAAGGAGATAGGTATTTCTATAACTAAAACATACAGGAAAATGCTTAATGCAGATGCCAAAGCACAAAATTCCCTTGCTGCATATCTATATTATCAAATCTTTTTTAGGGTTATGAGTTTCACTTAGACCAAGTCTATTTGGGAACACTATAAAATATATATAAAGGCAATAAAAAATTGAAGGAGGCCAAACTCAAAGTTTTTCATAATAGGATCAATGATCTAAAAATTGATCCTGATGAAAATGAAGATAAATTTTTAAATTGAATTATTGAAGTTGAAGAAGAAATTATAATACAATGTGAATAAATTAAAGATATTAACATTGTAAATAAAATCATGAGAATTATTTGACTTGTATACAATACAAAAGTTTTATCCCTTGAGGAAAGGGATTTGTCTAAACTTTATCTAGATGATCTTCTAAACAGTCTGGTGTCTTATGAAATAAATTTCAAACCAGAAGATGCAATAACTCTAGTAATTAAGGAATTGGAATTCATATCCATGAAACAAAATTATAATTTCAAGGATAGTGTTGATTAAGATAATGTGAAATACAAACTTCTTTCTATTTTTCTAATTAAATTCAACTAATGAAAAGGGAGATTTAAAGGAATGATTCCTCTGACCTATCTTTGATGTCGTGGAGTTGAGCACATTGCCTCTCAGTGCTCAAGGATGTCCGATAAAGAAGAACGTGAAGCATGGATTATGGAGAATCCTCAAAAAAGGTTCCCCCAAAAGTGAGACTTCAAATCAAGAAAGAAATTAGAGATAAATACTTTCATTTATAAAGAAGAACATGATGATAATGACTTTTTGGGGGATGCATTACTAGAGTTTAAATATTAAACCCAAGCATACATGATGGATACAGTTGAAAACATAAATCCTTAAAAAGATAAATTCAATCAATTGATTGGTGTTCTTAATCTCAAGGTGGAACTTGAGGGTGCTCTTTATAATCTTGACAATCAAAGAAAAATTAAAATAAATATGAGAGCCATTCTAGAAGAGTCATCAAAGTACGCTGATCGAATTGATGCATAAATTGATAAACTGAAAGTAGGGGAAGATGAACATTTAACAACACTATATAGATAATAAGAGGTTTTGGAATTTAATATTATGTTTTAAGAGAAGGAAAAAAGCATCAATGAAATTACATATAGACTATAGGATAAGGAAAAGACAGTTGAGGGATTGAAAGAATAATGTGTTAGTAAACAAGAAGATGAATCAAAATAAAGGGAAATAAAGAAGAAATTATAGTTTGGAAGATTCTCAGATTTAGATATGTTAGAAATATCTAAATGAGGTTACAAAGAAGTAAAAAGGACTTGAATGATCATAGATCCGCATGTATGGGAAAATTGGAATTGGATAATATTCTAAAACATCAAAGGCTAGAAACAAGATGATCCAAAATAATAGGAGGCAAAAAAGGTCAACAAATCATAAAGGAACCTGATGTCCTAACAAATAAATCATAAAATCAAATAGAAAAGAGAGATAAAAATTATCCTCATGTATCCAAAGATGACCACCAGTCAAATAATAATGGTGTGTGAGGGGGAATATAAGTGAGAAGACATTTTCTCTTATGATATTTTAATTATGTGGTTTTTAGGTCCATACCATGTCGTACTGCGAAGAAGCAAGGATTTATCTGAATGGGGAAGTGCTTGGAAGTTCAAAAAGAGAACTAGATAATATCCTTAATCATATTTAAGAAATAGTTTCTATGGGTATTGTTTTAACTATTCTAACTATAGCCATAAATATATTCATTGTAGGTAGAGTAAAGGCAGGAACATTACCTACAAAACTTAGAGAAAAGTCAAAACCCACCAACCAAGTGAATTTACTCTTATAAATAAGTATTCTCCTCTAGAAGAATAATATGAGTATGATGAACCCATGAATTTTGAAAATATATTTAAAATAAAATATTTATCCTCCATCCAATCATGTATCTCATGGAAGGAAAAGAAGAAATTTGAGATATACAACCTTAAATAAATAGATCTCAAATCTATAAAGAATAATAGAACCTAGATTTTTGAATGTGGATGCTCATACCACTTGATAGGAAATGAAAAGTTGTTGAAGAATGCTAAGAAAATTTTGATAGAATAGTGAGATTTGGAAATAATGGTGCTTTAAAGATCAAAGGAATTGGAAGTACCGAACTGGAAAATGACGAGATAAGAAAACATAATGTTCTCTATGTAGATATTTTGTGTTACAATATCTTGAGTGCAAGTCAACTTTGTGACTCAATACTGATAGTGAAAATTAATTAAAAGGGTGCACCATCAAAGGAATGACAGTTAATTATCCCATGAAATGATGTAGAAAATATAGAAATTTATACTAGGTTTAAAGTAAATAGAACCATTGTTACTTAATGGTTGAAGAAGAAAAAGCTTGTGTCACCATAGGTTGCGTCACAATAATTAAAATATCATGGAATAGATATCAAATCTTAAGATAGTTTTATACATTCTCAATCTCAATTGTGATCAAGAAAGGACAAGTGATGCATACATGTGTGGAAATATGGTTAGGAGTTCATATTAGCCGAAGAACAAAAGGACATCGAATCTGCTTGATCTTATCCACATAGAATTATGTGTTCTATGAAATGTGTTTCCCACATATGAAGATAGGTACTTAATTATTTTTTGTGATGTTTATTGTATAATGGATTGTGTAATGATTATATAGAGGCAACATCAAGTGACTGACTGCATGAAAAGTTATCACTGAATAGCTGAGAATGAAACTAGATGCACATTTAAAATTCTACGATTTGATAGTGGAAGATAATACACATCCACTGAATTTTAAATTTACCTCAAAAAACATGGAATAATGAATGATGTGGCTGCAATGAGAACCCCACAAAAAATGAAGTTGTTGAATATAGAAATCAACAGGTGAACAATATTCCTAGAACTATGACAACTAAGATTCGTATTTATCTTCATTAATTGAAATATATTGTTCAAGTAGTGGTGTAAAATCAAAATCAAAAAGGTATTTTTGTGGGAGAAACCAAAAAACCATATGAGTTATGGTATAGAATAAATCCATCTCGGATGTATTTCCATGTTTTTGTAAGTAAATGATTCATCTAAAACAAATAATGAAATCAAGGAAAGTATGGTGATGTTGTAGATGATGGAATATTACATAGATAATAAATTAAGGTTAACACCTTTAAATGATACAATAATCATCTTGGAATAGTTGTGGAAATAACTGATGTCAAGATCATTGAAGATAAAACCAAAAATACCACAAAGAGATTGTATAACGATGTAATAGAAGATGAAGAATAAATTAGAAAAGGGATAGATTCAAATGAAAAAAATAGTATAAGTCTTTCAAAACATTCAGATATCACAAAACAATGATGATTCTAAAGAAGATTCTGAAGAGGAAACCATCGATGATGAAACTTCACTAGAACCTCATAGGATAAATAGAACAGAAAAAATTGATTAATCCAACATCATTGGATATTGGACCACACCCAAAAAGACAAAGATAATGAGCAATGAAGCACATTATACCTTTTTATCTATTGTGGAACTAACCTCATTTGAAGAAGTAGGAAAGAATGAATCATGGGTTAAGTCCATGAATGAATAACTATATGATATTGACAAGAACCAGACATGGGATCTTATTAAGAGAACTAAAAGTCTCAATGTGATTGGAATAAAGTGGATCTTTAAAAGAAAATTTGATAATCATGGAAATGTGATCGGAAACAAGAAATACATAGTTTTTAAATGCAATGAATAGATTGAATGCATTGATTTTTAAGAAATGTTTTCTCAAGTAGATATATTTGAGTTAGTTAGGATTTCTCTTTCTATGGTAATTTAAATAGGATACAACATTTATAATATTGAATTTAAAATAGAATTCTTAAATGGAGTTTTGGAAGAATATGTCTATATTGAACAAACAGTGGGATTTCATATTGGGAATGATAAAGAAATGGTTTTTAGATTAAAGAAGGATCTCTATGGTCTAAAGCAGGCACCATGATCATAATATTCTTGACTGGATGATTATCTGAAAAATATTCAATTTAAAAGAGGTGGTTTTGATCATAATATCTATGTGAAGAATTCACAGGAAGATCAATTTATGGTTCCTCTATATTTGGATGATATTATATTGGGTAGAAGTAGGAGGGTATCAGTGGAAAAATTTAGTAATAACATGTAATCAAAATTTGAAATTTCTATGATTGGTTAACTCACATACTTCTTGGGGATCTAGATGATTCAAAATAAGTATTTCACCTTTAATTATCATGAAAATATTCAAGAGATACTTTGAATAAATTCAATATTCATGACTCTAAACAAAATGTCAACTCTAATTACGATTGGGATAAAACATGTTAAGCATGAGGATGGGACTTCTGTGGATCCCAACCTATAAAGGAGAATCAATGGAAGTTTATTATACTTGACTATAATATGGCTAGTTATCATCTTTGAAATGTTCATAGTGGCATTATTTCAAAGTAATGTGAAGGAAGATAATTTTTCAGTAGTTAAACAAATCATGAGGTATATTTAAGGTATTATCAAATTTTTCTTATACTTTATAGCAATAATATATAATTAATTATAGGAATTTTTTTATGCTGACTAGGTTGGAGATGTAGTAGATAAAAATTCCAAAAGTGGCACATCTTTATTCAATGGTAATAAATGTGTAGGATGGTTGAGAAAAAAACAAGAAATAACTTCTCTTAGAATGAAAAAAGAAGATTATATATTTGCTAAAAAGGAAGTAACTCAACTATTGTGGATGAAACAACAATTGTATGATATTGGTGGTAAGGTGAAATAGATAATGGTGATTCACTGTGTTAACAAGAGTGCGATCAACCATATGAAGAATCTAAATTATCACTCTCATACTAAAAATATTGAGATCAAATATCACTTCATCAATTAAAAAGTTGATAATGTGTGATTAAAATGAAGCATGATGAAACTGATGAGCAAGTGGATTACATTTTGAATAATCCATTGGCAATACATGTGATCGATAAATATCAGTTTAACCTTTGTGTTCAGACACATCCTAGTACATGAGGAGGTTACGATTCATCCCCTATCCCCATTTCTATTAACTATTTTAATATATTTTTGGAATTGATGTTGGTTTATGGGGGGAGATAAAATCTAGGGGGAGTCTATTTTGAGCTCTAAAATTACCAATGCATGTTTTTTGGTTTTATTTCCAATATCCAATAATAGATAAATTCTACTTTATAAATTTTTTATGGTTGCAGGACTTTGAAAACCCATGCAATGTTTCTATAAAATGACGAGAATTCAGTGTTATGAGTAAACAATTCATTGTTCTCAGAGATTAGCTTGGAAATATTTAAGAATTCCAAACCACAATAACCTAATTCGTGATTCCCCTATTTTTTATCAACCAATACTTACTCACATAGACTTATATTTTTGGATGATTTGTTTCTTTCCTTTCAGGTTTTTGTTTGATTTTGGTGCTTCATTGAATTTATCTACAGATTTTTAACAAACCCAATGGGGTATATTGTTGTAACCAAGGCCTTTCACAGTTGGATATAGATTCTAGTTTGTGTTTGTTTTTAATACACACTAGGATGATTAGGTATTTTTCAATGAAAGTTATCATATAGTACAAGATGGATACAGTGTTGAAGGTTCAGTCATTTCCCAGTGTTTTCTAAATTTATGGGCTCAAAATAAGGATGAAGGATAAAGCTTCACAAAATGTGTTTTTATGGGATTGAATATTCTCAAATATGGTAAATAAATGGGTTTACCGAAGACTAGGATTCATGAAGGTTGATCTTCATAAATATATGGATCATCACGAATGATCTTCGTGAATACATGATGGAAAGATGGTGGTTCTTCGCAACTATGGAAAAGCATTGCGAGTGCACGATGAGTTTAAGATGATTCTTTGCAACTACAAGAATGTTCCAAAACATGTGAAATTTCATCATGGATTCAAGAATAAAGGATCTTCATGAACATGAAAATAGAGTTTCACAAAAAATGCATTGGAGGTGTGGGATCTTCACGAGGGGTTGTACCTATAAATAGGCAGCTACCCCCACTTAATTTTACATGAAAAGGATTAGATAAAATTCTGAATCATTCTGAATTTAGGATTTCTAAGAGCTTTTAGAATCAGGTATTCATTATGAGCCTAAGAATCATGAAAATACTATCTTGTTCTTAACAAAAAGCCTAACTATCTAGGAAAAAGGAGTTTTGTGATGACTAGTTATTTTGTGATGAATTAGTGTTATGTGAAGGGAGTTTTCTTCGTAAAGGATGTTATCTTCATAAATATTATTTTTGAAGGATCTTCACAAAATCCTGTGGGACTGAAAGATATAATTTCATTGAAACATAAAGGGGGATTCATGAAGGCTAGAATTTTCTCAAACAACAGTGTTGAACATATGGTTTAAGGGAATTGTTATTTCGTGTGCATCAACTCAAGACTACGGTGTAAGTAGAGTCTTATGCTTGTTAGGGGTGAAGACTTAAAATCCAATATACTAAAGCGACCTTCAAATCATTAAACTGAGTAAGACTTCACCCAAAGATGTGATCTAGGGGTAGTCGATGGAAGTGTTTTAAGGGAGGTAGTGTGTTATCCCTAAAATAATATAAAGTTAGTGTATCAAAAATAGTGTGACTATGTCTAAAATTATGTATTCCACAACTAGTGAAGATTATTGGATTTAGGTATGACCTAAAAATTATCGATGTATGCTCCTTGGACTATCCCTTAGTAGTGAACCAAGTAATTTTTTTTATTTCTATCTATGTGTGAATGTTTAATTATTGCATGATTCCATCAAATAGGTTTAACAAGTTTATACCAATATGAGAACAAGATCTGTCACATTAAAAGAACAAGTTAACACTATAATTCACCCCTCCCCTCTTAGGGTATTCCAATGTCCTACATAATTGATATAATCTATAAACTTTTTTTATATTTCTATAGTCTATATATAATATCTTTCTATTTTAAATTCTCACATGGATTAATAAATTTGTTTCATTCATTAAAATGGTTATTCTAGTTTTCTTAGGAACTACCTAGATTTAGTTGTCGCATTTTGAGTTGGGGATTTGGAAATTGATGCATTTTTCTAGTAAATTCTCTATATATTTCTTAATACCTCAATTATGGTGGGATTTAACCACTTTTGGGGATAAAAAATAGGTTTAGAGTCTCCATAAAGAAGGATTCAATTTGACTATATTTTTTGATTTATTTTTGAAATATCACTTAAATTCCACCCAATTGATTATGTATTTTAATTCAGAAGATAAATTATTTTATTTTATTAGGTTATGGAAAAGTTACTAAAAATGATAAATGATATTTTTTTATCCCTTAATTATGTATAACTTCATTAAATCAATTGTAAAATGTTTAATTATAGATTTTTAGGTCATTCTATATATGAATTTAATTCAGATATCTAGTTTACATTGCTTGTATTTTCTACACACAATATGACATGTGAGATGAATATGGGAGTTAGTGGGTTTGTGAATAGTTGTTGCATAGTTTGAAAAAACCATACAACATAACCATGTGATTTGTAAATTTTTGGATAATGGTGATTCACATAGTTGGTGAGAATTTTTCCTAACTATGTGACCTAACTATATGAATTAATTAATTAAATCTAAATGTTAATTTTAAAAATAGAAACTAGCCTGAAAAACCTTATTTTTTCCCTAGATTTGTATTCTTACCCATGGTCCTCATATATGATATTTTTTTTGGATCTTTGACTTCTATACACTGTTTTTTATTTGTTGATCATTTGGCATTAGAATCAAAAGTAAAGGGCTATATTCATCCCTTTTAATATAGATCCACTCATTCTCTCTTGAATGCAACCACATACAGGGTTTGATATGGTTTTATAAATTTTTTGAAATATGTTTTGATTTTGCCTTATTAAGATTAATTAATTAAATGGAAGAAATATTCAAAATATGTGAGATCATGTGAAGATTATTCATATAGAATGTATTCAAGTAGACTATTTTTCCATAGTTACACTTTATCTAGAATGTGAATGCTCTTTTATTTTTTAAGGAAAATATTTCTTCTTTGAAATGAAATTCTCCTATTGAAACTATTCTAGATTATGCACTTTATATTTGGTCCTTTAAACATGGGTTGTGGGTGATTCACATAAGGTAGTTGATAAATTGACTAAATGATTTTCCTAAAACAAATAAAGTTTTTAATTTGTGAACATGGAATAGTGTGTTTGGAGTTTGGTAATGTTCATTAGACCTTTCCTAGATGAACTTTTTCACAAGGACAATTTGGGCCAATGGTTATCACTAATTTACAATTTGGTGGAGGAATACTCACTGCTCATGAAAAAGGTGGTGTCATTGGCATGAATGGGTGTGTGTGAGATATGATATAGACAGAATATTCCAAGTGATTTAAAATAACTATTTATTGTACCTATGAGAACTATATTTTTGGTGAACTATTCTTAACATTATTCATGTATATTTTATATAAATTAGGAAACTATTTTAACTACATTGATTTTATATATAACCTTTTCATAAAAAATTTGAGCTGACATGATTATTATTTTAGTTTCACATGGGAAATGTCTAATGGGGTTTTCATACTAGGTTTTATACTTTCACCCACCATATGATTTTTTTATACAGATGATATTTTCCATGATAAAAAAAGGGAGAAGGTTTTATATTTCACTAGCGGTGATTTTAGATGTATTTTTTTCATGGATGATAAAGATATAGGTTGTGATTTGGCCATGTTTTGGGATTCTATAGTGGTTCCACCTTGGTTCCTGAGAATTTATTTATTTATGAGTACTAGTTGTTATATTTTATTATTTTCAATTTTTCTCAGTTTATTCATATTTTTATAATTTGAGTTATTATTTTGACTCATGCATCATTTTTATAGCTATCTTGGGATTGTTTATTTTTTGGTTGTATGTCTGTTTTTTTCTTTTTCAGTAAAAAGGGTAAAATATTCCCCCTATTTATTCTTAAACCATCACCATTTATGAAAAAAACTGGTTTCTTGGGGATGTCACATACAATCTGTGGTGCATCAACTCTTTAAAATCCAAAGGTTCAGATTGGGTTGTTACAAATGGTATCATTTTGGTTTATTCATTATTATGGAATTTATTAAGGATATAAGAAAAAATGGGACTTGAAATTTATAGCATAAAAAGATATAGATAACTTATTTACACTAAACTTCAAGTTAGCAGGGTGGCCCGGGTGCAAAAAGTGTTCTAAAACACCTCTAGGAGTGTCTTTATCTTATCATCATGGGTATAGTTGATGAGTGTTTGGAATCATGCTTTAGTAATGATACTTAACACTAAAACCTCACTATTGATTATTTGATTTTGGTTTTGTGATATTATGATATTTATTGTTTTGGTATGATATATAATATAACCCTGAATATAGAAGTAGTAAAAAAATTAATTGAAAATTGTTGATATGGTTATAAAAGAGAAATATAATCAGTGAAGAGAACTAGAAACCAATAAGAGGGTGTGATAGAGAATGTAGTTTCATATAAACTCCAAGTGAATTAGTATCTAGTTAATAGAATCTATAAATCATTCTAGGCTATTGATAAGGGATCTTGGGATGAGGAATCTCATCATGTGAATTAATCATCGAAATTCTAAAAACACAATCCATTGATATTCTAGGGTGATCTAGGGCCCAAGAATGTTTATACTCCCTCAAAAAACTAGATTAAATATAACTAAAGCTATATATATATATATATATATTCTTGAAGACCAATCACTACAATGTTGGGACTTAACTATTCAAGAGAAGTTGGAACAAGGTATTACTTTGGTGGGGATTAACATGTTTTTTAATAAAAAAATTATCTAAACACCTTATTGTTGGAAAGGATGGTGGAATTTTTCTAAATAAAATACATAATTATGATATTTATTGAATATAATACCCAATTAACACACCTAGTTCGATTACACAAGAGGTAGATGTTAGGGAACTGATGAAGGCACAAATATTGGAGGGAGGTATATGATCTAAAATTCACTCTAATACAGTCTTATTATATATTACATATTATATAGATAGAGTGAAAAAGGAATATATATATATATATATATATATATATATTTCACAGAATCCAATTGGAGGGGAAACCTTCCTTGCAACACCCCAATATTTTACGGAATATCTCATTTAAATAAAATTAATCTATTTGATATTTTATGTTTCATGAAACACTGAACTTAAAAAAACTACTAAATATTATTATTCTAACAAGACCAATATAACCTAGCCATTATAATGGTGGGAATGAATGATATTAACAAAATTATTAAAATTTAGTTTTCATATGTGTATAAAATTAATTCAATGGTACTAAATAATTATAAATGAAAATAAAAGACCAATTGTACATAAAGGATGTGTTTTTATAAAGAAAATATTTTTATGTAATGAAATTTTATCTTAAAAAATAAAATTAATCACAATTAATATATTAATAAAATTTATATTTTCTATATTAAATAAAATATTTTTAAATTAATTCAATAATTTTTATATGCTTAAGATAAGACTAAATCCAATTTTAAGCATAAAAAGATATATTTTTCTAAAAGGAAAATTTTCCAACTTTTAGTGGAGAACCTGTTTTAAAAATAAAATTTGAAACATTTATAAATTTTATTTGACAAAATAAACTTCATTTTTGAAATTGGAATCTCAAAAAAATATGGTGAAATTTTGATATTTTCTAGAGAAGTTTCATTTTTTGATGAATAGTGAAAATGCTGAATTTTAATTGAAAACTTATTCTTAATATAATATATTTAAATATTTAAATAATATTTTTAAAATTATAATTAGATAAATTATATATCAATAAATCCAATTTAGTTTATTGGAATAAATTTAACAATGAAATTTGATATAAAAACATTTAAAACTTTTGAACATTTTAACATTAAAAACTCGCTTTGTCGTTGCCTCTACAGGATTAATTTTAAATATAATTTTTCAAATTATGTGAATTTAGTTTGGAAAAATGGATTCAATATTTTTAATAATAGGGTATAAATTATTTTCTAAGTTAAATTTTATTTTTAGGTATAAAAATGTTACCATGGTAAAAAAATTATTTACCGCTATATATGTAAAATATTGAAAAGGGTTAAAGTTAAAAGTTAAAGGCCTAATATACCTAAACATTACAACATTTAATGGTTTTTAGGTATATATAGAACATAAAATTCCCTTAAATCATTAATTATCACCCAATTTCCTGAAAATTAATTCCACCTCAATGTGGTTGGATTTAAAAATAAAATAATCATTATTTAATCACTTAAACCAACCTCTCCTCAATTATAAATATCACACTTCACCACCCCATTTCACCTCAAAATATATGAAGCTCATAAAATATCTTCTTAAAAAAATCCTAACCACTATACCCATGTCCAAATTCTTCTGGTCTTATCAAAAGGACAAATCCAAGGTCCTCAAGGGGTCCTTCAGGGTGGTGATATTGAAGAGGTAATTTTCTCAAAACATCTATCTTAATTTCTTTGCTTCTTATACTTTATTCTCACCTCCTTAATCTATAAAGTCATGATAACTATATAATCATATATATAATATAGTTTTATTATTCTAATGGAATATATTATATCCATCAATTTTATTACCTTCTCTTATTTAATTAAATGAAACTATTTTCCATGTTATGTCAGTTAATCGACTTCATGAATAATAATTTTGTTCTTTTTCCATTAATGCCTCCATGGATGCTCAAAAAAAATATTATTCTGGTTAAATAATATTTTAATTAGTATTTTATAACTTATTTCATTCACTTTATATAATATATAGATATAATATTAAATAAAATGAAACTATTTCATAATGGTTGGAAATATCCCCAAAATAAACTAATCATTCATCATTAACATTTTATCAAATGAATCATCCTCATGTTAAAAAAATGATATATGAGACCATTCATAATCCTATAAGTTAATTAATATAATTTCTTTCCAATTCCGTATTTTTACTTCAATTTGAAATGAAAATACATAATTATACACAAGTGAACTGACCTTAAAACCATGAAATGAATGCACCTGAAAAAATGAAAATTATGAAATATTATTAATGATGGGTGGTAATATGTTTTAAAAGTACTATAAAATATGTTATAAATATGAATATAGTTATGAAAAAATTAAATTCATTAAACCATTATATAGGATGTTAAAGTATGCACCACTAAAGGGAAGCATGAGGTAAGGGATGTCTTGACCCAATTTTTATTCTTTGGGTTAAACTTCTACTTATTAACAATATTTTACTAATAATATGTGTGAAATAACTTTTAAATATATTACGTTGTATTTAAATTCTTTTATTTTTATTTATAGAATATTCAAATATTATATTCATTTTATTAATACCCATTTCTTTATGATAGTGTTTATAAGAGAATTTATTTTAAAAAAATATATTATGAAAAGTTTCCTTAAAACTACATTTTTATTCCTTTTCTATTTTTTCTTAAATTTATTCCAATTTTTTTACGATTCTATTATTATTGATTTAATTCATTTTTACTCATGTTTAAATTTTTACAAAATGGTTTAAAAATATACATGTTGTCATTTTCTATAAGTGGTTTTTATTTACTTTACCGACAAAAATATGGAAGGAATGTTTTTTAACTTATATGGAAGGAGTGACATTTCCCACTATCATAACTCCTTAATTCATTGAAGAATATTTTACAATATTAACAAGCTATTTTGAAAGAAAAATTTTCTTTTATTATCATGTATAATATTTAAAAAATGTTTTTAAAATAAAAAATATATTTTCTTCAAAAATTATTTCAAGTGATCATTCAAAATTACATTCTATATAAGATAAAAATATTTGGTGTTTATTATTATTTACTAGGGATATAATTCAAGGATAATGTCATTTTTTTACAGTAGTTTATTTTTTTTAATGGCTTGATGTGTATGAATCCCATTAATTTTCCATCTCATTCCACAAGTAAACCTTATGATTATTCCTTTTGTTTGATTATTTATGTGGCACAAAAATGATTGATAATTCTATTGTGGTTGTGCCCAGATAACTGTCCAATTCATTAGAAAATGTTTTTGTGTCATGTGATGTCATGTTTATAAATGGAGTAAACCTAATTCCTTTGTGGGACTTTATCCAACATGTGATATTATATTGGAAGTTATCCTTGACTCATTTTATGTCATGATGTATATTGTTTTCACTCTCCTATATTTCCATGATCATAAGATTCCATGTTTTATATGACATGATTCCTTATGTTTACTCATGATCCATGGATTTTATTTTATCATGTTATGAATTATAACTCATGTGTTATGATTTATTCTCATGTTTATTACCTTAATAGTATTTTTAGATCATTCATTTTGTCTATGCATTCCCCATATTATCCTATACAGCTATATGAGCTCCATGTGACTTAGGAGCTCATAATGGAGATTAATAAAAGTATTTTTATTCTAGTTTCATGTTTTCAAATAATTTACCTAGTATTCCAAATAAAATGGAATTCTAAATCCTTCATTTGTATTACATGGATAAATTTTCCTAAAATCATGTAACAGTATGTGTATTTTTTTTTGGTTTTCTATAGTTTGTATCATATGATGGTTTTTTTATTTTGGGGTATTAGGACATGGTAACTTTAGTAAGTACCCTATGGATAATTCTATCTCCATGGATAACATAGATTAAAACTTAGGTAATACCAATTTAGTATATACTTTTCATTTATAAAATTATCCTTCTATATTGAAAGTTGCCTTTATATATTCTTATTATCTATGTATTCAAGACCCCTAATTTTCTTTTTATTTTCAAGTTAATGGATAGAATTATAAGATCCTATGCCAAAAAACAATGTGATAGTCAATGTGATGATTTTTATAATGACATGAATAACCTAATGGGAACAAGAGCTCATAAAATTTTTGAAAATACTAGATCAATTGAATCATGTTATGAATAATAACTTGTATAATGCAGAATACCCTCCTTCTCCCAGGAAAGATAAATTTTCAGTCAAATACTTTAGGTAAAAAACCCCTCCTATATTTAGCGGGTCTTCCGATCCCTCATCTTTAAAAATGGATTAACTATATTAATGATGTATTATATATCCTCCAATTCTCAAAATAAGAGAAATATGTGCTTATCACCTATCATTTTGATGGGGAAGATGATCAGTGGTGAAGATTGATCAAAAAAACAAAGTCTAAGTAGGAAATTGATTCTATGGAATGTGAATAATTTTATAAGATATTTCTCAATAAATATTTTCTATGAACTCTATTTATTAATATGGAGAAGTATTTCAACAGGCTCAAACAAAAAAAAGATGATACTATCAGAGAATATGAGAAAAAAATCAAAAGGCTTCCGTTGTATGCTTATGTCTTTATCATCAGAAATGAAATAAAGGTAGATGGATTCATTAGTTGTTTGAAACCGAGTGTATGAAAATACTTATAAATTAGGAACTTTGACAATTATGAAGAGATAGTTAGTTGTTTCCTTAAATTTGAGATAGATATTATAGCATCCTTCCTTTTTATAACATAACTTTTCATTACATTTTACAAAACCGAGGATCATTAAGGTTTAGTGTCTTAGAAACCAGGAACTTAAAATATGAAAACATAAAAAATTCTTCTTAAACACTTAAAAGGCTTCTCTTTATGTTCATTCTAGGTTCATTACTGCATCTCATTAACCTAGGGAAATACATCAAAAGAAAGCGTGAGTAGAAGGCCCAGTAAGGGAAACAAGGGGAAACATTTAACATGTGAACTTGAGATACATCAGTAAAGTCATGAAAAAAAACTTTATGGCATGAGAATGAAATCATGAGGCATATCATAATAAAAATAACATATTTCAAAACTTGAATATGTGGCTACAAAATTTAACATATACAATCATTTCCATTTCACCAAGGTCCATCCCTAAGGTGTCATTAAAAATTACCAAGGTTATTTACCAAGGCGTCGTTAAAAATGGTCATCTCTAGAGATTAAGTCTTTACCCAATGAATTGGAGCACTATCAGGGAACACCCTTAAATTTGCATTTATTATCATGTGATCCAAATATATCATCATCAATCATTTCATAAACAACCCATATAGTATAAAAGAAATGGTTCTCATTTCATAATCATAACGTTTTAAAAACCGCTTTAAAGATGTGATGTTTATGTCACTTTAAACCCACGAAAAAGGAAAGAGGGTTTCTTGTATATAAATAAAAGAATTTTAAAATATAACATTTTGATATATATTTGAATACCCTTATAGAATAAATATCTTTTAGTATTCACTTAATAAAATAAAATAATTTGAGAAAAAGAGAGAGGCATTTTGAGACGAAAATTTTGCAGCATAATGACTATGTTACAGGGTTTTAAAAAAACAATGAAAAGAGAGGGGACATGGGTAACCCACTCATAGATGATCCATAAAACAATATAGGGACAGAATATAATGGATATAATAACATGGTAATGAAATTTAAAAGACATACCATGTGAAATCAAAAGAATTGAAGGAAGACAAAAATAAGATTTCTCTTATGAAAATTCGGCAGCCTAACGGCTTCACTTAAAACTTTTAAAAAATGAATTGATGAGATCAAATAGGGTCTCTAATCATATTAACATAAAATATAATTATTATATATATAGATATCATACCCCAACATAATAAAAAGTAACTTGAAAGACTTGACATGAAAATAGAACTTGAAAATGAGAAGGGTGAAAGAATCCCTTAAAAATTCGGCAGCCTAACAACGCCACTTAAACGTTCTTAAAATGAATTGATGATAGAAAGGGGGGGTAATATCATAATATGAACATGAAAAGGATAGTATAATTAATATAAAATAACATCCCCAAAATAATAACTCGGGACTTAAAAGAAATGACATAAACGAGAGTACTTGAAAAGAAAGAGAGAGGTAAGATCCCTTACCTTGAAGAGTAACTTCAAAATATCGAAGTTTGGGACCTTGGGAGGCTTGAGGGAACCTTGGGAGGAATCCTTGGGAGGTAAGGAGACCATAAATTTGTTGAGGAGGATTTTGGATTGGAAAGGATGAGAGAATGGCTTGGTATTTATAGGGGAAGTGAGGGGACAAGGCATTAATGGCCAAGGGACACCTCATTGGTGGTATTGGAAAAACCATGGGCTTTCCCATGGTATTTTCACATGGTATTGGCCACTTGGGACACCTCATACCTTATCTTACTATTAATAAGTCGAACATATTGATTACATACTTAATACATCATTTAATGATGTCATTAAACACCCGTAACTTAAAAACTGTATTTTCACTATTCACCAAAAATTCAACTTTCTCAGAAAAATCCCAAAATTTCACCTTAACCAAATATCGATGCTCTGATTTCAAAAATTAACTCTATTTTATAAAAATAATTTTCTAAATATATGTAATTTAATTTTTAAATAAAAAACACTATTCACCTGAAAAACCTAATACTTGACTAATAATTTCTGAAACAGTTATTTACCTATTTTATTGAATCACATTACATAATCAAGGTACCTAGATTATATTAATACTTTATTTAAGTGATATTACTAATCCATTTGGTCACATTACTAATCCTAAGCATAAAATCACTATTCATAATTTACTATTCATAAAAAATTAAGTTGATCTTATTAGACTCTAAATTTCTTACTGAACATAATTGTAGAAGACCATTTTTTGAAAATAGTTATACATAATTAATTATTTAAGGTTTACATAAATATTTTAAAATATCATTTTTCCAAAAATTCATCAATATTATGCATACTATATTTATTCGGACATTTGATAATTCACAAACTTCATCATAAGAAGAAATCACAATTTTTATTTAAATCAAAGGATTACACAAGGCTGTTACGGTCTCGTTACATAGCCCCTTATAACACCAGCATATGACCTAAGATTAAGGTGTGCTAGGGTGATAGAATCTTGGGGCGGCTCAGCCAACATTGCACTAGTAGTAATTTCTATCAGTTTGAACTTCTCGCGAAGGCAATTCTGTTCTAGCTTCACACGATGAAGTTCGGCTTGGGTTTGGTCCAGAGCAAAGACCAGTGGTTCTACCTCCGTCCCAAGTTCTGTTAGATGGGATTCGATTGGACCGAGACTATTGGATGAGGCCATCGAATCTTCTTTCTATATTAATTAACCAAGATCACTTGTATTTAGAGACAATAATCGCAACATTTAGTTTCCAAAGGTCACACTGACTAACGGTCATATAATAGTCAAAACCCAACAGTCTCATTTTAATTATACTCATTTTATTTAATGAAAAAGTTTTGTTGAGTATGAAATAAAATAACACGCCAAATTAGGAAACAAGGTTTATTCAAAATTTCGTGTCGTTATAATCTTCCCCCTTAAGAAATTGCGTCCTCGCAATTTTTTAATATTGGGCTTTGAAATTTCATTGAAAGTCCCACATCGGAAAAAGAGTCAGTAACACTATTACTTTAAGAGAAAGAAAAGGAAGTACAAAGGACACCTGAGTTAACCCATACTAGGATTCCATGTATGAAAACATGGACATGGAAGAGAAAAAAAAGGGTCAAGTTCTGAGGGAGAGTGATAGAAAACATGGTTAGGAAAAAGTTAACCATAAGAAAATCACAAACTTATGATGTGTGTAAACGGTATTTGATTACCCATTAAGAAACGTAAACCAACAACGTTTTTGTTTTACGTTCCTTTTCATAAATTTGAGTAATTCATTTACTACATAGAATAAAAACATAAGGAAATATATTTACCTTCAAGTAGAGTTTCATCCTTTAATAAGTTTTTACCAAAACTAATCTTCTCTCCAAACGATGAGCATTCAAAAACACTTAGTCTCATCAAAAGCACAAGAATCATCTTCTAGAGAATCACATAATCCACAAAATATTAACTATCTATTTCGTCTATCTTTAAACAATATCTCAAAAATAGAAAGGGTAAGATAAAACAACTCTTCAAAAAAAAGAACCCCATAGAAAGGGAAACTACTTTAAATCTTCAAAGTTCCACGGTACTACCTGAAGTTCATTATAGACCATTCCATAAATAACTGTCCTTAAAATTCCTCAAAATAAACCAAACTAAGATTGAAACCCAAATACAAGAAGGATTTGATAACATAGTCTTCCAAGATAAACTTTATTGTTCATCTCCAAACAATATCAACCACTCCAAATATCTTATAACAAAAGTAACTAACCTAAACATATTTTCCCCAAGATAGGTTAATCATTTCCATAAGTAACCTAAATTACTATAAGTTCACCTTAAATTCATAGATTCTTCAAAATATAAGTCAACCTTTACTCCTCAAAGAAAATATCATAGTAATCTATTTACCTCGATCATATAGGGTTCCCAAAATAGTGAACGTCTTCCAAAATAATAATCATCTTTTAATCCCCTAATCATTTTTTTCAAGAAGAACTGCTTCACAACATCAACATGTGGTACATAACAATATATGTTTTACTTAATGATATAAAACCATCTTAGGTAGTGACACGATGTTATTAGAAAACATTAAAGATATGCTCATAGGGAACGAACTAGAATAAAACATGACATAGACAATTATTGCGAAGAAGTTGCATGTACTTTAGTCATTATGATCCATCACGGCATAGGAATTGCATTGTTCCCTTGTCCTTGAAGATTGTTGATGCTCATCATGCTTCTCATCCCTTCCAAGAGAGCATTGCCTTGGATAATGTCCAACTTCTCCACATTTACGACATTGAAAAGTATAATCTATATTAGATCAAACCTTATCTCTATTCATCACATTATCCATTTTTTGAAGCAATTGGCTACTTTATGCCCTATCACCGCACACTTAAAACATCTCCCGGTTCCTTTGTGAAATTCTCCTTGGTGCCCCTTTCCATACTTTTTGCACAAAGGAAATAGGGTCTTCTTTCCCTTATCAACTTTATCAGATGAACATCCTTGAGACTTCGTCTTCTTCTTCCTTGATGAATTTGGGCATTCAACTAGGTACCAATTATTAATTGTGATTTTTGATAGCTGGTTTTGCATAATCACAATATGTTCAACTTGATCTCTCGTCATCTCTGTCACATTAATAGGGAAATCATCGCATTTCCTATCACACTGGTTATTGGGACATGTTCTTCTATTTCCCGCCATTAACTAAGAAAAGAAATTATAATTAGGGGATTAAATACATAGCCAATAATCATGAAAAGGAAACTTTAAGCATATAAGGATAAACTTGTAGAAGAAAAGTATATCCTAACTTGTGATCCCCTAGGTTCCAAAATAGGTTATCCATGATCATATATTCTTATGTGAATCCTTATTTTATTTTATCTTGGTTCCTTTAATAATGGTTCATACTAAGCTTATGAATTTACCAAAGCATATCCCCCGGGAGTATCATAACCAAGAGTGCAGCAAGGCCCGTTATTGTGTACTAGTTTCCATTCGAGTCTAGCTCAAAGCGCTGTTTTCGGGTTTTACCCCTATGTACATCTGTGCCAGAGCCACCTCTACCTGCTCGTATCCAGACATGGATGTATTTTCTTGGCAACCCCTTACTCAATACTCACCAAAATACCAGGAAGATTTCCTATATTTAAACTTTTCTATAGGGTTCTTCCTAGAGTTTTTATATCCTAATTTCCACAAATAACTAAACCATCCTTTTATACCAACTATAGCATCCCATGTTTTTATAACATAACTTTTCATTACATTTTACAAAATAGAGGATTTTTAAGGTTTAATGTCTTGGAAACCAGGAACTTAAAGCATGAAAACATAAAAAATTCTTCTTAAACACTTGAAAGGATTATCTTTATGTTCATCCTAGGTTCATTACTGCATCTCATAACCTGGGGTCATACATCAAAAGAAAGAGTGAGCAGAAGGCCCAATAAGGGAAACAAGGGGAAACATTTAACATGTGAACATGAGATATTAGTGATTCCTAGTGGTATCATTAGACTAGATATAATAAATGTAAGATGGAATTCTCTAAATAAAGGACAATCGAAAAATATCATGGAGGAAATAAAACCGTGCATTTGAATTTTTAAAAGTGTGGGAATAATCATCTTAGAAAATACCTAAGGGGAACTAGAAGGTGATTCAAATGTGGTAAAGAGGGGAACAAAGATAATCAATTCTAAATTGAAATGAAGAAACCCACTAACCAGGAAGTGGAAATAAAGGTTTAAATGAACAATGTTTCTATTGTGCAGTGCTTTAACTACAAGGATCATGGGAAATATGAGATCCAATACCCTATGCCAATGTTTTTTGGGGACAATATAAGACAAAAAACTCTAAGGAAAAGCATATTCTATCACTACTACTAAAGTGGAGCCTGATAATGAAGAATTCAGTTAAATCCAGTGATGAAAAAATTGGTATCCCTAAGGTATTATCAATATATGAATTATTTGAATGTTAAAATTATGAGAATTATGAAAATCATTGTCCTTGGGGAAATGTTTTTGAATAAAATCATCAAGGTGGTATGATTAATGGTTATATTGAGACTATAAATGACATGTGCAAGGAAATAAGTGTAAAGGAATAAGATGACAAAGCTTAGTTAATTATTTGAGTAGGAAGTGGGATGAATGAAGTATTTATATACTCAAATTAAAATATTATGTTATGTAAATTATGGAATATATAATCATAAGTTTTCATTAAGGATTTTAAAGGACATGTTTAGTTTTGTTGATGGAATGGAAAATTGATTTAATGGTAAGGTGACATTTTTTGAGAACAAATGAGTAAGGGAAAGATAACCCTTAACATTTGCATGATTTTGGGATAATAATGAAGTAAAGAGATGTTTGATTATGATAAAATAAAAGGTATAATATTGATGAACTTGGAACTGAATAGTAATTGGTGATAAGGTTGTTTATAGATTTATTTTATAGAATTTTTAGATTTATGCTTCGATGAAATAGTTTATTTTTGAATATATGGATGTTTTCACTAAGGTTTTATAGTAATTCAGTTTATTAACATGTTTTATGAGTATTCATGATAATGTTCTTCACATTTTGTATGTGTAACAAATAAGATCTATATAGATTTGTTTGGTGTATTATTAATAAGATTATTTTGAAAAATTAGTGACCTTCATTTGAAAATTTTGGATTTTAGTCAATTGGATGGTTTATATGGGTAACAATTTATGAAGTGTTTTTTACATTGAACATTGGATGAGGTTTTATAGATTAATTTATTAATTAACCATATGAATATTTATTTATATTGGATAACATATTCTAACCATTTTATTTTGACGATAACAATAGATATATGGAATGAATTTTTATACCATTACGGATCTTATAATCCACTAGCTCTATAGGCATTAAATTTTCTTTGGAGTAATAAATGAAGAGAAAATTTATCAAGGAATAATAAAAGAGTGATATTATAATTATGACATGAAATAAAGTATGTATTCTCAGATTATTTTGAAATAAAATGTTATTATATCATCATCATTTTTGATGAAATCAATGACCTTTTTCATACCTATTTGTTTGATGGTTACATAGTCATTAACTTTCTAATGACCATGTTATCTATCGTTATCCATCAGAACTTGATAGGTGGAATTATCATCCATGGCCATGTTTTAATTTCACACTAACGTTCTCCTAATTGGAATCTTAGTTATGTAGTGATATTCACCTTATACATTCCATATTTTTAAAATGAATTTTTATTGACCAATTTTATGATGTGGGATTTCTAGAGAGAAAATTTATCAACACCCAAATTTTATTTTCATGTTAAAATTAAAATTTGTGAGGAATGAGTTTTTTAAAATTCATTATCATATTAGGATGGTAACTTATTAATTGTATCTTCCATCAAATATATCTTGAGTTCAAGATATGTTCCATGTATGTCTCCTGAGTAAATAAAAACCTTATCCTTAATATGTACTAATATCAAAGGTCTTACTGTTGGAGAAGTATATTTCTTATAAAGAAATAATGGTAGAGATTATAAATTATAGAGATAAAGTTCTACGAAACAAGACCCCTCAACTAGTCAAATTTTTAGGAAAAATCCACCAATTTTAGTAAGATAAGTGGGAACCTAAAGACATGATTCTATAAAGGTATCCTCATATATTTATATCCATGTAATTAATTTCTAGGTTGAAATTAAATTTACATGGGGTAAAATTTAACACCCCAAGATTTTACTATAGGACCCCAAAACTCCCTAAGAGGGGAGGGGCGAATCAGGGTGTTAACATTTTCTTCTAAAGTGACACATCTTGTTCCCATGTGGGTAGGAACATATTAAAACTATCTATTGGAAAAGTTCATTAATTTAAAAAATCACACACAAAATGAAAACACACCAATTTTATGTGGTTCAACACTAAGGGCTAGTCTAAGGGTATACACTGATAGATTGTTGGTAGTACCTAAATCAACTAATATTCAGTATTTTTGGAATGAAGAAGTTCAGATAATGTCACTCTATACCATTCACACTATATTTACAATATTTTAGGGATGAAACATTGGAATCCCTCGTAGCACTTTTGTTGACTCCCCCTTTCTCACTACATTTAGAGAATTATAACTCAGTTTATCAGATTGAGGTACAATTAAATAGATTGACATTAAATTAATTGTCCCTATCTTATAAAGAGATTATGAAAGCACCATAGTCCTAAGTTTATGATATTTGAAATCCGTATTCATTGAAAAATAATATTAAAAAAAATCTGTTCACGAAGAACCTTTAAGAAGCACACTACCTTTGTGAAGCTCACTGCCTTCATGGAATAAACTGCCTTTGAAAAACTCACTAATTCAACCCAGAATTCCCTAAAATCATGAATAAATCTTTAATCAAAAGCATTGGAATCATTCAAGACTCAAAAATTATTTTTATAGTACTCAAGATCACATGGATGTCAGTTTCATGGAGATCCCATAGCTTCACAAAATCAGTGTGATTCTGGATTTTCCTTGAAAAAATCTTGTAAAATGAAGAGGGGTAGCCTTATATTTATAGGATTGGTAATTTATGATGCTCCACCACCTCTTATAAGAGTTTATAGATCATTAAAAAACATCTTCACATTGATTAACTTATCGCAATGATCCATGTAAATTTTTTATCCGTGATGCTCATCGTAATTGTGGATCTTTCTATCAAAACCCTTCGTGACATTTTCAATGCATGTCATAATCACAGATCTATCTATCAAAACATACATTCCTTTTCAAATCTCTAATTCTCGTAATCGTGGAGATCACTATCACCATTCACGATGCTCCCCATCTTCATGAAAATCATCCCATTCTTCACAAAACCCATTCCTTTTCCATTTTCATGAAGATTTGTTTCCAAAAAAATACCCTTCATGATGCTATCCTCTTCCTCTGGATTTTTGACCCAAAAAATTTGGTAAGCACTGGGAAATAAAACCACCTTCAATACTATTGTCATCTTGAACTGTAATACCCCTTTCCTTGAAAACTACATGATCTTCCATGTGAGGATTTGAAAACAAACACAAACCACACTCCATTTTTAGAAAATAACATCCTTGGTTCCAACATTTATAGTATGTGTCTTTTTTAAATAAAATTAACCTCTTTAATAGTTTAGGTTTCATAAAAAACTCAACTTAAACGAACTCGAGAATATTATTATTCTAACACAACCAATATAACCTAGTTGTTTTAATGGAGAGAATTAATGAGATTAACTAAATTATGAAAATATTGTTTTCACAAGTTTATAAAATGAATTCATTTCTTACCATGTAATTAGAAATGAAAATAAAAAAGCCAAATTGAACATAAAGAATGTATTTTTATAAAAAAAAGACTATTTTTATCTAATGATATTTTATAATAAATTAAATTAAACACTATTATTTAAATAACTGAATGCAATTTATATTTTATATATTTAAATTAAATGTTTTTAAATTCTTCCAATATGTTTTTTAGGATTTATATAAGAATAAATCCAATTTTGAGCATAAAATATCTATATTTCTCTAAAAGGAAATTTTGTCGCCTTTTGATAGCGCATCAATTTTAAAACTAAAATTTGAAATTGTTATAATATTTATTTTACAAAATAAACTTCATTTTTTAAACTAGAATATCAAAATTATCTTATGGTGAAATCTTGGAATTTTTTAGAGAAGTTTTATTTTTTGATGAATAATGAAAAAATAATGAATTTTAATTGAAAAATGCTTTTTAGACTAATTTATTTATATAGTTAAATTATATTTTAAATTGGTTTTAATATATAATTAGTTCAATTATATAAAATTAAATCCAATTTATTTTATTTTAGTCAATTTAACATTGAAATTGGATATAAAAGCATTTAAAACTTTTGATCTTTTGAAATTTAAAAACCCACTTTCCCATTGCATCTATGGGATTAATTTTAAATATAATTTTTCCAATTATGTGAAATGAATTTGGAAAAATGAATTTAATATCTATAATAATAAGTTAAAAATTAGTTTTTATGGTCAATTTCATTTTGATTTATAAAAAATTTATCATGGTTAAAAAATTATTTACCTCAATATATATAAAATAACGACAAGGGTTGAAGTTAAAAGGTAAGAGATTAACATTCCTAAATATTACAACATTTAATGGTAGTTTGATTTTATAACGACCCTAAAATTCCTTTAAAACATTAATTATCATCTAATTTTTTTTTCTAATTAATGACACCTCAATGTGGTTGGCTTTAAACATAAAATAATCATTATTTAATCACTTAAACTCGCCTTTCCTCAAGTATAAATACCCCCCGTTTCACCAAAAAATCCTTGAACATCATAAATTATATGCCAAATCCATTCCTCAACACTCTACCTAGAATCTTGTTCTTCTAGTCTCATAAAAATAACAAATCCATGGTCCTGAAGGGGTCCTTCAAGGATGTGATATTCAACCGGTAATTTTCTCAAAACACCTCTCTTAAATTATTTTATTATTTTACTTTCTTCCCACCTACTTCAAAAATAATAGAATGATAACTCTTCTATAATGTATTCAGTGGATTTTTATATTTATAATTTAATATATTATATCCATCCCTTTTATTACCTCCTCTTATTTAATGAAACAAAACTATTGTCTAACTTATGTCAGTTACTCACCTCTGTGAATAATGATTTTGTTCATTTTCCATTATCGCCTTCATGGATGGTCACAAAGTATTATTATAGTTAAAATATATTTTAATTGGTATTTTGTGACTTATTTAATGTTCTATAACTAATATATATACATAATATTAAATAAAATGAAGCTAGTTCGTGATGATCGGAGGAACCTCCAAAATAAACTGATCTTTTATCATTAACATTTTATCAAATGAATCATCCAAATTTATGTAAACAAAATGATATATGGGGACATTAATATTCATGGAATTTCATTAACATAATTTAATTTCACTTAATTAGTTTTAATTCCATTTTACAAGAAAATCCGTAATTACACACAAGTGAACCGACCTTAAAACCATGAAACAAACGCACCTGAAGTAATGAAAATTAACAAATATTATTAACTAATGGGTGGTAAGATGTCATAAAAGTATCATTTAAGATGTTATAAATATGAATATAGTTATGAAAAAAATTAATTAAATTCTTTAAAACGTTATAATAGAGGTTAAAATACTCACCACTAAAGGGAAGTGCGAGGTAATGGATTTCTTAACAAAATTTCCCTTCTTTGGGTTAAACTTATACTTATTGATTATGTATTGATAAGAGTATGTATGAAATTAATTTAGAATATATTATGTTATATTTACAATTTTTTATTTGTATTTAAATAGGATACACATATTTTATTCATTTTATTAATACCCATTTAATTGAGATGAAATTTATAAGAGGATTTCTTTAAAAAAATTATATTTTTAAAAATTTCCTTAAAACACTATTTTTCGTTACATGTACCTATTTTATTAAATTGAGTCAAAATATGTTTTACTATTAAATTATTATTTTTAATCCATTTTAATCCTGTTTAAATTTTATAAAATTAATTGAAATTTTTATTTTTATTTTCTAAAAGAGGGTTTTAATTGACTTTTCTAACAAAAATATGAAAGGAATGTTTTTTAACTTACACAGCATGAGTATATTTTCCCACCATCATGATGATTTAATTCATTGAAGCTTACTTTACAAGCTTACATGGATGTTTTCAATGAAAAATTTATCTTTCATAATTGAGTGGCATTTAAAAAAAATAAAAACTGAAAGAATATTTTCTTAAAGGATTATTTCAAATGACTTTCCAAAATTACTTTCCTATTAAGATAATAGTATTTGTTGTTTCTTATGATTTAATGGGGATATTATTCAATGATACTATCCTTATTAATTTTATGGTTGGTTTATGTTTATGATGGCATGATTTTTATAAATTTAGTTACTTTTACATCTCATTCCATGGGTAACCCTTATGATTATTCATTATGAATGATTGTTTATGTGGAACACATATGCATGATCATGTTATAATGGGTGTGCCCAAATAGTGCTCCAATTAATTATGTATTTTTTAGGCTCATAAGATGTTATTTTGTGATAGGGAGTAAACCTAATTCATTTATGGGATTTTTTCCATGTGATGTAGTCTTCACAGTTAGCCTTGACTCATGTTTATATCATGATGCATGTTGCTTCCACTTTCCTATATTTCCATGATTATAAGATTCAATGATATATATTCCATGATTCCTTATATTTATTCACCATCCATTACTTTTATATTATCATGTTATGAATTCTAAATCATATTTTATTATTTAATCCCATATTTATTCCCTTACTTGGATTTTTAGCTCATCCCTTTTATCTATGAATTCCCCATGTTATCCTATGCAGTTATAGAATCCCAACAGGAGTTAAGAGATTATAATGGAGATTAATAAAAAGTTTTTTTTATTCTAGTTTCATGTTTCTAATAATGTCACTAATCTTTTAAAGTCACTATATTTTTTATCATTGCTTTGTATTACATGGATAAATATTCATAAAATCATGTAATAATGTGTGTAAAAAACATTGGTCACTATATTTATCCATCAAAGTGTAATTTAGAACTCTAGTATAAGGAGTAACTGAAAGGGGTGAGTTATATCCAAGGTATTAGGTCAATAAAGGACCAGTCTACCAAATTAGTTTATTATCCCCCACATCATAGTAATTTACTAAGTTCCTTTAAGTTTGGATCTATTCAGAAAAATAAGAATGAATATTCTATAATTTCATCATATTGTCACAGCTATAGAAAAAAGGACATCTTATAAAATATTTATTTAGATATCTAAATTCAATTGGAGGAGTTGGCTCAAACAAATATCTTATTTCCCATCTTAATAAGGCCAATCTCATCAAAATAGTTTTTACTCCCATAATTGGATGAAATAGGATGAATTTAAGAACAAATTTATTTTCCAACTAGAACAATAGGAAGGGAGAAAAAATTATTCTATAGAGATGATCGATAGTTATATAGTGTTGGGAAGGCTATATCTGCTGAGAAACTAAGACTGTTGATGGTTAAAGGTACCATTATTTTGAACTCTGCCCTTATAATATCATGTTTGATATTGGTTAATTGAATTATTTCTTTCTTAATGAATGGTTAAATAATTATTCTTACACATGGAGATTATGAATCATGTTATGAGCATCAAGCCACCACTAATTCAGCGGGAATGTTGAGGATTCAAGTTCCATATTGTTCTATTACCATTAATGTAGTATAGTTCCTATGGGATTTTAATATCTTAGATATGGATATTCTGATTTAATATTTTAAATATAAAAGTTGGTGGAATTCAAAGATTATATTTATTTCTATGTTTGGAAAGTAACATTCACATCCCAAGGTGTAGTTTTTAATTTATTCAAAGGGTATTTGGATATGAATACTAGTAGACTGGGATTTTTAGTAATAGTATATGGAACCATTTATAGTTAGTTGAAAACAATTAAATTGGGAATTGTAGATGAAACTAAAAATATTACTCGAATGAAAATATTTGATTGATACCTAGATGTCTTTATGAATGATTTCTCTGGGATACCCCTATATTTGAAATCCAATATAAACATATAGGAACAATCCCTATTTTTTATATATCATATATAATTACTCCATTGGAGTTATGAGAATTAGTAGTCCAGCTAGATGAATTGGTGATCAAGGACTTCATTAGGCGAAGTACATTTCCTTGGGAATCTCTTCAGTTCATAAATAATTAAGGTGATTATATTCAATTATGTGTAAACTATTCCAAACTAAATCAAGTTATGATCAGGAATTTGTGTCATCTTCCTTGAATTGATGATCTGTTTGATCAATTTAATGGAGACAAGGGGATCTATAATATTGATCAACAATTGGGATATCATAAACATAAATTCAAGATATAGTATATTAAGAAAATATCATTTCATAATTGATAAAACCATTATGAATGCATTTTCATGCCCTTGGGTCTGATGAATAAACCTACATTTTCACAGACTTAAAGATCCTTATCTTCCATGGGTATCTAGATTCATTTATCAGGGTATTTTTTATGATCTTTTGGTTTAATATTAAAATATTAATGACCATTAGGAGCACATAGAGATTTTATTTATCATATTACATGATCACCAACTTTATGCTAAATTTTATTAATGTGAATTTTGGACATAAGTAATTTTTTTCCTTGGACATGTCACTTCAGAAGAAGGCATATTAGTTGACCCTATGGAGATCAAAGTAGTAATTTCTTGGTATCTTACCAAGAATTTATTCATGTTATATAGTTTTGTGGAATTATCTAGATATTATCATTACATTGTAAATTATTTCTTAAGGCCTGCTTCCACTATGACTACATTAACAAGAAATGGAATTCCTTTTAATTTGACTGAATGGTGTTAGAAATCCTTTTAGGAGATTAATTCTCAACTCACTTCATCACCAATACTTGTCTCATTAGATCCATTTCAAGGCTATGCTTTATATTTTTATTCATATATATTGGGATTAGGTTGATTATTTATGTAGGGAGATCAAGTCGTGATCTACAAATTGATACAATTGAAAAAAATATAAAGAATTATTCGATTCATGATTTGGAATTAGTTTTAATGTGCCATGACTTAAAAACATGTCACCACTGTCTCATTGGGGAAAAGTTCACTATCTTCATTGATAATAAGAGAATGAAACATGTCTTCTCTTAGAGGGGTCTTAACTTGAGGCGGTGATGTTGGATGGAGTATCTCTAGATATTTGACTTCAATATAGTGTATACACCTAAGAAAGGTAATTCAATGGATAATACACTGATCTTGAAGTCTTATTATGAAATGGTTAAAGAATCTCATGACCAATGGTGGTTGATGAGCATTATTTCTGACATGCATCTAAACTATTCTAAATAGAATGAAAATGTAGGTTTCTTCCTAGAGACATTTATTCTTGATTTTATTAATCTAGTAAAATTTTCTTTGTATAATCATTGGGTCAAACCTAAATGGTGGGGACACTATGGAAAATTGGATGAAGGGTTCAAACTCAATTTTTTGTTTTTAAAACCAAATTTTAGTTCACTGGTATTTCTAAGAATAAATTCATTCGACATATTACCATTCAAAATGATCAATTCACCAGGGTACTCAAAAATTGTAAAATTAAATGAAATCCAATTTATTGTGGTTTGGTGTGAAAATAATGATTGAAGATTATGTTATGAAATGTATCACTTGTTAATAGGTAAATCTTAAGAATTAACATTATACTAGAATAATTCAATCTATACCTATACCTATATGGAAATGTGAGCATATTATCATGGAATTTGTTATAGGTATACCATAGATTATTTGGAAGAGTGTACCTATTTGGGTAATTGTGTATCAACTCAAAAAGTCGATACACTTTATCCCAATTCGAGAGTCTAACATAGTAAAGGATTTGTAATAGTTTTTTATACTAGAAGTGGTAGATTTTCACAGAGTAATGATATCTATTATCTCTGATGGAGATCCTCAATTTACTTCTCGATTTTGGAACTCTTTGTAACATGATCTTAGAACCTACTTGATCATGAACATGGCACATCATCCTTAGATGGATGGGAATTTACAACATATTATTTAGAAATTCAAATAAATTCTTATATTTTTCATCATGTAATTTTGTGTAACATGGGATGATTATATTCATTTAATAGAGTTCATATATAATAATAGTTATCAAGATATAATTTATATGGATTCATTCAAGGCATTGTATGGTCATCCTTTCCAACCTAAATATTTTTGGCTAGAAATGGGACAATAATAACTAATTGGACCTATAATTTTCTAGGAGACTATAAGAAATATTCATATGATTAGGAAGCATATGGATAATGTTAATGGATGATAGAAATAATATGTTGATCATAATCATAATCAATTAAATTTGGATACAGATGGACACTTTTTTTAATGTGACACTACGATTGGGTCATCACCATTTTGGAAACAAGGGAAATTAGATCCTTGATATATGGAACCATTTCATATTATGTAACATTTCAGTGATGTTGAATATCAATTAGATTCCCCTCCAATATTAGTATTGTTCATAATTGTTTCCATGTATCTCAATTGAAGAAGTTGCAACCGGGTCCTCATCATGTTATTATCTAGGATCATGTTACCCTTGATCCAGATATATTTTTTATTCATGAACCTATTTAGATTTCATATAGATAGGGAAAAATATTTTCATGGAGAATTATTTCCTTGGTATGAGTGTTATGGAAATTTAGTCATATTTAATAAGAGACTTGGGAATGAGATAAATTCATGCTATATAAGTGGGTGAAACTCTTCAAATTCAATACCAATATCCATTTTCTAGGATGAAAATTCATATGATGGGGAGAATTTAACATCTATATTTTGAGGTTTCTCTATATTGTTTTCAATATTTTAGGTTAAGGAATGGTGTAACTCAATCTAAGAAAGTTTTTGGTTGGTTTTATAATGTTTTGGAAGTGTTTTTAAGGGTTTATGGTATCAAATTGGGAAAGGGAAACCGTAAAGCTTCTATAGGAAACCATAGAAGGTAAAAATGGGAGTTACCAGGTAGGTAGATAGTTGGAATTTAGTTTGTCTAAAATGTATTCCATAACTATATATTTTAAAATTTATGGACAATGGTGATTCACATGGTGGCTACATAGATTCTGAAGCCATGATACCTAACTTTGTGAAACCATTAATTAAATCCAAAAATTATTTCCAAAATATAAAAGTCATCCAAAAAACCCTCATTTTTATTTACTTGACTTAGGATCCTGACCCTCAGTCCTCCTCAAGTTTTTTTAGCAATCTTCAAATTTTGGAATCTATTTTCAATAATTCATTGTGTTTTTTATATTAGAAACAAAATTTAAGGTCTCTATTCTTCCCTTTGAATTTAGATCTGATCATTATATCTTTAAGAAAGCCCTAGACTAAGTTTTTTATGGCTGGATCTATGGGTCAGACAAATTATTTCATATTTGTGAGATTTTGTGAAGATTATTCATGTTAAGCATATTAGAGGTGAGTTTTTTTACCTCTTTAAACTTTATCTGGACTATAAATTATCTTTTATTTTTAAATGAAATTTTTTATACTTTTAAATGAAATTATAATGATTAAACTCTTTTATATTATGCACTCCTTATTTATTCCTTCAATCATGGGTTCTAGGTGATTCCCATAATGTATTTGATGTATTGATTAAATGATTTACTTCAAAAAAAAGAGAATTTTTTTAGCGTGTTTACTTAGAATAATATATTTGGCATGTGTTCATGTTAATAGGACTATATCTAGTGGTACTTGGTCACGAGGATAGTTTTTTCTAAGGTTTTTTGCTATGTGATGAATTTTTGGAGGTCAGATCTCTACTCACAAGAAAGGGGGTGTCATTTGGCATGCATGGGTGTGTTTATGAGAGAACAAGAAAGGGATATTCAAAGTGAGTTAAAAAGTAACTATTTTGACAACTTATGAGAGATTTATTATTGGTGAACTTATATTGAATTACTTTCTATTGTTTTTATATAAATTGTGAAACAGTTTTAACCGATTTGATATTTTGTACTCCAATTTTATAAAAACAGCGAGCTAACCTAATTCCGACTTTAGTGGTATTTCAGAAGATATATTTAGGATTTCTCAATGGGTTTTTATACTCATCCCATTTATTTGTACATTGGTTCATATATAGATATTTTTCCATGATAAAGTAAAGGTAAATGTTTCATATTTCACTAGTGGTGATTTTTGATATAGAGGTCACATATTTTGAAGATCGAGCTTAAGAGTAGGTCATGTTCTGGGAGTCTGGACTGGCGCCACCACGGTTCCTAATTTTTTCACTATTTTGGACTCTAAGTTATTCTAGTTTATTATTTCTATTTCTACTCTGATTATTATTCTTGTTATACTTTTATTTTTTAGTTTGAATCATGTAACATTTTTATATCTTTCTTGGGATTGATTATTTTGTGTTTGTATATATATTTGTGTGTGTGTGTGTGTGAAGAAAAGCTAAATTGTTCCCCCAATTTATTATTAAACCCTAGGAATTTATTTCCAGACATTGGTGTCTAGGTAATTTCATATAAGGTTAGTAGAACCTTGATTCTTTCTATAAAAATGGTTAGGGTATGGTTGTTACAAGTTTGTAGAATATTTTCTTGTATAATTGTTAAAAAAATTATGGATGTTAATATGGTTGGTTTTAATGTTGGTAAGTGGTTGGAATGGGTATTTATTTTGTTAGGGTTCTATATTGGTTCTACTGATTGGATAGTCCATATTATACTATGTTAATCTTCTTCCATACTTAATTCTATCGGAAGTTCCTTAGAAGAAAGGCTACTAAAAAACATTCAAACCCCAACACTTCATTGCATGAATCAGTGAAGATATTTGGTGATGAGAATAAACCACATACCTTCACCCTTTAATTTTGTTCACTTTCCTACTTCAAATCCATCTATCTCACCAAAATCATTAGATCTTAATTCTTAGTTTCTTGTGAAGGTGTTGAATCATAAGTTCTTACCTCTTTAATACCTCGTGAGACAATACCCCTCGTAACAAATTGTTACAAATTATATTTAATTTTATCAATCGGTCCCTTGTCTTTTGCTAGTGGCTTATCAATCAATTATCCCATAGATGATAAATCCAATGAGTATATATCATTATGAAAATTTCCTAGATAAAATAACACAATAAAGTGGTTCTCTTCTATAGCTTTGTGTGGACAACTGGAAAATAGATTTTTGAATATCTCTAAGTCCTCATAATGAGTTTATCTTGATGATTTCCTGGTATAATAAATCTATTTCCTTATTTTTATGATCCTAAAATTGGGGAAGAATCTTTTCATGATACATCTATTCTAGCCATCCTAGTCATGAAATTCACCTTATTTTAGGTTGTACGACCATTATTTGGCAGCTCATTCTAGTGAGAATGATAATTCACTTGATCTAACTTGTTCCTATGCCCCACCTAAGGGTTTTTAAGTAGAGAAGAAATGTTTTAATTCTTTTATGTGTATGTTGGGGTATTTACCTAAAATTATATGAAACTTTATAGATAATTGTATTAAAATAGTTTTCAATTCAAATTTATTTTTTAATTTTGGAATATTTATCTGATGATTTTGATTAAAAAATTATAGTGTGCATAGATCTCTCAGGGTTTGGCTAGGATTAAAAGCTATTACTATTGGATTAAACTGAATATTGGTCATTTTTTAGAGTCTAAAAGGCTTATTTCATCAAAATATATTTAATGGTTTATATCTATCAAGTTAATTAACTATATTTATTCTATTTTTGGGTCAAAATAAACAAATTTTTCATTAGAAGTTCCTATCACGAAATGTTAAAATTATTCTTTTTAGCATTTCCTCCTCAGAAATGATGCTAGGTTTTAATGAATTCCTAACATGAGGTGTATACAATGAAATTTATTACCTATGATAAGTGTAGAATTAGTGGTATACTGGGATTCTCTTCAAGAGATGATTATAAAAAAATATTTACAACATTTTAATTATTTAAAAGATGGTTTTTTTTGAATTTATGATTTTTAAAACAAGAAAGAAATTGGAAACAAGAGTTTGAAAAACATTTAAATATAATGGTCATTGAATCAATGTCTGGTTTCTACATGGAATGTTATCCTAGAACCTAAAATAATTTACTTCCCATCTTTATTATTTTAAAAGTTCATGATTCATTGATTGATTCATCAAACACATTACATTAAATATTATTGTGTAAATGGACGTAATAGTTATTATTTATTGGCTAGCCTCTCTCCTGTGTATATGAAAAGTAGTAAAGAAACTCATAAATTACCTAATAAAACCAAATTTGGTTTTTTCTATTCATAGGAAATCCAAAAGTCATTAACTACCCTCATAGACATGCCAGTGATTTATAGACACTCACCTCCTAACATAACCTACTCATTTTAGACAATCTTAATAAGGAATATGGAGATTATTAATTATCAACACAAAAATTAATAGTGAAAAAGTTCAAAACCCTAAACACAATCACATTCAATGGTTGAAAATCCACTAATAACTATAATCATACAAATAAAGTGGGGTTTTAATCATTAATTAATAAGATTTAAAACATTAAAAGGGGGGATAATTCTCTTCTCCAATAACTCGATATATTACCCCAATATTCAAAGGGAGAAAGAGAATAAAGGGTAAAAAGAAGTCATTATTAAATTAATGAAAATATAAAATAATATAAAGAATGAAACCATAGCAACATATTATCTAGTATGAACACATGATTGATGTCTCGATCTAAGTTGAAAACCTTTTTCAACAATGGAAGCTTCCTATTATTTATAGGCATCTGATTTCCTTTTCCATTGTCTATGGTCAATCCTATAATATTATTGGATCTCATAATCTTTAAAAATATTCAATGTTTCATCAGGTAATTATTTCAAAATCAAGGTTTTAAAATTCTTCATTATGATCAAGTTATTTTGAAAATTATAATCTTGATTATTTGATATTGATAAAAATATTTTTCATATAATCATCTATCTAAAATCCAATAATTTACTGCAGGAATGCTAACATGATACCATGAGGGTCTTGGATTGAAGTGTGTATGATTCCCCCAAGAGTTCCATTTGCATGTGTGTTACTATTCCACAGGTCTATATTGCCTCTATGTAACCTTCAAAACCATGTTTGTATCATTTTATAGATCCAAAAATACCTTTATCTATCCTTTAAAAATGATGGATTGTCCTTACATATCTTTAGATCCTCAAGCTTTACCTTTATATAACATGTGGACTGGGGTCTTTTCCCTTCCATAGATTTATGTTGACCTTTACATAGATTTTGAATATTCATGATAACATTTATGTAGTTTAGTGACTTCACCATTTAAAATTTTTATAGTGTATGTAATGAAATAATTAACTATACATAGTTAATTCGACCTTTACAATAGCATCAAACCTTATGTAAGAATAGACCAATATTTGATTGAATATTCAAATAGTTAGTTATTTTCCTTGTAGTTGATCATTGTTTGTGGTATGAAAATTCAACATGTGGTTGGTTTTCTATTGAAAAGTTGGTTTAGAAATTATTTTGGTAAGTCTCTTCATGAAATCAATTGTACAATTACACAGAAAACATGTTACCATGAATTCAAGTGACCGTGAGAACCAACATTCGTTCTAGAATCATTATGAAATTAAAGAATCACCATGATTTCATCATGAAATACTCTATCCACCTATAATATTAATCAAAGAACAAAATATTTAATATATTCTTTATCCTAAAAGATTACAAATAAAAAATAAAACAATTTAAAACCATGTTTTAATCCATTTTCATATATTAATCCAAATGATTTTTTTGTGGACAATATGTGACAATTACCTAGTAAATGATAATATGGTGGGCTTAAAACCATTAAATTACATAACAATATATATGAAAGTATTGGATATGTTAGTAAATAATTGGTAAAATTTTATGAAAAATCATTTGGTGGTATATTTCTTAAATACACACCAAGTGAAAAGAGTTACTGGTGTTATAAATATAATATAAGATAAACTGGTCTATCTTTGATTTAATTATGTTGAAAAATAATAATTATTAACAAAAATTACTAAGAATTAGTTTCTATTTTTTTCTAGAACTTCTACATCATATAGTGTCAGAATAGCCTTGATATGGGTCATGTATTCCCTACTTCCAAAGGAGGATTCCTGATCACCACTGGGGTAATGATGAAGAATCCTTTTTTGAAATATGTGAATAACAGGTTTACACACCCCACTAGAATTTTGTTTACTAGTAAAGGGATTCAATAGATTTAATACATGATTTTTGATCCAATTCTTGATTTCATCCCCATATAGACAAAGATTAATTACTTCACTTACTACCTTAGTTGGGTAACAACCTTACACTCAGAGATGGTGAGTGTGTGGGGAATCTAAGAATATATATGTTTCTTTATATTACTCATATCTGTCTATGAGGGTATCATATTCTCATAACATAAGGTATAATATGTTTCTATGGGTTTATATTTAATCAAAAAGGTTGTATGGATCTTTCTCATGTTAGTCTATGAATGTATCTTATGTGTGTCACATAAGAGAGAAGTAGCATCATTATAATCTATTCACATAGGACTTCCCCATGTAAATCCAAGAGGGAATATTATTCTCATAAAATAAATCCGATTTTCATCACATAAGGTATCCAAATATTATCACATAAAGAATTCTATGTTCATCATAAAAAGTACCATTTGATATTTCTATAAGGCATCTTATGCCTATTATCATTTTATAGGATGGGTCATCTTATAACCATCATATAGGGAATATTATACTCATATTATAAGTAATTATGATATTCTTATCATATAAGTTTGGTGAATGCTCTTATTCTTGTCACATAAAGGTGATCACAATTTAAAGTTAGTGGGGATGCTTTATGAGGTTTGGTGCTCTCTAGAAAAGTGATCATGTTTTAAAGATACTTTCTATATAGGGGGAGATGGTGTAGTAATGGTGTAGGTATTTAACTATAGGGATATGTATTATATATCATATTGAAAAAATAATCAAAACCAACATAGTTTTAGTTTTATAATTTAAGGTCCTGTGGTAAGACCGACCCATGAAATTTTATGTAATGAGGTAAGGATTCTTGAGTTGTGAAAGGGGAGATAACATGGGATTGAGTGGGTATTATGAATAGGTAGGTCCAAATCATACTTTCATGAAGAAATGATATGTGTGGGGGTTATTTAAATGTGTTTTGGTCTTTGTTTGATGAAAATGGATCATAAGTGAAAGTCCACAAGTCTTATTGTGCACAAGGAGTATGCATGAATGAATTTGGATTGAGTAGATGTGGGTCTCATGATCCATTAAATATCGTCAATTTTTTTCATTAAGGATGAATATAATTGGTTTATTTGTTAAAGGTATCACACAAGAAAAGTGTTTTATGAAACCTTATCTTGTATCAGGATTTGAGTCCTTGTGCAAAGGCTATTTTTTATAAGGGAGTTGTATAAATAAATCTGCAGAGTTTTCAAAATATATTAAAGGTCTTGTATGAGGTAATTCACATAAAATTTATCACCTATTAGAGTCTGTGAAATTTTATTTGGTTGGACTTTTGTAAGGCATACAAATAAAGTTTGTGCAATTTTACATCCTTATACAACATCTAAAAATAAAAAGTAAAACCCAAAAGTAAAAAAATAAAAATGGATGGTGAGTATTGGGGTATATATAAACCTCAATCTCGTAGAAGTTGGAAACTCATGTAAGCATTTAACATGTGTGAAACATAAAACATGCTTCATGCCTAAATTTATGAAATTTCATGACTATGGTTTCCTGATAGTCATAAAAACTTCATTTTAGTAAACATTACTATTTTTATTCCTCCTTTATCCTTTATGGACTTGTTACTAAGCATAAAAAACAACACCCATTGAAATTGAGTCTCAAGATGATGAGGATGATCAAATCATGAAGAAAAAACTAAAGATTGGTAATTATCTCATCCATTATCACAAAACTAGGTCACCACTTTTCCTATAAATAGGGGTGAGGACCTCGTATGGGACCACCAAGATTTCATGGGAATTGAGTCAATCCAATCCTTTTATGGAAATCATATCTTACACAATATTCATCTAACATAGTCCATAATTTTCTTTCATCACCACTCATATGAACAATAATTGTGTGAAAATTTGTCTAATATTTCCATGATCTAGACTTTAATAATTCTTAAAGAAACTCTTTTTCTGGAGATAGAGTATTTAAATGAACAAATATTTTCTAAATAGAACTTAGAGAAATTCTACCTACATGAAAAATTACTTACACGGATACTCAAAACAATAAGGTTGTTTCTCCTTAAAATTAAGTTGGATTAGATAATCATGGTATTGGATCAACAAAAAGGTTTCAACCAATACAAAAGATACTATAAAATCTATTCATTATAGACCATATAGATTACCCATTATCTCAAAGGCTATTGTTGAATTAGTATGGCTTTTAGGATGATGTAATGATCTTATAAGCTAGTTTCAATTCCCCTAACCACTAGTTTAGTAGTTTTAAAATAAAATAAAATAGTTGAACATATCCATTATCCTCCATATAATGAGAGACCACATACTTAGATTGTATTAACTCTTTTGGAACCCAAAATGAAAAGTTAAAAACCACATTCCTGTTTTTGGAGAGCCTACTCTTTAATATTACAATGTTTACTAGGATAATATAGAAGACAATTAGTAGATCTTGAATAAGGAGTGAGATAAATGCCCCTAACGAAACTTCATTACTAAGTCGTAATGGGATTACTAGGAAACATATATATTTTTAGTAGTTTAGGGATCTTCTATAGGGGCTTGGGTTGTAAAACGAGTTATGAATATCATAATTACAAGCTTACCACCACACATACCACATGCTATAGTTTTTGAGTATGTATTTTTCAGACAGAAACACCTTACACCTACATCACAGTGGGGTTGGGGTAACCCAATGGGATCTCCAAAATATTGGAGAGATACCCATAATCATAGATATATATGATGATTTCCTTCTAGTGATAAACACTTGGGAGGAAAAATAGAAATCCATAAAACTGGTGAATGTGATTATACAAACATAGAGTGACACACAGTAGAGGGATCTCCACCCACATCCCTAAAATCCCCTTCAAGAAAGATTTTACGGTATTCTTTGATATACCTAATGGGTAGATGGTGGGGAATCCAAATTAGTGATTGTGAGTTTGGGAATGAGGAAATCTTGGTTAATACTATTTTCTCTTGGAACATACCCAATACATGGAGTGGGGATTCCACACAAACCAATGGGTTACCTCATAGTTAATATTGACCGCATTATTGCAGCCTTTCTTTATGTATGGTTTATTTTGATCAAGGAACCTTACATGGGGGTTTTTCCAACCACCTTTGTAATGTAGGTAGAGCTGGTGCATGGCCATTGGATCAATCTATCTATCTTGGTCCTATAAAATATGTATGATGTTTTAGGGACCATTAGTTTGAAGGAAATTACCCTGCATATCTATAGAATATTCCAATTCTTGTATGGGTGGGTCTTTTTACGCTTCAGATTGTATGAATTAACAAACCTAATCATCCTTCCAGATACAAACTTCAAGCTAATACTTCTCAACCATGTCAGGGTATTGGATCTAGTGATTGATAGGGATGAGAAAGTATCAATGTTTAGATCACATAATCAGTTCAAATTTAGCACTTTTATCACCACAATTGGTGTAATTATAGATGAAATTCATGGAATCATCAAGGAGCGGTTATATAAGATGAACTTAAAAGGTAGGGTGTTGGTTACATGCATTGATTACAACATCATATGTAATCCATAGACCATACACTATTTCATGCACTATTTTTTATACCTCTAGTCGCTCACACCATGGGTGTACAATAGGGTTTATTATGAAATTCATCCATATATCTTTTGGTATCTTGGGTGGATGTTGTTTCATGAGGTAATTGGTGATGAGATTATACTACCAATGGATAGTTCCCCAACCATCCAGCTCCAATATTAGACCTAGAGTTGGACAAAAAAAATCTCTAAGAAATGTTAAGGTAGATGATACCTTATATGGATGCACTAATTAATGATATGGGATGGTAATATGAATGATGGGTTAAATATAGGGAATAATTATAGTATATTAGGATGGATATTATTGAGTTAGTGTTGTTTGATGAGGGATATCGAGTTGAGGCCTTGAGTATGGGAATAGATGGTGGTCAAGGGCACACATGGAAGTATGTAAGAGAGTATGTAAAATATTTTTGGACATCTAATACCACTATAGTAATAGGTCTATCTTTGGTCCCATGCATAATCAATGAGATACTTGAAGACACGGTCGTACCTAAAGTCTATAATACATGGTACAAACTACATATATACTCCACTCAATGAATGTTGTGGGTGGATATTTCATAAAAATGGGATAATCTATCCAATCATCATGATCACCAAGGACATGTTCAAAACTGCCCATGTATAATTTAAGTATTTCATAAAGGACATATAGGATATGTCATGCACTCATTTTGGGGATGATATCTTCAAAAACTCGATGATTGAATTACTGAAAGGCCAGTCTAGAGAAGGATCAGGAGATATCATTCCACATCGGGAGATGTATCATTGAGATTATATTGAAAAATACTCTTTTGGAAGTGATGAAAACTAGGGAAATACTTTAGAGGAGGGTGAGGAATTCATGTATAATGAGTATTATAGAGAAAAGTAATAAAACCAACAAGAATCCTAGATCTCATGACTATTATTGAATAATTTTCATCCCATAAGTGATATGGACCCCATTTATTATCTTGTGTAGGGGTCAATGATATTAGATACTCTATAGAATCACTTGAAGTATGAACAGATGAGAGACTATGAGAAAAACACATGGGGATAGGAAGTGGGAATGGGGTCCCCTAATTACCTAACCTTCTTCGTGGTTTTGGGAGTGTTTCCTCCAAATGCTTTGGTGGTTGAACTAACCTCTAAACAGGTACAGATCTCAAGGGTATTAAAAATCTACCTGATGTAAGTCTCTAAAGGTAAACTCAATCCCTCTTCAATATTAATATTTTATCTATAACTTTTTGCTGACCAACATGATTTTGTCTTTGAAGAGTCAACATGGAAGATTGAGGAGCCTCTTATAGTGGGCACTAACTTACCCACTAATGTTGAGGGTTCTAAGATATTGGATCATATTTCTAGTTCTCTAGGCATAAATATATTTTCCATTATAGTTCTTGAGGTCACCTAGGTTTTTGTAACTCCAGTATTTCTAGCAAAGGGGAAACAAGACCTTGCCACTATCTTTTTGGTACGTAAGTCTCCTTTCCTAAAATCCCTTCTATCATTGCTTCCATAGACCGAACTAATGTTTTTCAATTTTTTTATATTATGTTTAATTATGTTTATTTACATTGTATATATATATATATATTCCATCTACTCTGTTAAGTCTCACTTCAATTATATGATATTTATAAGGGGATTTTCTTTTAAAATCCTCTTTTAAAATTCTGTTTTACAAAATTAAAAAGTAATGATTTTATGCAATTATACATGTTGTATGATTATGTTCTAGTTAATTGGAAATTTTTATGATAAATGTTTGGACCTATATCTCCCTCCAATGCATTGGGTATACGTAAGTTGGAGGTCGGTCGTATGGTTTCTCCAAGTGTAACTGCAATGGTAACACAATAAGGTAGCCATGAGGGTTACATTGTAAGGTAGCTGAGAGGGTTAAAAATAATAAGGTATCCAAGAGGTTTACAAGATTTCGTAAGTAATTCCATAATATATCCTTATGGTTCTATTTATTCTCTTTATGTTTTGTGAAAATCTCATGGAAATCTCAAGTTTCACAAAGTAAGTATATATGGGTGACAAGTATGTCTTTTTAAAAATGATTTCATATTTATACTAGTATTCATGGACTAATGTTTACATTCCTTATTTTTATATCCCTTATCAAGAATTTTTCTCATCCCAAATTTTTAAATTATTTTCAATGGTTATAAGGATGTGTTAGACAAAGAAGGAAGCCAAGTTAAATGTTATGAAGATTTTTCAAAGAAAACATGTTTTATTTTAAAAGTTTTATATTTTGGAAGAAATGGATACTATTTTTGTGGTATCCACTCTGTATAAATTTGGAATGTCATTTATGTATTATATCACAATTATCTAAAACTATAAACATTTAAAGATTTTAAATGTGAAATTAAGTGAGTTCTTGACTAAAATTCAAGATTATGTAATGTAATAAGGCTGGGTCCTTATAGTTGGTATCAGAGTTTGGTTTAAATAATGTAATGGGTTAGGATGATATTAAAAAAATAACATAAATTTTTCTTAATCTATGATTAATTTGAAATGTTATAGAATTTAAATTTTACCATGTCGCTTCAACTAAGATATGTTTTTTAGAATGGTTTTCCGCTGAAGAACCAAAGAAGCTGAAGTGGAAAGGAACCAACAAAAAAATATCCTTCCAAATATGTAGCTTGGAATGGTAGGGATTGGAATTGAGTAGTTTGTGAAAATAGTGGCTCATCTAAAATAGGTAATAAATGGAGGTGTCATTCATGCAAGATAATAACCATAACTGCACAAAGGAACATAAATATGAGGCAACACCCTCCTGCTTTCAATGGATCTTCGGACCCATTTGTGACTGAAGGATGGATTAAATCCCCTTAAAATGTATTTTATGTTATGATATATTCAGATAATAAAAAATTAAGTCTTTCCATTTATCATTTTGAAGGTGAAGATGATCAGTGGTGGTCAATGGTCAAGAATATCCGGGATAAGGAGGAGATTGAAGCCTTAGAGTGGGATGGATTTAAAAGTCATTTCGTTGAAAAATATTTCCTAAGGCGGTTTGACTTAAGATAGAGAATAAATTCTATGAATTGAAGAAAAAATAGGATGATTCAGTGGCTATGTATGAAAAAAACTTCACCCGACTGGAGAGGTATGCTCTAAATCTTATTATGTATCTTAATAGAAAAATAAACCATCGTTACTTAGGATTGAATCCTAGATATCGAAGGGCATTGGATTCCTGTGAGTTTAAAATTTATGAGAAACTTTTCTGATGTACTGAGAGGGTAGAAATGGTGTTTTATATTGATCACATGCACTTTGACAATAGGGATAAGAAGAGGTCCAGATGGAAAGATATTATTAAGAATTAATCAAAGAAATCTGATGGTAAGAAAGTTCAGTTTCTATTTTATGAAAAGTGTGGAAAACATCACCCTAGGGAATGCCTTACAAAAACTAGGGAGTATTTTCGATGTGGTAAGTTTGAAAATATGCCCTGAGATTATAATGAAAATGATCCTAAGAATAATCCTGATAAGAAAACTATAAAGTGTTTTAAATGTGGTGAGATGGGTCATTATGAAAATGTCTACCTGAAGAGAGATCCAAATGATGCAAAGAAGCTGAAATATAAGAAAAAAGGTGTAGTGAGATCCTTTGAGACAATGTTAGTAGACGTCGGTCCATCCAATGAAGTTGTATCAGGTACCTTGTTTATTTACTCAGATTTTTCTAGTGTTTTGTTGGATACATGGTCTACACATTCCATTATTTTTGAGAAATGTTTTGGTAAATTAGAAATATAACCTCAACATATGAGACCAAAACTTATTGTTAAAACACTATGGGAAATATTATAGTAAAGAAGAATTATAATAATATTTCTATTGTGGTATGTGGAAAGACATTACCTGTAAACCTTGTTGTTTTTCCCTTAGTATAGTTTTATATTATTATAGTTATGGATTGGATTTCTGTTTATCATGCTAAGATTGAATTTAGAGATAAAAAAGTTTTTTTTCAGAGAGTTTCAGTTTGTATAAAATAATAAACCCATAAAATTGATAACATATCAAGAATCTGAGAAACTATTGAAATATGGAAATGAAATTTATCTTGCTTATATTGTTGAAAACAAGTTAATTTTTTAGATTAATGATGTTCCAGTGGTAAATGAATATCTTAATGTTTTTCCTGATGAGTTACCCAGTGTTATAATTGATCAAAAAGTTGAATTCATGATTGAATTATTTCCTAATGTTAAGCCAATTTCAAAACCCCCTTATCGAATGGATCAAAGGGAACTTATTTAATTGAAAAACCAGTTGTAGGAGTTTCTTGATAAAGGTTTCATTCATCCTAGAAATTCACCATTGGGCGATCCTATTTTTTTCATTAAAAATAAATATGGTTCCATGAGACTTTTCATCTATTATAGAGCCTTGAATAAAATCACTGTTAAAAAAAGTATCATTTGCATCATATAGATGAATTATTTGATCATCTCTAGGGAGCATAGTATTTTTCGAAGGTTGACCTGAGGTTAGGGTACCATAAGTTGAATGTAAAGAAAGATGACATCCCGAAGATTGTGTTTTGTACTAGATACGGGCATTATGATTTTTTTGTTATGTAGTTTGGCTTAACTAATGAAAATTATATATTTATGGATCTTATGAATAGAATATTTCACGAGTTCTTGGATAAGTTTGTAGTTGTGTTTATTGATGAAATTATGGTATTTTCTAAAAGTAAATAGGAACATGAAAAACATATAAGGGTTGTTTTGAAAACCATAAAGGAAAATAAACTATATGGAAAATTCAACAGGTGTCATTTTTGGTAGAAGTAGATTTCTTTTCTTGGGAACATTGTAAATAAGGATTGAATAACAGTTGATCCTTCCAAAAAAGTGGTTTACGAATGGCCAAGACCTAAAAATGTTATAGAAATTCATAGTTTTCTTGGATTGGAAGGTTATTATTGGCAGTTTGTTAAAAATGTTTCTTGATTATCTATCCCACTAACTAAGTTAATACGAAAAGTGGTTAAATTTATTTTGATAGAAGAATGTAATGTTTGTTTTTAAGAACTGAAGATGAGATTGGTGAATGCTCCAGTTTTGGATCTTCCTTCCATAAATGGCACTTTTTTTATTTATAGTGATTATTCATTGAAGGTAATTGGTTCTGTTATGATGTTTAATGATTAGGTAATTTCTTATTCTTCAAGAAAACTAAAACTTCATTAGGTAAATTATCCCATACATGATTTGGAATTAGTGGTTGTGGTTTTTTTTAAATTTGGAGGCATCATTTATACAGAGCGAAATGCCAAATATATACTGACCATAAAAGTTTGAAGTATATATTCACTTAGAAGAAATTAAAAATGAGGCAGAAAAGATGGATTGAACTGATAAAGGATTATGATTTCATGATCAATTACCATTTTGGAAAATCAAAAAAATTGGTATATTATTTAAATAAAAAACATCATGTATCATTAACCATGTTATGTTTGGAAAATGATCCCTTGATAAATTATTTTATGAATTTTGTCTTAAAAGTTTTTAGTGTAGGAAATACATCTTTTATGTTTCAGGTTTCAGTGAAATCATCATTATTAGATACAATTAAGCAAGCACAAAAGGAAGACCATAATCTATAGAAAAAGGTATAATTGGTTAAAATGGATAAGTTTATAGAATTTAACCTTGATAAAGATTTTATTTTAATATTAGGAAATATATTTTGTGTTCCTTGTGATTCAAAGCTGAAGAAATTATTTTTTGGTGAAGCTTATAGTTCTCTGTTTTCAGTTCATCTTGGAAACACAAAGAAGTACATAGACCTTTGGGATTATTACTGGTGGGATAGAATATAAAGAGATATTAGAAATTTTACTATTAAATGATTTACATGTCAATAGGTTAAAGCAGAGTGGTAGTTACTGAAGGGGATGATTCAGCCTTTACCAGTGCTAGAGTGAAAATGGGAAAATATATCCATGGACTTCATTGTGGGACTACCAAATACTTCTCCAGGTAACAATGCAATCTGGGTTATTATTGATCGACTAACTAAATCTTCTCATTTCATTCCTATTTCAGATACTATGTATTTGGATTAGCTTTCTCAAATTTACCTCAAAGATATTTTTAGGTTACATGAAGTTCTGATTTCCATTATATCTGATCATGATCCCAGGTTCACTACTAACTTTTGTATGGGCCTTCAGAAGCCATTGGGAACAAAATTAAATTTCATTACATCTTTTCCTCGTTAACCATATGGATAGTTATAATGGATGATTCATACATTGGAGGATATTGTTCATGTTGGTTCAGTGGATTATCAGGGAAGTTGGAATCAACATATTTATTTAGTTAAATTTTCTTATAATAAAAGTTTTCATTCTAGTATACATATGGAACCTTTTGAGGAATTATATGGTAAGTGGTGTCAAAATCCATCTTTTTGGAATGAATTTAGGGAAAGGATGTTAATGAAACCAAGATTAGTTGAGGAAGTGATTGAGAAAGTAAAGATGATCCAGAAACACACGAGGATAGCATATAGCAAGAATAAAAGTTATGTAGATAACAAGATGAAAGAATTTTACTTTGAGGTAGGTGATCATATTTTTCTTAAAATCTCACCATGGGAAAGTGATATACATTTTTGTAAGAAAGGAAGTCTAAGTCCACAATTCATTAGACCTTATGAAATCCTAGAGAAGGATGGACCAGTTACCTACTGAGTAGATTTTCCTCTATGTATATCTCGGGTACATAATGTTTTTTATGTTTTGATACTGAGAAAGTATGTGCCAGATTCATCTCTTGTTTTTCACCCAGAAGCTGTTTAGTTGGAATAGAATCTTTCTTATGAAGAGAAACCTGTTCAGATTCTTGATCGAAGAGGACAAGTATTATGGAATAAGTTAATCCATCAGTCTAAGGTTTTGTGGAAAAACTACATGGTTGAAGAAGAAACATGGGAATCTAAAAATGATATGAGAGAAAGGTACCCTCACTTGTTTAATAAGTAAATAAAATTTGAGGATGTAATTTCTTGAAGTTGGGTAAAATGTAACACCCCAAGGTTTAATTTTTTTTTGAAATCCATGAAACACCGAGACTCTATGAAACAAAACTTTTTTTAAGGATATAGTTATAAAATATCTACTAGACATAATTTTTTTCTTTTATGATTTGAATTTCAAAAAATGATCATCTACGGTTGTGATCAGTAAGTTGTTTGGAGTCTGATAGAACCAAATTGTTTATTTGTGAATAGTAACATACCCTTATGAATAGTAATATGAATAGTCATATGACCATTATGAATAGTAAATAATAATATTATTTTATTTTCTAAAGATTTTAATATAATGAGATCTTTATTATTTTTTCAAGGTGATATAAAATGAGTTATAGTTTTAAAATTGTTTTTTATCGAATAAATTATAATTTTATTTAAAAATGAAATTAATAATATTTAGAAAATTATTTTTAAAAAATGGACTAAAAATTTAAATACTACAAGTAGAAAATTTTTAAGGGTTTTGTTTTGGGATTTTTCTAAGATAGATGAATTTTTGGTGAATAGTAAAAATACAGTTTTGAAGCTTTCAGGTGTTTGTTGACATTTTAATGATGTAATAATGATGTAATCATTATGGTCGAATCTTGGGGATTAAAATATCATATGAGGTTTCCCAAGTGGCCAACAAAATGGGTAAAACCCATGGTCAAGCCCATGGTTTTTAAAATACCACTAATGAGGTGTCCTTTGAAATTAATTAAAAACTCCCCCACTTTCACTATAAATACCACCCTCACCCCCCTTGTACTCTCACACCTATAAAGATTTTTGCATTTTCTATGTTCTACAAAATCCTCTTCCCAAGGATATTCCTCATGTCCAATTCCTATTGGTCTCACCAAAAGTCCAAAACCAAAGGCCTTAAGGGGAATCTCAAGGAGAAGAGATCAAGTGGTAAGAATTCTCTTTCATTTTCTTGTGTTTTTTTCAAGTCCTTTTATTTTATTATACACTCTTTAAATCCCCTTATCCAAGGAATGAAAGATCTATAATATTATATATTCTGTATTTTATCATTTTTAAGGATAAAAATTCATCATCATTCTTCCCCTCCTTTTTTCTCTCATTCCAAAAATAAAAAAAACCATCTCTGATGTGCCAATTTACCAAAATCATGGATAATGTGTTTCTAATTTTGTTTAATTCATTAAAATATGATAATAAATCCATTTTAATGGTTGAAATAGATTGTAAATTTTATTTTATATCCTCTTTCTTGTTCTGGATTTAATATATATACATAACATTATGTTATATAATGAAACTATTTCGTGATTATCAAAGAACCACCAAAATGATCTAAACAGATATCACTAAAGATTTATCTAATGATTAATCCTTATATTATATAAACAAAATGATTTATGAAATAATTTAATATTATGGAAAAATATTAACACCATTCATTTCACTTTTGAAATTTCATTTTCATATGATAATAATATCAAATAAAAACCGTCCATGGAAATCATGTAAAGAATGCACAAAAAACAATGGAATTAACAAAATACTAATAATTAAAGGGAGAAATGATGTTACAAAATGATCATATAAGGTGTTATAAACAAGAGAATGTTTTTTTAAGATATTAATAACACTATTTTAACCACTATAAAGTATATTTAAAAACCTTTTATTTAATATGAACATGGGGTAAGTGAATTCTTAACCCAATTTCTATTCTTTGGGATAACATTCTACTTCAAAAATTATATGGTATTAGAATTTTTTGGGTCATTAATTTTGTTTATATTATATTTAATTATGTTTATTTATAGTTTATATACATATTAAATCAACTATATTAAATATCACTTCAATTATATGATATTTGTGAGGGGATTTTCTTTTAAAATCCTCTTTTAAAATACTGTTTTAAAAAATTCAAAAGTAATGTTTTTATGAAAGTATTCATGTTGTATGATTAGGTTATAGTTAATAAAAATTGTTTATGATGAAGTTTGAGACCTATATCTCTCTTAAATTAATCGGTTATGTGTAATTTGGAGTTCGTCCATATGGTTAATCCAAGTGAAACTACGATGGTTACACAATAAGGTAGCTGCGACAGTTACATTGTAAGGTAGCCGTGAGGGTTGTAAATAATAAGGTAGCCAAGCAGGTTACAAGATTATATAAATAATTCCTTAATACACCCTTATGGTTCTATTTATGTTCTTTATGTTTTGTGTAAATCTTTTGTAAATTCCATTTTTCACAAAGTATGTATATTTGAGTGACAAGTATATCTTTTTGAAAATGATTTCATACGTATACAAGTATCCATGGACTATTTTTTTCTTTCCATATTTTATATCCCTTACTGATACTTGTTTTCTCATCCCAAGTTTTTAAATTATTTTCACAGGTTATAAGGATGTGTACGACAAAAAAGGAATCCATGTTAAATGTTATGAATATTTGTAAAAGAAAACATTTTTTAATTTAAAAGTTTTATATTTCAGAAGAAATGGATACTGTTTTTGTGGTATCCACTATATATAAATGTGGAATGTTATGTATGTATTATATCCAAATTATCTAAAACTATAAACTTTAAAATATCCTCAATGTTAAAGGTATTTATTTCTTGAATAAATTCAAGATTATGAAAAGTAATAAGGCTGGGTCCTTATAGTAATTATCAGGAAAAATAAAGGGTTACATGGAATAAAATTATGTGCATCCTAAGGTACCATTAATAGTTTAATATCATATGTGTTGGGAACATGGGAATTATTCAGGTCAATTCCCTAATACAAGGGCTAACTCCTTAACCAAGGAAGGGCTTATTCTATATCAATCATTTAATTCATATGATTTTAGTTTTTATGCATTGGGATTCAATAATTATGATGTAGAAGTGTTTTATCAATGATATTATAGTTATAATAATCACGAAATGTATAAGTATTATTCTAGAGTAATTTTTCATTAAATATTTCTAAGAATATTTGTTTTGGTATTGATAACCTAGAAAAGTGATTTAGTGATAAGGTGTTTTTTTTGGAAAACAGGTGATTAAGGGATAAAAAACCCTTAATATTCTTTTGATGTTGAGATAAAAAATTTTAGTTGGGAAAAAGAAATGATTGATATTAAAAAAGTAAATTGGATAGTATTTATAATATCATAATTGATTAGTTATTTGATAAAAAAGTGATATATGTTAACTTTGGAGAAGTTTACTGTATTTGTGTATTTATGTAACATATTTGATAATATATGATTTTATTTGAGGAAAAAATATAGAGTTTATCTTAAAGATGTTATTATTTCATTAAAATTTTATGGTGATTTGGGTTATTTTGGGAATAGATTAGCATGTTTTAAGAGAATATATGATCATCAGATTCACATGTTTTGTGTGTGACATTATGTGTTACTTTATGTTTTTTGGGGATCAAAGAAAAGTTGTCTGAGAAATTTAGTGACCTTATTTATAAAAATTTTAGTTCATAAATTGGTTAGAAATATTTTTTAGGTATTATTTCATCATATAAATATTTATCCATATTTGATAACCTATGATACCCATTTTTTATTTAAAAAAAATTATAGATAGGTGGAATTAATTATCATTATTTTCAAGAAGTTATAATCCATTAAAAACTTTTATTAGTGATTCAATCAGGAAAATATTATCTAAAATATACTTTTTCTAAAGTGAGATATGAAGTGAAAATTGATCTAAACACACCCAAAGAATGAAATTAAGATTATGAAATGTAAATAAATAAAGTAAGTATATTTCCTCATGTTCTCTACCCTCATAGTAAAATAATACCTCATCTTTAGGAAAAGTATTTTGAAATAAAAAATTTATTCTTTTACCTTTATTTCTGATTAATCGATGGTATTCTTTATCCCTTATGATTTTATGGTTTTGAGGTCATTAACCTTCACATGATCATGTTATATATCAATCTCAATTATTATGTGGACATTATATATCTACTTTGTCTCCAAATTTTTCTTCTCTCTAAAATTATCTTTATCTAAGAACTCTATTATGCATTATTTCAGGTAAATTTTTTATTTCCCACTTCCCCTTTTCAAAATAAGTTTTATTATCCCTTTCTATAATGTGGGTTTTTGAAAAAGGTATTTACAAATACTGAACCCTTGATTACTAATATAAAAAATTACAAGTACATAATTTATGTCACAGAGGAGTAAGTAAAAGCCTGAGATTTTATAATATATATCTCTTTAGAAAAACTGATTTCTTTGATATATTTCTTAACATGCAATGCTGAGCTTTATGAAAATTATGATATATTATAAAAATATTATTACTTAAATTTGAAAATTGAAGCCTAATCATTAAACTAGATAAATACATTGGAATAACCACATCATAATAAATTATTTATAAATGTTATATATAATTCCATACATAATTAATTTGTGCTCAATTTTTTGTAAAGATATTTTATCCTTCCAAAATACGTTTTCTTCAAAAATCGGTTTTGTTGCATTTTTTGCATGCAAATTAAATTAATTTATACCATTTTTAGGAATGTTATTTTAGGTAATGAATATAATTTTTTGAATAATCATTTCAATATTATATTAGGATGAATTTTTGGGATTTTTCTAAAAGGATTTATTTTTTAGTGAATTGTGAAAAATACCGATATTTTTTAAAACTGTCATTTCTTTAAATAAAATAATATAAAAGTATCATTTTATTTTAGATTTGGTTTTAATGTAATATAATATCCATTTGATAAAACATAATATAAATCATTCCATATGAATCAACATTATATTTTATTTTGGTATAAGTTCATTTTTATGTTTGAAAACACAATTTTCCAAACAACAGATTTTCCTTATGTTTTACACATTTTTATTGAAATTAATTACCTCAAATTATGGAAATACAATCCTGGAAAATTTATTCCATAGTTTTAACCAAAATAATTAATATAATTTAATGCATTCAACTTATTTTTTTTGACATTGTGAACAGTAACCATGGTAAAGATTTTTCACCTTGGTAAGGGTAAAACGGTTAATACTCGATTAAAAATATAGAGTAAAACCATAAATATCCATAAAAAATTTATTTATCCTATTTTATGAGTTTTTCTTGAAAAAAAATATTTTTATGGAGTTAAATAATTTATTTTAAAACATTATTTTGAGTTTGGGAACCTAATTTTGACTTTTTTGAATATAAGTTATATTTTATTCAATTTAAAAATATTTTTTGCATTCATTTAATGGTATTATAGGAAGATATTATTCTATTTTTTCTCGATAAAAAGTATATAAAAATTCCTTTGTTTTTTAACTAACTAGAAAAATTCATGTAAACCCACTTTTTTACATTATTTTAATGTCAAATTATTTTTATGCTTAAATCGAGTATTTTCCTAAAAACTATTTTTCATGTTTATTTTGTTCTTATATTAAAATTAATTTCTTAAAACTATAGAAATTAATTATGATATAATGTATTAGAAATTTAAAATCCTCATTTCTATTTTTTTTCGAATCTCCCTTTTATTTTTTTGTATAATTAAGTTATCATGGTACAAATTTAACATATCACGGTTAATGTTAAAATTATTTTGAAAGGGGGTTAAACCAAAAGATAAGATTTAAAATGATAAATAAACCTGTCTAAATTTTATTTTTTAATGGATTTATAAATTAACCTATCCTAGATTCTAAATTTTGGCCAATTGGTGCCACTTTTAAAGAAAAAATAATTTTTTTATTTAAATATTTTAAATAATTCCAAGTGTATTTGTTCATTCACAATAAAAAGTCACCACCTATCCTCTCCTATAAAAAATTAAATATCCTGTTAGATCAGATAATTAATACCCAAATAATTTACTAAAATCCTTATAATTTTCCTAGAGTTATTAATTTGATCATAATGCTATCCTTTCAGACTTAAGGATTAAGACGAAGAAGGTTTCTCAAGAAAGAGGTATAACACACAACCAAGTACATTATTTCCTATTAAATCTCTTATAAACCAGTTTTATCCATCATAAAATGACTAATACATTATAATAAATATACTTATATGGTATTATGATGAAGTTACAACCATTTTCTACCTCATTTCCATCAAATGGGAAATGAAAATATCGCTCGAGCGTATGTATAGACTACCCATTCCACGTACTGATAATATTCATTTTCAATAAACATCTATAATGGTTTGTTAGTATGATATATTTAATGATTATATATGATATTTAACACCGAATTATGATTTTAGTATTCTAATATCTTATCTACCTTTTTTATCTCCCCATCTATTGTGAAATGACAATGTTACTCATGCGTGCAAATGGGATACCACCTCCACAAAGCGATGCGATTTTTTTTCATTTAAACTTTGAATGGATGGTAATAAGGATATATTTAATGAATATATATGTAATTTATGATATAATAATTAATTTTTTAAGGTTAATTATTATTTTAATTTCTTTCATTACATCCACTGATTAATGGAACATCACTCGTGTGTACATACAAATTACTGTCTACACGAAGTGATATAAAATAATATTTTATCACTAATTTATATGAATGGTCATAAAACTATTTAAAATGAATAAATATTATACTTATGTCATGATTAATAATCTATATATGATTAATCGATGATGATGGTTAAAGTATCAAAACCATCGAACTGAAACATGCATGGAAAATAGAGTAGTTTTCACCCAAATGTCCATTTTAAGGAATAATTGTTAGTAAAAGAATAAAAGAAATTATAAAGGAACGATTCATAGTAATTTATTATTAAATATTATTAGATAATATATATATAATAAATATATATTTATTATAAATTATTTTTTCACACGTATCAAGCAAGATGGAACTTGAGGTAAGGGTTCTTCATCTCATTATTGTTTTCTTGAGACATGTTTGATGTTATGAACCTATTTATTTTTATGAGGTGTATATATCATCACTTTGATAGGTTATATCATATATAATTCTTAATTAATGGTATTTAAAGTTACAATTCAAAATATTTTATTTAATGGGTTTTTATTGGAATGATACCAAAGTGAAGAAGGATTTAAGTTACCATCTCGTTTCTTTTTAGGATTTTCAATTATAAATTTATATTGATGAATATTATATGGGTATTGTCATTTAAAAATAATATATTTTATTCTCCTCTGTTTATTAATGAATTTTTTATTTAATAGTACTATTTTTCTCGCTTTTTTACTTAAAATGATCAAGAAGTTTTTTTTAAGAAAAACGGACTTTATTTCCTCTTTGGTAGGTAATATATTTATTAAATTTATATATTCTCTTTAAAATGTTTTCAAGACTAATTTTAATATTCTCAATTTATTTTTTAAAGTCATATTTCCCATATTTTACTTTATATAAAAAATATTAAAAGGATTCTTATTTTCTTCTTTGAACGAGGTATTCTTTCTGAAGGTGTAAATGTAATATTTATTTTAATGTATATCACATGAACAAATTTTCTAACCATCATGACTAATATATTATTTGAAATAATAATTTACAAGATTCTATGGGTTTTAAATAAAATTTTCCCTGGTATTTGGTATTTTTTTGAATTATAAATAAGTGATTCCAAGTTGAAAATGGTATTTTTTATCAAGAAATGTTCCAGTGATCTTTTAAATATATATTTGTCTATGTCAACATCCTTTAATTTTACCTATGTTTCACTCATGATATGATCAAATGATACCATAATTATTATTTCTCATTATGGTTATTGATTATGATCATGAAATTTTGATAAAATCTATTTTTTTCATGGATTAAGTTATGATGAAATGATAAATGTTTTCATGACCATGTGATATATATATATGAATATATTATGATTATGTGATGGTTGGTTATGTAATTTCCCTATATTACATTGGGAAATGTGATATTGATATCTCATGATATGATAAAGATATGTGTGGAAATGATTATGAATATCTTTTTTCACATTTTTATGTATGGTTATGATTTCTTCTACCTATGCTCACCATATTATGTGTGGACATGATTGTGAATCGATATGATCACATTTTGATGCATGAGTATAATGTCATTCTAGATATACTCAAAAGATTAAAAAATTAAATGATTGTGAATATATATGTTCACAAGATTAGGATTTCTTATTCTTATGATTCTAAATGAACGTGTTATGAATATTGAATGATTGTTACTACTTTGACACCCTTATTGATCATAATTTTGGACCTAACTTGATTTTAGATTTTATAATTTAATATTTTCAGGTTATGAATTTTTAATGTTAAGAACAAGAACATGATTATGTTATCATACCATCATTATCATCTTATTCCATTATATGATTGATATCTCCCATTTTTACACTTACAGAATATCTGATCTCACCCTTTTGTATGTTTACTTTTCCCCAAGATATAAAGAAATTTTTAAATTAAGATATTTTTAAGAAGGGAGCTAGTTTTAAAGAACTAAGTGTATGATGATATGGATATTTTATGTTGTAGTTGATTATGTATCCAAATTTCCAAAGACACTAATTATTTACAATTGACATTAAATTTAATAATATGTAATGAATATTCATCTAAAATGATGTAATATTTATGTATGTAAACATTGGGTCACATATGGTATCACCATTTATAATAGGTAAATATTCAGTGAAAAATTATATACACTATAATTTGGTGAAAAAACAATGGCCGTTTTTATTAAAACATGGCCATCGCTATAGTGTGGTTCTCTTTAGATGGCTATTTTATCCACCATCTCCATAACACCCGTTTTGGGATTCCCATTTCAAAGAGGTGAACTTCCAATATTAAATAGGTTCCACTATAACATGTTCCATCTAAGATGGATATTTTATCTTTACATGAGTTCAACATGGTCATCTTTACACCCATATTTCCCTTCACAATTTCTTACTGGTGAAATCTTCAATTGAAACAATGAAAACACACATGTTTCATCTTCATTCCTACCATTTAAAAATTCAAACCAAATTCACCATCATCAACATGAATTTTACCAAGTTGTAGTGAATATTTTCTTCACTGAGGAATTATCCACCATCACATATATCATGTTATTTCCATTACATGTATTTTAAAACACCTTTACCAGTCATAAACATTAGAAAATTATACATTTGTTTCCAATATTCTCCCCCTTCAGATTTGTTTGGAATTTCTAATCATAAAAGTTCCTTTCCATTTGTCATTACTTCCCCTATGTCTATAAATTTCAAGGGTTTCTACAAATTTACAACACTTCAAAAAAAAAAAACAATCTTCAATAATTTATCTAAGCCTTTGTGTGACAAAGATAATTGTGGTAAATAAGAGAAAGAACCAATTACAACATTTTGAGTAATGAATTTTATGATAATTACCTTCTTCTTAAAAACATCACTTGGATTTTATCCCCTATATTTAACATCCATTAAAAAAAATGATCCTAAAACAATAAAAAAATATTAGATATAGATTTAGGTATAATGGGGAGAGGGGATACTATAAACCTTCTTAGTTTAAGTAAATTTGTTAAACTCTAATGTTTAACATATGTATTTCAAAACACGAGTTAGAATTTTTTTTGTGAAAATATCAACCACTTGATCTTGAGTTCCAATTATTTCTAGATTTACTATATTTTTCTCCACTTTATCCTTTATAAAATGATATCAAATCATGACGTGTTGTGTGAGATAATGACGAATCATGTTTTTTTACAACTCCATCATAATTTTATTTTCATATTGAATCATCATTGGTTGTTTCAATTTTTCATCAATATATTCCAATTGTTTCTTTACCTAGATAAGGTTTGTATAAGTTTTTTTGACTAAAAAATATTTCATATTCCTTGTTATGAAATAAATGCAATCTTTTTTATTATTTAGACAACCAGCACAATTATTCCATATATATAAAGAACCACCACTAGTGGATTTTTTATCCACTATATCACTAGCACAATCAGTATCTGAGTATTCTAATAAATATATTTTTCTTCTATATTCATATAAAAAACCATAATGAAATATTCCTTGAACATAACTCATTATTATTATTATTTCTATGATATGTTCTTTATTAGGATAACTCTGAAATCTTGTCACCAAAAAAATAGTGTAAAAAATTATTTGGATTAATTTTAGTAAGTTAGAGTATACTACCAATGATTCTTATATATAAAATCTGATTATACCACCTCATTGTTATCATGTTTACCAAATTTCATTCCAACCAAAATTGGAGTTGAAACAATATTACACTACCCTCTTATAAATTTCATCAATAATTACTCTACATAAATCAACTATGAAATGAATATTTTCCCTTCATCATGATAAATTGTAACCCAATAAAAAATATCAACTCACTAATCCTTAACATTTCAAACTCAGTAATCATCATGTTTGACAATTTATTAACAAATTTCTTCTTTTTTCCTCTAAATATAATATCTTCTACATATAAAAAAACAATAAACATCTCTTATTCACAAACATTCACATATAGGTTTTGATCAACCCCTTATATATTTAACTCTATATACTTCATAAAAGTACCAGAACTTTTATATTAACCATGAGGTTTTTGATTTAGGCCATAAAAAAATCTTCTCAACCTTCACACTTTATAATCCCCATTTCCAAGAACAAATCTAGATAGTTTTCCAATATATAACTCTTTATTTAAGACTGCATTCATAAATAGAGTGTTAACATCCAAATAAAAATCTTAAAAATTTATTTAGATATCCACTTCTAAGAAAATTATAATAGAATCATTCCCTGCTATCAAATCAAAATTTTCTTCCATATAAGCACATTTAACATGAACATGTACTTCTCAAACCAATATTTATATATTTAAAATAACATTTCAATTTTCATCCAAATTGTTCTTGAACATCCACTTTATACAAATTAAATTATTATTTATAGTTCAATCGAAGATATTCTATATCTTATTTTTATCAAATTGATCCAATTCTTCATGCATGGATTTTACAAATGACTACTCTTTTGTCTCTTCTCCAAATGAAGCAGGTTTAATCTCAATAATATAGTAGAATTATCTACTCTTTCCATACTTAATATATATGTTGGCGAATATTTGTAAGAACCAATTTTTTAACTCTGGAATTCATCCTTTTATATTTTCTCTAGTTATTTATTTTGAACCTAATACAGATTCCTAATGAGGTTATAGATGTTGGAATCGGGCATGCAGCAGAAGCCCCAAACAAGTGCGTTTTAAAATTTTTCCACCGACGGTCGACGTAAACATGTTGACGTCGGAGAAGAGTAGCCCGGTCTTATCCGAGGACCACGCATGGAGGATTTTAAGCACAAAAATTAAACTATAAAATACCTGGGTTAAATATGAAGCCGCGCACAACGTCTTCTTGTCATTGGTGATCACTGCTCGAAGATTCCAAAGTTTAATTCCTCTAGATCATCCACACTCACTTCAAGGAATCCACAGGAGCACCGTTCGTCGTAATCCGAGTGTTAGCGTGGATTTATGACGATGCCTTCGATGCTCCAACGACCACCGCATTGCATCGCTAGCGATTCCCGAGAGAGACCTCTTTGGATCCAGAGCATCTATCTCTAGAATGTGAGAGAGAGGAGATGAGAGAGAAGCTCCATGAAGAGTATTTGGAAAATGTCCCTCATCTTCTATATATAGTGCTTAATTAAAATACTCGGTATCGCCTAATCGGCCCTGAATACTTAACGCACTATCAACAATATTTTACGAATACTTGTATGAGTCATAAATATTATTATCACTTACTTGTAATATATTAAAATATATTACATGATAATAATTAAGTCATTAGATCGACTCGTCGCTCCCATAAATATTAATTGATCCTTGAATAATTTAATATTCGTCAATTAATATTTTTTCATTTATTTACTAAAACTCGTAAATACATTTAATAAATAAATTCAATATTCATTATTATAAACTTGAATAATGTGAATTCATTTATTGAATTAGTGATTGTTTAACTTTGGACACTTCCCGGACCCCTGTGATGGGGCCTACTATGTCCAATGCTCCTATTCAACTAAATAGGACAGATTCTTGAATACGCTATTGTGTGTGACCCTCTAGGCCCTTATTTTGACATTCGTGAATAGTATTCACAGACCAAGAGAGGGATCTAGAAACCCATCATTTCCCCTAAAGAAATAAGGATTGTAACAACAGTGACAACCAACCTACGAACACGCACTGTGTAATATAATCTCTTTGTCTATAATATCTCATAAAGCAGGATGCACTCTCGTGTCATCACCCATTTATTTCTTTATTGTTTGTTGATGTAACTGGATGGATTTACCCTCGACTGCCATGGACATGGTCTTATAAAGGTACTTCCATCCTTATCAACATGGCCAGAGATATATTACTTCAATAACCTGGAAGTGAAAAATCCTTTCTTGACCATTCAACCAATGTCATGCCACCAATGACGCACCCGACACAAACTACCTCACCACGACTTCATTGACATGGTTTTCATCTTGTATCAAAATACATAATCAAGTGACATACATTGGTAATGATCTCAAATCAGGAGACCATCACACATGATCGTAGATAGGAACACCCAATGACACCCGAAACATGTGGTGTTCCTATTGGCGGGTCAGTTCTCATGATCTCACTACTAGAGATTACCAAGTGCGAACTTCATTAGAAGAAGTCTCAATGCTTATGAGCCCCCAACACCTGATGGTCAAACATCTACTATGTCCAATTAGTAAGATGTATCTAGACCATAGAACATATATTTAAGATTAATGTCATAGTATCTAGAGGTTATCATTATAGCCTGGGAACTGCTATAACCTTTTGATATGACAATTAACCTTTGGACATTACCATTTCAATAGTGGACGGAGAAAAGTATACACTATAATGGTAATATGAAATCATGTATATCTAACTGTATAAACAATATGGTAATCAAAAGCACTGAATAGTTGGGTCTAGGGCACCCACTATTTAAACACACCCACTTACACTAGAGCCAACTTGCTAACCAAACTTGTTAGCTACTCACATGATGAACATCATGTTTCTACTGAGTAATGGATTTAGATTCTGGGGATTTTTCAGATCTCAAAACCTAGAAAGTGGAAAAAATAGACTGATTTCATGGTTAGTAGAAACTATGTGAGCCATGAAACATGGTTACTTCTAATCATGTGAGGATGGATAGTGGGGTGAAGCATGGTGCACAGTTTTCCCTAACCATGTGACAAGGGCCTCACACCCGTGTGAAAAGTCTGCAGTTTTTAGTAGTCGTGTTTTTCATTATTGGGGAACATTTTCCTTAACCATGCAGTCTAACTATGAGGGTTTCCTCTTAGTATAGAAAAATTCACATGGTTGGCACATGTTTTGACCAACTGTTCGATACCTTTTTTGGGTAATATAACGAAATTAACCTTAATGAAATGTTTAGCCTTTATTTATTCTCCATTGGATCATTCCAGTGGACAACACCTTCTTTTCTTCCCCTTTGAGATCCATTGAATCACTTTAATTACTTTTGATCTCGGATCATCATCTGAACTCCAATTTTATCCCTATTTTCCTCATTGCATGTGCATTGGTAATTTCTCGATTTTATCTTATCCTTTAATCATTCATTTTCCACTCAAAGATACTATTTAGATGCATGCTCATATGCCCTATTTTAAGGTAATTGGTTAGTTTTTCATATCTATTTTGATCCATGCTGAACTAGAGTCCAATACATGAAAAGGAGAATCGTACGAGTATGATGTAGGGGTTTTATCACTTATCCTTAAGTTTATTAATTTTATTAATTTTCAGAGTTGTGTGCATGTCGATTTCATCGGACATGGCCTATTAAATTCACTTGACTTTATTATAGTCATTTTTCTCATGTTATAGAGATTATTTAATATTTTTTTTTCATTTCTTTTGAGTTTACGTTCTCAATATCGCCCGCCCCAAGTAGGGTGTTTTCCATAATTATGCTTTTAGTAGCATGTTAAGCCTATTTGTTCCACTATTCAGGTGAGATGTGACTTCACCTTAATAAAGGTAAATGTTTCAATTAAATTAATGAATAATACATGGTTGTTACATGTATATATCACTTAACCCATCTAAGGTGAGTGCTTCAGATTAATTAATAAATCTTTTAATGGTGAATTGGAAAGTATATTACAGATATCACTTGAACGAGTTTATTATAACTTAAATGGTAATTTTGTTGTAGTAATTAGCCCAAATTTTTATACTAATGAAAGGTAAATAAGTGAACCTAATAATTAAATATGAAATGAATGAAGTGATTTCATTCCCTTTATCTTTGTCACACAAATTAAATGAAATGGATTGAACCAAATGAATTATTAAATGGAATGATTATTACATGGACTAGTTAATTAAATTAATGGATTATAAGGTTTCTAATGTATACAAAATGTGACATATTAATAAGAGTGGTCAGACTCAAGTTAGCATTGGATTCCTAAGATAATTCCTTGAGCCCTCATGGACTTCATTCCAATTGATACCCATGATTAAAATAAATGTATCTTACATTATTTTAGATAAATATTCATCACATTGAAAAATACATTCCTGAGGACCATTATAGTTCAGTTTCTTTGGGAACTTGGAACAAATCGTATAACTTGGTGAAATATCTTCAATGTCTAACACAAATATTTCCACCTATAGTACTTCTACTTAAAAACATTATTTAGGACCTGGGGAAAGGAAACTTAAGAAATGGGTGAGTTAGTATGCTTAGAATGGGTAAATAAAGAAGATACATAAGTATTACATGATCATAAGGGTATGAAAACATGAAAATAAAAGTTGAAGTTCATACACTATATATCAAAGATCATATACAAGGGCCATGAAATAAATAATGGCAATTCACAAGGAAATACTCATAAGGGAATCAAGGGAATAATCCATGATACCATAACATATGAATAAAACATAGAATTGTAGAATATACATCAACTTATAACATTGTGAACATGTATAAGTTGAAAAATGTCCACTAATTAAGTTAAGGACATGAAATAATGTGTAATGACCCAAAGTTTTTCAATGGAAATTCTCTTCTTATATTTATGTCATAAAATCACATTAAAACACAACATAATGAACTACTAAGTGATAAGTGACCTTTAAACATAAGTTTGTCACTTATGTGTTTGGAATTTCAAAAATCTGGCATACACGGTTGTGTTTAAGATGTTTTTTGGAGTCTGATAAGAAAAACTTAATTTTTTTGGCGAATAGTAACCTACCCTAATGAATAGTAACATACCCTTATGAATAGTTACATACCCTATTGAATATTAACCTCACCTATGATATTATAAATATAATATTCAAGTTTTAAGTACAATATACCTATGTTTTAGAATGAGTTAATTCAGGTTTTAAATCTGGTTTTTGATAATAAGATATGATTTTAATTAAATATTAAAATAATCATATTTAGAAAATTATTTTTGAAAAATGGACTTCATTTTTTGATTCTACACGTCGAAAAATGGTTGGGGTGAATTTTTTGGATTTTTCTGAAATACTTGAATTTTTGATGAATAGTAAAATATGGTAATTTACCGTATATGTACATTATAAGATAAATAGACTATTCTTAGCATCATGGATGATGTCACCTCCCTTGGTTCGGATTCACATGACCCATTTACTATTATTTTTCATGGGATACTTACAATTATTTTTCTTGTGAAGAAATAATAAATTAAGGATTATAATATCATTAAATCCATTCTCTCCTCCACTATAAAAACCTCCTTCACTACCTCTTCTCTCCACTCCTCTCAAGCTCCAAGACTTCTCTAAATTAAACCCAAATCTCTCCCCAAGGTCTTACCCCACGTCCAAAATCTCTCAACCTCCTAAAAATACCAAAACCTCTCCCCTTAAGAGGTTTTCAAAGGAGGAAGTCTCAAGAGGTAAATTCCTCTTCCCAAATTTCTTATTTTCTTTTAAGTTCTTTTCTTTTTTATTTTCTTTCCTCACCTCCCTTCACCATAATAGTATGATAAATAAAATAACATAAATTTAATTTAATGTCTTCATTATAGTGGTATATTTTATTATCTTCTCCCCTTTCCCCACCCTTTTATTTGAAAGAAATGAAAGCGCCGTTTGAGACGTGCTAATTTAGCACATTCAAGACAACAGTTTATCAATTTCTATTATTATATTTAATTCTGGTCATGAAACCATTTGTGTTATGGTTGAACCAGATTATTATATATGTAATATATCCTTATTTTTGGTTCTGTAATCTTTTGGTGCAAATGGAATTAAGTTATAAATCAAAACACATTCTTTGTAATCAAACCCACCGAATAACAAAAATGGTTATCAATATGGTTATATATGTAATAAATCAACATCACTCTAAGTAACCTAATTAAAGTTAAAACCATGTAATCTCCTGGATATTAAATAAATAATATAACTTCAATTCTGGACAACCACTTTCATCTAGCATATAATCCAAACTTGAATATTAGTGAACCGATCTTTAAAGCCAAGTAAACAAATGAGCTTGAAGAATGAAATTGAACCTTGTAACTAATAAAAAAGGATTTAATGAACTAAAAAGGATTATAATAAATAAATTAAATATATAATAGGTTCTAGACTTATGCATTAATAACCTTAATTTTTTTATTCAGGTCATTAATAACAAGTGGAGAACACCACTGGGTTTAAGGTAAGGGATCCTCCCCTTTTCTCTCTTAATCAAGATTGTCTTGTATACTTTTCCTTTTTATGCATACTAGGAAATGAAGGGGTATGTTTAATAACCTCCCCCATACTTATTTATGGATTTATAAGTGATGATAAACCCCATTTCTCTCTCATCAATCCCTCTTGGTCACACCCGACACCATGCCGGTAAAATCATAACGAATTCTACCCGAACCTTCTTTGTTCTTTCAGGTTGCCTTAGTTTTCTTTCAAAATGGTGTTATCTTATCTATCTATGTGAGTCTTATGAATTATGGTTAGTTTTACAAGATTCTTATATCAAGAACCTTTTATCACATTCTTTCGAGGATATACATGATTTTGAAAGATTCCCTCCTTAGAACTTTCCGATAAGCAAACCTGTTTTAAGGGGACTTCCCAAAATTTTTACCCAAATTTCAAGAGCACTCTATCCTATGTTTTAAAACACCATTGTATTTATAAAATCAATATTTTTATTTATGAAAACATTCTTGTTTCAATTCTGGTTTTATATAAAATAATGTCCTCTTTTTCATTTGAAAAGCACTAGAGTGTTTTCCTTAAGACCACACAAAATTGTTCTAATGCTAATGTTCCTAAAATACATTTTTTATATTTTGTCACTTATATTTGACACCAATTACCATTTTATATTCCTATATTACCCTATTAATGTCAATTTATGTTCTAATCCTTTCCTTTCATGGACACTTTCGTGATACGCCCATTGGATATGTTTGGTGTCATGATTGTGGCACCCAATTCTTTCCATGGGTACCCTTATGTTTATGTATGGTTGATTATGTATGATTATTTATGTGGAAAGATTATTTATGTGGCATGAATATTCATGCATATGTTGATATGGGTGCGCCCATATAGTGCTCCAATGCATTGGGTAAGTATAATTCTCATGAGATGCGATGTGAAACGGGATTGGCGGTTAGCCTTGACCCGTACTGAAATGGGAAATGATATTGGCGGTTAGCCTTGACCGATACTAAAGATATGATTTATGATTCTTCCACATTTATCTGATTCCATGTTTATATATCCCATGCTTATATTAAATGATTTCACAAGTTTCATGCTTTGGATATCATTATGTCATGCCTCTTAACTCATGTGCTTGAGATGTATCCTTATGTTCATTTCCTTACTGGGCATTTTTAGCTCATCCCTTTGTTCATGTGTTCCCTAGGGTACCCTATACAGATGTAAGAGATCAAAGGAAGTTATAGGATCTTTATGGAGATTAAATAAAGAAGTTTTTTTGTCCATTGTTTTATGTTATATGTACCTAGTCTTCCAAGACACTAGACTTAACGATCCTTGGCTTGTACTCTGATGATTAATTATGATTAAAATAATGAAATGTTATATGTAAAAGGCCTGGGTTTCTATAGTTAGTATCAGAGGATGGTCTAGTTATTTTTGGAGATTAGGAATATATCACCTTAGTGAGAACCTTAAGGATGAGACTATGTATAAGGAAACAGTCCTAAATTTTGGTGAGTATAAAGTAAGTGGTTTATCATGAATATACATCCCTGTCTAGATATGAGCAGGTAGAGGCGGATCTGGTACATATGTATCTAGGGGTAAAACCCGAAAACACTACTTTGAGCTAGACTCGAACGGGAACTGGTGCACGAAAATGGGCCTCACTGCACTCTTGGATACGACACTCCTGGGGGATATGCTTTGGTAGATTCACAAGCTTAGTAAAAACCATTATTAAAGGAAAAAAATAATCCCATGAGAATATAAGTTAAGAAATAGATAGTGGATAACCTAGATATAAACCTAAGGAATCACAAGTTAGGATATACTTTTTCTTTATAAGTTCATACTTTTATGTCCAAAGTTCCTTTTTATGCTCAATAAATAAGTATTCAAGACCTCTAATTATACGTTATTTTTCTTAGTTAATGGCGGGAAATAGAAGAACATGTTCTAACAACCAATGTGATAGGCAATGTGATGATTACCCTAATGACATGCCTGATGTGATGGAAGCAGGTGCTCAAAACTTCATGGCAGTACTTGCCTAGATGGATCAAGTTATGAATAATAACTTGAATCAAGTGGAACGTCCACCTCCTCCAAGGAAAAAGAAATTTGTCATAGAATCCTTCATGCGGCAAAGGCCTACCATGTTTAAAAGTTCTTCTGATCCCCTCCTCACAGAACAATGGATTAACTCCATTGAAATGATTTTCTCTGTCCTCCAGTGCTCGGAAGAAGAGAAAGTTGTACTAGCAGTCTATCGTTTTGATGGGGAAGCTGATTAGTGGTGGACACTGATCAAGAATATGAATTCCCAAGAGGAAATTGATTCCATAGATTGGGAGGAATTCAAGAGGATGTTTTTCAACAAATATTTTCCTCAAACCCTCCGTCTCAAGATGGAAAGAGAGTTCCTTGGACTCAAGCAGAAGGAAGATGAGTCCATTGGGGAATATGAAGCGAACTTTACAAGGCTTGCAATGTACGCCTATGGCTTTGTCATGAACACCGAAATAAAGGTGGATTGCTTCTTTAGCGGACTAAAGTCGGGTCTATGAAAAGTGTTGGAAATTCGAGACTTCAACAACTATGAGGAGATTGTTCGTTGTTCCCTTAAGGTTGAAATAGATATTGGAGACTCTTAGTGGTCTCATGGGTCTAGTGATAAGAAGCGGAAAATGGAGAAAAACATGGGTGGTTCATCAAAAAAATACCATGATGGAAAGAAGCCTCACTTTCCCCTTTATAATAATTGTGGGAAGAAGCATCCTGGTAATTGTCTGAAGGGAACCAAGAATTGCTTCAAATTCGGAAAGTTTGGTCATCTGGCCAAGAACTGCTGAAGGGATATGAAAAATCCTGCTAATGATGAAGAAGAATGGAAGGTTCAGATCAACACTCATCCTACAGTGCAGTGTCTTAACTACAAGGATCTTGGGCATTATGCGAACAATTGGCCTAAGCCGAGGGTTGTCACAGGAAATAAACAATAACCTCCAAGGTAACAAGGAAGGGCTTATGCTATCACTACTGCTGAGGTGGATTCATAAAATTATGTGGTCACAGGTATGCTTGTTATTCATTCAAGAATAGAGAATGTACTATTTGAATCTGGTTCTACACATTCTTTCATAACTTGAAAGTTTAGTAGAACTATTCAAACACCACCTCAAAATTTGGAGGAAAAGTTATATGTGAGAACAGTGAATGGGGAAATTATTGCATCCATGGTTTATAACTCCTCCCTGGTTAATGTTTTTGGACTGAACCTCCCAGCAAATCTTGTCTTACTTCCTTTAGTGGAGTTTGATGCTATATTGGGCATGGATTGGCTATCTTTTTACAAGGCCAACATCAACTACTGGGAAAGGGAGATTACTCTTCACATCCTGAAGCATCCTCCGATTCTTTACAAGTGAAAGGAGGAAGATGAGTCTTATTTATAATATTTGTCTCAAGTTTGGATATTTCTCCCTTATGAGCATGCTTACCTAGCTCAAATGATTGAGAAAAAGGAGAGAATCATTCTTGAAGACATGCCCATCGTGAGGGATTACACTGATGTATTCCCCGAAGAGTTGCCTGGTCTTCCTCCAAACCGAGAGGTTGAGTTCTCAATTGAACTTATCCCTATATCTCTGCCAACCTCAAAGACACCTTACAAAATGGCCACCGTAGAGTTGGAAGAGATGAAGAAGTAGTTATAGGAGAATATGGAGAAGGGTTTTATATGCCCGAGTGCTTCACCATGGGGTGCTCCAGTCCTCTTAGTCAATAAGATGGATGGATCAATGCACCTCTACATTGATTATCATGAGCTCAATAAAATCACTATAAAGAACAAGTATACACTTCCACAGATAGATGACTTGTTCGATCAGTTTCGTGGGGCCAATTATTTCTCTAAGGTGGACCGTCGGTCAGGATATCACCAACTAAAGGTGAGGAAGGAAGATATTCCCGAGACTTCCTTTAAGACGAGGTATGGACACTATGAGTTCATAGTGATTCCCTTAGGACTAACTAATGCTTATAAAATTTTCATGGATTTAATGAATAGAGTCTTTAGAGATTACCTTGACAAATATGTGGTGGTCTTTATTGATGATATTCTGATATATTCCAAGAGCAAGGAGGAACATGAGAAGCATTTGGAAACTGTGTTAAAGACTTTGTGAAGGGAGAATTTGTATGTAAAGTAAAGTAAATATGAGTTCTGGATGAAGTAAGTATCATTCTTGGGGCATGTTATCACCAGGAAAGGGATATCTGTGGACCCTTCCAAGACGAAGGCAATTGAAGAGTGGCCAAGGCCAACTTCTATAACGGAGATCCACATCCTTTTAGGTCTAGCTGGGTATTATCAACGATTCGTGAAGAACTTTTCATGATTGTCAAACCCAGTGACCAAGCTGACACGGAAGGGAGTAAATTTTTTCTGGACACACGAATGTGAATAATATTTCAAGGAGTTGAAAAAGAGGCTTATCACTACACCGGTACTCACACTCCCTTCAAGTGGAGAACTCTTTGTGGTGTATAGTGATGCTTCTAAGAAAGGCTTAGGCTGTGTGCTAATGCAAAATGATAAAGTGATAGACTATGCCTCAAGGCAGCTGAAAATCCATGAGCAAAACTATCCCATGCATGATCTGGAGTTGGGGGCTGTGATCTTTGCATTGAAAATCTGGCATCATTATCTCTATGGGAAAAAATGTGAGATATATACTGACCACAAGAGTCTCAAATACATATTCACATAAAAAGAGCTTAATATGTGCCAATGAATATGGATAGAGCTCATCAAGGATTATGACTGCTCAATCCACTACCATCCCGGTAAGGAAAACAAGGTGGCAGATGCTCTAAGTAGAAAAGATCTTGCATCTTTATCAATGATAAGAATTGAAAAGGATCTGATATTATTAGATTTGGAAAGGATAGACATGGGAATCATTAAGGGTGGAAAATCATAAATCCTTTCCCAAATGATTGATCAACCATCCCTCTTGGAGAAAATAAAGGTTACTCAAAGAAAGGATGTAGAAATTCAGAAAAGGGTGGAAGCTGTTAAAAATGGGAAATCCTCTGATTTCAAAATTGATGAGGAAGGAGTTTTAAGATTTGGGACACGATTATGTGTACCATATGATCCAGAGATAAAGAAGGATCTATTGAATGATGCACATAGCTCGCCCTTCTCTATCCATCCTGGGAGTACCAAAATGTACCGTGATCTCTGACAACACTTCTGGTGGGATAAAATAAAGAAGAAGATTGCGGAATATATATCATGGTTCTTGGTATGTCAGCAAGTTAAAGTTGAGCGACAAAAGTCCAAAGGTATGATGCAGCCATCGCCTATACCCATGTGGAAATTGGAAAAGGTTACTATGGAATTTGTCACAGGTCTCCCGAAGATGTCGAAGGGAAATACTGAGATATGGGTTGTGGTTGACCGACTCACCAAGACATCCCATTTCATCTCTATTCACGAAGATCTCTCACTTTAACAACTTGCAAAGTTATATGTGAAGGAAGTGGTGAGACTGCACAGTGTTCCAGTCTCAATTGTCTCTGACCACGATCCAAGGTTTACATCTAAATTCTGGAGGAGTTTTCAACATGCTTTGGGTACTGAATTGAGTTTCAACATGGCCTATCACCCCCAAAATGATGGCCAATATGAAAGGACTATTTAGATTCTTGAAGATATGCTAAGAGACTACTCTCTAGAATTCAAAGGTAGTTGGGATCAGCATCTCCCATTGGTTGAGTTCTCATAAAACAATAGCTTCTACTCAAGTATTCATATGACTCCAAATGAAGCTCTTTATGGAAAGCGATGTAGAACTCCAACCTGTTGGGATGAAGTTGGAGAAAGAAATCTACTTGGAACCGATCTTGTTCAAGTGATGACAGAGAAGGTTCAAGTCATCCAGAAACACATCAAAGCTACTCAAAGTCGGCAAAAGAGCTATGCTGACAACCATCGAAGGGACTTGGAGTTCGACGTTAGAGATAAAGTCTTCCTTCGAATATCTCCATGGAAGAGAGTCATGCGATTCGGGAAGAAAGGGAAGCTAAGCCCAAGGTATATTGGCCCCTTTGAGATCCTCGACTGCATATGAGCCATGGCCTATCGTCTTTCACTTCCACCAAATATGGCTCGAGTTCATGATGTTTTCCACGTATCACTCTTGATGAAGTACATACCTAATCCCTCACATGTACTAAACTCAGAGGTGGTGCAGCTGGAAGATGATCTCTTCTATGAGGAGCATCTAGTAATGATTCTGGATCAGAGGGATAAGGTTCTATACAACAAGACAACCCATCTTGTCAGAGTGTTGTGGAGGAACCATAAGTTTGAGTAAGCAACATGGGAACTGGAGGAATCAATGAATGAAAAGTACCCACACATTTTTTTGTCTTAGTATGTAAAACGTAATTTCAAGGGTAAAATTTCATAAGGGGGGAAGAATGTAATGACCCAAAGTTTTTCAATGGAAATTCCCTTCTTATATTTATGTCATAAAATCACATGAAAACAAAACATAATTAACTACTAAGTGATAAGTGACCTTTAAACATAAGTTTGTCACTTATGTGTTTGGAATTTCAGAAATCCAGCATACACGGTTGTATTCAAGATGTTTTTTGGAGTCCGATAAGAAAAACGTAATTTTTTGGTGAATAGTAACCTACCCTAATGAATAGTAACATACCCTTATGAGTATTGATATACCCTAATGAATAGTAACCTCACCTATGATAGTATAAAAATAATATTCAAGTTGGAAGTACAATATACCTATGTTTTAGAATGAGTTAATTCATGTTTTAAATCTGGTTTTTCATAATAAAATATGATTTTAATTAAATATTAAAATAATCATATTTAGAAAATTATTTTTGAAAAATTGAATTCATTTTTGGATTATAAATATCTAAAAATGGTTGGGGTAAATTTTTGAGATTTTTCTGAAATACTTGATTTTTTGATGAATAGTAAAATACAGTAATTTACCGTATATGTACATTATAAGATAAATGGACTATTCCTAGATTCATGGATGATGTCACCACCCTTGGTTCATATTCACATAACCCATTTACTATTCTTGGTCATGGAATACTTACTATTCTTTGTCTTGTGAAGAAATAATAAATTAAGGATTATAATATCATTAAATCCCTCCTCTCCTCCACTATAAAACCCCCCTTCACTCCCTCTTCTCTCCACTCCTCTCAAGCTCCAAGCCTTCTATAAATTCTTCCCAAATCTCTCCCCAAGGTCCTCCCCCACGTCCAAAAGCTCTCAGCCTCCTCAAAATACCAAAACCTCTCCCCTTAAAAGGTTCTCAAAGGAAGAAGTCTCAAGAGGTAAATTCCTCTTCCCAAATTTCTTCTTTTCTATTAAGTTCTTTCCTTTTTTATTTTCTTTACTCACCTCCCTTCACCATAATAGTTTGATAAATCCAGTAACATAAATTTACTGTAATATCTTCATGCTAGTGGTATATTTCATTATCTTCTTTCCTTTTCCCACCCTTTTATTTGAAAGAAATGAAAGCACCGTTTGAGATGTGCTAATTTAACACATTCAAGGACAACAATTTATCAATTTCTATTATTATCTTTAATTCTGGTCATGAAACCATTTGTGTTATGGTTGAACCAGATTATTATATATGTAATATATCCTTTTTTTTTGGTTCTGTAATCTTTTGGTACAAATGGAATGAAGTTATAAATCAAAACACATTCTTTGTAATCAAACCCACCGAATAACAAAAACGGTTATCACTAAGGTTATATATGTAATAATTGAACATCAATCTAAGTAACCTAATTAAAGTTAAAACCATGTAATATCCTGGATATTAACTAAAGAATATAACTTCAATTCTGTACAACCACTTTCATCTAGCATATAATCCAAACTTGAATATAAGTGAACCAATCTTTAAAGCCAAGTAAACAAATGAGCTCAAACAATGAAATTAAATCTTATAACTAATCAAAAAGGCTTTGAATGAACTAAAAAGGGTTATAATAAATAAATTACATATATAATAGGTTCTGGACTTATTAATTAATAATCCTAATTTTTTTATTCAGGTCATTAATAACAAGTGGAGAACACCACCGGGTTTAAGGTAAGGGATCCTCCCCTTTTCACTCTTAATCAAGATTGTCCTATATACTTTGCATTTTTATGTGTACTAGGATATTATGGGGTTTGTTTAAGAACCTCCACCATACTTCTTTATGGATTTATAAGTGATTAGAAAACCCATTTATCTATCATCAATCCCTCTTGGTCACACCCGAAACCATGCCGATAAAATCATAATGAATTCTACCCGAACCTTCTTTGTTCTTTCAGGTTTCCTTATCTTTCTTTCAAAATGGTGTTATCTTATCTATCTATGTGAGTATTATGAATTCTGGTTATTTGTACAATATTATTATATCAAGACCCTTTCATCACATTCTTTTGGGGATATACATGATTTTGAATGATTCCCTCCTTAGAACTTTCCGATAAGCAAACCTGTTTTAAGGGGACTTCCCAAAATTTTTACCCAAATTTAAAGAGAACTCTATCCTATGTTTTAAAACACAATTGTATTTATAAAATCAGTATTTTTATTTATGAAAAACTTCTTGGTTCAGTTATGTTTTTATATAAAATAATGTCATTTTTTCTATTTGAAAAGCTCTAGAGTGTTTTCCTTAAGGCCGCACAAAATTGTTTTAATGCTAATGTTCCTAAAATACATTTTTTGTATGTTGTCACTTATATTTGAAACAACTTACCATGTTATATGAATATAATACCCTATTAATTTCCATTTATGTTCTAATCCTTTCCTTTAATGGACACTTTTGTGATACGCCCATTGGATATGTTTAGTGTCATGATTGTGGTACCCAATTCTTTCCATGGGTACCCTTATGTTTATGTATGGTTGATTATGTATGATTATTTATGTGAAAAGATTATTTATATGGCATAAATATTCATGAATATGTTGATATGGGTGTTCCCAGATAGCACTCCAATGTATTGGGTAAGGATAATTTTCATGAGATGCAATGTGAAACGGTATTGGCGGTTAGCCTTGACCCGTACTGAAATGGGAAACGGGATTGGCGGTTAGCCTTGACCCATACTAAAGATATGATTTATGATTCTGACACATTTATATGATTCCATGTTTATATGATCCCATGCTTATATTAAATGATTTCATAAGTTTCATGCTTTGGATATCATTATGTCATGCCTCTTAACTCATGTACTTGAGATGTATCCTTATGTTCATTTCTTTACTGGGAATTTTTAGCTCATCCCTTTTTTCATGTGTTCCCCAGGGTACCCTATATATATGTAAGAGCTCAAAGGAAGTTAGAAGATCTTTATGGAGATTAATTAAAGAAGTTTTTTTATCTCATGTTTTATGTTATATGTACCTAGTCTTCCAAGACACTAGACTTAACGATCCTTGGAGTGTACTCTGATGATTAATTATGCTTAAAATAATGTAATGTTATATGTAAAAGGCTTGGGTCACTATATAATTACCTCTAATAAACATATGGACATGAAATATGGTCCACACATAATGTTGTGAACATGAAATCAAGTTTACGCATAACATTGTGAACGTGTAATCAGGTTCACTTATAAACTTATGGACATGCAACAAGGTTCACGCATAACACTGTGAACATGAAATCATATACACACATAACATTGTGAACATACAATAAAGTTCATGCATAAAATTGTTGACATGTAATAAGGTTCACTCAAAATATTGTGAAAATATAATCATGTTCATGCATAAACTTATGGATATGAAACCAGGTCCATACAGAATAGATATACCCATGATTCATCCATCATTACCAAATGCATTTTTGGGATATATAGGTCTTAACCATCATATAATAAAATCATATATACACGTTCCACAAGATAAAAATACTTTCATATTTTCATGACCCATAAATTAATATGGGTTTCATAAACATCATATCATAACCCAAGAAATGAAATGGGTATCCTATATATTTCATCATATCATTGCCTATAAAAAAGTGATAGGTATCATAATTATTTCATCATAAAATAACTCGTGAAAATAGGTGGGTTTCAAAATCATTTTATCATTCTATAACCCATGGATGAGATATGGATTTCATAAACAACATGCCATTAACCATTCAAAGAAATAATAAGATTGGTGTCATTAGATAATATCCCCATTAAATATTAAACTATATCAAAGGTTGTCAACTTATACGGGGAAGTATTTTGAAATATCACATGAATCATTTCTTAAGGAAAATAAACTTTCTTTGAATACAATTTTTTAAAACATAAATCATTTTCAACATCCTTTTCTTTAAAAAACTCTTGAAAACGTAGAAAGTAAGATTTAAAATATTTTAAAAAAATTAATGATAAAATATTATTTCCACTTAAACAATTTATTTATAAATCATAAATCATTTTAGAAAACTATTCTCTTTGAAGAAAACCATAAAATATCACAATTTAATCTTTTAAAATCATTTAAGACACTTTTTAATTTTTTTTTAAAAAAAACCCATTTTAATAGAAAAATACTTCAAAAAACGAATTTACAGAATATTAGGAAAAAAATTATTTAAAAAATCATTATAAACATTCAAAGAAAACTCCAAGGAAATAACGATCATGATTGTGGGTAAATCCATTCATGCCTAACATTCCTTTTTCACCGTAAAAGGATTATAAAAGTTCCTTGATCAGAAAATGACAAGAATATTCCTTTTAAAACAATTTTTTTTAACACAAAACATGTGTAAAATTCTCCATTAATTTTTTTTATAATATTAACACATTATTTAAAACATCTATAGAAAACATGGTTTTAAAAGGACATAGATCTATGACCAAAAAGAAAAATAAAATTATATTTTCATAAAAATATTTTCTTAATTATCTCAAGTACCAAAGAGTGGAAAAAGGTATTATTACTTGGATATAACATGACTAACCATAGGATAAGTAAATTAAAGAGACTTCATAAAATATGTATTATAATAATTCATCAATGGAATCATAATAATAAACAATTATGATAAATTATAAGATTGTAGAACTAAACTCTTAACTCTTTGGTAAATTTAAATCCAAAAAATCATGAATAAATAATATTAAATAATGATTAATATATAATTAAAGTAAGTATATTCATTGTATAAAATTTCAAAGGGAAGTATATAAACCCCATATAAAATTATAGGTGCATTACATTATTTCCGTTTTATTGTCATATTAGAAGAAAGAAAGTAAATGACATATATGTATGTATATATATATATAATATCATTAAATTAGAATAATTATTTCATATATATCATGTAATTTCACAAAAACCATCATTAATACATTCCATGTAATGTGTGAATGAATCACATCACTTTGAGGAGGCGGTAGTCCACACGTCAAGATACAAATTTATCATATTTACACAAAACACATAGAATTAAGGTATATTTTATATAATAATTAAATTAGAATAAATAAAACATATATATCATATATATAATATAAAAATATTGTGTCTATCATAATTCCAAAACACGATAGGTGGTAAAGTAAAAACAAACAACATCATTTTGTAAGGCGGTAGTTCACCGTACACAAGAACAGTAAGTTTGTTATCCTTTAGATACAAGTGTGTGTAAGTGTAGGTTGAACCAATAGAATAAAAATAACTCAGTATATTGAGTATTATAATTTATTTATATAATCATGTAATAAGAATATTTTTGGGGTGGAGAATGAAAATAAAACAAAGGATATTGAGGAAGGATGTTATATCTTATTTTGTTAACTTCTCTTAGTTTGCACCAAAGGGATTAATTGGATAAATTTATTACAAAAATGGAGGCTTATATAATGAAGTTATGGATTTTGGGATATCATATGACAAGGGTTTGGGTGATCCAAAGGGATTTAGAGGTGTGAATACGTGGGAGGGTTGAGTTCCTTTTTATAGTGGAGGAGGAGAGTAATTCTTTTAAATTTTTGTTAAAGGAATTTCACCCAAGTTTTTGTTCCAAATCTTCCATGAAATTTTAGTTGGACAATTGGAAAGGTGTTCCTTTTATTTCCATGTTGCCTCCCAATTTTCTACCAGAGAAAACCAACTGCACTATCAGGTAAGTTTTAAATTCTTGTAACATAAGTCCTTCTAAGAATATTATTCATGTTATTGAAAATTATCACTATTCCAATTCTGTTGATTCCCTAATCTAGGAACCTTCTCATAATGGAATCCTTGATTCAATTTTTTTTATAACCAAAATTTTCAAAATTTTGATAATAATTTATATTGGTTAATTTTTTTTAACAAAACATGGATTAAGACCTCGAGGATTACTCTTGTTTGGTGTATTGCTCATAATAGAGTCCCCAGGGAGGTTTGTATTAAATCTTTTGGGATTCAACTATGCTATAAGTGTCATCTTTATAACCAGAATAGAGAAAATACTAACCATATGCTTCTATATTTTTCTACGACTTCAAATCTTTGGAACTATTTTTTTGAAATTTTTGATTGCAGATGGTTACTTCTTGATTCAGTCAGCTCAAAATTATTGTGTTGTGTGGATATATAAGCCTCTAATAAAATCAAGAATATGTTATTAACTATTGTTGTTGAACTCCTCCATGTGACCAAGTATGATGTAAATTCACATATTCATAATAATTACTCATCCATTATAAATGCAGGTCAGACATGGATTCTCATTGTAATTCGGGAAGATGCCTCAATTCAGAAGGCTAATTGTGACAACATTGTCAATGAATTTGAGATCCTCTGACGACTAGAGATTGATGGAATTTATCATCAACCTAGATGCACTTTTGAGGTGTTTTGGTAGGACCCTCTCCCAGGATAGATTAAAGTGAATGTTGATGTAACTTCTAAAAGAAATCCAGGACCCTCAGTCTATGGTGCTATTTTTAGAAACCACCTTAGAGAGCGTCTCAGATGCTTCTTTGGCATCTGGGAAATCACCTCGTCTATGGAAGTGGAAATGATGACTGTTATCCATTCCATGTATTTTGCTAAGACAAATGGTTCGAATAATATTTGTATTAAAAGTGATTCAACCACTAATTTTTAGGATATTTGGAATGGTGTGGCGTATCTTGTCTGTAAACTTACAACCCGTTGGATGAACTATCTCTCTTCACTTCTGGAGATTAGCTTCATTTTCACTCATACCTTTCGTGAAGGGAACATGGTTTTAGATGGTATTTAAAATAAGGGAGTCATCCATGACATAATCTTGATGGAATACCTTCCTATTAATTTTCACCCTCTTTATGAAAAATATTGTAATTATATTCTTTCTTCCAGACTCATGTATCTTTTTTCTCTTGGTATAATAATTTGTGCTTTGGTCTTTGACCAAATCACCACCTTCTTCAAAAAAAATTCCACCCATGATTTTAATATGTCCAGTGGCTCTAATAATGGTAAAAATTCAACAAAATTGAAGATAGGGTCGAAATATAACCATGAAATTTTTTTTTACATGTCTCTATGTCATTTTAGGCATTTTGTTTAAGGATTAGTCTTTTTTAAGCTATTTTTTTCTTAATCATTATAATTAATTTTAATCACTTTCACTAATATTTTTGGTCAAAAACTAAGTAAAACTTACTATACATTATAAATTATACTGATTAAAAATATTTAATCCATTTTCCATATTAAAATAATATAAGTGGTAGGAATTAATTTCAAATTAATCCCACAGACGGGACGATAATGTGGGGTTTTAAAGACAAAAGGTACAAAAGCTTGAAATGTTTTTATATCCATTTTCATTGTGAAATTTTTTTATTAGGTGACATATAATTTATCTAATTATAATTTAAACACAAATTAGACCATAATTTAACTATAAAAATAAATTAGATGAAAAATTAGTTTTGAATTAAAATTCAGTGTTTTTACTATTCACCAAAAAATGAAACTTCTCAGAAAAATACCAAAAATTACCCAAGAATAACTTTAATATTATTATTTTAAAAAATAAGTTTAGTTTTTAAAAAAAATTATAAAAGTTTCAAAAATCATATTTAAAATGGGATCTCCATTAAAATATGGTAAAATTTCCTTTTAGAAATATACAACTTTTTATTGATAAAATTGTATTAATTTTTATCTTATACCTATAAAATCTATCAGATAAGTATAAAAAATATTATTGAATATATAATATGTATATTATATTTAAAATATTAATCAAAACTGGTTTTTGTAATTTATTAAGATAGAATCATGTTTTTACATAGAAAAGTTGTTTTCTTAGAAAAGTAATTTCTTTATTTTCAAATATTTATTTCTTTCACTTGTACTAATTGATAACAAAAGGATTCATTTTATATACATTTTTAAATAAAAGTTTCACAATTTAATTAATATTATTTGTAATTTCCATTTTAATAGATAGGTGGTAGCTATAATAATATTTTAATAATCATATAAATAGTATATTATAGTTCGGAAAAAACTCATCCTTGCGTGTAACATAGACTATTGAAGGGACTTGATATTGTGTGTAATATAAGCCAAACCTAGTGTTTTGTGTAGCAAAAGCTAATGTAAGTGTTGATTGTAGTTAAATATTAATGTGGTGTTGCATATAACACAAGCCATATATAGTGATTTTATATATAAAAACTATATTAACTATTTTATGAAATGAAAAATATAAAAATGTTTAAATTAATTCAAAAACAAATTACACAAAATACCAGGGTGTTACATTCTACCCCCCTTAAAATGAAAATTTCCTTCAAAAGTTTTCTAGGTTATTAAATGTTTTCTACATGAAAGACCTATTCAAAGAAACCCACATAATAAAAATTAATACTAAAACTTCTTTTAAAAAGGGAATGTTAGAAACCTAAAAGTTACGAAAAGTAACTCACAACTAAATTTCCACATGGGAGAATATAGGTGGAAAGTGAAAATATAGAATTAGAAGTGAAATATAACTATTAAGTTCTGATGGAGTGTGATATAGAATATGGTTATGAGAAAGTTTACAATAAAAAATTCATAACCCAAAGATACTTGAAAATTTGCATTGATATCATAAAAAATGATTATAACTTGATAACATTAAGTCATGACCGTTTTTCATAAAGTTGAATAATTTTCATGAAAAGATATTATTACATGATTTCTAGAAAACAATACCCTTTGTTATGCCTTAAAAATATCCACTTCATCTCTTATTCTAGGAAATAAAGGTGAATTTTCCATTCATGAAGAATTAACAGATCATGAGATTCATAAATAGAATAATAGGTTATTCCATTTATTTTTATCAAATCAAAAGGGTTATCAAAATTTATAAAACATGCATAAATCCTTATATTGTGAGATAATAAATTAATCTCTAAAACCTCGTCCAAAGTTTAACATAAACCATTCCATAAATTTTCAACCTTATAACCATTATGAAATATGAATTTCCAAAACTTTAGAAATAAGGTCACTAAATTTCTCAAAAACATCATAGCATTGATCCCCCATATATATTAAATTAACTCTTGGTTGTCGCATACCAAACATGTGAATACCTTCATCATGTATTCTCTTGAAATATGGTAATAAACTAAATTATTAAAAATCCTTCTTGGAAACATCCATGTTTCCTTATTCTAAAGTTTATTGGATATATTCCTTAAATCCAAAAATGTTGTAAACTTCATCAATGATATCATATACCACTTGTCAACAAAACCTTAATTGTTTCAAGGTAATCAATACCATCCAAGTTACTTATTCATATCAAACATATATTTATCCAAAAAAAATTATCTTGACATAAAGAACATATTAAGAGTTATATTTTCCATAATCATGTGTTTCCTATGAACACTGCCTTTCCATTAAATCACTCTTCTAGTCCATTAGAACTGTTTAACATATTATTGTAAATACCTAGTGAAAAAACATAACCAGAACAATACCTTATATGTTTCACCATTCATATAACATAATTCATGAATACAAATACATACGAACTTTGATTATTATACTTTTTCCTTAATCCATTAACAAGGAAACATAATCCTATTACTTAATACCTCTTTCTTTTCATATTTCACATATAGTCTCATCATTAGCTGCAATATAACCATTATCTACACCACCTTGCGGATTCTCTTCACGATATTTCCACTTGGGAAATAGATTTTAATAAATAAAATTCATTCCACACTTAAAATAATTAACCTTTGATGATGTTATTAGGAGGCCAATATTCATATCCATAACATTAACCAAAATATTCATTTTTCCCATGCAGTTACTTGCTTTGTGTCCTTCTTTTCCATATTCAAAACACCTTCTTGTTCCTCTAATACATTCAATTGGGTGATTATTTCCACATTCTTAACATAAAGAAAAATAAATCTTCTTTCCATCATTTACTCCATTACCCAAACTCAAAATAAACCTTATACTTCTCCCCTTTGATGAGTCCTGGATTTGGTTAAGGTTCATTTTGTTAATCATTTTCCATAAAAACTGATTAAGAATGATCACAACATCCTTCAGTCTAATTATCATCCTGTTTGACTGCACATAATCAAATTTTCCATCACATTAATCATTAACCCATTTATTTTTGGTTCCCGCCATTGACTAAAACTAGAAAGCATAGTGTGAGAATCAATTATCAAAGAAAAAAACCATATAATCATGAAAAATAACTACTAGGATGTTAAAATTAAGTCACCTTTCTATGAAAAATTAGTCTTATCCTTAGATAAATCTCTATAAATATCCATATAAATATCCCTAGGGATCTCACTAAGGTTTTATCATCCTAGTTTTAAAATTTTGACTAAAAATTTCCTTTTATACCAACTATAGAAACCCAAGATTAACATACATGGATATTACATAATTTTAGATGAATATTTATCACATTATAAAAAATACATGCCTGAGGAACATAAAAGTTTAGTGTATTTGGAAACTTGGAACAAAATAATCTAACTCGGTGAACGATATTCAATATTTCCCATAAAGATCTTCCCCACTAGTAATTCTACATAAAATATTTCTTCATAACCTGGGTTAAGGAAACATAAGAAAGTGGTAAGATCAAATTCTCAGTAAAGGTAAACATAGAAGATAAATAAGCATAACCTGAGCATAATCTTATGAAAACATGATAATAAAATTTTGAAGATCATACTGTGTATGTAAAAAATCCTATACAAGAGTCATGACATAAATATTGGCAGTTCATAAGGCATGAATCATAAGGGAATCAAGATCATAATCCATGATTCCACAACATATTAATAATACATAAAATTGTGGAATAAACATGATCCTATAACATTGTGAACATGTATAAGTAGAAACATGTTCACTCATTGATTTAAGAACATGAAATTAGCCCTTCGTATAAACTTATGGACATACAACCAGATCCATGCATAATGTTATAAACATGAAATCAGGTTTATGCATAACATTGTGATCATGTAATCAAGTTCATGCATAAACTTATGGACATAAAACAAGGTCCATGCATAACATTGTGAATATGTAATTGGGTTCACACATAACATTATGAACATGAAATCAGGTTCACACATAATATTGTGAGCACATATTAAGGTTAACTCATGACATTGTTAAAATGTAATCTGGTTCACACATAACCTTATAGACATAAAACCAGGTCCATGCATAAAATATATACTCATGATTCATCCATCATTACCCAAACCATTGGAGTGATATATAGGTCCCACCCATCATATAATAAAATCATACATACATATTCCACAACATAATAATATTGAATCATATCTGGAACTATAAAAGGATATGGGTTTCATAAATAATATATCATAACCCAAGAAATTAAATGGGTATTGTTAGGTCCACTAGGCTGAATACCCTGAGAGGGGGGGGGGGGTGAATCAGGGAATTATAATTTAAAATTAAATCCCCTTCTGATATTGTTTCGCTGTAAAGAAAAACACTCTTCTCTCTCTTTTCCATTTCACAATATAAACAGAAAGTAAAGCATGCACAAAACACAACAATTTTACATGGTTCACCCACATTGGGATACGTCTAAAGAGCATACACCGACAATGTGCTGATGTACCAAATCCCCTATAAGCACACTGTTATTTACAAGGTTTGGGCTAGATCACTTTTATTCCTAGACTCACTTCCTTTACAATGTTTAGGGTCAGCTCACTTCTTTCCAAAGGGTCACTCCCTATTTCTCTATCTCTGGCTCACTACCGGTGGAGAGGATCACCTTCTTCCTTTTCCTTTGCTCACTTATCTGGAAAGGATCCACTCACAGTTTATATACCTGTAGGTATCTTTATTATCACTAATAAATACATCCTCTATTGTATGTAGATGCTCTGTTGAATTCCAACTTTCACCCATAGATTAATATCACATTGCACCGAAGGTATCAGGGAATCTTCCAGCTTTCACGCAGCCCTAAAATGACTGGAATGCTTCAACCATACCTGGAGTGCTTCTCCAAGATGGCGCGCAAGTTATGGCATTCAAGTTCAAACCGGCACACACTTTTACCTCAACCATTTGCGCGACACTTGCTTCTTTAACTCCAAACTTGTGAGATTCACACCCTTTTATGCCCAAACCAATTTTGGCGTGCAACTATCAACTGTCGCGCTTCTTCAAAACCTGGCATGCAAGTGTCACCAAACGACCTACATGACACCCCCTTCTTCAACTCTAAACTTGGAAAACTCACACCCTTTCTCACCTAAACCACTTTAGACACACAACTATCAACTAGCGCACAACTTCTGAATATCTCTATACTTGCGCGACGACACCACCACTTGCGAAACCCTAACACATGTGCGATAGGAGCTTAGATTTTCTCTAAGTGTTGAACTCTCTACTGAATATGGAGGGTTAGACTTATATTTATAGGAATTTGGACACCCTGCGTGATGGCGTCCAAGTCTTCTCTCGGCGCGCAAGTCCATCCGCCCTAGTCCCTGTCGCCCTAGTCACTTGCACGACCAAACCCAAAACTTGGGCTCCCCTTCTTCCTTTTCCATATTTTGATGTTCTGATCTTGAAAACCATAAGGCACACAAGTTTCCAAGCCTCCAAGACACCGGTGCGCAAGTCCCTTTGCCAAAAACACTTTTCTCCATTTTTCTATTTTGAGGTCCAAAAATTTGGAAAACACTGGAAAATGGAAACACCTTGTATTTTCTCTTTTTGAACCACCTCCAGATCGACCATTCCTTTGTCGACATTCTTGAATCAATCATGGATCTTTAACAACATCCCTTGATCTCTACATTCCACCATGAAATCCCCTTTTTCAAAAAAAAAATTACGTCATGGTTTTCTTTGTCAACAAACACAACAAGAAGGCCCACTTTGTCAACAAACACAATCACCTCAAAAATGATTCAATGATACCTTGATGGATTTTTGACTAAAAATATCCCCCTTTGGGTTTGTTGAAAACTATTCCATAAAAAGATACATCGTTAATTCTTTAGCCACCATTCACCTATTGCGATTCCGATAGCGATCAAGGATTTACTCAACACATACTCTAAGCCCACATGAGCAATGCTCAGCGTGAGAAACAAGAGTAAATGAAAAGTTCATCAATGAATCACTTTAACTCTGACACCCACTATTGATACCAAACTGATACCAATTGTTGGAAATATTCTTACCGCATTCCAACATCACTCTTCTACTTTTATCACGATCCTCAGCTATTGTGATATCTATTATTTGATCGATCACTTCTAGCCTCGTCAGATTTGATACTCTCCCTGTCTACTCATAGCTTTCACTCTTATTAGCTACAAATCCTCTTCAACACTATTTCCTGTTTTTTCCAAGCTATACTATGGCTAAGCACTTTGAACCAACTTCAACACCCCTATCTAGCTGCTCCACTTGTCAGCTTCTCCCCGCATCTTTCATGATTTCTCAAATAGCCACACTCTCTTCCCCTTGAACAATCACTATTTTCTCCCACTTTGTCAACAAACCCAAATGTCACACTTTTTCAGTCTATAACAGAGTAGAGAACACATATAAATACATTAGTGAAAAAAACTTCATACCTCGGGGAGCGGGGGGGGGGGGGGGGGGTACATCCACACTTTTTCAAGTGCAGGAAATTGACTGAACTCCCAGATCCAGTCGATGCCTCTCAAAATCTTCCTTTGGTAAGGCCTTTGTTAGAATGTCAACAACATGTAGCTCTGTAGGCACATACTCCAACTTTATGATTCCCTGCTTAACTTTCTCCTTGATGAAATGATATTTTATCTCAATGTGCTTTGTCCTTGAGTGATGAACTGGATTTTTGAAAAGATTGATAGCACTTGAGTTATCACACTGGATTCCGATCAGAGACTTCACTTCAACTCCCATATCTTCAAGTTTCTTCTTCATCCATAATAGTTGTGTGCATTCTTGAGTGGAAGAAATATACTCAGCCTCTGCGGTGCTCAGAGAAATGAAATATTTTTTCTTGTTTAGCTAGGAAATACACAATCTTCCAAGATAAAATGCACCTCCTAACATTGATTTTCTGTCATCTGCTGATCCGGCCGAATCTGCATCTGTAAAACCCAATAACACTGATTGAGATTTGTCATTATACATCAGACCTAAATCCACCGTGACTTTGATATACCAAAGTATTATTTTCACTGCAAACATGTGTCTTTCTTTTATATTTCTTTGGTAACATGCTTCTTGTCATGTGGCGAAAATAAGATCAGGTCTTTTTTCTGTTAGGTATAGTAAACTACAAATAATTTGCCTATATTCAGTGATATTAACTACCCCACCACAATCACATTTTGATAATTTCATCCTAGTAGCAACCAGAGTCTTCATTTCCTTGGAATTATCCACTCTAAACCTTCTCAGAACCTACTTGGCATATTTGTATTGAGAAATGAAAGTTCCATTACTACCTTGTGTCACCTGTAAACTGAGGAAAAATGTTATCTCATCAATCATTGACATCTCAAACTCATTTTTCATGAATTCAGAGAACTATTTTCACTGAGCTTCATCTGATCCACCAAATATTATGTCATCGACATAAACCAGCACTATCATCCTTTGATTACTGTTGTTGTTGACATAGAGATTTTAATCAACTCCACCACGTTGAAAGCCAAGATTTTTCAAATAATGATCCATCCTTGAGTACCATGCTCTTGGTGCATGCTTCAACCCATATAGTGCCTTCTTCAATAGACAAACTTTATTCTCATCTTCATGAATGAGAAAACCATCCGGCTATTCAATGTACACCTCTTCTTCTAGAACCCCATTCAGAAATGCAGATTTGACATCCATCTGGAACACTTTGAACTTTCTTTGCACTGCTATGGCTAAAAATAATCTGATTGTATCCAGCCTTGAAACCGGTGCGAATGCCTCATCAACATCAATTCCATCTATTTGGGAGTATCCTTTACACACTAGGCGTTCTTTGTTTCGAATCACCGTGCCATCTTCGTTCATCTTGATGCGAAAACCCATTTAGTCCCGATGACATTCTTATCTGCTGGCCTTGAAACAACCTCCCACGTATGATTCTTCTCAATCTGGTCTAATTCATCATTCATAGTCTGAACCCAGTACTCATCTTCAGCTGCATCAAAAAAACATTTCGGATCATCTTGAGATAAAAACGATGTTTTCTGTAATGATTTCATTCTTAGAGTTTGAACTGGAGCTGTCTGATCACCAATGATACTTTTCCTATCAATTTCAGCTAGACTCTTTGGCTTCCTAGAATATTCATATTTTGTTCCCTCTTGCTCATCATCAGTGTCTTCTTCTGAGTCAGCCTCTTCCACTTCTAATCCCCCTGTGTTTCTTACCTCTTTATCACTGTCATCTAAAAACTGTTCACTAGGTCGTTGAGTATTCTGTTCATTTTCAACTATAGTGACATCATTTCTCTCAACAATTTTTCCCAAACTTTTGTTGAAGCATTTATATGCTTTGATTTTACCTGAGTAGCCAAGGAATATCCCCTCATCTCCTCGTGACTCAAACTTCCTGTGGTTTTCTTTGTTGAGAATGAAACACTTACTTCCAATGATTCGAAAGTATTTCAACGTTGGTTTCTTTCCATACCAAATTTTATGCGGAGTATTCCCTTCCTTTGGACACAACAGAGCCCGGTTTGAAATGTAGACCGATGTCAAAACTGCTTCCAAAATTTCTCTGGTAGGTCCTTTTCAATAATCATTGTTCTGGCCATGTTGTTGATGATCCGATTTCTCCTTTCAACTACTCCATTTTTTTGGGGAGTTCTCACTAATGAAACTTGATTCCTTATCCCGTGTTTCTTGATAAATTCTTCTAATTGATTGTTTGTGAATTCTGTACTATTATTAGTACGAAACTTCATAATTTTCTGCCCAATCATCCTTTCTGATTCCCTTCTATACTGCTTGATGAAACTGAACACATATGACTTATGGGTAATGAAAAATAACCAAAGCCATTCTGCTATAATCATTAATGAAAAGGACATAGTACCTTTTCCCATTTATGTATCGTGGTGAGATAGGTCCACATACATCAGTATGCATCAATTTGAGCACACTGGTTGATTTCTGTTCCTTTGACTTGTATGTCTTTCTGATGATCTTCCCTTGTTGGCAAGCATCGCATACATGAGTACGATCACGTGACAGTTTAGAAAGGTCTCTAGCAACATCACACTTTACCAGATCTTCCATATATGGTTGGTATAGATGACCAAGTCGCTTATTCCATAGCTTGTTTTCTTCCTCTCTGGATAAAAGGAACGTATCTTCTTCCCCACTTACAAGGTAAAGATTTCCCTTTCTCCTTCTCCCCTATAGAAAAACTACTCCATATTTTCCTTTCACAACACACATATTCTTGGAAAATTGGATAGAGTTTCCAGAGTCACATAGTTGACTGACACTAAGCATGTTATGACTGAGACCCTCTACTACCAAGACATTAGCATGTCTCATTTCTTTTTCCCCCAAATTTATCCTTTCCGGAACCAATAATCTTCATCCCTTCATCATTCCCAAAATTGATAACTCCTTCTTTGTCATATTTTATGCCTGTAATGAAATCCTTGTTACCTGTCATATGGGATGTGAAACCACTATCAAGGATCCATACTCCTGAATGATCTGAAGCTTTAAGGGAAATTTCTGTAACTACTACCTTCTCATTTTTTTCTTTTTGATCCATGTCTTCGACTTCACACTCAGTGTGGTTTGGAGTGCTTGATCTTCCTTAGAGTGTAATGGACCATATTCATCCTACAGTGCTTCAAATCGATTTTGTGTTTTCATCCCACTTGTCGATTCTCTAATTTGATGCTTACGAATGCTCGAGTTTTGTTTTGGCACATTCCACTGTATGATTTATGTGCAATATCTAGCCATGTGCCCAAATCCTCCACACCCAAAAAAATGACCTCCAAAAGATGTTCTATAATATTGAGCTTTGTTTGGATGCCATTGATCTTCTTATTACCTTCGGTATCTCTTGGCTATATAACACACATTCTATGAGTGTCCCATATTTCCATAGTAATAACACCTAATGTAAGAAGCATTCCTGTGTGTCACTTCTGCACTGCTAGGTTTCCATTGGGATCTGCTAATATTTTGATTCTGTTTCGTACCCAAATCTATCTTCATTATCAGAGTAGGTTCTTGTGGGTTGACTTCATCCATGACCGCTTTCTATTTTCGTTCATGTCCCATACCAGTCTTATCGTTGGAGCACGATTGTTGCTTATTTTCTGCTGGAGGTCTGTGCTTCACTTATAACTTTTCAGTCTTTTGAGTAATTTTTTTTCCTGGCACTGTACTAGGTGTCAAGTGTTTTTCTTTATCCTTAATTCTTTTTTGTAGACCAACAACTTTTTTTTAGAGTTCTTTGATGCGTTTGACCTGCTCTTTTCTTGTGTTAGTCAAACCATCGATTTCATTCTTTTGTTCCTCGATTTTAAACTTATACACAACAATATTTTCTTAGCTCTCTAGTGTTAGAGATTTTAGTTTTTAAATTTCTTCTAACAGTTCAGAATTTTCTTCATCCTGTTGTTGCATATAGAGTTTGGCATCACGAACCACTTTATTGGCTTTCTTCGCTTTGTCTCTCCAAATGTGCATCTCCTCAAGAATTGCTTCTAATTCGGATTCCATATCTACTCTTCCTTCAAATTTTTCTTATTCCTCTCCAGCATCAGTTTCTTCCTTTTCCTGAGAACTACCAACGACCGCCACCATGACATTTTCCCCAAAATCTTTGCAGTTTTCTATCTCTTCAAACTTTTCAACCTCAGACTCATCTGAACTTTCATAGTCTTGTGAAAGAAGATTCCTTTTCTTGAAGAAATTTATTTTGAACTGTTTCTTTCCTTTCACATAGGCTGAAAAATTCTTTTTAGGGATTTCAACTTCATCCTCTTCATCATCTTGAGAATTATTTGGGCACCTTTCTGAAAGATGTCCAACCTTTCCACATCTAAAGCATGCAATTGGAAGTTTCCCTTTAAACTTTCCCTTTCCTCTTTGAAGGTTTGAGGAAAGGAATGACATCACTTCATCTATCTCTACATTCTCCTGAAATTCTTCAATGGTGAGATTCTTCATGGCCTTAAATGACACCACCTTGGATTTCCCCTTTTCCATAGCATCATTGTCATCATTCCTCATTTCATATGCAACAAGGGTACTGTGTAGGTTATCCAACGTCATCTCTTTTGGGTCATTATTTTCCACGACTGAGACTTTCAAATTAAACCGAGGTGGAAGTTTCCTGAAGATATGCTTCACAATATTTATATCTTTGATGACTTCTCCAAGACCCACATGTCTTCCACAACAACATTTATCGTGTCGAAAAATGCATCAACAGATTCATTCGGGCTCATTCTCAGATCTTCCTACTTGTTCCACAAAACTTACAGCTTTGCTTCTCTGACTTTTGTATCCCCTTCATATATATTCAAAATATTTTCCCACATAGCATGTGAATTTTTTCATCAAATCACCTTCGTATAAATAACATTGGAAAGGGATCTACTTAAAGCATTAATACCCTTATCGTCAGCATCTAGCTCCCTTCTTTCAGCTTTTGATAATGCTCCACTTTTGATGTCAACTGAGATACCATGCATAGTTGCTGTAAACACATCCATTCCCAAAGATTGTAAATAGTGTTGCATTCATTTCTTCCATATCTAAAAATTACTTCTGCTAAAGATCGGAATCCCTCTATGATTGGTGCCCTCCGTTGAGAGAGAAGTACTCATATCAACCTTTCCCTCTGATACCAATTGTTAGGTCCACTAGGCTGAATACCCTAAGAGTGGGGGTGAATCAGGGTATGAATAATTTAAAATTAAAGCCCCTTATGATCTTGTTTATCTGTTAAGAAAAACACTCTTCTCTCTCTTTCCCATTGTACAATATAAACAGAAAGTAAATAATGCACACGACACATCAATTTTACTTGGTTCACCCACATTGTGCTACGCCCAAGGAGCATACACTGATAATGTTCCGATGTACCAAATCCACTATATGCACAATGATGTTCACAAGGTTTGGGATAGATCACATTTATGCCCAGGATCACTTCCTTTACAATGTTTAGGGTTAGCTCACTGCTTTCCCAAGGGTTACTCCTTATTTCTATCTCTCTGGATCACTGTTGGTGGAGAGGATCACCTTCTTCCTATTCCTTTAATCAATACTCTAGAAAGGATCCACTCACAGTTTATAGACCTGTAGGTCTATTCATTATCATTAATGAATACATCCTCTTTTGTATGTAGATGCTCTGTTGAATTCCAACTTTCACCCGTAGATGAATATCACTTTGCATCGAAGGTATTGGGCAATCTTCCAGCTTTCACACGGCCCTAAAATGACTGGCGTGCTTCAACCATACCTAGTGTGCTTCTCCAAGCCAGCGTGCAAGTTCAAACCGGCATGCATGTTCACCTCAACCACTTGTGTAACACTTGCTTCTTCAACTCCAAACTTACGCGACTCACACCCTTTTACACCCAAATCAATTTTGGCGCGCAACTATCAACTATCGTGCTTCTTCAAAATATGGTGCGCAAGTGTCACCAAACCACCTACACGACACCCCCTTCTTTAAATCTAAACTTGGGCGACTTACACCCTTTCTCGCCCACACCACTTTGAAGGCACAAATATCAACTGGCGCGCAACTTCCGAATATCTCTATACTTGCGCGACCACACCACAACTTGCGCGACCCTAACACCTGCGTGACGGGAGCTCTAATTTTCTATAAGTGTTTAACTATATAATGATTTTGGAAGGTTTGACCTCTATTTATTGGAATTTGGACCCCCTGCATGATGGTGCGCAATTCTTCTCTCGGCGCGCAAGTCCAGCTTCCCTAGTCCCTGTCGCCCTAGTCACTTGCGCGACCAAACCCAAAACTTGGGCGCCCCTTCTTCCTTTTCCATATTTTGATGTTCTGATCTTGAAAACCATATGGAGTGAAAGTTTCCAAGCCTCCAAGACACCATCACACAAGTCCCTTTTCCAAAAACCCTTTTGTCCATTTGTTTATTTTGAGGTCCAAAACTTTGGCAAACACTGGAAAACGACACCAACTTGTATCTTCTCTTTTTGAACTGCCTCCAGATCGACCATTCCTTTATCAACGTTCTTGAATCAATCATGGATCGTTAACAACATCCCCTGAACTCTACATGCTACCATGAAATACCATTTGTCAATAAATTTGTACATCATGGTTTGCTTTGTCAAAAAACACAACATGAAGCCCCAGTTTGTCAACAAAAACAATCACCTCAAAAAACTTCATTGATACCTAGAGGGATTTTTTCCTAAGAGGTATCCTAAAAATTTCATCATATAATTGAATATGGACAAGTTATTGGCTACATAATCATTTAATAAAAGTATAACTCAAGAAAATAAGAGGGTTTCAAAATAATTTTATCATTGTAATCTTGTAGAAGAGATATGGGTTTCATAAACAGCTTATCATAAACCATTAAAAGATTAAATAAGAATGGTGTCCTTGGATAATATCCCTAGTAAATATTAAACTATATCAAAGGATGTAAACTTATATGGGTAAGGATTTTAAAATATCATATTAATAATTTCTTAAGGAAAATAACCTTTCTTTGAATATCACTTTTTAAATCATAAATCATTTTCAACATAATTTTCTTTAAAATCACTTTAAAACAATAAATTAATATTTAAAATTCTTTAAAAAAATTTCATCAAAAAATATCATTTCTTCTTAAAAAACTATTTTTAAATTTTAAAACATTTTAAACAATTGCTCTTTAAAAATGACCATGAAATATTATAAATGAATCATTGAAAATAATTTAAAACACTTTTTAAACATAAAACAAATTAGAACCATTTTTTTTGTGAACCTATTTAAAAAAAATTAATTTACAGAATATTTGTAAAAAAAATTTCTTTAAAAATATTCTTCAAAACTTTCAAGGGAACCTTCAAGGAAATGATGGTCATGAAGGCATGCAAATCCATACATACCGAACATTCCATTTTCATCATAAAGGGTTTATAAAAGTAATCAGAAAACGAAAAAGAGATTCCTTTTAATTTTTTTAAAAAAGGTAAAACATCTTTATATATTTCATTTAAACAAAATAGGATTATATTAAAAAAAATTTAAAACAAATTTAGGAAACATGGTTTTTAAAGGACATGGATCTCCGACAGAAAGGAAAAATAAAATCATATTTTCATAAAACAAATATTTATTATATAAAGTACCAAAGAGTGAAAAAATTGTATGATTAATATTATATAGCATGAATAACCATAGGAGAACAAAATTATTGATATTTTTTAAAATAGTTTTTATAATATTTCATCAATGAAAGCATAATCTTAAACAATCCTAATAAATGATGATATTTTAGTACTAAACTCTTACCACTTTGGTAACTTTAAATCACAATACCCATGAAAGAATGACATTAAATGAAGATTAAAATATCATGAAAGTAAGGATATTCATGATATAAAATTTCAAATGGTAGTATATACACCCCATATAAAAATATAAGTGCATAACATGGAATGTATCATAATGAAGGAAAATTGAGATAAAATTAATTTACCGATTAGGTAACTTTTGGACCATAAAGACCATGAAAGAAATATCATAAAATAGATTTGTAAATACCCATAAATTTAATTATAATAAGCATATAATACATTCATGGGATGTATATACACCACAAAAAATAAATAAGTGGTGAATAAGGAATGTATCTCATGGATATAAAAAGTGAATGAGAAAACCCTTACCTTGTGTCTTGACTTTCTTCGTACTTTTTCCATCCTCATGTATAATAAATATAAGATAATTATAAATCTACCACAGAACATTATTATTATATATTATACTATATAATAATTTTTACGAATTTTTATTATCATTTTATTAACAACTCAATGTTAATGTTATGTTTCAAGTAATATCTACTTTATTTAATATATGTTTTGGCGTGTTATTATTGATCCTCTTACTTATATCATGATTTACTTATTTAAATAATGTAAAAAATGATATAAATATCATATATATTAATTATATATATTTATAATAATCATTAAAACATAGAAATATGAAATCGCATACACCATTGATGGAGACAATAGGTCGTACATACACACGAATGTTGTTTCCGTTTTACTATCGTATTGGAAGAAAGAAAGTAAATGAAATATATGTATATAAATATATATAATATTATTAAATTAGAATAATTATTTCATATATATCATATAATATCACTAAACCAATACTTAATACATTTTATTTAATGTGTGAATGAATCACATCGCTTTGAGGAGGTGATAGTCGACACATCCACAAACGAAGTTATAATATTTACAAAAAATGGAAAGAATGAAGGTATGTTTTATATAATAATTATATAATAAAAAAATAAAAATAAATATCATATATATCATATAAAAATTGAGTTTCCTTCATAATTCCCAACCATGAGATGTGATAAAGAAAAAAACGACCAACATCATTCGTGCAACAGTAGTTCTCTGTACAAAAGAATGATAAGTTTGTTACCCATTAAATGGAAGTGTGTTTAAGTTTAGGTAGAAAAAAATAGAATAAAAACTTCTTAGTATATTGGGTATAATTATTTTATTATATAATTAGGTAATAAGAATAGTTTATGGGCAACAAAACAAAGGAGTTTGAGGAAGGATGTTAGCTCTTCTTTGAGTAACTCATCTTAGATTGCACTAAAGAGCCTCCTTAGTTGGATTTATTCCAAAAGTAAGTATTATACAATTAAGGGTGAGATTTTTTAATTTTATTTGAGAATATTTTGGATTATTCAAAGGTATTGAGATCTGTTAATAAGTGGTAGGGTTGAGTGACTTTTTATAGTGGATGAGGAGTGTCATTCTTGAAAATATTTGAAAAAGGAGTTCCACCCACATTTGTCCATGTAAAGTGGCTCCAATAATGGTAAATATTAGATAAAATGGATGATATGGTCTAAATATTAACATAAAAGTTATTTTATACAAATTTATAGGTCATTTTGGGCCTTAAGTTTAAGTCTTAGTCATTTGTTAAGCTAATTTTTATCTTAATTGATGTAATTAATTTTAATCTCTTTCACTAATATTTTTCTTCAAAACTAGTTTAAAACATTAGAAATAATAAATTATTATTATTCCAAATATTTAATACATTAATAAAAATTCCAATCATAGTATTAGAAGAATTTAATTTAAAATTAATCCCGCAGATAGGACAACAATGCGAGTTTTTAATGCGAAAAGGTCCAAAAGTTTGAAACATTTTTATATCTGGTTTCATTGTGAAATTGGTTAAAATTAACTAAAATGGATTAATATATTTATAATTTATCTAATTATAATTTAAAAAATTAAAAAATAATTCAAATATATAAGAAATTAGATGAAAAAGAATTTTGGAATTAAAATTTAGTGGTTTTCACTATTTATCCAAATATGAAACTTATTTGAAAAATACCAAAAATTCACCCAAGGTAAATTTTGATATTCTGATTTCAAAAATGAAGTTTATTATATAATATAAAAATTTAAAAGGTTTCAAAAATAATATTTAAAATGAGTTCTCCATTAAAAAAATGACAAAATTAGCTTTTTGAAAAATTCATCTTTTTATTAATAAAATTGGATTTATTATTATATTATACCTATTAAATATATTGGATGCATATAAAAAATATTGATTGATTATATTATATATAAATTCTACAAAAACATTAATCAAAAGTGTTTTTTTAATTTATTGAGTTAAAATTGTGTTTTTACATAGAAAATAGTTTTCTTTGAAAAATAATGTCTTCATTTTCAAATACTTATTTCATTCACTTATACCAATTTATTACCAAAGGATTCATTTTATATACATGTGTAAATAAATTTTTTACAATTTAATCAATCTTATTCAAAATGTCCATTTCAACGACTACGTTGAAAGAATAATAATATTTTAATAATCATACTTATATTACATTATAGTTCAGTAAAAACTCAGTCTTGAATGTTATGAAAGCTATCGAGGGGACTTGGTATTGTGTATAATACAAGATAGACATAGTGTTATGTGTAACATAAGCTAATATAAGTGTTTCATGTAATTAAATACTAACTTGGTGTTGTGTATAACGCTAGAAAAACTTAGTTATTTTATAAAAAACTATATTCAATGTTGTGTGAAATGAAAAATATCAAAAAGATTAAATTATTTCGAAAAAAATATTTCACAAAATCTTGGGGTGTTACAATTCTGATTCAGGGATTCTGATTTCCATGGTTGATAACCACCTTGGAACCCAATCCTTTTATACTAGTAGATTGTCGTTATGACATCATAGGATCCATCCATTATTATTATAGGATTACTTGGATCTACTCCTTGGATCCAACTTTACGTCTACAGACATGAGGCACCTTGGATACACCCTTGGTCCAAGCCATTTCTTATCCTGTTTTACCTTGGATTATTTCCTTGGACTTGGTTAGCATCATTATTGTGTAATTACTTGGGAGATACCCCTTGGATTACACTCTTAACCCTTGTAGCCGAGCTACAATTTATTAACTAAGTTGTGTTGACCCATGAGTTCATAGATGCATGGGTTATTACCTTGGATCCTATTCATTATTATCATCATTATAGGATGCCTTGTTATATCTACGATCCTTTATAATAATTATCGTATCAGTATGTTAGTTATGGGTATACCTCATTTGACCTAATTTTATAAATTATAACACAATTAATTATTGAAATTGTTACATGATCTGACACTATCTGTGGCTGAAGCAAGTACTTGGTATTTACGTTACTATACTTATTTAATTTTATATTTGCATGCTTGCACTACTTTAATTTATATTACACGAACTGGATTTTATAGACGCTATTGGTGGTGGCCTACTGAGATTTATCTCACACCCTATTTGGGATTTCATTCATTCCTGTGGTAATTATAGGTATCTAGGTTTTGATAAGGGGAAGCATCCCACTTCAGATGCTTCATTTCTTTCTTTCATAAATGGAGCTTGGTGGTGTATGAACAAGCTAGAGCTTAGGATGTTGGGATAGTTTTTGAATTATTTTTTTTCTTTTTTATATCTTGTTATGCAAGTTTCCTTGTATCTATGTTTTACAGTTTTATAGATACATGACATGTATCATCCTTATCTTTTTTATATTATTATTAGTTTCTTCAGTTGTTTATTATTAATTTTTACTTCTATTGTGTTATCTATTTATACTATTTCTTCTATTTTCCTTTTATTATTTTTATTCATTTTGCTACACTTTGGTAATGAAGGAATAGCCTCCCCACAGACACACCCTGGGCCCTCATTGTGAGTCAGCATCTTCTATAGTTTGAGAAGGTGTGCTTGAAACCTAGTGAACCACCGGGCTTAGGGAACCTCTGATTGGAATCTAGGTCCTAGATGTCACAAAGTGGTATCAGATCGGTTCATTTATAAGTTTACTATTTGGATACAATACAAATGATCTTAGGAATTATTTGGAACTTAGATATAATTCATTCTTGGGAATAGTAACCCATGTTCGCGGTAAATACCAAGTTTCATGATAATAGTTTTTGTTCTATTTTTCCTATTACAGTTGATATCCTTTCATCGTTGGGTGAAGAACATGTTATGTAATGGTTATTATTATTTTTATGATTGAGGATTTTATTTCATCATTGGATCGATGTCATGAGGGAAAAGATTATTTTTATATGCATCATCATAGGCCCCTAAAATTTAGATTCCATGCATATGAAATTCCATATATTGAATTTCACTATTTTTAATTACTTGATATGCATGTGATTGTTGAGTGAGACTTTTTTATATGTGTATGTTTGTGATTATGTTTGGCTATTATTGAGTGATTGAATGTTTCAATTCATGAGGTGTATGTGCTCTCATGGGTTAGAATGGTTAGTTTACCGAGTCAAACCATCGTACATAACTTGTTATATTCTGAGACCGAAGGTATAATGGGTAATATTGAGATTAAAAGAGTGTTAATCTCAATGATAATGTGTAAGTCCCTGATTCACTGGAACTAAAAACTCATTTTAATCAATCTTGTATAAAATTTTATTTGAAAATACAACAAGAATAAGTAGATCATGACATATAAAATGGAATGGTTTCCAGTAAATGATAAGGAAAGGTATATTTAAACCTTCATCTACTGGAACCCTTTTAATGTATAGTTTAACAATTAACAATACATGGTATTATAAGAGAGTATTTGGGGTAGTATACATAGGGTAGTGATCCCTCCTTTATATTTTTTCTTATTCTTGTGTTTTTATCTGCCTCTATATTATTCTGAAGCGTGTGCTTGTCATTTGTAGATGAGTGACTCCATGAAATCCTTGTGTTGTGTTCTAGAAGGGTGGAGAAAACCATGATAAATACTTAGAAGGAACTTAGCTACCAGTATTATTTTCAGGAGAGCCACTTGAGGTACTTCCTATTATACCTAATCAGGGCACTTATACTCATATTTGTGAGAGTTCCCTACATCTGATGTAGACCATAAAGGGTTCTCTATGTTGTAAACCTTCAATGGATGATCTGAATCATTATTTAAAGAAGAAACATCCTCCTAACTTCTTAGGGGATGGTGGTTCACAGTATACTAAGTCTCGGATGGAATCTACACTATAAATAATTTATCATCTAGAGATGCCTCCAGAGTGGGGGGGGGGTCAATATTTATACTTACATGCTATGTGATTGGGCCAAGTACTGGTGGGATGTGATTACCCAGGCTGGTTTCCAACATGGTATAGTATGGGATGATTTCTAGACTATCTTTTATGATCAATTATTTCCTCATAAACTGAGTGGCGACTGAGCCATAGAGTTCATTCATCTATAATAGGGCTATGTGTCAGTCATGGAGTATTTAGTGTATTTCAATGATTTATAGTTATTTGAACTAATTTTAGTTGGTGATGAGATTTCACGTGCTAGATGCTTTCAGTATGGGATTGTCTATGCCATCCATACTCAGGTGAATGTCATTAAACTACCTATTTTCTCTCAAATAATCAATCAGGCTCTTATCACTGAGAACAAACTGAGGGAAGGTGATAGTACCAGGTGTAGAGGATGAGTACCGAGGTAGGCCAATGGTTCTTCCAGTAGAAGGAAACGTTCACTAGAGGTTTCTAATCGGGGAAGTGGAAGCCATAGTACCCATACAGGTAGTTCTGTGTCATTCCATCAATGTGAAAGATAGAGGCATCTGAATCCCCAATGTGATAGAGACCCTCTAGAGTGGCAAGCTTGAAGTTATATTGGGAACCTTCAGAGATTCTATCAGACCTTTCCATCTTCTTATAATGACATAGGTTCTGAACCATCTCTATCATTATGAGGATGCTCTTTTATTCAATTTTAGGTGGGGAGTTGGATTAGAACTTGTAGGACTGGCTGAGGAGGAGTTCATGGTCATCGTAGCTAGACATCAGATCATCAGCACTAGTAGAGCAGTCATATTCAGTGTAGTCTAGTTGTAGCATAGTTATATGGATCAGGCCATTTTCATGATTTATATCCAATACTTAAGGATCAGAGTGATGGACCATATAATTTATGAGATACTATTCTATTATAATTTAATATAGTATCTTATTTATTTTATATAGAGGTTTAACACTCCATCATCTCTTAATCTATTGTGGAACGTCTCAGATTATAAATTCACTATTACCACAGTACAATGACCTGGAGTACATTTTGAGAAAATATTATATTTTAGGGAATTCCCCTTGGGTTAGTTAGTTATCCCTTATTGTGGGACCTCTTCATACTCGAGAATACAGGTTTTGATGTCATTCTCGAGATGGATTGGTTAGTTTTTTATCTCACCTTTGTAGACTGATATCGCTATAGGATATCATTTACATCAGCAAAGTGAAGAATTTATCTACATAAGGGTGATTCTAATTTCTAGGCTATTATAGATGGACTAGAGCATCATGGGATAACTGGAGTGTCCACTAGGATTTCCAATATCTTTATGAAGGATCAGGGTTTAAATCAGGATGTATTTCCCAATAATATTTCTATATTACCTATTATGATATAGGTATATTTTATAATTTAGTTCATTAGAGGAGTATCTCCTATGTCCATTCCTCCATAGAGGATGAAAACTACAGAGATCGAGGAGCTTAAGTGGTAGTAGGGGGATTTAGGGGCCAAAAGTTTTATATAGTTCAATACTTCCTCTTGGAATTTGTTTGTTTTTTCATGAAGAATGTGAATGGTACCCTTCATTTATGTGTGGATTATAGATGTTTGAACAAATTAATTCTCAAGAACTGATATCCACTACCTTTAATAAATGATTTCTTTGACCAACTTTGAGGAGCTAGGGTGTTGCTTAAGATTGACCTGAGATCAAGATATCACCATGTGTGAGCCAAGTCATTAAATATACCTCATAAAACATTTTATAGAAGTTATGGTCTATATGAGTATATCTTAATGTCATTAGGTCTTTAAAAAATTCATATTTTTTCATGTATTTGATGAATAGGGTGTTCCACCCCTATCTGGATCTTTTTCACTGTATTTGTAGATGAAATATTCATGTAGTCTTACACTCATATCAGATATGATAAAAACCTTGAGATCATTTTTAATACACTAATATAGCATCATATTTATTCCAAGATTATTAAGTGCCACTTCTGAATTGAAAATTTTTACTTTTTCGATCATATTATCTCAGAATTAGGAGTATCAGTTGAGCCAGAGAAGGTAAGTGATGTGGTTTCCTAGGATCATCCCAGGAGCATGTTTGAGATACAATGTTTCTTGTGGATGGATGGATATTACATGTGTTTCATTTAGGAGTTCTCATGCCTTTATGCACCTATTATTGGTTATACCAAGAATGGTGTTATGTTCAGGTGGTTAGGAGAGTGTGAGAAAGACTTTGAGGAGTTGAAAGGAGGGCTTGCCTCGTCACCTATTCTGATTATTCCAGATATTGGAAGATGTTATATAATGTTATATGATTAATCTAGCATTAAGAAATGTGAAATAATGATATAGGAGGAGAAATAAACTGCGTACGGATCATAGAAGTTGAATCCTCGTGGGAGAAATTACCTGATGCACAACCTTGATCTAGAATAAAATTTTCATGCATTACGTTGCTGGAGACATTGTATTTTAGGTTAGAACTTTTTTTGTATAAGGAATACAAGAGCCTCAAATATATCTTTACACAGTGTGGCTTGAATATCAGATAGTGAATATGGGTTGAATGTATTCAGTCCTTTGATTTTGAGCTTGCCTATATGCTTGGAAAAGGAAATGCAGTAACTAATGTGCTGAGTTAGAAAAATTAGGTACAAGACGTTTGGGAAGAAAGTGATGAATATAAATTGATGGCCCTATTTTCTAAGCTAAATATGGAGTTTTATGGTAGTAATGAGAAGTTTAAACTCTCATCCTTGACAGTTACCTCTTCCCTCCTTGAGAAGGAGAGAGCATTCAATTTTATGATACTGAAGGCTAGGTTATCCATGGGAGTATTTTGGGAGATAAACCACCTCCATATTGGTTTATGGATAGAGACTAAATTTTTCATATACATAGATGTTTCTAGGTTCCTATAGATATGAGAGAGGAACTAATGTGTGATTCCCATGCTTCTCAGTGGGAAGTTCATCCAGGAATCTCCAAGATGTATTGAGATATGTGACACCAGTATTTGTGTCCAAGGATGAAATGTCAGATAGAAACCTTTATCACTAGGTATTCTACCTATTATCTTGTTAAGGAAGAGTACCCATGACCTTCATACTTTTTACAGCTACTTATAGTCCTGGAATAGAAATAAGAAGATGTTTCTATGGATTTTGTAATTGGATTACTAATGTCATATTGAGTTAGAGACTTTTTATGGGTAGTCATTGATAGACTAAAAAATTAACCCACCTTCATCCTATATAAGAGACTCTATCAATTGATGAACTAGAAAGACTATATGTCTATGATATCGTAGGACTACAAGGGGTCCATCATAATATCATTTAAAATAGGGACTATCATTTCATATGATGGTTCTAGTAGGGGTTGTAGAATGCTATGGGTATATAGGTGCTTCTGAGTACATCCTTTCTCCCTCAGATCAATGTAAAATCATAATAGAAAACGCAGGTGTTAGATGACTTACTCAAGGAATGCTTACTTTATTTCGTTGGCTCCTGGGTGAATCATACCCTCTTGTAGAGTTTTCCTATAATAATAGCTTTCAAGAAATGATTCAGATGGATTGTTTTTAGAACTTGTTTGGTAGGTCGTTTCATTCACCCCAATGATGGTTAGAGGTAGGAGAAGAATCCCCACTAGGTCCTTATCTCATAAATGAGACTTTTAAGAAGGTTCAACTAAATAGAAAGTGTATTTATACTACTTAGTCTAGAAAAAAAACTTATGATGATCACCATCGATAACCTATGGAGTTTGATGTCGGTGATTGTGTTTTCCTGCAGGTATTGTCCAGACATGGGAATAGATAGATACAAATATAAGGGAAGTTTCCACCTCCTTATGTTGGGTTGTTTGAGATTCTGGAGATAGTCAGGCTGGTATCCTATCGGTTGATACTACATCAGATGTATTGTGCCATGAATGATTTTTTCCATGTTTCAAAACATCACCAGTATCATGCCGACCCATATCATAATTTTTATCATGAGGAAATTGAGTTAGATACTGATGTTTTTTTGAGGAATATTATTTATGCATCGTTGACCATATAATGATGGCTCTTTGAGGCAGGTATGTCCCATTAGTAAGGGTTTTATGACAACACGACCATGTACAAGATAATACTAGGGAACGGGAGGCCAATGTACATTCCCAGTGGCCATAGTTGTTTTCAGACAGTGTTTTTCTACACTTGGAAGGTGAACTCATGGATGAGTTCCTTTAAGGGGAGAATACTACAAGAACCCAGTTTTTATCTCAGGTATGTATCCTTTTAAATTTGGTATAATTATTTATTTTGGACCTAATATGGATTCCCAATGAGGTTATAGAGGTCATGGAGGTGTTTGGGAATTTTTGGAGATCTCAAAACCCTGACCGATGTAAAAAATAGACTATACACATGGTTAGGAGAAACCGTGCAAGCCAAAAAACATGGTTACTTCTTACCATGAGAGGTTGAATAATGGGGTTATACATGGCACACAGTTTTCCCTAACAATGCACCATGGGCCACATGCCCCTATGAAAATTCTTTAGTTATTATAAGAGGTTTTTTTCATGGTTGGCGCACAATTTCCCTAACTATGTGGCCTAACAGTGTAGGTTCCCCCTTTGTATAGAAAAGGGTGCACAGTTGGTGTTAGTTTTTTCAAATCTTGGGACCCCTTCTTTTAGAAAAAATTAATAAATTACCCTTATTAAAATGTTTAACCTATATTTATTCTTCTTTAGATCGCTCCAATAGACAGTGCCATATTTTATTCCCCTTTTAGATCCATTGAAGATATTTCATGGATTATGATCTTGCCTCACTGCCTAAACTCTAATTCAATCCCTATGCATCTTGTTAGATGTGCATTGGTAAGTTCTCAATTCCTTTTTAGTTATTTATCATTATTTTTCCCCTCAATAAAGATATTTAGATGCATGCTCATATTCCCTATTTTCAAGGCATTGGTCCATTCTTAAAATCTCTTTAGATCGATGATAAACTAAAGGCTGGTACTAGGTGAGGATGTAAGACCCTGAGATTTTGTGAAATATATTTTCTGAATTAATTTATATATTTTATATATTTTTCCTTTCACATGATAGTGGAAATATATATATATATATATATATATATATATATATATATTAAAACACCAAGTCAAGAATTTCTTTCACATGAAATAAAATTGGATTGTGCTACATGTGAAACTGACCTGGATCGCACTACACACAACACTGACTTCTCTTGCTCTACATGCAACATGAAATTGGTGTACGCTACATGCAATACAAATTTTATATGAAAAATCATTTTGTTTTTATAATTATTTAAACGAGTTAGTTGTAACATATCCATTAAAACATTGTAATATTAAAATTGATAACTACTTTTCAATTTTTTTATAACAGTTTTATATAAATAAAACATATTGATAATGAAAATATAATTTTTTTTGGAAAAGTGGTGGCATGAATTGGTCACCCAATTCATAGCCCAAATAAATTTATTCAAGAAGGAAAGTTACATGTAAATCAAGAGGTTTAATGAGTTTACACCAACCGGGATATTCAGGGGGATACAAGGAAATATTTACAACACAAACAGAACAAAAAAACTTTTGAAGACATGATCTGAAATCAAGGCATCAAATGCTAGAGAGGGAAGGTCACACCTATATTGAGAACCACCAACTTATACTGCCAGGAAGAACACCCAAGATTTTAAGAGTGGCTTAAGTTGATATGATGCAAACTCTGTCTAATTCACAACAAAAAAACCAAACTGTATAGAAAAACCCATATTCCACGCACTGCATTGGAGAGCAGTGAAAAGAAGTCCTGGACAAGTTATAACTTAGACTAAAAAAACATAAAAAATACAGGAAGAGGGAGACACTAAATAAAAGGTTGCAGCCATAAGAATGCCGAGAAAACTGCTCGAAAGATAAAACAATGTGGAGAAACTAAAAATGTTGGACCAAGGGAAGTCATCATATTGTAGACATCACCAAATAAAAGAGAATCTCAATCAACAATGGAGAGAGAGCACAACAGAACCTCCAACAACTAAATTAGGAAATATTAATTCCACCAGAGTCCACTAAAAGATTCATTGCTCGGGGATATCATTAAAATTAAACCTTGGATGAATTTTAAATTCCTCAATCACTTTGATGAACATCCTCTTTCTAAGATCAAGATAGGTATCAGCTGAAATCTATCCATTTTTATACTATCTAAAATTAGTATAATACTTATCTTCTATCCATGAGTGATGGTCATTTGGAAAAACTAGTTCTTCCAAAATTTGATAGGAACCACTATATGTAGGGTCATAATTATCACTGGATGACGCTTCTGAGTCAGAATTAGAAGAGCTTGCTGAATCATCTGAGGGGACATACACTTAATCAGTAGGGTCTGGCTGTGGGGGTACTGTGTTTTGTTTCTTCATGCTGGTATATAGAGAGCATGTAACAATTTTTCTTTCAACATTGGTATTATCCCTACATTCCCAGATGTTTATAGCATTCATATTGATGAAGATAATAGAGTCAATCATTAATTTTCCTCTTTCTAGCACTCAATTTTAAGTAGTCTTCTTCCAATTGGGAATATTTTTAAAGCTATACTTGCAAGGATTATTCACGGTCAAATTTCATAGCTTTATTATCTCTATGTATGGATCAGCTTTCCATAAGAATGGATGATTCTTCATTGAAGATATATTGTTTTTCTTGTTTAGAATTATGAATGTTGTTCAATGTCTTGGTCTCACAGAGGTTGGGGGAATGAGTCTTAGAGGGTTCAAAGGAATTCATGATGTTAGTGAAGTTAGTGGGGTTATGTGTTTGAGAAATAGGGATCACTTTGGAGGCTTCATTTTCCACCCAATCATATTTAAAGAGAAGGGGAGGCCAAGGGTAATTACATGGATTCTCACATTCATTCATAGAATGACCAATATATTAGATTTTTTTCATAATGTTGGGACATTCTCAAATACTAAATCTTGTATGAAAGAATTATCCCCATTTAGAATCCATAATCATGAAGGAAAGGATTTATAAATGTCAACATCAATGCAAATTATAGAGATAGAGGGGCATGTTAGGTTTAAGGTGGAAGATTTGATCTTAATGGGTTGACCAAATAGACCAGCAATGAAAAATAAGGCATTCTTTTTGAAAAGGTGTAAGGGTAAGTTGGGGAATCCTAACTAGAGAGGAACAATGGGGGTGTAGAATCTAAACAGAAATCTGGAGACCATTTTACTACTTCCATTCCAGAATCCCCAAAATACCAGTATCCTCAAGTAAAAAATCTATTATTCTCGCCCTTTGAGGAAAATAGAAACAAAACATGCATCAAATTTAATAATACAATGTGAAAATTAACAAATCTGATGCTTTCCAAGGATTTGTGAAGAAAAACAAGCAAGGGTCTATGTTTATGGAAATTACCAACCAAAGAAAACCGTAGATAAAAAGAGAGAGTGTGAACCTCATATTTTGAGAAGGATATCGTTTATTGACCTTTATGGAGAGGGTCTATATTTAGGGAAAATTTTTGTGATTTTTCTAAAAAACATTATTTTTTATGAATAGTTAAAAATATTTCATTTTAGTTATTAACTTCCCTTTTATTTAAATAATTATTAATGTAAAATTATACATTAATTTTTTTTAAGTTCATATTATATAAATTTTATATAAATTAATAATATTTAGGTTATTATAATCAATTTCACTTTGAAATTGAATATAAAAACTTAACAACCTTTGGAAAAATAACTTTAAAAACCCGTTATTTCGTCCCATATGCCAGATTAGCATTAATGTTAATTTTTCTTCTTTTGTGAATTGAATTTATAAAAATAGATATACACCAATGTAATCAGTATAATATTTATATTCTAATTAGATCATGTTAACATTTTACCAAAAATATTTGTAAAAGTGATTAAAATTAATCACAAATATTAAGGTCAAATTAAGATTTATTTGAGACTAAACCTTAATCTTAGGGGCCCAAAAGACCTGAAAAACTTGTCCAACACCCATTAGATGACCCGATTTCAGCCAAAAACCTTCCATTATTTATTTTGGGTGGTTTTTTATTGCTTTTTAGGTAATAACTTGTGTACACCTTGTTTTCAAAAATTCCAAGTGTGTCAATTTTCTTCCCTATAAATGTCCACCACCTCTCCCACTTCCTCAAACCTCTAAAACAACTTAATTTAGTCCAATATACTTCCAATAAACTTCCAAAAATCCCTAAATTCCTCCTTTAATCCTCCATATTTTCATAAATCAATCCAAGGAATCCTTTTAGAACAAACCAAAAAGAGTTACCCGATTAAGAGGTAATGCCTTCTCTCATGCTCCTTTATTTTATTTTCTTTCTACACAACCTACACTATATTTATTCCATGATTGTATAAAAAAATACTCAATATACTATTATTTTTATATGATAATGTTTTTACCTACACTTATACACACCTACATCTAATGGGTAACAAACATACTGTTTAAGTGTACGACAAACTACCGCCTCACAAAATAAAGATTGTTCATTTTATCCTTTACCACCTCTCATGGTATAACTTATGATGGAAAATATGTTTATATATGTTATATATTATATTTATTATGTATTTAATATTATTTAATTATCTTAAAACGCTTTTATTTATATATTCTAATTTATGTTAATATGATAATTTTGTTTGAGGATGTGTGGACTACCGCCCCCTCAAAGCGATGTGATTGAATCATACACAACATGGAATGTATTAAGGATGAGTTTAGTGAATATATATGATATAAATATGATATAATAATGATATTTTAACAATTACATATATAAATATATATATACATATATGTTTTTTACTTTTTTTTCAACACGACAATTAAACAGAAATAGTGTTCATGCATACGTACAACTCATCATCTCCACAAATGGTGTATTACGTTTCATAATTATATATTATATAGATTATTATAATACACATATACTGAATATAAATTATATTTTAATTATGGTTTACATTCTATAAATCATTATTTAATTATAAGGAACAAAGATATAACAAATTAAGACACATGCAAAAAACAAAGCGGATATTACCTGAAGTAAAACCTTAATATAGAATTGTTAACAATAGGGTAATATAAATCCATAATAAAAACATATATGGTATTATAAGTAAGAATATTTTTCTTTCATATATTTACAATAAATTTATATTTATTACAAAGTAGGTTTGAATGAGTATGATCAGAGTCAAGACACAATGTAAGGGGATTTCGTCTCACTTTTTATTTCAGTGAGATGCATGCTTTATTCACTGCCCATTAATTTTATGTGATGTGTATAATTACCATGGATGTATTATATAATTATTATAATTAAATATATGGTTATTTACATATCCATTATATGATATATATTTCATGGGGTTAATGTTTCAAAAGTTAAAAAATCAGTAAAGTAGTTTTGTCTCAACTTACTATCTTGGAGAAACATGTTTTGTTATGAAGCTATGTTCTTTAATGAGGTGTATATTATTACAATTAAAATTTTATATAATTAATCTCCTTATTTTAATGATATTTTATTATTCATGTAATTTCCTTTTTTACATGAAGAGTATGATCCCAAGTAACCAAATGGTAAGACTTTATTGAAACAATCTCATCGCTTTTCGAGATTGTTAATGATTATGATTATTTTGATGAAAAATTATTATCCATATCTCAAGAACAGTAATTATATTCCTTATGATATTTTTATTCATTATATATCCATGTATTACTTCAATTTTCCACTCTTTGGTACTAAATAAAATTAAGAAAATGTTTTTAATCAAAATCAGATCGTATCTCTCTCTTTGGTCGGAAATTTGTCTTATTTCAAAAAAAATATTTTCAAAAAATATTTTCAAAAATGTTTTCAAATGATCATTGAAGATAATTTTTAAGGAAAAACTATTTTAATTTTTTTTATGGTTTAAAAAATTTCATTATAAGTTTTCAATGTCATTTTAAAATAAATGATCTTCAAAACTCTTTCAAGATTTTAGTGTAAGTTTTCAATGTATCTTCAATGAAATTATTTTCAATATTTTTCAATATTTCTTTATAATTTTTCAATGATTTTTCAAAGAAAAAAAATTAAAATGTTTTTAAGCTTATTTTATATATATTCAAGGAAAAATGTTTCAAAATGTTTTCAAGCTTCATTCATATGTTTTCAAGTAAAATGGATTTCAAAATATTTTCAAGATTTCTTTTAATGTTTACAAGGTGTTTTAAAAGAAAAATGTTTTCAAAATTTTTTGAACCTTATTTTATATGTTTTAAATGAACTAGTTTTTTCTAAAAACAAATTGCAGCTTATTTCATAATTTTTCAAGTAAAATTGTTTTTAAAATGTTGTCAAGCTTTCTTTTAAAATTTGTAAAGTGATTTCAAAGATAAATTTTTTAAAAATATTTTAATGTTTTAAAGAAAAAAATTATTTTAAAATGATTTCAATTATTATTTATATATTTTCTAGGTATTTTATAAGTAAATTGTTTTAAATGGTTTTATTTATTGAAAATATTTTTTCACATAATAAAGGATATATTTTGCAAGAAATGTTTTTGAAATATATTTAAAAATTATTTTTCATATATGATTATATTTGTTGATGTTACTCATTACATTATAGGAAATGATCTAAAGGTTCCATTAATATTATTTATCTCATTGGTTTATGCTTAATGTCTTTGTATTTATGAAAACCATTTATCTTTCATAGGTTATATGTTTATGAAATATGTTTCCCTTTTATGTGTTATATGCTTATGAAATCCATTTCTATTTCATGGGATTTATGTTTATGAAATCTTCTTCTCTTTCATGGGTTATAAGTTAATGAAATTTGTTTCTATTTCACAGGTTATGATTTTGATGAAATGATTAAGAAACCTGTATATTTTTCCATAGGTTATGGTATGATTACATGTTTATGATACCCATTTCATTTCATGGGTTATGATATGATTATTCATAATTTTGTGTAACATGAATATATGATTTTATTTTGAGATGGGTGGGACCTATATCTCCCACCAATGCATTGGGTAATGATAAATGTTTTTGGAGCTCAAAGGATACAAGGGAGGGAATCCCAAGCCTGAAACATGAGGGTAAACTGGAAGAATCCCAAACCCAAAACAAGAGGGCATACAAAGTATATCCCAAGACTAAAACAATAAGGTATACTGGAGGACAACCTAAGCCCAAAATAAGAGGGTATATGTGAGTACATCCCAAGCCTAAAACATGAGGGTATATGGGAGGAAATACCAAACCCGAAATAAGAGGGTACACAGGAGGGCATCCCAATCCCTAAGCAGGTACACTGGTGATTAACCCAAGACTAACATGTTACAAAGGTCCTGGTAGGACTCCTTGACATAGGGTTATTATTTTCTTATGTGTTTTCAAAAGTTCAATGTTTTATTCCCATGTCACAATTTTAGGTATTATGTTCTATATTTACTTCTTATTTATGTCTTATGAACTTCCAATCTTAATTATGATCTATAATATGTAAGGTATTATCTTCAAATGTTATTCTCAAGTTTGATACCATTTTGTTCATGTTATTCTTACATATTACCTCTATTTACCCTTATTAAGAATCTAAGCTCAACCATTTCTTATATTTCATTTTCACATGTTATGAATAGTTTTTTTGTAGAATTACTAATAGTAGAGGTATTTATTAGTGATGTTGAAGATCTTTCACCAGGATATAATATTTTGTTTCCAGGTTTCCAAAGATACTACACTATTATGGTACCGAGGCATGTATTTTTGTAATGCAGTGAATATTCATATAAAATGATGTAATATCCATGTATGTTAATCATGGGTAACTGTAGTTTGTATCAAAATAAAGGTTCAATCAACATTTTGAAACTAGGTTGATAAACTTTAGTGAGATCTATATGTTTTTTAATGATATTCCTGGGGATGTCTCAAAGGATAAGTATGAGGATGAGTTAACATTTATAAAAATTTCCTATAATTTTGGTAAAGGATAGAGTGAGTGGTTTCCTAGAAATAAATCACTATCTGGATACAATAATGGATGTGGTTATGAAACAAATTTACATAGGGATAACAACTCTAACAAGATGTTTGGGGCTTGACGTAGGGTAATCTGGTACATGACAATGTGCCTTGATGCACATCTGGTTTGACACTCCCAGTGGATAAGATTTGGAAATTCACAAACTCTTCATGAAACATTATGAAGGATTTTAATAGAAGAAGACTATGAATAACCTAGTATAAACCTAATGTGTCTTTGATTAAAAGGTAGGTGTCATGATTTAGAAATTCTATAAGTAAATTTTCCTGATTATGTGGCTTTATTATATGATATGTGTTTCTCACCCCGTGTTTTTTTGTTTTTGTCAATAGAGAGAACTAGAAGGAACATGTATAAAATTGAATGTTTTATATTTGGAGAGTATGGGAATTATAAAAATCTATTTCCCATTTGGAAATATCATAAATAGAATCCGAAAAGTGGTATGAGTATTGGTTATACTTCTGAAGATAAAAAGATCGAAAAAAACATGTGAATGGTATGTGATATTCTTCTGGTATTGTTTACATTGATCATAATAAGCATGATTATATTTAAGTTGTGGAACATTAAGTAATTATTCATATTTTATATTCTAGGAAATAAATATTAAGGAATAATTTGATTAAGCCTCATTAATGGTTTAAGAATAAATTTTAATGAATGAAGTACTTATGTTTTGGAATTTAAAGATTATGTTATATGAATCAAGAAATAAATAAGTATTCTTAGTATAATCTTTCATTAAGGATTAAAAAGGATATATCTAATGGTGATAAAGATATAGAGATGAGATATTTTGATTAAGTGAATGAAACCGATAATGTGATCAAGAAGTTGAGAAAATTGTGTTTCTCTTAGATAAAGATATGATTTATTTGGATAAAGGAAATTAGATAGAACTGATTACCATGTATCTGATTATTAATTGTTTGGAAAAGTAGTATATGTAATCATTTATGAAGATTATGACTTCTTTTACATAAGGAATATATCCAGTAACCATTGGAATAATGAATCATGCATATTTTTCTAAAGTATTTATGGAAATTTGGGTTATTACCATGTTTTAAGAGAATATTTGATGAGGGTATTCACATGTTTGGAATGTGACAACCAAGATATGAATTTTTATATACATGGGACCAATGTTAACCTGATTTTGAGACTTCATTCCAAAGTTTTTTATTTTCACCATTCAGAATGGATATAAGTTTAACAATTTATGGAAATATTATGTTAAATTTTAGATGATTTTTGTGAGAATAAAGTATTATCTTACCACATGAGGATTTAAGAATACTCGATAAACTATCATAAAAACATAGTATTTATAATAACTTATGATATATTGGATATAATAACATGAATATCATGACCTATTATTATTTGAGAATGAATAATTCACATTAATTTTTGGAGATTGAGGTGAAGTGGATCAAGGAACAACAAAGGGTGAGGTTGTACTGAAATAAATCAAGTAAATATTTTCTTGAAAATTATTTAACTTCAGGAAAAAGGATCTTGAAAACAAAAATTCAATCCCAGTACCTTCATTTCTGATAAATCAGATGGCCTCTTTATTCATCGCTGGTTTATGGATTTCTGATTGTGAAATTTATCCTAACCTTGTTTTCTATCACTCCGCATCAGAACATGATGGTTAGATTTATCTTCCATATCTATTTTTTTCACCTTATAGATAGGTTATCCCATGTGTAAACCCATTTATATATTACATTGGGTAACCGTTATGGTTCTAATTTTCCCTTATTAATGGAATTTTTAGTGTTTATTTTTACAATGTAGGTTTCTATGAAACAAAATTTCAATTATTAAAACATTGATAACCTAGATGAATTTAGAGGGAGAAATGCATTTTAATGGGGGTAGAATGTAACACCATAAGATTTTGTGAAATATTTTTTTGTGAATTAATTTAACTTTTTGATATTCTTCATTTCACATGAAACTGGAAATAGTTATATATATTAAAACACTAATTAAAACATTACTTTCACATGGAACCAGCATGTATTTCACTAAACACAAAACTGAATTGGATTTCACTACATGAAAAACTGACTTGGCTTTCACTACATGCAACAATGACTTGGCGTACATTACACGCAATATTGAGTTTTTTTGAAAAATTATTTTATTGTTATAGTTATTTAAACGAATTTGTAATAACCTATCCATTAAAACATAGTAATATGAATAGATATGACTACTTTTAAAATATTTTTATAATATTTTTATATAGATATAAAATATTGAAAATGAAAAATATTTTTTTTTGTAAATTCTTTATATGTTTAAAAATACTATTTTCTCAAATGAACTGTTTTTCATGTCCTTAAGTAAAGAACAAAAAAAATAATTTTAGAAAAATATATAAATTAAATTTTATAAAATAAACTTCATTTTTTAATTAATATTTCTGAAATTATCTTAGGGTGAATTTTTGGGATTTTTCTAAGAAACTTCATTTTTAGATGAATAGTGAAAAATACTGCATTTTAGTTAGTAACTGCCTTTTATTTTAAATAATTATTATTGTTAAAGTATAATTTAAATTTTTTAAGGTAAAATTAGATAAATTATAAATATCTTAACAAAATTTAGTTCATTATAATAAATTTCACTTAGAAATTTAATATAAAAACTTAACAGACTTTTGAACATTTTTCTACTTTAAAAACCTATTATTTCGTACCGTCTGCGGGATTAGCATGAATCTTAATTTTCACAATTTTGTGAATTGAATTTAGAAAAATGGAAATAAAACATTTTAACAATTATAATATTTAGATACTAATTATATCATGTTAGTTTTTTACCAAAAAGATTAGTAAAAGTGATTAAAAATAATCACAACGATTAATGTCAAATTAAGCTTAATTAGGGACTAAACCTTAATCATAGGGTCCCAAATAACCAAATAACTTGTAAAAAACAAATTTTATGGAAATTTTGCATCTACAAACCTTCCATTATTTTTTTTGTTTTTTATGATCGTTTTAGGTAAGAACATGTGTACACCTAACTTGTTTTCAAAAATTCCAAGTGAGTCCTTTTCCTTCCCTATAAAAGGAAACCACATATCCCACTTACTCACACCTATTAAACCACTTATGTTTAGAAAATATATACCCAATAAACTTCCCAAAAACCCAAACTTACTCCTTGATGCCTCCTTTTGGGAAAAAATAAATCCAATTAATCCTTTTGGCCCAAACCAAATGAATTTACCTGATTAAGAGGTAACGTCTTCACTCTAGCTCCTTTCTTTTATTTTCATTCTACACACCATCCACTCTATTTAATACATTATTGTATAGAAAAACAACTATACTAAATATAATAAGATTTTTTTATGCTAATTGTTTGACCTACACTTACACACACCTCCATTTAATAGGTAATGAATATACTGTTTACGTGTATGGTGAACTACTGCCTCATGAAATGATGATCATTAATTTTTCCTTTAACACCTCTCAAGGTCTAAATTATAGTGGAAAATATATTTATATATGTTATATATTATATCTATTATTTATTTAATTTTCTGTAATTCTTTTACAACACATTTCTTTATACTTTCCATTTTGTGTTAATACAACAATTTTATTTGAGGAATTGTGGACTACTGAACCCTCAAAGCAATGTGATTCGTTCATACAAAACACGGAAATCATTAAGAATGATTTTAGTGAATATATATGATATATATATGAAATAAATAAATAAATATATATATATATATATATATTTGTTTCTTTTTTTCAACATGATAATTAAACAAAAATAGTATTCATGCATTCGTATAACTTACCGTCTCTATAAACAGTGTATTCTATTTCATAATTATATATTATATGGAATATTATAATAAAAATATACTGAATAAAAGTATATATTTAAATCATGGTTTAAATTCTGGAAATCATGATATACATATAAGGATCAAAGATATAACAAATTAAGACACATGTGAAAAACAAAGCGAATATTACCCGAAGTGAAACCTTAAAATAGAATTTTTAACAATAGGGTAATATAAAGACATAATAAAACCCAATATGGTATTATAATTAAGAATATGGTCCTTTTATATATTTATAATAAATTTATAAATATTATTCAGGAGTTTTGAATGAGTACGATGAGAGTAAAGACACAAGGTAAGGGGATTTCATCTAACTTTTTTTTTATTTTCGTGAGATGCATGCTTTATTCACCAACCATTACTTTTTTGTGATATGTATACTAAACATGGATGTATTATATTATTATTAAAATTAAATTTATGAGTATTTACATATCCATTATATGATCATTATTTCATGGGGTTAATGTTCCAAAAGTTACCAAATCGGTAAAGTAGTTTTGTCTCAACTTTCCTTATTTGAGACACATGTTTTGTTATGAACCTATGTTATTTAATGAGGTGTATATGATTCCAATTGAAATTTTATATAATCCACTTCCTTATTTTAATTATATTTTATGATTAATTTAATTTCATTTTCTTATATGAAGAGTATGATCCCAAGTAACCAAATGGTAATAGTTTATTAAACTAATCTCATCGCTTTTTGAGATTGTTAATGATTTTGCTTCTTTTGATGAAATATTACAATCCATATCTCAAGAAAACTCATGATATTTATTATACTAGGTTTATTCAAGATATATCCATGTATTAGTACCATTGTTTCACTGATTGGTACTTAATATAATTAATATTTTTTTTTAATAAAAATTTTATTATATCTATCTCTTTGGTCGGAAATCTGTTTTATTTCGAAACCATGTTTTCAAAAAATGTTTTCAAAAAATTTATCAAATTATTTTTAAAGATAACTTTTCAGGGAAAATGGTATTAAATTTATTTTATGGTTTTAAAATCTCTCTTTATAATTTTTCAATGTTTTTTTAAAATAAATTGTTTTCAAAACATTTTCAAGATTTTATTATATGTTTTCAAAGTATCTTCAATGAAATTGTTTTCAAAACATTTTCAATATTTCATTATAAGTTTTCAAGGTATTTTAAATAATTTTTTTTAAAATGTTTTGAATCTTATTTTATATTTTTTCAAGGAAAAAGTTTTTCAAAATATTTTCATGGTTATTTTATAATTTTTGAATTAAAATGGTTTTCAAATCATTTTCAAGATTTATTTTAAAATTTCCAAAGTGTTTTCAGAGAAAAATGTTTTTCAAATGTTATGAATATTATTTTATATGTTATAACTGGAGAAGTTTTTCAAAAAATTTCAATATTATTTCATAAATTTTCACATCAAATGGCTTTCAAAATGTTTTCATGATTTTTTTAAAGTTTCTAAAGTATTTTTAAAAGAAAAATGTTTTTAAAATGTTTTGAAGTTTTCAAGGAAATAGGATTTTAAAATGATTTCAAGTCTTCTTAATATGTTTTCAAGGTATTTTGTAAGATAATGATTTTTAAATGGTTTTATATCGTAAAAATAGTTTTTCTAAGAAGAAAGGATATTTTCCTTAGGTAATGTTTTTGAAAGATTTTTAAAAATTATTTTCCATATAAGATTATATTTGTTGATGTTACTGATGAATTTGTAGGAAATTATCTAATGGTTCCTTTCATGTTATTTATATTAACGGGTTATGCTTAATTTTAGGCTATTTATGAAACCTTTTTTTCTTTAACCGATTGTATATTTATGAAATCCATTTATATTTTATGGGTGATATGTTTATGAAATCTATTTCTCTTCCATAGGTTATATGTTTATGAAATAAGTTTCTATTTCATTGGTTATATGTTTATGAAATTAATTTCCATTTCATGACTTATTCTTTTGAGAAATGATTATGAACCCTATATCTTTTTCCACAGTTTATGATATGATTACATGTTTATGATACCCATTTCATTTAATGGATTATGATATGATTATTTATAATTTTGTGGCACATTTATATATGATTTCATTATGAGGTGGGTAGGACCTATGTATCATTCTAATGCATTGAGTAATGATAAATGTTTTATATGATCAAAGGGTATATGGTAGGGAATCCAAACCCTGAAACAAGAGGGTACATGTGAGAAAATACCAATCCCGAAATAAGAGGGTATACAGGAGTGAATCTCAAGCCCAAAACAAGAGGGTATATGGGAGGACATCCCAAGCCCAAAATAAGATACTATACAAGAGTACATCCCATGGATAATTCTAGAGGGTATATAAGAGGACATAACTAGTCTTAAATAAGAGGGTACATGGGAGGGAATACCACTCCCTAAGCAGGTATATAGGTGATTAACCCATGCCTAACATGTTACAAAGGCCTTGGTAGGCTGCCTTGACATAGGTTTATTTTATGTTTATGTGTTTTCACAATTCCATGTTTTATTTCTATGTTATGATTTCATGGATTATGTTATCTATTTATTTATGATTCATGTCTTATAAACTTACAATCTTTATTATGATCCCTAATATGCATGGTATGATCTTAAAATGTTATTCTCAAGTTCAATACCCTTTTTTTCATGTTATCCTTTCACATTTCCTTTATTTACCCTTACTGAGCATCTAAGATCACCCCTTTCTTATGTTTACTTTAACTAGGTTATAAAGAAAGGGTTTTGGTAAAATTAATATAGGTGGAAATATTTATGGGAGATGCTTAAGATCTTTGACCAGGATAGAATATTTTTTCCATGTTTCCAAAGACACTAAACTATGACGGTCCCCAGGCATGTATTTTTTCAATGTACTGAATATTCATCTAAAATGATGTAATATCCATGTTTGTTAAGAATGTGTATATATAGAGTATTATTTTACAAGTACATGTTACCTAATATATAATTAATCCCTTAAGTTTCATCGTTTTATAAATTGTTGAAGTTATTCACGTGTCGATTTCATCATTCATGGACTATTAAATTCACTTGCCTTTCTTATTATAATTGTAAAAATTTTATAGATATTATTTAATAAATATTATTTATGTACTTAGAGGTTATGTCCTCAATGCTGACTACACCATCTGGGTGTTTTTCATCACTATGATTTTGGTAGCTTGTTAAGACTATTTCACCACCGTTTGAGTTAGCTGTGACTTTTCCTTGATAAAGGTAAGTGTTTCAATTCAATCAGTGAATTATAAATGGTTGTTACATATATATATATATATATATATATATATATATATATAAGTTGATCCTTTTAAGGTATGTGATTCATATTTATTAATGAATATTTTAAAGTTGAATTGGAATTTAAATTATAGATATCACTCAGCCTAGTTTAATATTATTAAAATGGAAATTTGGTTGCACATCCTTATCCCACCTTGTCATACTAATGAAAGGAAAAGGAGTGAACCTAATAATTAAATTTGAAATGAATAAAATAGTTTCATGTCCTTTATTCTTGTCACACTAATGAAAGTAAATGGATTGAACCAAATGACTTATTAAATGGAATGATTATTACATGGATTAATTAATTAAAATAATATATTATAAGGTGACTAATTTATACAAACAATGACATCTTTATAGGAGTTTTCAAACCCATGTTATCCTTGGATTTATGTTTTAATTCCTCGATCACTCATGGACACCATTCTGATTCATGGATTCCAGTTTCCATGGTTGATATCCTCTATAGAACTCGATCCCTATCTACTAGTGGATTCCCGATATGACACTATAGGATCCCTCCATTATTATTATAGTATTTCTTGGATACACTCCTTGTATCTATCATGATTTCTATAGACATGATAACCCTTTTATACAACCATGGTTCTATTCATTGCTTATACAATTTTACCTTGGACGATTTCCTTGGACTCAGTTAGAATCATTATTATCGAATTCCATGAGCGATGCCCCTTGCATTACACTCTTAACCCTTATAGCCAGGATATAGTTTTTTACCTGAGTTGGATAGACCCCTGAGGTTAAGTATTCCTTGGTTATTACCTTGGACCCCCTTGATTATTATCATCGTTACAAGATTCCTTGTGATATTTTAGATCCTTTTCTATTATTATCATGTCAAGATGTCAGTGATGGTTAAATGTCACATGATATACTTTTATAAACTAGAACATAATTAATTAATGAAATTGTTACATGTATTGACACCAGTTAAAGTTGACAAAGGTACTTTTTATTTACATTACTGTATTTCTTTACTTTTATATATGTGTGCTTACACTATTTCGCTTTATATTTCATGGAATGGATGTTAACGATGTCAATGGTGGTGGCCTACTGAGATTTATCTCAAAAACTATCTGGGCCACCATGGGTACTCGAGAATATTACATGTATGTTTTTTTGACAAGGGGAAGTGTCCCACATTGGATACTTTATTTCTTGCTTTCTTAGGATGAATCATAGTGGAATATGACTGAGTAAGAGCTCAGGACAGTGGGATAGTTTTTGGATTTTTTATATTTCTTTTTTATTACTTGTTATGTATGCTACCTTGTATCAATGTTTTCCAGTATTATAAAGACATGACATGTATCATCATAAATTTTTTTATATTATTATCATTTGATTCAGTTTTTTATTATTCTTGACTTCTTTTGTTGTGTCATCTGTTTAAACTACTTCTACTATTTACCTGTTATTATTTGAATCCATAATTCTAAATTTTTTTAATGAGGGTATAGTATCCCCATGGACACACCCTAGTACCTTTATTCTATTTAGAATCCTCTGGAGTTTAGGGAGATTGGCTTGAGGCCATGTGACTCACCAGGCTCGGAGCACCTTTGAGTGGCATCTATGTCCAGGACGTTACAAGATTTATCTATAATGATATTTATTGGATACATTTTAGATCTTTTTAATTCTTGAGTGTTTCATAGGTTGAATCACTAATATAGATTTATCTTTTCTATAATGAATATCAGAATATTTATATACCTAAACATATGGCCTTTCTACCAAATATATATATATATATATATATATCATTTTATTCTAATACTTTATCAAAAATAGAATTTTAAAAAATAAATTTGAAATAATTCTCAAAATCCCTAAAATAATTTCTCTAAATAATTATATAGAGACTATTATTAAAATATTTTCAGGCCTTCCACTTTTCTATGTATCTTAATTAAATACCTTCATCTACTACATCACCAAAATTTCCTAGATTACCTAATTTATTTTGGATGAAACAATTTATTCCAAATACATTGAGATTCATTAAAGAGGGTTTCCTACTATTCCACATATTTTATAGTGTCTTATCCAACCCTGGATTGAGTAATAATCTATTTTTATTATATAAATTCACTTAGACCACTTCATTATAGAAGTGACCTGAGATGTCACTATTTATCAACAATGTTTTTTTCCATATTATTAACCATGAAATTTATTCCTTCCAAAAGACCATTTTGTTATTGGGGGGTTCTCACTAAAGACATTTCATGATTAATACCATTTTTCAGATAACTTTAAACCTCATAAGATATTTATTTCATTCAATTATTTGATCTTATTATTTTCAAAGTTCTTTCAGTTTCATTTTCTCCTCTTCTTTATAACCACTTTATGTAATCTATCACTTATATTTTTGAACATATAAAAATTTCACATCTCATACTTTTAAAATAATATAAAAATAATATAAAATACCTCACATAATATATTACTTAAAGACCAATCTTACCATACACATCGGTGTGTGTAAAACTTAGCAAACCTGATTCTATCTTCTCCTTTGGAGGATTTGTATTCTGATCTATCTTTCCTCACATGCATAAATTATAAATCTTTTATCGATCTTACTTCAAGGTTGTAATATCTCTTCCTACTTTGTATATTGAAAATTCATACATATGTTTTTATTTTAATGCCATTTAATTTAATTACATATTCTATTTTCCCCTCCAATGACCCGAAGGCCTTCACATTTTTTTTATTTTGATAAAGCCCCATTTTAAAGGAGGAAGTATGAAACCCAAAAAACATCATGGACTTAAGAGAAAACACACATAGTCTATTTTTCTATTCCAAAATTATTAATAATGATTTTTCCTTACTATAAACTTGATAAAAAGGTCCATTATTCACCAACATTTCATAAAATAATTTCTATATTATACTTTCATGTCATATCCCTTCTTAATAAATGTGTCCTCAAAACATAAGTCAAAAAATTGACTAAAAAATAATAAATTATTTCATAAACCATTGACATAAATCACATCGGTTTTTCTCAACTCATATCCCACCAAATTAGTCATTCCACTTCCTTTTATTTTTGAGGCACTATCATTTCCAATATTCACAGTTCCATCAACACTACCTTTAACATTATTTAACAAGTTTATATTACCTTTAATATAATATGAACACCCTTTTAAAAAAATCCAAGAACTATGGTTCTTTTTTTCATTAAAATAAATTTTCATCATGTTTTCTTTTTCAATCTTTATCCCTTCCTTTTATGAAATTATTGAATACGTTTAGGGATTCTTTTTTTATTCCTGTGGTTTTCTATACACTACATCAAGCAAAATTCTTCTTTATAAAGATGATAAAATCAATTCTTCATGGTAATAGGATTGGATTTTTTTATATCCATTTTCTTTTTTCTTATATAGTAATATCATCCACTTTTATGCCTTCTATTAATAGATTGACGTACAAAATTTAATTTTTTTAAAAAATAACCAAAGAAATAATTAATTACATCATTTAAAGATTATGTTCAAAATTGGATTTATTGAATTTTAATGTATTCTGATCTTAGATAGATATCAACTTCACCACAATATGACATATAGTGTCCCTGAAAACCACAAAATTGGCACTTCATTAATGGAAACATTATGTTGTCATGTCCTCTCCATATATCTCCAACTTTAAAAAAATACCTTGATTGTTGATAAATACTTTTTTATTGATAACTTTTTTCCTTCAACTAAATTTTGTATTTTTCATTCTTAGCGTCTTTGTTTTTTATGTTTCTCTATCAAAACCAATACTGATTCTTACCACACTTTTTGGAATTTGAACACTCAACATTTCTTTAAACATTTTTATACCATGTTCAACCCTTTAATTCAAAACTTCAACTAAAATATTTCTAATTTTAATTTTATTATACAAACCATATGATTTTATTTTTGATTCAATATTCAATCTCATAGAGACAAATTCTTTTTTAAGAGTTTTAATTTTCATAACTTTATATTGGATATATATGTTAATATCATCAATGATGTTATAATTTTCTTCAAATTCAACTTAAAATTCACATATTATTATAATTTTACATGATTAATTTAATAGTATTCTTCAAATTTCTCGACTAGATCAATTTCTACATCTAATATACCGACATATATTGAAGACTTATTCAATAAACCCAAAAAATTAAATTCTTCTTCCTTTGTAAATCAAGCTCTTCAATAGCTCCTTCCCAAAAAACTTGGATATCAACAACTCCCTCTTTTTGGTCATATTATTCAACATAAAATTTTAATTTGTCCATAGATACCATCATATAATCATCTACATCTGAAATAAATTAATTTTTAATACCTTTCAATGGATCTTCTTCAATATCATCTTATTACTTTCTTACAATAACTTTCCTATGAACATTCCTAACACATGAATTTCATAAATTAGGGTTCCTTATAGATGTAAACTTGTTCTTTTTATTTGTTTATAACTCATATGAATCACCTTATTTATAAATCTTCTTTGGACATATAGTAGTAATGCATCCAAAATTTCCACACAAAAAAATATTATAGTACCTTTCCTTAAAATCTATATTTTCCTCTTTTAAAATAACTTTCAAAGAGTGATATTAAATAATAAATTATGTCATTTTAATTTTCATCAAATGTAAATTATTACTTCTTAATTTAATTAAATGTAATTTATTTAGATGAGTTTTTAAAAGAGATTTTAGAATTCACTCTTATTTAATAAGAAAACCATTTTCTATGCAATTCATCAATAGATAATTAACCAAGATTCATTTCCTTAAGAGTTGATACCTTTGGATTATGCATAGGAGGTAATATCCTAATAATATTCTTTACAAAGTTGGAATCATTTACTTCCTGACCATGTTTTCAAATAGAACAAACATTTTTAGTAATATAATTAAAGAAACCATCTATGTTTTCATTGGAACTCATATTTAGATCATTGAACCTTCTTTTAATACTGATAGATTTTCTTCCTTCATTTTCATATCACCTTAAATTATCCCAAATATATTTGGTCATTCAGTAATCCATCATCTTTAAATAAATAAAATTTAAAAGTTCTCCCAACAAATAATGACGAGCCTTTGCATCATCATTCATCAATATTTTCATCTTCCATTATTTACCTTCCTTTCATTTCACTTCCGTGTATCCCATGTACTATGGTATAAAAAATATCTATCCCAAGAGATTTAATATGATATCTCGTTCTATTTTTCTAGATCTGGTAATTACATCCATCAAATAGTGGAATTACTAAAGAATTAACAATATCTTACACAATATAATCTTTCTATAAATAGATTAAATAATTTACCTATATCTCTGAAAACACTTGTCTTGACATGGTCCAACAATAAACTATAATACGGGGTGAATTAGGTTGTCTATAACTTTTCTAAATTGGATCTTATCTTCATCTTATCAAAGAACACTTGAATATAATTATTAAATGTAACCGAATACTAAAATGTAAAGTTTTGAAGAATGATAATTTTTCTTGGTTCCACTATAAAAGGCTACTCCAAAGAGAATATGTCAACAATGTGTAGATATATAAAATAACAACTTCTTCACTATTATATTATTAAAAATTTAGGAAGATATCACTACTCATAAAAGGTTCATGTCATCTTCCTCTATTCTACATAATAATTTTTAATATGGATGATATAGAGTTGACAAGAAGTTCGATCTTACAAATATTTAAGAAAGAATAAGTAACACCAATAAATGGGGAGTGATATTATATAATGATTAATGTCTAAAATTACAGATCTTTAAGAAAAATATACAACATCTTTTCTTTTATTCCATATATTCTATACATTTCCAAAATTATCACACTAATCTAATTCCTAATATTTATGTTTAATCCATTCACAATTATCTATGTTTATATTCTTTATTTTATAGAGTATAATCCTTTTGTTATCCACAATAGTTTGAATTTTAAATTTTAAATTCAAACTAAAAAAAAACTACTGAACTTCTTCAACATCATATATGACCTTAGGATTATATAATCTCAAAATATCAGTACTAGATTTGAATAAGGTTTTTAAAAAAATTTATCAATAACTTAAGGATAGATTTTGAAGTACCAAAACCCCATAACTGATGATAACTTCTAGATTTTCAAATATTCACACCGAAAACCCCTTAAAAATGGATTGGTTATTAACACCATGGTGTGAAATATTTAAACTCTAAGAAAAAAACATTCAAAAATAATAGATTAAAAACATGTTGTCCATTTTTTCTATTGTTGTATAAACCTGAATATTGCTTCCAATTTCTTTAACATCAACCACCACCATGATTTTCCTCATGCCTATTTTGGGTTCACTGTTTCAAATAGGAAATTCTTCAATGCCAAATTCCATGTGCTAAAGTGTGGTGAAAAAACACTATCTATTTTGAATGCAATACAGGCACTGTTATGGCATGGTCTTCTTTTATATGATTATTTTAACCACCATCTCTAAAACACATATTTTGGTCTTCATATTTCTCAAAGGTGAACTTAAAACACTCCATATGTACCACTATAGAGTATTCTATCTCATTTGGCCATTTTATCTTCACATGAGTTCAGAAATATTACCTCCACAACTTCATTTACCTTCACCATTTTTATAGGTTAAATATTCAATTTAAACATAGAGAAAAAAAATATTTCTTCATAATTTCATACATTTACAAATTTAAAATGGAATCAACCTCACTACCATGGTGTATTCTAATATCTGGTGAAGATTTTCTTTATTAAATATTTATCCACCACTAGATATATCAAGGTCCTTCCTTTAATATACTTTTAATGCACCATAAAAATTTATAAATACCAACAAAATATAATCAATAAAGTGTACCTTTGGTACAAATAGGTCTCTATTGTAACACTTTTTTATACCCTTGAGAAACCACAGATGTATTTGGTTCTATAACATCTACAACAAAATTAATAAAAATAAAATAAAATATTATTTATAGGAAATTATAATCATCCATTTCTGTTAATAATTATCCATAAAATGATTTTTTTATAAGTAATTTGTGTATTAAGTGTCCCCCACCTTTACTCTATAATAACATCAGATTCATGGTGTATTGTAATGTTTCATTACTATTTATCTTATAGATATTTGGCTATATTGAGCATTGCTCAAATAAATATTTTTTTTAGGGTGTGAGTTAATGTTTTTTATCAGCCAACACTTATTTTTCTTACATTAAATCTCATCAATAGATTTCAGTTTGTTTTTTAATATCTACACTGGTGGATAGGTTTCCACCATAGTCATTAGTCTCTAATACACCTCCTTTAATTAGTTTACATATCGTGAACTCAAACTTCTTGATTCCATACTGAGAGTTAAAATTATCTATTGATTATAAATCTATCATCACAACTACCTGAATTTGTTTTCATGTTCCTCAATTATTTTGACAAGACATTTCGGTAAATAAATCACTATATACTGAGTCTGTGCCTTCTCTTCCACTTTGATCTTGTACTCAATGACTATTTATGTGGTTTCATGATTTTTGATAATTTAATACATTCAATATTAGCCTTTAACTTAGGGTTTTTACCTCTTTCTACTACATGTACAATTTGTATTATCTTACCACTCTATTTCATTTATTATCTTTTACCCTCCAAAACACTAGTCTCTTAGAGAGAAGTTTCCAACTCAAATTTAAATTCAACTATTACCTCAACTTAAGAATATTCATATTATATATCCCATATTTATGGTATGATTATGAGAGTGATAAAAAGTTATTTATTGAGGTATTTAAATTCCTAAATTTTTATTACTTTCATTTATTCCAATCTAGATTCATTTTGGGAATAATTTTTTTTGTTTGAATAATTTTTTCTATGAACTCCATTTTCCTCCCACACCATTAAAAGAAATCCTCAATATTTCTTCATCCTCATCATCATCTTGCAATTTGTTTGAACACTTTTCAATGGGACTCCTACCTTTTCCAAACCATAATCAAGCAATTGTAAGCATTCCCTTGAATTTTCATTTTCTTATTTTCTGGTTTGAGAATATGAAATACATCATATCACCAAATTCCTTTATAATAACTTGGGATTTCCATAAATAAATATTAAATAATTTTAGATGCATATTCAATACATTTAAAAAACACACACTTGAGGACTATATAGGTTTAGTGTATTTATAGCACAACCACACAATATTCTTATTTCATGAAATATCTTCAACAACTATTATAGGGATCTTCCCACATAGTACACTTCATAGAAATACCCTATTTAAGAACTTTCTTCATAACCTAGGTAATGGAACATAGTAATGGGTGATCTTAAATAATCAGTAAGGTTTAACATGAGATATATCAACATAACACGAGAATAAGAGTATGAGAATGAGAATATAACATTTGAAAACCATACCCTATATATCATTGATAATAAACTTGAGTCATGGCATATATTTTGGCATATCATAATACCTGAATCATAAATAAATCAATGAAAATGAGAAATAAGACCATAAAATTTTCATAAGATATATATTCATGGAATAAACATAAGCTTATAACTTTGTGGACATGTATAAATAGAAATAGGCTCACTCATTTAGTTAATGAATCAAATCAGGCTCTCGCATATCCTTATGGACTGGTAATCCAGGTCTATGCATAAACTTGTGAACATGAAATCACATTCCCACATACAATTTTTATCTCATGAGTTATAAATGATTAATCAATGCATTGGAAGGAGATATAGGTCCTACCCTTACTTAGATATAATGTCACCACTATCATTATTTATAACTTAACCATCATACTTGTTTATAACATAACTAACATCCTTGGTTACAATGTAACCACTATCAAATAATGAAAACTATACAAATATAATCCACAATATCATAAAAAATTTATCATATTAAAACCCATGATAATAAATTGGTTTCATAAACGTTTCATCATAGCATAACATGTGGAAAATAAATGGTTTTCATAAACATTTCATCATTACATCATATAATAACACATGGAAAAGGGAACAGGTTTACTAAATATATTTACATCATATACATAAACCATCTAGTGAAAGAATAAGGATTTTATCATTATATTATATCCTTGGTAAAGATTAAGTAACATAAAAGTATGTCAACTTAGATATAAAATGATTTTGAAAGATCACTTGTAACATTTCTTGAGGAAAATAACCTTTCGACTTTGAAAAACACCATTTGGGAACATTAATTTCACATTAAATTGTATAAATTCTATTCTTTGAAAATATACTTGGAAATATATAAAGTAATATTTGAAACATTATTTGATCATGATTTTGTAAAATAACCTTAATTTAATATACATTAAAATAAATGTTATTTTCATATTTTTGGTAAAATTAAAAAGTACTACATTCAGAAAAAGAAAAGAAGATTCCTTTAAACCCATCTCTAAAAATTAAAACATGGGTAAAATTGTAACAACCCATGAATTAATAGAATAATAAATTTTGATATCCATTAATATTTATGAATAATATTTTAATTTTATGTTAAATAGGACACTTTGTTCAATATCATACTCAACACGCAACAATGAGTTTCTTTGAAATCTTATGTTGCACACAACTTTGATTTATACCAAAAAATTATATAACAATAATATTATTTTAAATGGTAGTTAACTCCTATCCATTTTATTAGAAGGAATGAACATAACTAACTACAATATTATTATTAAATTTATTTACATTTATCCAATTAATTTTATAGGCTTAAAATAATAATTAATTCAATTTTAAGCATGAAATACTTTAATATTTTTAAAAGGTTGTTTTACTGCTTTTTGACGGCAAACCCTTTTTTAAATATATTTTTTTCACTATTATATGTCATATTTGAAAAAATAAAATTGTTCTTTATAAGTAGGACATAAAAATTTACTTTGGATGAAATTTTGGTATTTTTCTGATAATTTTTGTTTTTAAATGAATAGTGAAAATACTGCATTTTAATTCAAAACTACCTTTTCATTTAATTTATTTATGTAGTTCAATTATCCTTTTAATTGGGTTTAAAGTATAATTGGATTATATTTTTATAATTTAATCCAATTATGTTCATTGTAATTAATTTCACATTTTATTTGGACATAAAGACATGTGAATCTTTTGATAGTTATTAATTCTTAAAAACCTGCTTTTTTGTTTTGACAATGGGAATTAATTTTAAATTAATTAATGCAACTTCTGTATTTTGAATTTAGAGAAATTTATTCCATATTTGGAATTAAGATTTTCAAATTGTGTAAATAGGTACATTTTATTTTTTATCATTATGAATAGTAACTTCAGTAATTATTTTATTTACCATGGTTAAAGGGTAAATCTGGAAAATAAGGGTAAAAAGATAAAATTATAATAACATAAAACTACCATAAAATGCATATTAATCCTATTAGATGATATATATTCTACCATGGGAATCCTTGGATCTATTTGGGGACCCCATGGAGCTAACTTTATGTGAAAATGATATTTTATAAGAATTAATTTAATGTAAAGAAAAATATAATATAAACTTGTATCTTTTACTAAAAAAAACTGTATATGAGATTATATAAGTGATATATTCAATTATAAATAATCATTATAAATATAAAAATATTTCATACATCATGATATTATATTTATAATTTTTATACATCAAATAAATAAATTTATTTGTGACACAATAATTACGTAGTGATTCCCTTTTTAATGAATAATTTAAATAAATTAGATTATAAATATTGAAATAAATTTATTTTAAAAATTTTTATGTCATAAAATAATTTTAGGGATGACTATGAATTATTATATTTGAATTAATAATGTTTTTTTTTGAAATAATCAAGTTTTTTTGGATTTTTAAGAAAGTCATGATATGAATAGTATAGAAATTGACATAAATGAGTTCTTAAAAAATTACTATTTTATTAAATGTTATAATAGTCATAAAAATATAAGAATCAAACAAATGACTTAGATAATATTGAAAATTTCATTAATTAACCACTTTAGGTTCTATTTTTGTTTTATAGTAACTATATTAACCATATAGCATGAATATACAAGAAGACATAGTATGAGTCAAATTAGTTAACTAAGGGTTAAAGCTAAAATATAAGCTTAAATTTGTGACCTATACTTGTCTAAAACCTATTGTTTGAGAGGTTTTTGACCCCAAAGAATATTATATTTCAAATAAATGACTTTGGGACTATTTGAAACCGAAAATCATTTTATAATTAAATATTATTTCAATACTTTCCTAAAGTGCCCCTCCTCCCTCTTATAAAAGGGAATCACCTCTAACCATTAATCACACCTCTTAATCCCCTTGTCTCATCCAAAAAATTCCAAAATATGCTTTAAACATCCATATTTTCTTCCTAGAATCCTCAACTTGGGAAAAAGAAAAATCAAGAAACTCTTGTAGCTTAAATCCAAAGGAGTTACTTGATTTGAGGTAATGTCTTCTCTCAAGCTTCTTTCATTTATTTTCCTTCTCCAACCTCCTAAAATCTATTTATTACATTATTTTATAACAAAACCAGTATATTAAATATAATAGGATGTTTTTATGAGAATTATTCAAATTACACTTACACACACCTCCATCTAATGGATACGAACATATTATTTCTGTGTACGGTGAACTACCGCCTCACAAAACGATGATTGTTCGATTTTTCCCTACCACCTCTCATAGTGGACATTATAATGACACTATATTTATATATTATATATATATACTATATATATATTTTCTCTATGGTACTGTAATTTTTATTTACAAACATACCTTTATGCTTTTCATGATGTGTAAATATGATAATTTTATTTGAGGAAGTGCGAACTAATGCCCCTTTAAAGTGATATGACTCATTCATTCCCTACATGGACCGTATAAAGTATGGATTTAATGAACTTATGTAACATATATATCATATGACATTATAGTTTAATTATAATATACCTATGTATCATTTAGTTTTAATTTCTTTAATATGAAAAATAAATGAAAGTAGCGTTAATGCGTACGTATGACTTACCGTCTCCATGAATAGTGCATTTCATTTATTACATACAAATGTTATATGATATTATAAATAAATAAATAATAGATATATATGATATTTAAATCATTAATACTCTTCTTTAGATATTTTAATTTTGACCACATGTAAAATTTGTACTTACAACAAGTTCATTTTCGACTCAAGCACCCAATATCGACAAAACGACTGATATTAACTCAAATAATTATGTAATTTTTATAATATAGTAATAAGTTATATAAAAGGAATAATAAACTTGAAAAATGTTCTTAAGAAAGTAGAAATTAAATTAATTTTATTATTCAAGAAGAAGAAGGAACATACGTGACGAATTAGACTCAAGGTAAGTGAACCTTTCACTTTACTATTTTAAAGACATATTTTATGTTACGTATTTTAATTTCCATTTTCTTATTTTGGGATATGTTCTTATATATCATTATAACTGTACATTTTATGTACAAGTGATTAGAGAACCTTTTCTCTCTCATTAACTCATTTTCTGAATTTTCAACTCACATAGTTAGGCTGCCGAATTTTCGTAGGGGAACTTCTTAACCCAATCTCCATTCCTTTGGTTTTAAGCATACTTCATTGATTATATTATTCAAATATTATGTGTAGAATAACTATTTATTTATTTATCTTGTAATTTCCACTAATGTTTTTGTGGATATACTGTTGCTACACATAATAACCCCATTGATAAATTCTTATGTCATTTATACGAACTTCATAAGATAAGTCTTAACTAAATATCTATTCATTGAGTTAAATATCCATGTCATTGGTTTTTTTCCAAGAATACATGTGAATGACCTCTTATTTTTTACACTAAATATCCACTTATATTAGGTGTATTTATATTTGTCACACATAATTATGTCATTGATTTATCCTTAATATAAGGATATGATCTTTGTAAGGGACTTCATCTCAATCTCCTTTCATTGAGGAATATCTTGATGTTATGAATCTTTATTATCTTATAAGGTGTATATACAAACCTTTTGACATTTTATATCATGAATCTATATATATTCTCATGATATTTAATGTTTATTTTGACGTTATTCATTAATTATTATTTTTCAAGTGTTTCTCAAGTGTTACGAGACTCTTTCACTAAAACATCATTGTAAATGTTTTAAAAATTTATTTTTCTAAATATTTCTCATTAATATCCTTGTTTTAAAAATGTTTTTAAGGTTTTTATTTATATGGACATTAAATTTTTAAAATGATATTCCATTAAAATTTTTAATGTGGTATTGGACACTTTGATTAAAAAATATCCTTATTAAATGTTTTAAATGGTTTTGGGAATGGATTGAATATTTCAGTATCTTGAATTTATTTCTTGTGATTGATGAGTGTAATGTTGATAACTTTAATCTTTTATGTGTTATGATTATGTAATGGTACTTGGACATTTGACGGGTGGTTATATGATAAACAAAATACAGGTTGTTCCATGAAATACCTAGGGTGGGTGAGCCTGAGATAGACCTTTAATGCATTGGGTAACGTGACAAAGGTAAACATTAATGTTTCTCCTAAGAGAATTAGAGAATATACTGTGATGGGTATTTTGAACGTAACTCCCTATGTAGCTATGAAATATATAATGTAAGTATGTTATTAATACCACATGTTACCTTTATGATTTATGATTTCTATTTTTTATTCATAAATATTATTATTTCATGAGGTATGTTAAAGAGATTATGTTATGTGAGTGAAAATCATTATTTCATTTATTTTTATAAATTGATGGAATAATGTTTTTTTCATTGTTTTATAACCCTTACAGATCTTTTTAGGATCCTCCAATGTTTTTAAAATATTTTTCATAGGTTATAAGGAAGGTTAAGAGAAAGAAATAATTAAAGAAGATTTATATCAAGAAAATAATTCTTGTTTTATTTAAAGAGTTTTATTGTTGTGAAAAAAAACTGGTTAGAGTAGAAGTGTCTACTTTGTCCATCCAAGATAAATTTTTATTAAGGGAAGATCCAAAAACACCACAAGGAAACCCCCCAGATTAAGGAGGTCTAAAATAATGTTAACCAAGGGAATCCCCTCTAATTAAGTTCACCATCTCCAGTTTCAAACTACTAGGGTGAATGAGGTAGTCGTGCCTCGCCGGATGATCTCCTAAGGAAGCCAAGTGATCAGCCACTTTGTATCCCTCCCACCGTGAGTGGGAAATATAGGTGGAATCCAGAATTAGAGATATGCACTTCCTTACAGGATATGATATGGACAAAGGAACACCGCACTTACCCATAAGAGAATCATGAAGGATAAGGGAATCTGTCTCGGCCTGGAAGATAACCACACCCTCCTGAACGCACAACACAAGCCCCATGAGAATAGCCATGGTCTCCGCCATAATAAGATTTCCCATGCCAAAACGAGCAGAGAAGGCCAACCTCACATCCCCTTGAGAGTCCCAAACCACACCCCATCCTTTCATGACACTAGCCAGACAAGATCCATCTGTGTTCAATTTGAAACCAGAAGCAGGTGGATGCCAAGACACCCAACTCCCCCGCACCTCAGCATTAGAAGAAAAAAACTGAAGGCCCCTTTCCTGAAGCCTGCCAAATGCTGGAGAATCCCTCCATTCCTTGTAAAGAGAGATCCAGTCTAGGATCAAGAACCTAGTCCTTGCTATAATGGATCTTTCCGAAGACCTTGCACCCTCAAAGAGGTCAAGTAGCACCCCCATTGGTCCCCTAGTGTCTGAGTTAGTATCCTCATCCTTAGACACTTGAACCCTAATATCCTCCCATGAGACTCGTAGTGGAATACATGATTTTAAAAAGATTTTAATTCCTCATATAATTTTCTCAAAACTCAAACCCAAGGCTCCTCTAACGCAATATAATGATAAACTATGTCAAAATAAATGTGTTTTAAACAAAATTAAATAAAATTAATTCCTCGAAATATTGGGTTGTTACAACCTTCTAAATATATGGATTCTCATCCCTGAGTTTCATCATCAATGAAAAAATTTGACTACTGCACCCATATATCCACCTCCCTCTCTCACATTTCTTCCTAGACATGATCCTTATACCACTACAAGCATACTATGGGTACCATCTTCTTAAAAAATATCTTATTACATTGATCTTCTATATAAATTTGTCATTTGTTGAATGATTAATTAGGCTCTATATTGACATCAATGATGTTGACCACATGAGACTAATGAGGGTGGTATGTAAAAAGTTGAGATACATGGAATAAATCATGCATATAACTCTATCAATAAGGAATCACTAACCAATAATCCTTAGAAATGATCCTATAAACATCCTCAAATAACCCCACATACTTGGGAACTACCTATCTATCACTTTAAACATAGAAATGTTCCAAACAAGGAAAAAATGTCAACAAAACTTGGTTTACCATATCAAATTTTAGATGATAGTGGATGTAGTCAATATATAATTGTTTCCTTCTCAGACCAGTCACTGTAAACTTCTTTATTTTAAAAATTTTCACTAATGACTCTTTACTGGGACTCGTCCTGAAAATAGAAGAACCCCTTTCTATAATCCATCATAGAGGTGAACAACATTACCTTCCATATAGGACCTCGAATGGTAAAATTTGAATATATAATTGATAACGATTATTATAGGAGAACTATAAAATAAATAAATTCATTTCTCATGACCTAAAAAAGTAATGTCTCGTTCTTGAAGCATATCCTATAGTACAAAGATTGTATTCTAATATTTCCCAAAAGTTAAAGGATAGTATATCATGCCCAAATGTAGCACTGTATCAAGTGACTTCTATAATCAATTCTAGAAGAATGATGTAAATTTAGAATCCTAATCTGACCTCATACACCTAGGAAAACCATGTTACAATATTATCTCACAAATATATAATTATTTACTTAACATGTTTCTTTGATTAATAGGAAATGTGTGAAATTCATAAACTGTTTTATAATAACTTATATTGTATCCCTGCCATGAGGTGAAAAGGTAATGTTATTATGAAATAAATAATCACTTATTACCATATAAAATCAAGAGTGGGTTGAGGTTGAATACAACTTTAGGGTCTCTAATGATCAAAATTCACCCCCTAAAGCTGAAAATCATTAGATGAACCCTATAATTTTCTTCTTCATCCCCAATAAGCCTAGAATGGAAAACCTATATTGAGATGTGTGAGTCTCATATCATCTAGTCATGAATAATCATAGGGTACACAACTTGAACTTGAATATATAGGACTACATCATCATCCTATTACTAATAAAATATAATCTCCCAACTATATATATATTCCATAAAAACTCGATAGTCAAATTCATATAGGTGACACTCCTTTACTTTATCAAGGAGTGAAGAAGTAATGGTCAAGGTAGTGAGAACATCCCAACAGTAATATTACTAGACATCAATATATAACTCAGTGAAGAATCTCTTTCACTTCCAATTCTTATTATCCACTTACACCATCTGATCCTCATTCTTCATACTCAATACATCATCCATGAGATTCACCTTCCATGTGGTATATTTCATCTCAAAGTCAATTGACTTGAGATACATGACCCATATTTTTTTTATCAAATGTTTAGGGTATTCCACAAGGATATATATTATAGGACCTTATGGTTAGAATATACCATGAACCTCCCACATGACAGGTAGTGAAACAAACACACCAACACGTGCACCATCCCCAGAAGCTAAAAAACACGCGCCAAGTAGTTCTGATCATCAATCCTTAGTTTATTTGACCCATAAAAAACTATTAACCCATATTGCATGAAAAACACTCCTAGACTAACTCTTGGTGCATCAAAATAAAATTTATACTCCTTACCCCATTCAGGTAATATTTGAATCAATAAATATTTCAAACCCCCTTTAACTTCTTGAAGAATTAATCATAATTACTAGACCACTCAAACTTCACCCATTTCTTGGTTAAGTACTTCATCTGTGATTCCAACCTAGATAAGTTTTTATGAAATCTATTTTAGTAGCCTAAAAATATTTGTAAAAGATAAATATTTACAAAATACATGGGATACTCCCATGAAACCATGAGTTTGGACTTCCTAGGGTCCATTTATTTTCTAACCTCTTATTTTGAATGCCCCAAGAAGTTAAACACTCTATTCCATAACCAACTCTTTAAGATATTTTCAAAAAGAATATGTCATCTCATTATTCTCAACCCAACATAAAAATTATGAGTATAATCCTACTGTGAATTGGAATATATCAAAACATCATTAAAACATATGACCATGAATGAGTCAAGATATAGATACAAGACCATATTCATTAGGTCCATGAACATATATGGCATTTTTTTCTATCTTTAATTAATCATGATGTACTCAAATAATATAATAATAGTCCAAAAATAATTTCAATTAATATGAAATGGCCTCATATATAGTTGATGATGTTTATATCTTGTGTTCATTCTACAAAACCACTTGGATCCCCCCATTCAATGAAAAAAATCGTTTATGTGAGAAAAATGATAGTGATTCTTGACCATCACCTGGTTAAGCCTTAAAAAATACAAAAAATAATAATAATCATCATTTCTTATTAATAAAACAAGAGCACCCCAAGCAGAAGCTCTCATGTAAATAAACCAATCAGGCTCAAGGTCCTCCTATTGAACCATTATTTCTCTAAGATCTATAGGATCCATCCAGTATATAATAATTGAAAAGTTATATATTAATATAATAAACTCAATAATTAATTTGATATCCCAATTGGGTGTAAAATTTAAGAAATTTTAAGGGAAAACATTCTGATATTGGTCAACATCATAAAGAAATACAAGTTGTTTCACCTACTCACCTTCCAAATAAAGATAGAAAATTGGGTTGAGATCATCCCTAGATACCTATAATCAAACCTTTAATGGAATTAACATGAATACCCCATGGTTACATAGGTATAGTAATCACCCTTTGTGAAGGTAATGTATACCCACCAATGATAACAGTTTATTTGTGCTTAATATAGAGTCATCTAATACATCTGAAGGATCATGTTAAAACTACGTATCTATAATATAATGAAATCATAAAGAATCCTACACACACCGATCATTATAATATACGCTATATAAATCCAAATAAACTCACATAACACCCCTTAGGGTGTATTAATTTACATCACCCCATATAAATTCTTTAAAATAATCCCTAATCCACAACAAAATGAGAATATATAAAATAATTTGATGCAACCATATCGAATAAAGAAATGATATGGTGCATGAAACTAGAATTATAACTCGAATATTATTGTATTTTATCTCTATTTAGTAATATTATACTTGATGGCATGAATCTAACCCAAGCCCCAACCTTGAGCACTCATCTCTTGACTCCACTAAGGGGTACCACCCTACTTCTGATGTTATCCATATCCCTAGAAAGCACTTACTCAACCAATAACCTAATAGCTAGAGAACTGAAACTACAAACCATTGTGGTTCTCCAAGACCTACTCTATATCCTTTATATTCTCTAGAACCATTCCATCCAATGAATCAAGGTGAAACGCCCAAATACATCAGTAGGTTCTCTAGATCACCACATGAATGGAAATCTATTGATGGACTACCACAATTGGTCAATATATTCCATGGCTTCCCACAGTAGTATTACTCAAAATAAGTACTCCTTATTTGAGTAAGAGAGAAACCCACTCTCAAACTAGTTTTCATATCACCTCCCTAATGAGACTCCTCAAAACTCTAATTTTTACTACTTTTGGATCCACTCATAGATCCAGAAAAAGAAGAAAATTATCTAGATGATCGACTCACAATCAATTTCCTATCAACAATTAATTATTGATTCATAGCCAAAACAGGAAAATTTAGATGAATAATATTCACCTATGACTGAATAAGATTCCTCATACCTCCAGTAAATCACCTAAGTAGGGTGGTCTCATTACCCTCTAGCATAGGTTTGAATCATAAAAAAATCATTAAAAAGGTGGTGTTATCCATCATAAGAATTCATACCTGAATGAGATTCATGAACTCTCTATCCTTATTTTTCCTTAGAGTCTCGAGGAATAAATTCTCAAATAAATTATCCAAAAAATAATTCAAGGACTGCCTCGCATTCTAATCACCCTAAAAAATACATCCCACAAGTGATTGGTCATCCAATGAAGCACATAAGTATCAACTTTCACCCTCAACTCTAGGGTTGTCTCTAATTAATCAAAGATCTATTGTATAAGATATATCTAATACTAAAAAAATCGTGGTCTACCTCCGCCCATAAATAGAGGTGGGTGCTAAAATTAAAACTCTCTATTCAATTTTGTAATGGTCAACCAAGATCTCAATAGATCATGTCCCATAAACTATATAACCTACAATAAATTCCCTTAGAGATACTAATCATTAGGATAAATTGTAATAATAGGTTTCCCTAGCTCCACTACTAGTGGGGCGTGCTCATCCCTACCTTCCAATTTCTCAACTAGAGATCTTCAAGGTGAACTGTCACTACAATGCCAAATTCATGGTTCCACACACTGTAACTTGAGCTATCCCAACCTACCCACTCTCAGTCCAAGAATATCTACACATATATCTATATAAATAATCATTATATTCCATAATAAAGAACCAAAAAACACAATTTTTCAATCACAGTGTATTCATCAATTTATATATGAAAAAACCACATAAGTTGTTATGGACACTTTAAATAAGGTATCCCAATTTCATAACCAAGGTGATCAATCTCAATTAAGAACATGAATGTTATATGAATCCTACATCTCAAATATTATGCATGAAAATACACCTCTTTATTGAAATGTTCTTAGGACTGCAGCGGATGCCAGTAAGCTGGGGATTTTAAAATTTTCATCAGCGGGACGACCAAACTTGATGTCGCCGACGATACAATCCATAGATAGGTCCGAGGATATCACGTTAATTATAAGGAGTAAAAAAGAAAAATGAAAATGTACCCATTTCAAATATGAATATGTTGTCGACTAGAACTAGTCGACGACGATCATCACTTGAAGGATCTATAACAGGATCCCTCTAGATCATCCACATGCACTTAAAAAACCCATGGGAGCATCGATCGTTGAATTCTGAGTGCTAGTGCATAGATCTGAAGATGATTTCGACGTCCCAATGATCACCACATCGAGATGCCTTCGATGCTTGAGATATTTCTTGATCCATGCTTCTTGGATTGAGAGCCTCTCTCTCTAGAGAGTGGGAGGAGAGAGAGGCTCTCATTTCTATTCCATTAAAATGAGGGAATAGTATGAATGGACACCCATGATATAGAGCCTCCTCATTATTTATAATGGAGTTGGTAAATACCCAGTTGGGTTCCCCGACCCCCGTTTATTTCATCATCTACAAAATAAATAATTTTGACAAACTAAATTGAGTCAATATTATTTATTATTTTATCATATAGTTGTAATATATATATATATAACGTGATAAAATCTGATCCATTTAACTCGACTCATTGTCTCGCTTAATATTAAATGAACCCTAAATATTAAAATAATATTTGTTCAATTAATATTATCTTGTATTTACTAGAATTTTTAATACATTTAATAAATTGGATCACAAATATTCATAACTAATATTAATGAATTTATTTAATTATTTTGATGATAAAAAATGTGGACAACACTCGAACCCCATGGCGGGGTCCACCATGTCCATATACATATTCAACTGAATAGGGTGGATTATTGAATACCCTATTGTGTGTGACCCTTTAGGCCATTATCTCTATAGAAGTAAATAAAATCCACATACCATGAGCGAAGTTTAGAAACCCATCATAGCCCCTAAATAGGTAAGGATTTTCATAGCAACGACAACCAACCTACAAACACTCACTGTGTACTATAATCTCTTTTTCATTAAATATCTTATAAAGTAGGACACACACTTGTGTCATTATCCTTTATTGATTTATTATCTATTTATCTATCTGAATGGTTTTTCCTTTCTACTTCTTTGTCCAAAGACTTATGAAGGCATCACCATCCTGATCAACCATGCCAGAGATATAAAAATCCCTAAACATATAAGCAAAAAAATCCTTTCTTGAACATTCAAACAATGTCATACCACCAATGATTCACCCAAAACAAGCTACCTCACCATGATTTCAATACCATGGTTGTTTCCTTGCCTCAAAGTACTTATTAAAATAATACACATTGTTAATGGTATCAAGTCAGGAGACCAATACACATGTCCATAGTAAGAACAACCAATGACACCCAAAATATGTGGTTCTCCAATTAGAGGGTATTTCCTCATGATCTCACTACTATATATCACCAAGTGCGAACTTTGTGAGAAGAAGCCTCAATGCTTACGAGCCCCCAGTACCTGATAGTCAGACATCTACTGTGTCCAGTCAATAAGATATATCTAGACCATAGAACATATCTTTAACATTAATGTCATAGTATCGCAAGGATCTCATTATATCCTGGGATATTATATAACCTCTCAACACAACAATTAATCTTTAAACATTACCATTATAATAGTGGATGCAGAAAAGTCTACATTATAATGGTAAGATGACATCATGTATAACTAACTGTACACATGATATGGTAATCAAAGGTATTGAACAGTTGGGTCTAGGAAACCCACTATTTCAACACTCTATATTACATTAAATCCAACTTTCTAACCACACTTATTAGATACTCACATGATAAAGATCATGTTTCTTCTAAGTAATGTCTTTAATAGCAAGGCCTGCCAAATTTTCTCAATGTGGCATATCTATTTTATGTGACCTCATCTCCTTGAGAAAAAATTTTCAAAATAAGTTATCCCTGAGTATATCTCTTTTGTCCATTGTCATAACATGGAAAATTTTCTAGTGAGAATATCATAATTTACATTATGATAATACTTTTCCCACTAGGTGTGAATCCAAGAACTGGAACAAATTGTTTTGATTGATAACTAATTTTTAGCTTACATAGAAGCTACAACGTACTCGGTAATTGTAGATATAGCTACCACTATGTTTTATGATGTTGACTCACTCATAACCTTATCCTAACTGCAATACTAGATCAAATTGATCTAAGAATTACTAGTTTGTGTCCCACCATAACTAGTATACCTTCTTCTCCATTTACCGGGGGTATATCATTTGTACTTGCCGAAGTATAAGATTATAGTTCTGACTGCATCACTTGTAGTGCTCCTATATATAATTGATATCTTCCAAAAATAAATTATATCCTGGCATTATCAATTCTTGTACACAACATGACATATATGATTGATCCATCGCTTAATTTTATGCTTCTCAATTCACAACTTTAATCTCTTCCATGTTCCAAACATGACAACCTAAAGTGATTATGCCTCATAACATAAGTAAAAATTCTTGAACTTCAATTATTCCAACTTGTTTTTTTCAATACAGTGTCAATTTATGTATGATTGAAAAGGTCTAAGAAACCATTAGATCTACCTCAGTAGATCCTATTCCCTGGAACATATGTTGCTTACTTTAAGTCAATCATTGTAGAATTACTTTAAACCAGATCTTATCTAACTATAAGACCAAAATATGTTTTCCATATGTTTCCAAACATATTTCTCTTGGAATAAATTGGTTCTCCCACTAACCTTTGGTAGAAACAAGGAAAAGATTCATTCGAAATGAATGACTGAAGATCTTGTTTCTTAATTTAATCCAAAACTAGATTTCAATAACTTTAAACCTGCGTTGGAATTTGAGGGTGTCATTGTCCATTTATGGTTGCATCGTATAGACACATTCCAAAAAATATTATCTTGACATCCAATAACCAATATAATGATCTTAAAAGATAGCTATGAAAAGTAAAATTCTAATGGATTTGAGCATACTGACTTGGTATAACCAATCTAGCCTTATTGGTAAAAGGCTCATACCAACCATGTATTATCTCAATTGAATACCCACCGCAGTATTCAATTTATAAAACCCTTTTCAATTTGATACATGGAATCCATAATTGAATTTTAATTGATCATTTCAATCTCAGCTAATTTCCATATACTGCTTACTTGTAGGATTTATTATTCTTAATGAATGATGTATCACCAACTGCAGTGAAATCAAAACCATCACCGTGGTTTCATTCTTACTATGTAGTATGTGTCACTAGAACATTCTTATTCCACATGCACTTGTGGAACTTATTCTTATTTCAACCTTTTGTGCATCTTGAGTATTGACTAAGTCTAAGTAAATTTATCTCCCACTATATCTAATAGAGATGTGTAACCTAATATAGAAATGTAGTCTAATACTTGACTATAACTTTTATATCTTAGGGATTTATGTAATATCCTAAGAAACTATTTGGATAATTACTTTAGATGCACAAAGTGTTTAAATTGATGCATGTTTATTTAAATCCTAAAAAAATCATTGCATATAAACATGTTGTATAACATAATATATTTTCCATCATACTAGTACTTGTATGATATCCATTTATCATTTATTAGTTTTCATATTGGTTTTGGGATTTCACCGTTATTTGTAAAGCACGTCATGAAATATAATAGAAGTTTCTGCATGTTGTATCATTGATACTCTATACATCATAACTTTGGTGTATAAAATGCGTGTTTAGGAATTTCTCCACGCTACATTTTCTTGATAAATTTTAACATGTAAGACTCATCATCAATCCTCCTTATGAACATCAATGTCGTGATGTAGATATGGTAACATGCGTTTAGGAATTTCTTCAAAATATATTATCATGATCGATGAATTTTTGGTCAAAATATTCTTTGGAATGCCGATCCGAAGAAACTCATATATTCTTACCAAACATATACTTCCCTATTATATTTCGTAATAACTTAAAGGAATCTTATAAATTATCTTACTTCTAGTTTTCTGTTGGAATATTTCGAACTCTCTTGTTGAACTATCCCCTAAAGATTTGTGGCGTACCTTTATTTCTAAAGGTTTCATTGTCTAAACTAAGGATGTCAATAATACCAAAGGTTTTTAGCTATGCCGAGCCTAAATACTATACTGGGTACATTCTTAACATCCAATTTCTGTTTTAAAAATAATTATACTACCACAACTAGGTAGGTATTATATATTATATTCATCATGTATTTCTTTTTATTCAAGTTTTTATGAATGATTTTTTTAGTATGTTACACCACAAACAACACTCATTCCAAAACAAGTAATTATCTCATTATTTCCAAATGGGAACATGAGATAATTTTTTTTGGTTATACTCAACAACTTGTTCATTTTGAATCAATCACTTGGCAATTTGAAGTTATGTGTTTATCACTGTTGACTTAGGAATCAATCTTTCTCAGCTTCCTGGAGAAGGAACCTCACACCTAGTAATGTTTCTCTACTTACTTGGCTAATTGATTTTAATACATATATTTGAAAATCATATTTTATTTAATACCCAAGAAGTGTGTGAGAAAACAATACTTTTATTTGATGAATATAGACTGAACAAGAAGCAGGTACTTGCTTCTGGCATTTTAGTTTATTGCATTTTTAGACATCCATAAGTTAATTTCTATATGTGATGTAAATAACCTCCAATTAAATTACCAACCACTTTTCTTTGAATGACATGACTAAGGTTCCTTTGGCATAACTTTCCATAGGCCTATTTTATTTTTTTCTTTCAATTTATTCTCCATTAGAAAAAAAATATAGTGTTATCTCCAATATTCTTATTACTTGGTGAATGCTACCTTAGAGGTAATAAAGTGATTAATCTATAACGTTTGTGTGTATCCTTAAAATAAACTAGAGTAATTAGATTTAAAAGGCATAATAATTTGATGGAATGAAATATTGCAAACTTTCTTTCACATTACACAAACCGAGTGAAATCATCGCTTTCAAATCTTGCTTCACTTTCTCCTTGGAAACTTCTTGGAGATGAGAATACATGTATTTCATCTATGTCGTGATGTAAAGACCGAAACTAAAATCAAAATTTGATGATATCATTATGAAATAACCATCATATGCTTGATTCATGAGACTATTGTAAGCAGTTTTACACCCTTTCTTCCTAAGGTGGCTTAACAGGTTGGGATACAAGCACCTTGAATTTATGATATAGTAGTAATGTGAGTGAGCACTTATACTACACATTGGAAATTCGTTCTATGTTTAGACATTAACTTTGTATAATATTTATCATGTTTTTATTTTGGTATAAATTTTCATTCACTACAAAAATAAACTTTAGCAGATTAGTACTTCTTTTGTTTATTACTGAATGTGAAATTACTGATTAATTTAATCATTAAATGTCTCCATCTAATTTTTTGAATTCTATGAACCCTCTGTACTAGAATCAGAATACTATTGAGTATTCTAGTGGCAAGGATCCCTGAACCTCCCTCGTAGTCTACAAGCTATAGCTACGCCACTACTCGGAGGGTCCAAGGTAGGATTTTGGATGGCCAACCACATTAACTCGCGGTTCCTTGATATATTGAGTGATGTCCTAGCTTCAAAAATAATAACCCAACTTACTCAAATATTGACTCTAAGACTACAAAAAACTATCTTTGGCTATTTATTTCCTGAAATTTTAGTTATGTAGACCCACCAACATAATAAGACCTCCCTGGTAGTAAGAGTCACCCTCAGCTATGGCGTGACTGACACCCCGAACACCCAGTTTTGTTTAAACTCTAATGATATAAGGTTGTGGTGACTTAATATTTTTTTGAGGGTTTTATTAGTTTGTCTCGAAAAATGTAATCCATTTTTATTAAACATGTTCAACTATATTGTCACGCTCACAACTAAACTTTAATAGGAAAAACTTACACAACTTCTTTATGAATTTTATTACCTATTATTTTATTTATTTTTTCTCTATTCTAAAATGCATAAAATAATAAATAAATACATAAAAGTAAACTACTACCTGACTAGTCTTGATCATCTAAACGACCTAGGGGCATCATACCTAAGTTGAAGCTTGACTCTTGCTGCAGCTTACCCCTTTCTTGTATGTTCTCTTCAATTTTGAAATATCACCTAGTCTTGGCAGGGTCCACGTCATGTCTTGGAGTACCGCCTCATCTTGATGGGATCCACATGTTGTCTTGCATCATCTTGGACAATAAAAATGACTCATATTCGCAAGGTACACATCGTTAATTGTATTCATTCGTAGTACAAACATACTCATGTGCAGGTGAGGGGGGCTTGGGGAATAAATGTATATCGAGTAATATTGGGTCCGTAGGCCCCTATAAATTTTAACCGAAAAATAAAGATGATGCGAAGACCATATATTTATTTAATTACAATCATCTGATTTAGTTAAATAATTAATTAATTAAATAAATAAATTTAGACATACAAGGGTCGGTGCTCAAGACCAGAATATATGAAAATAATGCATGAAAAAAATTAAATTTCATTAATTAAGTACGAGGGTTATAAATTAAATTAAATGAATTAAATAATTAAAATAGTTTAATTAATTATTGGTATGCTAATTAATTTTATTTTAATGCCAAAATAAAGTAATTAATAAATTTAATTCCATTAAAAATTAAATTAATTTATATTTCTAGGTATTAAAATAATTTACCAAAATTAATTTTAATTGATTTAATTTAGATATTATAATTAAGTTAATTAAATTAATTATTTTTTATTAATTTAATTGGTTAGTCTCTGAAACACTATTGTGTGGCTTGTGCGAGTCGAACTGGGCCAGACCAATCCATCCAAACCCGTTATGGGTTGGGTAGGTCAGCCCGAACTGCTTCAGAGCCAATTTTTCCCTACGAATACATAATTAATAGGCCAAAGGGGTACCTTTGAGAACTTAAATAGAGGCACAACGACATGCGGAGACCCTATGACTGATCCAAAGGTAGTGGTCGACTAGATTCTTCTGACACTGAATGTGGCAGTGCTCAGCAGGCAAGGGTGACAGCTGGTCTGGGGAGGCTGCAGCCACCGTTGTCTGGTTAAAGAAAGGCTGGAGGTGCGCCTGCTGCACCGGGGAACCGTCAGTTGATTGGAATCTGGTTAGGGAGCTGTTGGAATGTTCGTTCGGTGGTGGAGGTCTTGTGGGGTGCGGCTTGCAGGCAGGAAGCTCATGGGGGTTTCAGCACCTGGACAGGGCGGCCGACATCTGGCTGGGGTGGTGTCTTGGAGAGGGCATTTGGATACTATGTGTCGCTATAGGGAGGCTAACGCCAGGACCGGGCTGGCGGCGTCCTGGAGTAGGAGCAGCCAAGTGGTGTTTTGGTCACTGGTTCTAGGAGAGGAGGCGCCAAGTCAAGCGGGAGACACAGCAGACTCAGGGTGAGCCAGGTTCTAGAGGTGCGGCGCAACGCGCTGGGGCTGTGCGGCTAGCCGCAGGGTGTGGAGAAGCCTTCAGAGGGTCCGCTAGCACTTCGGATCATGGATCCTACGCTATAGAGTGATCGATATGGCGGAACGAGGAGGATGGTGCGGTAGTAGGCAGATGCTGGGACTGGGGAGATGTGTTTCTATGGAGTCCAGGAGGCCTACGAGAGGAGGCGGGAAGGCCGGATGTGGTTCTCTCTAGTGATGTGGCCTAAATCAGTGTGAGCACCTACAGGGAGTTCGGGATGGATGGCATTCGGTAGGGTTGTCGGCTCCTGGTGATGGTTTTGGATAACAGAGCGGCACACCCCTAAGGTTGCGATGAGGAAGATGATCGGGGTCCAATGATGACCCCTTCCCCGATTTTCTTTTTGGCTTGCTTGACCTGCCGCCCCACCCCCTTAAGTTTTTTTTAAAAATTAAGAGTTCTTTTAGAAGTCTTTCCCCCTCTCCATAGGCACCCCCTTTTTTTAAAAATACTTCTTCCCTTTTAACTTTTTATTTTATGTCATAGTCTGCCAAAAAAATCTAAAGGAAAAATATTAGCCTTTAATAATACTAATAATTATTATACTAATATTAGTAATAATAATAATAAAATAATTATTATTATAATAGTTATAAAACAATTATTATTATTATTAATTTATGATGATAATTATTATCATTAAATAAAAATAATTGTCATCCCTGTTCGGGTTTTAGTCAAAACAAAAACAACACCAATGATCGAAAATGATAGGAAAAATTAATACCCAGGATCAAACACAAATTCGATCCAATCCGAAAATTTAAAATGTTCGTAACATGGTCGTTCGAGATTGGATCAACACATGGTTTGAAATGTTGAGACCATTTTTAAACTATCTACATAATTTTATGCAAATTAATTTTATTTCGCTTAGAAAATATACATGATCGCTTTGATACCACTGAATGGTTCTGGGCCCGCAGTGGAAGCCAGTGGGCCAAAGTTATTGGCAGGATGACGAAACTTGTCATTGTCGATGATATGATCCCTGGATAGGTATGAGGATCTCACATAGATTATAAGGATCACAAAATAAAAATTAAAACGTACCTGTTTCATATTCAAATATGTGGTCGACTACAACTTGTAAATGGCAATCATCATTTTAAGGGTCCATAACAAAATCCCTCTAGATCATCCACACATGCTTCAAAAACCCTTGGGAGCATAGATCTCTGAATTCTGTGTGCTAGCATGAAGATCTGACGATGCTTTCGATGTCCCAACAATCATCGCATCGAGATGCCTTCGATCCTTGAGATATTTCTTGATACGAGCTTCTTGGATTGAGAGTTTCTCTCTCTAGAGAGCGGGATGAGAGAGAGGCTCTCATTTTCATTCCATGAAATTGAGTGAATAGTATGAATGCACACCCAAAAGAGAGATCCTACTCTTTATTTATAGTGGAGTTGGTAAATATCCAGTTGGGTTCCCTAGGCCCCGTTTATTAAAACATCCACTAAATAAATAATTTTGACAAACTAAACTGCATCAATATTATTTAATATTTTATCACATACTTGTAACATATATATATAATATATTATGTGATAAAATTCAAGACATTTTGCTCAACTTACTATCCCGCTTAATGTTAAATGAACCTTGAATATTAAAATAATATTTTTTCGATTAATATTATATCGTATTTACTAAACTAGTAAATAAATTAAATAAATTCAATCCAAAGTACTAGATAAATTGAATATTAATGAATTTACTTAATTCTTTTGGTGATCGAAAACTTGGACAACACTCGGACCCTGTGGTGGGGCCCACCTGGTCCATACACCTATTCAACTAAATAGGATGGATTATTGAATATGCTACTATGTGTGACCCTCATGGCCCTTATCTCAATAGCAGTAAATAAACTCCACAGACCATGAGCAGAGTCTAGCAACCCATCATGGCCCCTAATGAGATAAGGATTGTCATAGAAACAACAACCAATCTATGAACACTAACTGTGTACTATAATTTCTTTGTCATTAAATATCTCGTAAAGCATAAAACACACTTGTTTTTTAATCTTCATTTCTTTTATTTATTATTTCTTATTCTATCAAGCTGGATTTTCCTTTCTACTGCTTTGGCCAAAGACGTATTAAGGAAGCACCATCCTGATCAACCAGACCTAAGATATATATATTCCTAAACTTGGAATTGAAAAATCTATTATTGACCATTCAACCAATGTCATACCACCAAAGACGCACCCAACACAAGATACCTCTCCACGATTTCAATACAATGGTTTTTTTATTGCATCAAAGTATGCAATCAAATGATACACATTGGTAATGGTCTCAAGTCAGGAGACCAATACACATGTATGTAGATATGAATGACCAATGACACCCAAAACATGTGGTGTTCCTATTTTCAGGTATGTCCTCATGATCTCACTACTAGATATCACCAAGTGAAAACATCATGAGAAGAAGTCTTGATGCTTATGAGCCCCCAGCACTTGATAGTCAGACATCTTCTATGTCTAGCCTATAAGAAATATCTAGAACATAGAACATATATTTAAGATTAATGTCATAGTATCTCAAGGTTCTCATTATAGCCTGGGATCTACTATAACCTCTTAACATGACAATTAATCTATAGAAATTACCATTATAATAGTAGATGCATAAAAGTCAACACTATAATGGTAATATGGAATCATGTAAAAGTAACTGTACAAAAGATATGGTAATAAAAAATAATGCATATTCGGTTCTAGGGAACTCACTATTTCAACATTTCCTCCTTGATAAAATAGTAAAAAATAAATTGTAAACCATATATCTTGTTCCATAGAATCCTTGAAATTAAAACACACAAAAACTAAGAAAAACAATCCCATCATTGGTAAGTTGATATTTCCCTATGAGAAAATTATCTATTCCTAAAAATAAGGTCCATCTCAAGTCCCTATAATTTCATAACTATATCTACCATTCTCAAATAGTATTTAAAAAAACAATCTTTGATACCACTTTGTACCATCCCAAGTCATGCGGCCCAAAGAGCTCCAAACTATGTGGAATCATGTGACCTTAAACACTCCTTTTTAAAATCTTGAGGTTTTCGATTAGAAAAAGGGACATTATATTTTATCTAGGGAGACTATTCCATTTGGATTAGATAACCATAAATAATAGCCAAAATAATATCAATAAATAATAATCATAATGTAACACAATAATATGAATATTATAGACATATTATTACCAGGGGTAAATAACTATCAAATTATAATACAAAATAGGATACCTTGTAATTTCATACAATCACATATTAAAGTGAGATCACATATAGGTTAATCATATTTGACACGTCAGAAAAATGAACAAAATGTGGATTCATGAAACCAATAAGTAAATCATGTTACTTTCTCGATCATCTCTATTCCTAAAACCATCAATCCAATTCACCCATCTACAGTTATGGTCTTTCCCTTACCTGAATCTTAAATAATGAAGTTTTCACACACACCAAGATGCATATGTTCATTGATAGCATAACTCAGTAGTCCATCACTAATAATTTCCCTAATAAATTAAGTAAATAAATTTTCATACTCTATATGATATGCTAATAGATCAAAAAATAGGATAAAATCATTGCATAATGGCGTTAATAACATCCAAAACAAGTGTGACTCAACCTATATATTCTACTTCTAGAAAGGGATGATGTAGTAATAGTCTAAAGATAACATGGGGGAAGATGACCTATCACCATGTGTCTCTTACATCAAAGTGAACAAGTCATAACCATGATATATCCCCTTAGTGAATGATGTATCACCACACTATATCCCTTAGGTGAATAACACATCACCATCACATTGCTCCTAGGTTAATGATATACCACTTCCATATATCTCCCATGTGAATAATACATCACCAAACCAACTACAATCTTGAGAAAGATATCAGTTGATAAATGATGTATCATCCCCAAAAAATTACAAAAGTGAAACATACATCGCCAATCCAACTACAATGGTTAATGATGCATCTCTTAGTGATTGAAGTATTATCCCTATAAAACCCCTAATTGAAGGATCTATTACTAAATTACAATTCTTAGTTGGATAACCTACCATTGCATTAAATTTTTGGGTAGATGATTCACCACCAACATAGATCCATGGGTGGATGATGCACAAACAACACATATCCCCTAGGTGAACAATGCACCACCATGTCATACATAATAGTTAATGACTTATCACTAGAATTTAATAAGTTTAAGTGAATGATACATCATTAAATAAACCATCTAGTTAAATTATATATAATTTTCCAGGAAAGGTTATAGGATGAGATGAATTAACTGATAGCCTAACCCAGTCAATATCTCTTCCATCATGGAATTAATGGAGATACCTTTATAGGATACAAGGATCTCACCATAAGTGATATATCCCTTTATAGATTAAAATTCACCTTTTCATAACACATTAAGTAATGTGCATGGTCTTCAGAAAACATAGTTTTAAATTCACAACCTACAAGTGACCAATCATGACCCTGATTGGACCTACTCACACCATAAGAGACCAAAAAAGTTTAAAATAAATTTAGGTAATGTTAACATGTTTTGTGCTTCCTGTATATCACACGGGGTGTGTGAATCTCATATAAACTAGTGCGAAAGCATAAGGGTCACCTACCTCAGCTTAGTTGGACCTTCCTCGTTTAAGATCACAAGAAGAATAAATATCTCATTAAAGAAATTGAGAAACCATAAATAAACCACTATATTAGGTAATAGTTGATGAGTGATGATGAAAAAATGAGATAAATAAAAATTAAACAAAATAAAAAATATTAGGATTAGTTGTGGTGTTCCCTATAGTTTAATGAATCAAAAATATTCTCTCAAATGATAAATATTCAGCTTGAAGATGATTATTGGAAGGAGTTGGGGGTGGTAGGTTAAGATTACTCTTTTGGGAGAAATGAAGAAAACCTTAACTCAATAGTTTTTTATAAAAACATAATTTAATTAATAAATTTTTTCAAAAAACTAAACATACCCAACCATAACTATACTTGACCCTATAAAAACTTTGTTAGGTTATCATGGTTCTAGTGATCCCCCATCCAACCCCAGGGGATAAGAAGTAGCCTTTTCCTTCGTTACCAAAATTCAATTATCCCCCCCCCCAAGGCTTTCTGTTGGAAATATTATTCTAGGAATATTTCCACTCCTGGATATATTTTCTCACAACTTCTTCCCAATACTCCATTAGCACCTTATATAGGAAAACTATGAGAAAAAACAAGGTATATCTAAAATAATTTTAACTCATACCACATAATATGTGGGGTGTTACATAGACAATTTAAATGAATCAAAATTAAATTGAGGGAAATGAAAAAACTTACCGAACTTTGTTGATCTCCTCCTCATGTGTTTGATAGACATTACAAGATCAAATTAACTACTTTATAACTCCTTAGGAAATCCACCAAAAATTAGAATATTTGATCATATCCAAAATAATTATCTTTAACTCAAGTTCTGTAAGATCCTAATAATAAAAATAAATAGAGAGAAAAAAATAACATTAGACAAGAGGTTTCACCCAGAATTCCTTTAATTAATGAAAGTTTAATAAAATCATATTAATGTTTCTCAAAAATTATATAATAAAAATTATGAGATTAATGAATCAAACATTAAAATATATAACTCATGACTTCACCCACCAAATATCTTCTTAAACATTTTTTTACATTTGATGATGTGTCAAAAAATTAAGGATAACATAAACAAAATATGTGATTTACTAAATAAATGTTTAATTATCAATCTCTAATGTTCAATCATCCCTAACAAAAAATGATACATTATTAATATAAATGAATCACATGATACAACATATAGTTGAAATTATTTTAACTATTATTAATTTATAACTATACTCCACCAAAAAGTGTATTTCAATAAATAAAAATAGTATAACTCATTTAATGGATTTACATAGGATGTTTAGACTCTCCATCAAATTTAAATGGAGATTTTGGTTAATATAATCATAATATTTATTTTTATTAATTATGAGAGTGGATCTTGGACTAATAGTTAGTATTATCTAATGTAGATTCAATAAGGGTACTATAAATTATTATATTATCATAAATAAAAAGACCACATTGGGACCTAATAACTCTAACTAAGGCCTTATTGAACCTTAATAGAGTCCCATTAAATATGAATTTATTAATGATATTATAATAATAAATAGTTCAAAATCTAGAATTAATTTCTAGTAAATTAACCTTGGGGATCAAATTCATTAATGTGAGTTTATATCCTTTAACATATATGCATTATATTCTAAAAATAACATCCTATGATATTCCCATGGGTTTTGAAATATATATATATATATAACATATAAACTAAGAAAATTTTAATTATTAATTTTTTTAAATAAACATAAATAAATATTGAATTTTTTTGAGAATAATTTAAAAATTATTAAACTCTGGTTAAAATGGTTTAGTTAATGTTTTTTATCAGTACTAATATGTTGATAATTGGATACTAAAAAAATTGTTGAATTTACACTAAAATGGAACTTATGTATAGGATTCAATCTAAATTTAATGACCTATAATATTTTTATCTTGAGAAACTAAATAAGAACAAGAAATTTTTTTTGGTCAAAGAGGATGGTAAGAGGGGGGTGAATTAGCTTTATTAAAATTAAATATATAAAAATAAACTTAAACAAAATTAAAACAATGTATGAAATAGAAATAAAAAAGGTAATAATATATGTTATAAACTTTAATCCAATAAATCAGTTTCCCACGTGTCAAAATATCCTCTCATCAATTTTTTGAGGGATCCTTTACTCTCTTTTATTTAATGGTTTCTAGATAATAAAAATAAAATATAAGTTCACTTTATTGTTATTTTTTTAGTATAAAACAAAAATCCATCTATTTATTGGTAGTGAGAACCCAAGAATTACCAAAGTAAAGAGGATGAATTATTTTAATATAATCCCATTAAATCTTAGTTTCTAATATCTCTCAAGAATATGGATTATAATTAGAGAGAAAGTGATAAATTCTAGAGTAAATATAATGAGACAAATTTAGCAATTTTTTTCTAAAATGACAGCAATCAACATCAACCTACACATCAAACAACTTCCAACACATATAATGGAATCCTATATGTATATTTATGGATTCATAACCATGTTTTCATCCATCGAGGATGCTGGGAGTTAAATAGAGCTTCAAGGGAGAGTATTCATTTGAGAGTAAAAAATAATAAGCATTGAAATTTCAAGAAACACCCCTTAGAGAAATTTTATTTTTTCAATGGTGTTTTGATGGCATCGCCTAGGAAGGATAAATATTCATTGACTCCACTAGAGTTTCGATACTACCCACTAGATCTCTAGTGGTGGGGAAAGTAGCATATTTATCTTCCACAGTACTTTTGGTTTGAAGATAGAAAAAAACCAAATTATGATTTTATTATGATCACACTAATTAGTGTTCTTGTGCTCCAATGATACATGATTAATGTAAAATATATATTTTTCATGCTAAATATGTTATAAATTTGAAAAATTATTTTTATCATTAAAAAAATAATGGGTATGAAATCTATGCACACTGATATCTCTCTTTTTGATGATCATAAGTGCTTTAAAAAATATGTATAATCACATGAATGAATGAAAAAGTAACAATCTTTAAAACATAATAGGGTATAAAATATTAAAATGAAACAATGTAATAAATAATAAAAATTACATTAAATATAATTATTAAAAGATTTGGTTTATTAATTTATAAAACAAAGTTATTCAACCCTGAAACGATACCTGATATAGTCTGCCACAAATCCCAAAGCACGTTCCTGATCACTATCGATTATAAAGAAGTGTTAGGGAATCAATATTACTCGATTGGGTATTATTTTTTTAATAAATTTTAAACTAAATGATAAGTTAATCCAATGAATATGACATGACCATTCCATATATTGATAATTTCATGCATATGTAATAACATAATTTTAAAATAATTACATAATCTAACATGGAATAATATGAAATAAAAGAACAATATCCATAAAAAACATTATAAATTCATGATTAAATAGCTCATAAAAAATAAGTGTGATATAAATCAAAACTTCCAAGTATTCAAATCCAATATGTATCCAAAAAGGTATAATGTGATAAGAACCTGATAAGGATGAGTAAAATTAAGAAACAAAATACTTTCCCACAACATGATAAAAAAATAAATTGATTCTAACCACTTTCATGTGATAAGAGAGAATCTCCCATTTGTCTCCTCCTGTAATCTTAAAAAAATAAAAATAACTCATTATCCAAAATATGTAATTTTCTATTACCTCTATCAGATAACAACAAATCTTTATACACGCAATGTTTGTTTATAGTGTGTGATAAAATATTCATAGTAAGTTTGAATCAGCTGATATATTCATAAACTTTATAAATTAAACCATATAATGCTAGTTTCCACTGAAATTATAAAAGTACAATTTTAAATTTTATGAAAAAAAGTAAAAAGATTTATTAGATTTATATATTTCATTTAAAATAAACTGGTTATCCATGAAAGGAAAAATATAAATTCATAGAATAAAATATGTAAATGAAAATAGTATATAGAAAAACTCATGAAAATCATCATGGGAGAGTATTGAAAGGAATATTCCCTAATTCTAATATTTTATATGATGTATTTTGGTGGTCATGGACATGAGACTATATTGCTATTGACATAATCTTTATCAAATCTTTAGAATATATTTTTCCTAATATATTATTAACTAAAGAATTGAGAGTATTTTTTCACCAATGTATTTTGATATGAATAAGAAGTGTACCTTTTATTTATGTTTCTCTAAACATATAATGGGAATATAGTAATGGAAATACAAATATAAAAAATTACCATTCATGGGGACATCCCATGTATGGTATAATTTAAAGAAGAAACACATGAGATGTAATGCAAGAGTGGAGTCACATCCATGAACGTGAAGCATGATTGATCTGAGGAATTAACTCATTAGTTATAATGTATGAGTTAATGCATTCATCATCGAGATTCATCCTCAATAAAATATAAATATTACTATCATGTGATGATAGTAAGTGGTGATTCTCATGGATTCTTATATAATACTCTTGAATGCTTAATTCTCTCTTCATCTTCCTTCTTTACACCTAAGGCACTATCATGTTGTAAAGGTAACATGAACCCCATCAGTCAAATAGATGATTCAAATTATCATGTAAATACCTCCAAATGTGGGATTCATTCATATTCGTTTTCAATGATCATCATAAAACCCATTTATTGATGATATGAAGATCATGTTACAACTATATTAATGTATGGTACACATAATTCAGAGTATTATTCATTTCAGCATATGCATATATTTTATATTTCTAGAAATGGGTAATCTTTAGAGTGGGATTTAAATACTTTTTAATTTTATGTAATGTTTTTATAAACTCTTTTAAATTCCTTGAGTGGTATCAAAGCCACCCCTTGTATTCAAATTCATAAAAATGTATTTTGATGTGAAATAATACAACCTGAAATTATGTTATTTATTAACATAATCTAAAAATAAATTTTAATATTAATTTTATTGTATAATCTAATATGTGTTGGTGACTCAACATTACATTAATTGGTTATTGTAATATGGATTTTGAGGTTCATAATACATGATTAGGATAATGTATCATGGGTCCTTATTAGAGAAAAAATAAAGAATCATCTTTGGTTGCTTAAAATTACATTGTGTGATAATGTAATATCATGTGTGGATTGAAATTTGTGTGTATAAATGATGAAAAATATGTGTACCAAAAAATCCCCACATCATACTTTAACGTAGATGCACATATATTCATTAACCAATACATGTACTAAAGGTTTTCAATGAATTATTGTTATGTTTTCCTGATGCATAGACATTTCCTCTATGCCACCCCTCCTAGTGGTGCTCTACCCTATCACCATCTGCACACTCTTCTTAATGTTGAACCACATTACCCCTCTATATTATGTCACTATATTGAGGGGTCAACATTATGTTGAGTGATAGTTTACAAAAAACTAGATTTTTATAATTAGTTGATTTTACTTAAAATTTATAAATTATTTATAAACTATACGTGATAGTTTATATATGATAATTAAAAGGTATTTTGGGTTCTTAATAAGTATAAAAGTATTATAAGTTAATTAATTTTAAATTGATAAATATTAATTAATTAAAATGTTTTTTGAAAACTTTATTAATAAATACCCACTTATATTATGAGTTCATATTAAATACCTTTCATAATATTATATGTCTTTAATTTTGACAGATAAATAAAAATATTTATTTAGAAATCATAAACGGTAATATATTAAGGGTTTATAAATTTAAAAATAAGGAAAAAAAAAATTATATTTGAAAATTATGATTAGTTTATATTAAATGAGGTTTTCAAATTAATTTTCCTTATTTGAGATATTATTTAAACTACATCAAAAGTGTTTTTTTATGATAGAAATTATCAAAGTTTAACTAATGTAAAGTATGTGATAATTAGATTATGTAAAATGTTTAAATAATAGAAATTGAATTATAAATGGTTTATAATTCATAAAATGTGTTATGTTTTTACTAATATTCTATATATTGTATAGTATGAAATGAATTTAAAATTATAGATATTCATGAATAATAGAATTTCCATAATATATATCTAAAATTAAAAGCTATTTATGATTATTCTTTTTATGAATTTTTCATTAATTATTATATCATGTTTAAATATGTGAAGTGCTCATTAACTTGTTTATTATTCATGAATATAAATTTTTTATATATTTTGAATATGTCTATGTCATAGTTTTAATTTTTTTAAACTTCATATAAATTTAAAATCCATACATTACATGTTGGTTATGATAACATAAGATTTAGTTTTTATTTACCAGAATATCAGTCTTTAATTTAAGTTATTAGCTTTAAAAAGTTTTAAAACATAGTTTATAGAAATTAGGTGTCAGAGTTATGATAAATACATTATCCCTATAGTAATTTTTCCCCGGGTAGAGGGACTTTGGATCGAACTTCCCACAAGCCGGAATTCTTATTCCTTTTTCTAGAAAGGTGGGCATTACTTTTATCTCTCTATGATATTATTAATGTGTATATTACCAATATCATATAGTTTTAAAATTTTATATAAATATTCCATGTACTTTATGCATGGAATATATTTTTTATATTTATAAATATGTTTGAATTCAATATTTGGGTGAGGGACATAAATTATGTGATGTGTAAAGGGTCACGTGTAAAGGACCAATGCCAATTTCCAAGAGTCATTGGTTACTTTATTACATTGGAATAAGATACATGGAATCAAATCCTGAAGGACCGAATAGTCTATTAGTATTGGTAACTAGACACATATTTCAATATCATTTTTCAAATGAAAACAAAAATTATACCAAAGTGTTTTCTGTTAGGATGGTATGACTCTACGTATGATATACTCTGTAATACCAAATGTAGGATCGAAATAAGAATGAGATTATCAGATACAAGAGAGGGGTGAATTGCACCTTTCAAAAATTCCCTTAGGAAATTTTTAGGATGGTTATGTTTAATGAGGTTAAACAAGATAATTCACAAGACCTCTATGAGTACTAAAGACTTGCTAGATTCCGGAAAAGTGATTCTGAAAATGGAACTTAACAAAAGTTACAAAGATTAAGATACTAACTTAAAGCGTATAGAATCTAACTAAATCAGAGTACATGTAATGAAGTATAAAAAAGTTATACTTTCCATAAAAATACAAAATGCAGTGGAAAAACAAGTAGTAAAACTACAAGTAACAAAAAATAACTCTCTTAACCCAAATAGAAGGGTATCCAAAAACCCTGGATAAGAGGTCCCTTGATTTATACTTTCAAGAAAGTCTGTCTTACCCACACCAGGGTAATCCCTTGATACGATGATCAGAATCTGTCTTGCTATCCCCACAAGCCCTCAACTATCAGGTAGTCGGAACCTCTGTCTTCCTCAGAAAGGAAGCCCTCAACTTCAAGGTGTTGGAACCTCTGTCTTCCTATCCCTAGAAGTCCTCGATTGAAATCAGCAACAATCGGAGTCGCACAAAGCAAATCTATACAAGTCAAAGTTTGAATAACCTGTTCAAACTTTCTACACAAAGCTTGAGAGTTGATAAGATCCTCTCTCTCTAGAAATCACTTCAGGATGTTCGATCACAAAAATTCCAAAAGTACCAAAAGTTGTGAGCACGTTCAAATGAGATCATCTTTATAGGAGAAGTTACAAAGGTCGGCTCCCTCCTCCAACAGTGATATTTCTCCTTGAATTTCGGAGGGACCTGTACAAGTGTCACTCAATCAACGATTAGTCAATAACTGAAATCATGAGATCGTTTTGTAAAGAAAAAAGTGTAAGAATAAGTGAAACTGAAGTTTGGAATGTAAGCAAATAAAATTTCAGAGTCTAACCAAAATAGAATTCAGAGTCTATAATGAAAAGATATTCTTATTCTATTTTGTAGGAATTCGGAACTTGAATTCTATAGAAATCCAGAGTCTGAATTTAAAGGAATTTCAGAGTCTGGTTTCACTAGAATTTAGAACCAAAACTAAAAAAGTTCGGAGTCAGAGTTCATGGGAATTCGGATTCAGAACTCATAAGAGTTCAGACTGTGAATTCAGAGAACTCAGAGTCTTAACTTAGATAATTTCGTAATCAGAATTCGTAGTCAAACTACATGAGAGTTCGTATCCATAATTCGGAGTGTAACTTCATGAGTGTTTGTATCCAGAATTCAGAGTGGAACTTCATGAGAGTTCGTATCCAGAATTTGCAGTAGAACTTTATGAGAGTTCGTATCTGGAATTTGGAGTGAAAGTTCATTAGAGTTCGTATCCAGGATTCGTAGTGGAACTTAATTAGAGTTCGTATCCAGAATTCGGAGTGGAACTTCATTAGAGTTCGTATCCAGAATTCGGAGTGCAACTTCATTAGAGTTCTTATCCAAAATTCGGATCCTAAAACAAAATGATTCATATCTAAGTATTATATGATTCCGAGGTTTTAGATATGAATCTGATTTTTATACTTGATAAAAATAATGAAATGAGTAATGAAAATATAGTAGGGGTAAATTCCTTTGAGAATGAAATTTTCCTTGTAGAAGTAAAATATATATTTTCTTAAGTATAAGGTGTTTGTGATTTTCAAAACAAGAAGGAATAGAAAAAGTCATAAGGAAAACCTTATTGACTCGACAATCTCCCCCTTTTTGGAAAGCACAAACAACCTTTCGAAAAAGAATATAAGGACTTAGAAAATTTTCTTTAGACTTTGAAATTAAAACTTATCTCCCTTTGTTCATAGATTATTGTGAATACAACTAACTCCCCCTTAGGCTTAGGAACTCTAAGGATTATATTATGGATTTCCGGAATGGAGTTTTCATTATCATGGGAATGAAAAACTTCGTATTGAGAACCTCCCCCTTACCTAAGGATAGTTCTTAACTTAGAATTTTTTTCCCTTTTAGATTTTTCCTTCTCCCCCATTGAGTATTTCTTTTTCCTTCTCCCCCTTTGTGATTTTCTAAAAGAATTTAAGGGAATGGAAAAGATATAAAGTACCTGAAACACTAGTATATAACAACACAAGATACAACCAACCAAAGATTTCATTAGAGTTGAAGTAATTTCTACAAGGAAAGACATTACAACAAAAAATCGGATTGGTCAATTTGTCTTCCTTTTCCTTAGGAATTAACTTCTTCAACAAGGTTTTCAGCTTCTTCAAGTATTTCTGGTCCTCCTCAGCTTGTTTTTCTAAAGCTGTGATCCTTTCTTGTTGAAATTTCAGGACCTCTGCCTGAGCCTTCATGGATTATTCCTATATCTTCATTAATTCATCCTTCTTTTCAAGCTTCTCTTTGATCTCAATCCGGATATCTCTTTCCCCTTTCTAGTTTTGAGATACTGAGTTATGATTCCCATTTAGATCCCTCACCTATTGATTCTGAGTATTTTTCTCAAGGGTCAACATTTCCTGAAGATTCTTTATCTTGGCATCCTCGTTATCAAAAGCATCTTTTACATCATTCTGAAAATGATCAAACTCAGCCAAGTCATCATCAACTTTCTTTGACCATAGAGTGATTTTGCTGTATGATTTTCTATGAATATCATATTTGATAAGGAAATTTCTATGCTCAGCCTCAATCTTAACACACTTATCCATGACCATGGATATAGATTCGGATTTCTGATTAAGTCTTTGTTGAATCATCTGGCACCTAGAGTCTATGGTGGTAAAGATCTGAATTGTATTCACCAACTTCTTCAAAGATTCTACAACAAAATCATGACCCAGTGCTGATGATTCCAATTCAGACACTTTTCTCGGGGATTGTTCTTCTTCAATTTCCACGATATTTCTTCTAGAAGAACAAGAAACATATTTCTTCCTTATGATATCTTTTTTTGGGGTGTCTATAAGCACTTTCTTCCCCTTATTAACTTTCAGGACTGTCTCATCAGGAGATTCTTCCTTGCTTTCTGATACTTGAACAATCTTATCTTCATCCATTTTCTCCTTCTCTGCTCTTTCAGGAATGTGCTTCTCAAAACTTTCTTCCTTAGATAATTAATTTTCTTTTTCTTCTTCCTTGTCATCATCTTTCTTACCATATTTTTTATCTCCCTTTCCCAGAGTGATAGGTTTTGAGTTCTCGGCCTCAGAAGTTCGGAGTGGTGGTTTTTCTGATAGGTTTGCCTTCTCTTGATAATCCTCAACTTGTTTAATCAAGTCATCTAGATCACCACTTACTTCTTTTACTTATTATTTTTATTCTACTTCCTCTTATTATTTTATTTCTTCAATAACTTCTTCCTATACTTCTTCACCAGCTCCTTTATCTACTCCCTTAACAACCTCTTTCCCTTTAGACTTTTCTGAAGTGAAGTAATTTTTTCCAGGGGTCTATGGTAAAGGTTGAACAACAAAGGTTTTCGGAATGGGAATTTTCTCAGAAGCTATTTTGGTATCTCTCAAAAGAGATTATACAACTTCATCTTCAGACAACTTCTTTTTTCATCTTCTTCTCTTTTTCTACTTTTTGAAGGTATTCAGTCGTCTTCTCCCTTAAGGATTTTTCTTCCGCAGGGTCCAGTCTGAACTGAGGGTCCCCTTCCTTCCTTTTCTCCTTATCTTCCCTCCATTTAGTAGCCACCTCATTTGGATATGATTTCTGTTTCTTCAGCTTGGGAAGTGCAGATTGGGTTTCTTTAGCTTTGGAGTTCTTGTCTTTAGCAACTACTTCGTTCAATTTTCTCTTCTTACCAACCTTCTTCACTGGCTCAGCCTTCTCCACATTTTCCGGATTGGCTTCAGCCTCTTCCTGTGGTAAATGGTAAAACTCTCCTATTTCCTTGGGATAAGCCATATTCATCCTTTTCAAGGTATCATCACTAACAAGCATAACCTTGTAATTCCGAGCCTTAAACTTAAATGCAATCTTGAAAGAATACAGACATCAAACTATAAGCTTCGATAGCAAGGCAGGGTACATGATTATTTGAGCTCTCAAATTTCCTTCCTTAATGTTCTCGATTGTCACAAGAACATGCCTCATCAGATTGATTTTTCTTAGATTCACCAAGAAGTCTAAGAAATATATATCCCTTTTCTTCAGGGTATCCTTGTCACCCTTTCTCGGAACCAAGATACCTTGTACCCATAGCTGAAGGATCCAATTATTAGAGGATAGGTGAGAAATCTTGGATGTCTTTACATCATCAAGCCCAAGACACTCCAAGTCCTTTACCTTAACAAAAAAACCTTGAAAATCTGGAAGTTTGTGTGAGAAAAATTTGGCTTCTCCATCATATGCCAGCACCACCAAGCTTGCTGCCTTGGTGTAAGTAAGTTTGTAAGTCTTCCCATAAGACTTGAAAGAAATTTTTTCTCTTCCCTCTTCCTCATAGAAGCTTTCTAATTCATAAAACTCTACAAGTAACTCTGAATAGACCACATCTTGAACACCTGTCTTCGATATACATATATCTTCCCAACCATTCAACTTGATGTTCTTAGAGATGATAGAATCGTACTTGTAAAAGTTCGGATGGACCAACCTTTCTCTGTACAATTTCCATTTTGAAATTGGCTTCATGGAAGACATATCTTGGTAAGTGTCTTCTACAGACATTCGGAATAGAGTAGTAGTGGAATATTCGGAATGGGCTTTAAGAACCGAGGCAATGCTTTGACACGCAAGGGCTTTGAAATCGATGTGGGAAACAAATGGGGGTGCCCTTTATATAGGTGATGAAGCTGAACTTTAAGCTTCCAAAAACAATATAATGGTTGAAAAGATTTCTGATCTGATCTGATGGTTGAAAACATATCCACAAGGAAATCTTGAATCCGAATTTTTGAGGTTTTTTTTAACAAAAAAAATCTGATTTAAGAAGAAATGAATCCAAGAAATTTTATAAGTAAAAGGAAACTACCAGCAACTAAAAGTGACTATGAAAACTTAAGTAAGGAAATCATACCTTTCGGATTGGCTAGGATGTTTATTCATAATATGTAATATTCTTCTTGAAGAAAATTTTGACTAAAAAAAACTCTCTACGAAAAACTCTAGTACGAAAAATGTGAGTACGAAAATTCGCATTACAAAAATTCTCATTACGAAAATTCTCATTACAAAAATTCTCATTATGAAAATTCTAGTACGAAAACATCATTACGAAAATTTCTAGTACAAAAACTTCATTACAAAAATTTCCAGTATGAAATCTTCATTATGGAAATTTCCAGTACGAAGACATCATTACAAAAATTTCCAGTATGAAAACTTCATTACAAAAATTTCTAGTACGAAAACTTCATTATGAAAATTTTGAAAACCTCATTATGATTTTTTTTGAAAAGATCATTAACAAATGCACTCCCCCTATGAGAAGGAGTTTATTAATATAAGGAGAATGGTTCAACAAGAAGTTAATGAAGTAAGATTACCTCACGATTATCATTCCTAACTTCTGTTTAATGTATTCAAATCTATTGGAGGGTAGAGATTTTGTGAAAATGTTAGCAAGTTGATCTTGCATTCCGATAAATTGAAGAATGATATCTCCTTTTGCATTATCTCCGAAAGCTACTTTACCACCGTTCATATTGATAATATTTTCAAAATAGTTTTTCTTACCAGTAATTTGTCGGGAAGATCCACTATCCATGTACCAAGTATTGTTTTTGGCACTTTCCATATTTTCCTGAAAATAAGAAAATGTTAGGTTTTCAGAATCCAGATTTTCTTGGATCCAAAAATTTCAGAAATAAAAATTTTGGGTACCCACATCTTTTTAGAAAAATAAGCCTTATGAAATCCTAAATATTGGATTTTGTTTAAGGAACAATTATTTTCCCAGTGACCACCACATTGACACTTTGTGAAAAATTGGGCACTTTGAGGAAAAAAGTGGTTGTTACTAAAAATCGTTTCAGAACTAGTGTAACCAAAACCAGAAGTATTCCTTCGAGGTCGGATTTGTGAATACATTTTATCAAAATTTTCCTTACCATGGGTATAGTTTGAAAAACACTTCCTCAAGTAAAATATTTTGGATTTGAGTTTAATAACTAAGTTCTTATCTTTAAAAACATTTGAACTAGAGCTAGGCTCTAAAACATGTTTCTCAAAAATTATGTTTTCAAGATCTTTTGAAAGTTTATTCTTCTCAAAACTTACTTCCTCAAGATTTTTTGAAATAATTTCAAAATCAGCATTTTTTCTATCAAGATCATTAGAAAGATATGATATTTCCTTAGTAATAATAGTATTCCTAGATTTTTCGTTATTAAGTTTTTCATGAGTTTTGAGTTCTCAATCTCATGTAGTTCAGCAAACCTAGAAACTTATTCATAGGTAGGTAAAGTATTTTCTTCATCAGAAGAAGATTCTTCATCCGAAGAGCTATAATATTTACTATCATTAGAATTTAAAGAAACGTTGGTCAAGGATTTAGGATTGTTTACCTTAGCCATAAGCAATTATTATCAATAGGTATCCCAGCTATAAAACCAAGATTCTTCTGTCCAGAAGATTCATAATCAGAAGATTCATCAGAAGAGTCACCACCACTGGCACTCCAGGTGTCATTATCTTTCAGAACTTTCTTAGCTTTGGACTTGTAATATTTCTTTCTATTCCTTTTAGAATGCCTCTATTTTCTTTAATTCCTCTTGAGCATAAGATAATCTGGTCTTATGTGTCTATCTCTCTTGAATTCATAGCATGTGACCTCTGAATCTTTTTTATCTTTCCTCTCCTTCTTCTTATACTTGTATTGGAAATTTCTCTGTCCATCTATCTTGTTCATACTTCGAGCAAGACTAGCTAACTCATTTTCTGAGACTTCACTCTCACTAGATTCAGATCGAATAATAACTTTCTTTGATTTGGAACTAGTAACTCTTTCAAGAGTCTTAGATTTCATATGATTTGAAGTTGTAGTAATAGCAACACTACCATTCACATTCTTGTTTTCTATGTTGTCAGCATCTCTCTTCATTATATTCTCAGGTTTAAGAAGAGTTCCAAATAGTCTATCAAGAGAAATTTGAGTAACCTTTCTGTTTTCATCGATAACAGTTCTCTTTGATTCCCACCCATTGGGCATAATTTCTATGATCTTGTCAACAAGAGCTTCATCATCTAGACCTTTCTCTCCCATAGATTGTAAGATATTCACTATAGTCATGAATCTCTGTTTCACCTTACAAATTGGTTCTCCATAAGGAAAATTAAAACCATGATACTCAGCTCTGAGCATGGCTCTTCTAGTCTCAATCACTTTAGATGTACCAAAATGTGTAACTTCAAGTTTCTTCATTATACAGTTAGCTGTTTCACAAGAATAAATTTGTCTATATATGTTTCTAGTCATTGAATAAGGCAAAGTATTATATACCTTATAGTTGAGTTGGTATTCATGCTTTTCTCGATTAGTAAAAGCACTAACTTCCTTGTTAGGAATTTTATATCCTCCAGTAAGCATGAAAAATTTATCTACCCCAGTATTAATAACGAAAGTCTTCATACGATCTCTCCAATATTGGTAATCATTACCATCAAAGATGGGTGGTTTGGTTGGATTTAAGTTGTCGATAGAACCAACATTTAAACCTGCCATCCTTAAGAAAATCTTTTGCACACAATCTTGTTAGAAGTGTAAGTTTGTAAACAAGATAAAGTATTCTAAGAAAGAAAAATTGTATCTCTGAGAAAAAAGAAAATCCGAACTATGATTCCGAAAAATAGATTCCAAAAAGTATGAATCCAGAAATATGAATCTGAATGATCAATTCTGGAAAGGAAATTCTGAGAATTCTCTTATGAATCTAATCATGAGATTAATTCATATTGAACCAAATGATCTGATACTAATTATTAAATTGGTACAGGGTATGAGGTTGCCATCATCTGATACCAATTGTTCTGATGGTAGGAATCTGAGTATGATATACTCTGTAATACCAAATGTAGGATTGAAATAAGAATTATATTCTCAGATACAAGAGGGGGGGTGAATTCTACCTTTCAAAAATTTCCGTAGGAAATTTTTAGGATGTTTATGTTTAACAAGGTTAAACAAGATAATTCACAAAACCTCTATGAGTACTACAGACTTTCTAGATTCCAGAAAAGTGATTCTGAAAATGGAACATAACAAAAGTTACAAAGATTAATATTCTACCTTAAAGCGTATAGAATCTAACTAAATCAGAGTACAAGTAAGGAAGTATAAGAAAGTTATACCTTCCTAAACAATACCAAATGTAGTGGAAAAACAAGTAGTAAAATTACAAGTAACAAACAATAACTCTATTAACCCAAAGAGAAGGGTATTCAAAAACCCTGGAGGTCCCTTGATTTATACTTTCAAGAAAGTCTATCTTTCCCACACTAGGGTAAACCCTCAATATGAAGATTGGAATCTATCTTGCTATCCCCGAAATCCCTCAACTATCAGGTAATCGACACCTCTGTCTTCCTCGGCAAGGAAGACCTCAACTTCAAGGTGTTGGAACCTCTGTCTTCCTATCCTCGGAAGCCCTCGATTGTAATCAGCAACAATCAAAGTTTCGCGAAGAAAATCTGCACAAGGAAAAGTTTAAACAAGCGGTTCAAACTTTATGCACGAAGCTTGAGAGTTGATAAGATCCTCTCTCTCTAGAAATCACTTCAAGAAGTTCGATCACCAAAATTCCAAAAGTCCCAAAAGTTGTGAGCACGTTCAAATGAGGTACTATTTATAGGTGAAGCTCCAACGGTCGGCTCCCTCCTCTAATGGTCATATTTCTCCTTGAATTTTGTAGGGACCTATACATGTGTTACTCAACCAATGGTTAGTCAATAAATGAAAGCATGACATCGTTTTGTAATGAAACAAGTGTAAGCATAAGTTTAACTGAATTTTGGAATGTAAGCAAATAAAAGTTCAGAGCCTAACCAAAATGGAATTTAGAGTATATAATAAAGAGATATTTGGATTCTATTTTGTAGGAATTTGGAACCTGAATTCTGTAGAAATCTGGAGTCTGAATTTCAAGGAAATTCAGAGTCTGGTTTCACTAGAATTCGGAACCAGAACTTACAAAGTTCGGAGTCAGAGTTCATGGGAATTTGGAGTCAGAACTCATAAGAGTTCGAAGTCTGAATTCAAAGAACTCAGAGTCTGAACTTATATAAGTTAGTAATCAGAATTCAGAGTCGAACTATATGAGAGTTTTTATTCATAATTCAGAGTGTAACTTCATGAGAGTTTGTATCCAGAATTCGGAGTGGAACTTCATGAGAGTTCGTATCCAGAATTCGGAGTGGAAATTCATGAGAGTTCGTAACCAGAATTAAGAGTGGAACTTTATGAGAGTTTGTATTCAGAATTTGGAGTGAAAATTCATTATAGTTCATATCCAGGATTCGGAGTGGAACTTCATTGGAGTTCGTATCATTAATTCAGAGTGGAACTTCATTAGAGTTCGTATCCAGAATTCAGAGTGGAACTTCATTTGAGTTCGTATCCAGAATTCAGATCCTAAAACAGAATGCTTCATATCTAAGTATTATATGATTCCGATGTTTTAGATATGAATCCGATTTTTATACTTAAGAAAAATAATGAAATTAATAATGAAAATATAGTAGGGATAAATTCCTTTGAGAAGGAAATTTTCCTTGTAGAAGTAAAATATAGATTTGCTTAAGTATAAGGTGTTTGTGATATTCAAAACAAGAAGGAATGGAAATAGTCATAAGGAAAACCTTATTGACTCAAAAATCTTCCCCTTTTTGGAAATCACAGACAACCTTTCGAAAAAGAATATAAGGACTTAGAAAAATTTCCTTAGACTTTGGAATTAAAACTTATCTCCCTTTGTTCATAGATGATGGTGAATACAGCTAACTCCCCCTTAGGCTTAAGAACTCTAAGGTTTGTATTCTAGATTTCCGGAATGGAGTTTTCATTATCATGGGAACGAAAAACTTCGTATTGAGAACCTAACCCTTACTTAAGGATAGTTCTTAACTAAGAATTTTTTTCCCTTTTAGATTTTTTCTTCTCCCCCTTTGAGTAGTTCTTTTTTCCTTCTCCCCCTTTGTGATTTTCAAAAATAATTTAAGGGAATGGAAATGACATAACGTACCTAAAACATTAGTATATAACAAAACAAGATACATCCAACCAAATATTTTATTATAGTTGAAAGAATTTATACAAGGAAATACATTACAACAAAAAATCAGATTGGTCTATTTGTCTTCCTTTTCCTTAGGAATTAACTTCTTCAATAAAGTTTTCAGCTTCTTCAAGTCTTTTTGGTCCTCCTCAGCTTGTTTTTCTAAAGTTGTGATCCTTTCTTGTTGAGCCTTCAGGACCTCTTCCTAAGCCTTCATGGCTTCTTCCTGTATCTTTAGTAATTCATCCAACTTTTAAAGCTTCTCTTTGATCTCAATCCGGATATCTCTTTCCCCTTTCCAGTTTTGAGATACCGAGTTAAGCATCCCATTCAGATCCCTCACCTGTTGATTCTGAGTATTTTTCTCAAGGGTCAACTTTTACTAAAGATTCTTTATCTTGGAATCCTCGGTATCAAAAGAATATTTTAAATCATTCTGAAAACGATCAAACTCAGCCAAGTCATCATCAACTTTATTTGACCGTAGAGTGATTTTGCTGCATGATATTCTGTGAACATCATAATTGATAAAGAAATTTCTATGCTCAGCCTCAATCTTCACACACTTATCCATGACCATGGATATGAATTCGGATTTCTGATCAAGGATGTGTTGAAGCATCTGGCACCTAGAGTCTATGGTGGGAAAGATCAGAATTTTATTCACCAACTTCTTCAAATATTCTACAAAAAAATCATGACCTAGTGCTGATGATTTTGAATCAGACACTTTTCTCGGTGATTGTTCTTCTTAAATTTCCACCAGCTTTCTTTTAGAAGAACTAGAAACATCTTTCTTCCTCATTATATCTTTTGTTGGGGTGTCCATAAGCACTTTCTTCCCCTTATCAACTTTCGGAACTGTCTCATCAGGAGATTCTTCCTCACTTTCAGATACTTGAACAATCTTATCTTCATATGGTTTCTCCTTCTCTTCTCCTTCTTCAAGAAAGTGCTTCTCAAATCTTTCTTCCTCAGATAATTCATTTTCTTTTTCTTCTTCCTTGTCATCATCTTTCTTACCATATTTTTCATCTCCCTTTCCTAGAGTGATAGGTTTTGAGGTCTCAGCCTCAGAAATTTGGAGTGGTGGTTTTTCTGATAGGTTTGCCTTCTCTTGATAATCCTCAACTTGTTTAATCAAGTCATAAAGATCACTAATTCCTTCTTCTACATCTTATTCTTCTTCTTCTACTTCCTCTTCTTATTCTATTTCTTCAACAACTTCTTCCTCTACTTCTTCACCATCTCCTTTCTCTACTCTTTCAACAACCTCTTTCCCTTTAGACTTTTCCAGAGTGTAGTAATTTTTTCCAGGGGTCTTTGGTAAAGGTTGAACAAAAAAGGTTTTCGGAACGGGAATCTTCTCAGAAGCTATATCAGTATCTCTCAAAAGGGATTGTACAACTTCAGCTTCATACATCTTTTTTTTTCATCTTCTTCTCTTTTTCTAATTTCTGAAGGTATTCATCCATCTTCTCCCTTAAGTATTTTGCTTCAGCATGGTCTAATTCAAACTCAGGGTCCCCTTCCTTCCTCTTCTCCTTATCTTCCCTCCATTTAGCAGCCACCACATTTGGATATGCTTTCTTTTTCTTCATCTTGGGAGATGCAGATTGGGTTCCCTTAGCTTTGGGGTTCTTCTCTTCAGCCACTACTTCTTTCAATTTTCTCTTCTTACCAACCTTCTTCACTAGCTCAACCTTCTCTACATTTTCCGGATTGGCTTCAGCCTCCTCCTGTGGAAAATTGTAAAACTCTCTTGTTTCCTTTGCGGAATTCCTTTTTTTTCATAAAGCTGGTTTAGGAAAACTGGAAACCTCACAGACAAACAACAGAACCTCCAAACGCAAACCTCCTCAGAAATTCAAAATTCAAAAGTCCCACGATCCCTGTGCCCACCTCGAGCTGTGCGAGATCCTCAAGAAGCGCTTCCACACAAAAATCATCATTCCGCCAGCGAGAAAACTGGACCACCATGTGCCACCATGAACCGAACGATGGCAGAGGCCCCAGGTCTGACTGACATTCTTCAGAAAAATCCACAACACCGAATTTCCGGCGAGCTTCACCGGCATTCGTCATCACCTTCAACCTCAACGCCGGCAGAAGACCGTCGTCACCGTCGCAAATCAAGAACCAAAAACCATCACCCGCACCACAGACATTCACAAAACCAAAAACTCAAATGCGAAAGATGCACATCACAAACCAAAACGATCAGAAAACAAGAAAACTACCGGGATTCACACCAATTCCACCACATCCACAAGGAGTCTTCCAGAAACCCCTTCGTCATCAACTTCAGCAACACCACCCAACCGCGCAAGCAACACCCTGTTTCTAAAGATCCCACCGTCACCAACCAGATAGACCTCTTTAGACACAACAAAACCCCACCACACTCGCCTGAGAAGATTCGAGACCCCACAAACCGCCGACGCATGAGCGCGACCTTCAGACGCTGAGAAGCTCACCACAGGACACCAGCGAGCTGCCGAGAACGGAACCAGGAGCGCTCTGAAGAGTATGCAATCGACGGGGACTAGACTTACACCCGCAGGTCTGAACTAGAAACCATTGAAGCCCAAAGTGCATCTCCACAGCAAGGGAAGACCACGAAATAGTGCGATGCCACAGAGATCCTTACCAACTCACCGATCACGAAGGGGAATGTCGCGCCATCCGCAGTGAAGGGGTGTGCGACAGCGAGAGGAGAACCCTAGGTCTCTTGTTTCCTTGGAATAAGCCATATTCATCCTTTTCAAGGTATCATAACTAACAATAATAACCATGCAATTCTGAGCCTTGGACTTACATGCAATCTTGAAAGAATATAGACATCGAACTATCAGCTTTGATAGAAAGGAAGGGTATACGATGATTTGAGCTCTCAAATTTCCATCCTTGATGTTCTTGATTGTCACAATAACATGCCTCATCAGATTTATTTTTCATAGATTCGCCAAGAAGTCTAAGAAATATATATTACTTTTCTTTAGGGTATCTTTGTCACCCTTTCTTGGAACCAAGAAAACTTGTACCCATAGCTGAAGGATCTGATTATTAGAGGATAGGTGAGCAATCTTGGTTGTCTTTACATCATCAAGCCCAAGACACTCTGAGGCCTTTACCTTAACAAAGCTGCCTTGAACATCCAAAAGTTTGTATGATAAAAATTCGGCTTCTCCATCATATGTTAGCCGCACCAAGATTGCTTCCTTGGTGTAAGTAAGTTTTTAAGTCTTCCCATAAGACTTGAAAGAAATTTTTTCTCTTCCCTCTTCCTCATATAAGCTTGCTGATTAGTAGAACTCTACAAGTAACTCCAGATAGGCCACATCTTGAACACCTGTCTTAGATATATGTACATCTTCCCAACCATTCAACTTGATGTTCTTAGAGATGATAGAATTGTTCTTGTAAAAGTTCAGATGGACCAACCTTTCTCTGTACACATTCCATTTTGAAATTGGCTTCATGGAAGACATATCTTAGGAAGTAGCTTCTACAGACATTCGCAATGGAATAGCCGTGGAATATTAGGAACAAGCTTTAAAAAAATAGGCAGAGCTTCGATACGTAAGCGCTTTGAAATCGATGTGGGACACAAATGGTGGTTCCCTTTATATAGGCGATGAAGCTGGCCTTTCAGCTTCCAAAAACAATCTAAAGGTTGAACAGATTTTTGATCTGATATGACAGTTGAAAACATATCCGCAAGGAAATCTTGAATCTGATCTTTTGAGGTTTTTTTAACAAAAACATTCATATTTAAGAAGAAATTAATCTGAGAAATTTTATAAGTAAAAGGAAACTACCAACAACTAAAAGTGACTACAAAAATTTATGTAAGGAAATAATACCTTTCAGATTGGCTAAGATGTTTATTCTTAATAGGTAATATTCTTTTTTATGAGAATTTTGACTATGAAAAACTCACTATGAAAAAATCTCGTACGAAAAATGTGAGTACAAAAATTCCCATTACAAAAATTCTCATTACGAAAATTCTCATTACGAAAATTCTAGTATGAAAACATCATTACAAAAATTTCTAGTACGAAAACTTCATTATGAAAATTTCCAGTACGAAAACTTCATTACGAAAATTTACAGTATGAAAACTTCATTACAAAAATTTTGAAAAGCTCAATACGAAATTTTTTTGAAAAGATTATTACGAATTGTTTATGAAAATCTCATTATGAAAAAAAATTGAAAAGATCATTACAAAAAAATTTGAAAAGCTTATTACGATTTTTTTTGAAAAGCTCATTATAAGAAATTTTTGAAAACCTCATTAACAAATGTACCCCCCCTATGAGAAGGAGTTTATTACTGTAAGGAGAAGTGTTCAACAAGAAGTTAATGAAGTAAGATCACCTCATGGTTAGCATTCCTAACTTCTGTTTAATATATTCAAATCTATCAGAGAGTAGAGATTTTGTGAAAATATCAGCATGTTCATCTTGTGTTTCAATAAATTGAATAATCATATCTCCTTTTTCATTATCTCTAAAAGCTACTTTTCCTCCTTTCGTCTTGATAATATTTTCAAAATAGTTTTTGTTACCAGTCATATGTTGGGAAAATCCACTATCCATATACCATGTATTGTTGTTGGAACTTTCCCTATTTTCCTGAAAATAAGAAAAAGTTAGGTTTTTTGAATCCAGACTTGCTTGGATCCAGAAATTTCAAAAATAAAAATTTTGGGTACCCACATATTTTTAGAAAAATAAGCCTTATAAAATCCTAAATATTGGGTTTTGTTTAAGGAACAATTCTTTTCCCAGTGACCACCACATTGACACTTTGTGTAAAATGAGGAACTTTGAGGAACACAGTAGTTGTTACTAAAAATCAGTTTTGAACTAGTGTAACCAAAACCAGAAGTATTCCTTCGAGGTCGGATTTGTGAATACATTTTATCAAAATTTTCCTTACCATGGGTAAAGTTTTACAAACACTTCCTCAAAGAAAATATTTCGGATTTTAGTTTAATAACTAAGTTCTTATCTTCAAAAACATTTGAACTAGAGCTAGGCTATAAAACATTTTTCTTATAAATTATGTATTCAATATCTTTTGAAAGTTTATTCTTTTCAAAACTTGCTTCCTCAATATTTTTTGAAATACTTTCAAAATAAAAAATTTTCCTATCAAGATCTTTAGAAAGTTCTGATATTTCCTTAGTAAGAATAGTATTTCTAGAGTTTACCTTATCAAGTTTTTTCATGAGTTTTGAGTTCTCAATCTCAAGTAGTTCACCAAACCTAGAAACTTCTTCATAGGTAGGTAAAGTATTTTCTTCATCAAAAGAAGATTCTGCATCAGAAGAGTTGTAATATTTACTATCATTATCATTTAATGAAACGTTGTTCGAGGATTCAGCATTGTGTACCTTAGCCATAAAGCAATGATTATCAATAGGTATCCTAGATATAAGACAAAGATTCTTCTGTCCAGAAGATACATCTGAAGAGTCACCACTGCTGGCACTCCAGGTGTCATTATCTTTTAGAACTTTATTAGCTTTGGACTTGTAATATTTCTTTCTATTCCTTTCATAATGCCTCTCTTTTCTTTCTTTCCTCTTGATCATAGTACAATCCGATCTTATGTGTCCATATCCCTTGCATTCATAGCATGTGACCTCTTAATCTTTCTTATATTTTCTTTCCTTCTTCTTATACTTGAATTGGAAATTTCTATGTCCATCTATCTTGTTCATCCTTCGAGAAAGATTAGATAACTCATTTTATGAGACTTCTCCCTCACTTGATTCGGATTGAATAATAATTTTCTTAGATTTGGATCTAGTAACTCTTTCAGGAGTCTTAGATTTCATGTGATTTGAAGTTGTGGTAAAAGAAACAATACCATTCCCATTATTCTTTATTATGTTGTTAGCATCTCTCTTTATTCTAGTCTCATGTTGAAGAAGAGTTCCAAATAGTTCATCAAGAGAAATTTGAGAAACCTTTCTGTTTTCATTGATAGCAGTTCTCTTTGATTCCCACCCATTGGGCATAATGTCTATGATTTTTTGAACAAGAGATTCATCATTGAAACGCACGGCCGATTGTCGCCTATCGACCGGTCAAAGTTTCGGTGCTCTGCTAATGTGTATAGCAGCACTCGGGTCGAATCCTCGACGATGATACTTTATAGTAGTCGATTGTTTTTAGTTGATTGTATTTTGATAAGGGGGGTTTGTTGCAGAGCCTAATTGAAATGATTGATTGACTATAATTGATTTAAAAAATTGATAAATATTGGGGTGAGTTCATTATTAGGGAGTTAAGCTTGTGATATCCTTGATCTTTGCTTTATATTTCATTTAAATTAACACCCACTTCACAAGTTGACGTCGATTAGAATTCCTAAGTGTTAAAGCTTTAATCCAAGCCTTAACTTAACTAGGATTCTAAAATCAATCATTACTTGTTTATGGTAGTGTATTTATGGTTCCAATAATCCATGGAAACCACATGCTAAACAAAATATGTCATTAATCCATGACATATTAAGTCCAACATACACAATGTTAAATTAACGAATACTCATCGAGAAAATACTCTCAATCACTTAACATCCCTAAATTTTGACTCACCCCAATGAGATATTTACTCAGAAATTTGGGTGTTTAAAATTCTGGTTATAATACTTATGATGATAAATTAAGAATAGAAGAAAAAGAAAGGGATTAGAAAAGAGTGGTACGTTGAACACACACACACGAACAATGATGATAATTAAAAACAGATTTTCGATTGAATGAGGAAGCAAAAGAAGGGAAGGGGATTCAACTGAATTTAAACTATTTTAATAACATTAATATTAAAATACATAAGGTGGAGGATAATAAGAGATATTGAAGAAGAAACTTGCATTAAAACATAATTACAAAAGAAAGGACTTACAAAATTACAAAAATGAAAAAACACAAAAGTAAGTGAAAACAAAGAGAGGAGGAAAGGTCTCTCAAGTGAAAACATGAGTATGGAAGGTCCTCCCAAGCCTTTGGAAAAGCTTTGGTCGTGCCAATATGATATCCTCTCTTCTAAAATGCCAACCCCTATTAAGGAGAGAAGGGGAGAGTATTTATAGCCCAAGGAGTAGACTGTTTGCATTCCTAATCTGTTCCTCCACTTTCATCGCCAATTTGGCTATTCAGAAAGCCTAATCTCCTAATATCGCCTTCTTCACAGTTGTAGATAATACAGTTTTCCGACTACTTTCAAAATATGGAGTCATTTGGACAAGTGGAGCCAAAGTTATGGCGGTTTTATTAAACAAAGGTAAACTGTCCATTTCTATCCATGCTTTTTTGATGGCCAAAATGTGAATGGATTTTTTAACAGGAAGATGCCTTCAAATCCGAATGACTTCTTCAACAAAGTAGGCCACCTTATCTCCTGTTTCCCACTGCAAAATCTCAGCTCGATTTGATGCTTACATCATGAGATATGTCATGAATAGTATACTAATTTTAATTCTCAGACAGAATGGTGGGATGGACTTTAAAGCTTCATTTGGGCCCCTTGTACTTAGATTGGGGCCATGAAATTTTTATCCAAGATGACATGTAGTGTTCCCCGAATTATGGTGGAGAGTTAATGTTTTTGGACTTTTGTATTGAGCCCAGTAAATCAATCTTCAAGGCTGGTCCAGTTTGTTCACAGATTCTTTGGTCTTGTTTGTGAGGATCATATGACCCTTCAAATGGCAGAATTGGATCATGGTTCCTTCTAATGAAATGTTGTATATTGAAAGGAGAATCCTAAAAAACAAGAACCACACAATTTGGATCAGTATAGTGACAGTTATAATTAAACCATTAAACTGACTCAATTGGACTACTTCTAAAAATGATCAAATATTATATTTAATATTAAAACATTAATATTTCACACAAATTATGCACATTTCATATAAAATAAGTAAAGGGGGAATATAATAAGTCATGAAAATATTAATAACATCAACTCCCCACACTTATATTTGCGCGTGTCCTCATGTGCAACAAATATAAAAACATGACAAAATCATTTTCAGTCACCAACAAATATTAAAATTTTGTTTTCTCCAATAAGGGGAGGTTTAGACTATTTCACTCATCCATATTGAATTCCATCACAAATTTGGTTCAGAATAATGCATCAGAAACAATTAATTTTTTCATTTTCAAGGTTTGAATTGGAAAATGTAGGCACTCAAAACTTACTCCTCTCAAGATGATAAAAATGTATTTTAGGAGGTTCACTCATTCACCAACAAAAAGTGAAAATAAAGAGTTTGTAAGAGCTCTCAGCTTCCATTCCCAAATCTAATGTATACAAGAATCAAGAGGTCTTTTAAGGGGTTTTTCAGTGGCTATGGGATGGTAGGTATATAATGTCCAAAGGAAAAGAGGGGTTAAAAACACCAACATGGAAAAATCAATGCACATTTTTTTTTGAAATTTGATTTGAAAGGAAATAGAAACACATATTTACAAGGGCATGAATGTGTGATGAATGAAAAGTGAGGGAGATAGAAAATGGAATAGGGTGAGATGATGGAATATGTACAACATGGAAGACTTCCAATAAAGACACAATACAATATGATTCAAGTGTTCTTTTTTTCTCTCTTTTTTCTCTTTTTTTTCGAAAGTTGTGCTTGAAACAAGTCTCACAGTCATCTCCCAACCCATGTTTGATCTTCTCATGGAACTAATTTTAGTAGTTATAACACGATCAAAGGTTGATGATGAATGATTTTTGACCCACCCAAGACACAACCCATTCCTTTTTTTCATTTTTTTAATATAATTTTTTTTTAATTTTTTTGAACACTTTTCAATGACTTTTGTACAAATGAAAATTACACATATACACCCCAAAGATCACAGAATTACAACCTCTCCCCCACACTTGAATGGATGCTTGCCCTCAAGCATATGATGACACATTGGAAAGCAATGAAAGGACGCCCAAAAATGAAGTCCATTCCCCCCACACTTAAATTTCAATAAATTGTACAATGAAAATCCATGAAGATGATGGGTGGGACAAGGTATTAGGATTGTAATGTGGCTATCAAAATAATGGTTTTCATAGGCTCAAAGGGGCTTTCAAAATTAGGATCAATGTAAGGGTAACGGGAGGCTATTTGGCTATTCTGATTCTCATGTGGCTTAGAAAATGCCTCTATCATATTAATGCACACAAAAGATGGAAATTCAGCTCGAAGGTCCACAAACTCAAGACTCACAATCAGTGGTGAAGACACACAATGAAAAAGATGGCCATAGATGACCTTGGCATGAAGGCTAATGTTATTCCTCACGGTAGGGGAAAAGCATTTTCCAAATCAAAAATTGAGCATTCAAAATGTGTTGGTTTTGACACAAAATTCTTTATCCAAATTCATGATGAAAAAAAAAATTTGAGATGAAAATATGTTTGTTAACTCCCCAAAATGGTTGGAAAAAATTTCAAAACTCGATGGTGAGTAAGCATGACTCTTTTTTTTGTAATTTTTTAAGTAATTGTGTTTTTTTGGTTTTTTTTAGTTTTTAAGGTTTTTTTTAAAAATACACACCCACACAAGAAAGATAAAAAGAAAAGGTTTGATTAATAAAGTGGTAAAAAAATGAAAGAGAGAGGAAGAATAAGAAACAGGTAGAGAGAGGAAGAGATAGAGAGAGAGTTAAAGGGAAAGAGGTGCCTCCTGGTTTGGATTTGGCGGGTCTCTATCCAGTGGTGGTTCTATTGAAGTGGATGGGGTTTCGATGGAAGTCGACGTGGTTCTTGGATTGTGAGACCTCTCATGGTGATGCTTTAACCGATGTCCATTAACCGTGAATGTCCTTTTGGAAGAGGGGTCTTGGACTTGCACTACACCAAATGGGTAAACGTTAGTAATAACAAAAGGACCATCCCAACGAGAATTAAGCTTACCTGGGTGAAGTCGAAATCGAGAATTGAAGAGCATTACCTTTTCACCTTCATGAAATACCTTTCAAAGAATGTGCTTGTCATGGAGTGACTTTTCCTTTTCTTTGTAGAGAATGGAGTTCTCATACGAATCGAGTCGAAGCTCCTCCAATTCATCCAATTGAAACAATCTTTCTTCAACAGATTTTTCATGATCAAAATTACATGTTTTAACTGCCCAAAATGACTTATGTTGTATTTCAACTGGTAAGTGACATGCTTTACCAAAAACAATCTGAAAAGGAGACATCCCAATGGGTGTTTTATAGGCAGTTCGATAAGCCCAAAGTGCTTCACCAAGTCTTTCAGGCCAGTCTTTTCTGGTGGGTTTTACAATTCTTTCAAGCACTCTTTTCACTTCTCTATTATAAAGTTCAACCATTCCATTTGTTTGAGGTTGATATGTAGTGGATGTTTTATGTACAACCCCATTCTTTTTCAAAAGTGACTCCATGGTTCTATTACAGAAATGAGTTCCTAAGTCACTTATCAAAGCACGTGGTGTTCCGAATCGATGGAAGATATGGGTTTTGAGGAACTCACTCACAGTTTGAGCATCATCTTTACTAGTGGGTTTGGCCTCGACCCACCTAGAAACATAGTCAACAGTAAGGAGAATGTAGGATAATCCATTAGACGGGGGAAAAGGTCCCATGAAATCGATGCCCCAAACATCGAAAAGCTCACAGAAGATTAATGGCTTTTGAGGCATTTCGTTTCTTTTGGAAATTGTGCCAAACTTTTGGCAAGTGGGACATGATTGACAGAACTCGTGTGAGTCCTTGAAGAGTGAAGGCCAAAAGAATCCAGAATCTAGGACCTTTCGAGAAGTCCTTTGTGGTCCAAAGTGGCCACCTCCAGGCATTGAGTGGAAGAATTCCAAGATGGAGGGTTGTTCAGTTTCATCAACACATCTCCTAATTACCATGTCAGCCCCAGTTTTCCAAATTTTATTATCTTCCCAAAAATAATGATTTGAATCACTTTTCATCTTTTCTTTTTGTTCTTTTGAAAAATATTTAGGGAAAACACCAGAAACCAAGTAATTGACAATTGGGGCATACCATGGTAACTTTGGAGTGAGAGATGAGAGGTGTTCAGTTGGAAATTCAGGATCAATTATTTCAGAATGAGAAGAATTAGAAATTCTACTCAGGTGGTCAGCCACATGATTTTCTTTTCCATGTTTATCTTTTATCACAAGGTCAAACTCTTGTAGCATTAAAATCCATCTTATTAGCATTGGTTTGGAATCACTTTTCTTAAGTAAGAACTTTAATGCTGAGTGGTCCGTGAAGATGATGATTTTGGCACCTAAGAGATAGGGCCGGAATTTATCCAAGGCAAAACCCACAGCTAAAAGTTCTTTTTCAGTCACAGTGTAGTGTGATTGAGTTTCATCCAATGTTTTTTAGGCATACAAGATGACATGAGGAATTTTTTCTCTTCTTTGACCAAGAACAGCCCCAATGGCCCTATCAGAAGCATCACACATCAATTCAAATGGTAAGGACCAATCTGGGGGTTGGATTATTGGAGCAGATGTGAGAGAAGATTTGATTTCAATGAAGGCTCTCTTTCAAGACTCATCAAAATTGAATGTGACATCATTTTGAAGTAAACAAGTGAGTGGGAGGGAAATCTTGCTGAAGTTCTGAATGAATCGCCGATAGAAACCGACATGACCAAGGAAGGACCGAATGTCTCGAACTCATTTGGGTTCAGGAAGTGATTGGATCACCTCAATTTTGGCTGGATCAACTTGAATACCCTCTTGAGAAATTATGTACCCTAGAACAATACCATTTGAAACCATGAAGTGACATTTTTCAAAATTCAGCACAAGGTTGCACTTGACACACTTTTGAAGGACCAAAGAGAGTGAATGTAAGCAAGATTCAAATGAATCCCCATAAATGGTAAAATCATCCATGAAGACCTCCATGAAATTCTCAATGAATTCAGAAAAGATACTCATCATACACCGCTGGAATGTTGCAGGAGCATTACAAAGGCCAAAAGGCATTCGCCTATAGGCATAGGTTCCAAAGGGGCAAGTGAATGTGGTCTTTTCTTGGTCTTGAGGTGTGATTGGAATTTGGAAGTAGCCGGTGTAACCATCAAGAAAGCAATAGTGTGACTTTCTAGCCAATCTCTCAAGAATTTGGTCAAGGAAAGGAAGTGGGTAGTGATCTTTTCGTGTTTCAGCATTCAATTTGCGATAATCGATGCACACACGCCATTTGTTTTTCACTCGAGTTGTGACCACTTCTCTATGTTCATTTGTAACAACTGTTATCCCGCCCTTCTTAAGAACGACTTGAATTGGACTAACCCATTCACCATCAGAAATTGGGTAGATAATACCAGCTTGAAGAAGCTTGGTAATCTCTTCCCTAACTACCTCAAGTATGAGTGGATTGAGTCTTCTTTGAGGTTTCTTAATTGGTTTGGATGATTCCTCTAGATGGATGTGATGCATGAAAAGGGCAGGGTTGATTCCTGGAATATCCTCTAGGGTCCAACCAAAGGCATTTTTGTTTTCCTCTAACACTTGAACAAGTTGGGACTCCTCAGTTTCAGAAAGTGAAGCAGAGATAATGACAGGGTAAGAGGGATCATGGAAAAGGAATGCATACTTGAGGTGTGAAGGAAGTGGTTTTAGATCGGTTTCAGCCTTGATTTGAGAGCTAGACAAGTTAGGAGCAGGAGAAGGGATTCCAGATGGGTTTGGATCATTTTCCTCAACATTGTCCAAGGTGGAGCAGTAGAGATCAGAGTTGATGTGGGATTCAAGAGAGTTTTCAAGTTCCTCTATATTGATGGAGTCTATGAATGAGAGGTCCACATCAACTTTACCATTTATGATTTTGTTAATCATGGTGCAGATTTCACAAGATCCTTTATCATTAGAACATGAAGAACATGGTGGATTGGGGTTCGATTGAATCTTAGAAGTGTCCTCAAAAGCATGGATTGATAATGCAGAGTGATCCTCAGATGGGTATCGCATGGCTTGGAAAATGTTGAACTTGACCAGTTGGTCACCGAATTCCAGGGATAAGATGCCTGAATGGAAATCAATCTTGGTTCTCGCAGTCATGAGGAATGGTCTTCCTAGAATTAGGGGAGATCGAGAAGAGGTCGTCTCACCTTCCATGTCAAGGACATAAAAATCAGCTGGGAAGATAAGATCATTGACCCGAACAAGAACATCCTCAATTATCCCCTCAGGACTGGCAGTGCTTCGATTGGATAATTGAATGACAACACCCATTGGGTGCAAGGGACCTAGAACAAGGTTGGAGAAAATGGATTTGGGCATGACATTTATTGAGGCTCCAAGGTCTATGAGTGTATCACCAAAGTTGGAACTCCCTATTTGACATGGAACCGTGAAGGTCCCTGGATCTTTGCACTTCATGGGAATGGTCTGTTGGGTTGAAACATTTTCAATGTTCCTAAGTTGCCTCTTATGGGTGCACAATTCCTTAAGAAACTTGGCATACTTAGGGATTTGTTTGATGGCATCTAAGAGGGGGATGTTCACTTCAACACGTCTAAACATGTCAAGCATTTCAGGATCGGGTTCAAATGACTTCTTAGGCTTGGAGATGGCTTGAGGAAAAGGAATTGGGTTCCTTAGAGGAATGGAAGGAGGTGAAGGAGTGGATTCATGTTCTTTTTCCAGCTTTTTGTTCTTTTCATTTTCTAGATCAACATCGAAAGGGGAGGTAGAGCAATCAGCATGGGGCATATCAATTTTCTTTCCCGATCTAAGTGCAATTGCACTTACATTACCCTTAGGGTTGGGTAATGGTTGAGCTGGGAGTTGGGATGAATTGGATGGTTGTTTCTGGATAAGGTGGGATGCAAGTTGACCTATTTGGGTTTCAATGTTCTTGAGGCTAGAACGGGTGAAGGAAGCAAGATCCTCTACAGCACTTTCCCATGGTTGTTTAAAAGAAGTGGCTTGTCCCAAATTGGGTTGGCCTTTATTTTGGTTCTTGGGAAAGAGATTTTATTGGGTGGGGAATTGGGAAGGCTCGTTAGGATAGTGGAATCCAGGAGGATGATTGTTCCTTTGGGGTTTAGGAACAAAAGGATAAGGTTGATGGATGTTACCACCACTTTGACCATATTGGAACTGGTTTGGATTTTGATGAGGGAACTGAGGAGGATGAGAAATGGGATTACCATACCTCAGAGGTGGGTTAAAGGTAGAAGAGAAGGGCTCAGAGTGGGGTTGGTTGAAGTTTCTAACAAACTGACCTGGTCGTTGAGGGTTGAAGTTTCGCTGAGCATATGCCGCATTGAGCTCCATTGGACTAGATGAATCAGATGGATCATCTTGAAGTTGTGGACATGTGTCAGTCGGATGAGATAGAGAGTTGCAGATTCCACAATTCTTGATAGGTCCAAGGAATAGTGACTGTGGAGAAGATGAGGTTGGGGCTTTGGTAGCCACCGCTAGTTGACGCACAAGACCTGTAAGTTCACTCATCCACTCAGCCATCTTGTTGGGATCTATGGATTTATTCTCTTGGGCTTGTTTCACTTGAGCATGTGCTCGAGTATGGAATTGCTGCGTGTTTGCAGCCATCTTGCTTATGAGTTCTCATGCAGCTGCAGGAGTTTTGTCAACAAGAGCACCGCCACTTGCGGCATCAATGAGAGTTCGCTCCATAGCCAATAACCCCTTATAGAAGTATTGGATCAGGAGTTGGTCCGGGATTTGATGGTGTGGAAAAGTTGCCACAAGATTTTGGAACCTCTCCCAATACTCATGGAGTGATTCATTAGGGAATTGACGGATGCCTCTTATTTCCTTTCGGATAGAAGCTATTCGGGAAGCGGGAAAGAACTTATCAAGGAAAAGTCTCTTCATGTTAACCCATGAGTTTATGGAACCAGGTGGGAGTTAGTAGAGCCAAGACTTGGCAGAATCCGCTAGGGAAAAGGGGAAAGCTCTAAGCTTGATTTGTTCTTCAGAAACCCCTTAAGGCTTCATGGTAGAGCATACTACTTGGAACTCTTTAAGGTGAATATGTGGATCCTCACCGGCTAGCCCGTGAAAATGAGGGAGAAGATGAATCAAACCCGATTTGAGTTCGAAGTCAGATTCAATGTTTGGATATTGAATACCAAGAGGTTGGTAATTCATATCAGGGGCAGAAAGTTCTTTCAATGTTTGTTCCCTAGGATTGGCCATATCTAATTCAATTGGTAGGGCAATGATTGATTCTTGGGTGATTTGGTTATCCCTAATGGTCCTCCTAAGTCGACGAAGAGTTCTATCAATTTCAGGGTCAAACAAATCTGAGGGATTGTTTGGGAGGCTGCGAGGCATTCAGAGATATTTAGAAAGGATGAGGAAGACGGGTTTTCCTTTATATTTTTTTCAGTTTATGATTTTTAAGAGGAATACGGGTTTTTCTTTGTGTTTTTTTCCAATTTTTTTTAAATTTTTTTTTGTTTTTATGACAATAACCAGAAACTAATGACTACTTAAAGCACCATCCCCGGAAACGACGCCATTTGAAACGCACGGCCGATTGTCGTCTATCGACCGGTCATAGTTCCGGTGCTCTGCTAATGTGTATAGCATCACTCGGGTCGAATCCTCGGCGATGATACTTTGTAGTAGTCGATTGTTTTTAGTTGATTGTATTTTGATAAGGGGGGTTTGTTGCAGAGCCTAATTGAAATTATTTATTGACTATAATTGATTTAACAAATTGATAAATATTGGGGTGAGTTCATTATTAGGGTGTTAAGCTTGTGATATCCTTGATCTTTGCTTTATATTTCATTTAAATTAACACCCACTTCACAAGTTGACGTCGATTAGAATTCCTAAGTTTTAAAGCTTTAATCCAAGCCTTAACTTAACTAGGATACTAAAATCAATCAGTACTAGTTTATGGTAGTGTATTTATGGTTCCAATAATCCATGGAAACCACATGCTAAACAAAATATGTCATTAATCCATGACATATTAAGTCCAATATACACAATGTTAAATTAACGAATACTCATCGAGCAAATACTCTCAATCACTTAACATCCCTAAATTTTGACTCACCCCAATGAGATATTTACTCATAAATTTGGATGTTTAATATTCTGGTTATAATACTTATGATGATAAATTAAGAATATAATAAAAAGAAAGGGATTAGAAAAGAGTGGTACGTTGAACACACACACACACGAACAATGATGATAATTAAAAACAGATTTTTGATTGAATGAGGAAGCAAAAGAAGGGAAGGGGATTCAACTGAATTTAAACTATTTTAATAACATTAATATTAAAATACAGAAGGTGGAGGATAATAAGAGATATTGAAGAAGAAACTTGCATTAAAACAGAATTACAAAAGAAAGGACTTACAAAATTACAAAAATGAAAAAACACAAAAGTAAGTGAAAACAAAGAGAGGAGGAAAGGTCTCTCAAGTGAAAACATGAGTATGGAAGGTCCTCCCAAGCCTTTGTAAAAGATTTGGTCGTTCCAATATGATCTCCTCTCTTCTGAAATGCCAACCCCTCTCAAGGAGAGAAGGGGAGAGTATTTATAGCCCAAGGAGTGGACTGTTTGCATTCCTAATCTGTCCCTCCAATTGCATCGCCAATTTGGCTATTCAGACAGCCGAATCTCCCAATATCGCCTTCTCCAAAGTTGTAGATAATAAAGTTTTCCGACTGATGTCAAAATATGGCAGAATTTGGACAAGTGGAGCCAACGTTATGGCGGTTTTATTAAAAATAGGTAAACTGTCCATTTCTATCCATGCTTTTTCGATGGCTAAAATGTGGATGGATTTGTTAACAGGAAGACGCCTTCAAATACGAATGACTTCTTCAACAAAGTCGGACACCTATATCTCCTATTTCCCACTGCAAAATGTCAGATCGATTTGATGTTTAAATCATGAGATATGTTATGAATAGTATACTGATTTTAATTCTCGGACAGAATGGTGGGATGGACTTCAAAGCATCATTTGGCCCCCATGTAATTGGATTGGGGCCATGAAATTTTAATCCAAGATGAAATTTAGTGTTCCCAGAATTATGGGGGAGATTTAATGTTTTTGGACTTCTGTATTGAGCCCAGTAAATCAATCTTCAAGGCTGGTCCAGTTTGTTCACAGATTCTTTGGTCTTGTTTGTGAGGACCATATGACCCTTCAAATGGCAGAATTGGATCATGGTTCCTTCTAATGAAATGTTTTATATTGAAAGTATAATCCTACAAAACAAAAATCACACAATTCGGATTAGTATAGTGACAGTTATAATTAAACCATTAAACTGACTCAATTGGACTACTTCTAAAAATGCTCAAATATTATATTTAATATTAAAACATTAATATTTCACACAAATTATGCACATTTCATATAAAATAAGTAAAGGGGGAATATAATAAGTCATGAAAATATTAATAACATCAATCATATAGACCTTTCTCTCCTATATATTGTAAGATGTTCACTATAGTCATGAATCTCTGTTTCACCTTACAAATTGGTTCTCCATAAGGAAAATTAAAACCATGATACTCAACTCTGAGCATGGCTCTTCTAGTCTCAATCACTTTAGATGTACCAAAATGTGTAACATAAAGTTTCCTCCATATACAGTTAGCTGTTTCACAAGAATAACTTTGTCTATATAAGTTTCTAGTCATTGAATAAAGCAAATTATTTCGTACCTTATAGTTGAGTTGGTATTCCTTCTTTTCTTGATTAGTAAAATCACTAACTTCATTTTCAGGAATTTTATATCCTCCAGTAAGCATGAAAAAGTTATCTACCCCAGTATTGATAACGAAAGTCTTCATACGATCTCTCCAATATTTGTAATCATTACCATCAAAGATGGGTGGTCTGGTTGGATTTAAGTTGTTGATAGAACCAACATTTAAACCTACCATCCATAAGAAAATCATTGGCACACAATCTTGTTAAAAGCGTATGTTTTTAAACAAGAGAAAATATTATCAGCAAGAAAAATTGTATCTCTAATAAAAAAGTGAATCCGAAATATGATTCCGAAAAATAGATTCCGAAAAGTATGAATCTGGAAATATGAATCTGAATGATCAGTTATGGAAAGGCAATTCTGAGAATTCTCTTCTAAATCTAATCGTGAGATTAATTCATATTGAACCAAATGCTCTAATACCAATTGTTAAATTGGTACAGGGTATGAGGTTTCCATCCTCTGATACCAATTGTTCAGATGGTAGGACTCTGAGTATGATATACTTTGTAATACCAAACGTAAGATCGAAATAAGAATGAGATTCTCAGATACAAGAGGGGGTGAATTGTACCTTTCAAAAATTCCCTTAAGAATTTATTAGGATGGTTATGTTTAACAAGGTTAAAAAAGATAATTCAAAAGACCTCTATGAGTACTAAAGACTTTCTAGATTCCGGAAAAGTGATTCTGAAAATGGAACTTAACAAAAGTTACAAAGATTAAGATTCTACCTTAAAGCTTATTGAATCTAACTAAATTAGAGTACAAGTAAGAAAGTATAAAAAAGTTATACTTTCCTTAACAATACAAAATGCAGCTGAAAAACAAGTACTAAAACTAGAAGTAAGAAACAAAAACACTATTAACCCAAAGATAAGGCTATCTAACAACCCTGGAGGTCCCTTGATTTATACTTTCAATAATGTTTGTCTTACCTACACTAGGGTAAGCCCTCGATACGAAGATCGGAATCTGTCTTTCTATCCCCACAAGCCCTCAACTATCAGGTAATCGACACCTCTGTCTTTCTCAGCAAGGAAGCCCTCAACTTCATGGTGTTGGAACCTCTATCTTCCTATCCCCGAAAGACCTCGATTGTAATCAACAACAATCTAAGTCACACGAAAAAAATATGCACAAGGAAAAGTTTGAACAAGTTGTTCAAACTTTATGCATGAATCTTGAGAGTTGATAAGAGCCTCTCTCTCTATAAATCACTTCAGGAAGTTCGATCAGCAAAATTCCAAAAGATCCAAAAGTTGTTAGCACGTTCAAATGAGCCTCTATTTATATGCGAAGCTCCAACGGTCGGCTACCTCCTCCAACATTCATATTTCTCCTTGAATTTCAGAGGGACCTATACACGTGTTACTCAACCAACAATTAGTTAATAACTGAATGAATGTCATCATTTTTTAATGAATCAAGTGTAAGCATAAATAAAACTGAAGTTTGAAATGTAAGCAAATAAAAGACTGGAGTCTAACCAAAATGGAATTCAGAGTCCATAATAAATAGATATTCGGATTCTGTTTTGTAGGAATTAGGAACCTCAATTCTGTAGCAATACAGAGCTCGAATTTCAAGGCAATTTGGAGTCTGGTTTCACTAGAATTTAGAACCAGAACATACAATGTTCGCAGTCAGAGTTCATGGGAATTCGGAGTCAGAACTCATAAGAGTTCGGAGTCTGAATTCAGAGAACTCAGAGTCTGAACTTAGATAAGTTCGTAATCAGAATTTGGAGTCAAACTATATGAGAGTTCGTATCCATAATTCAGAGTTTAACTTCATAAGAGTTCGTATCTAGAATTCGGAGTGGAACATCATGAGAGTTTGTATCCAGAATTCTGAGTGGAACTTTATGAGAGTTCGTAACCAGAATTCAGAGTGGAACTTTATGAGAGTTCATATATGGAATTCGGAGTGAAACTTCATTAGAGTTCGTATCCAGGATTCAGAGTGGAACTTCATTAACAGTCATATGTCAGGAACATCCACTATCCATGTACCAAGTATTGTTGTTGGCACTTTCCCTATTTTCCTGAAAATAAGAAAAAGTTAGGTTTTCAGAATCCAGAATTTCTTGGATCCAGAAATTTCAGAAAGAAAAATTTTGGGTACCCACATCTTTTTAGAAAAATAAGACTTATGAAATCCTAAAAATATGGGTTTGTTTAAGGAAGAATTCTTTTCCCAGTGACCACCACATTGACACTTTGTGAAAAAATTGGTCACTTTGAGGAACAATGTAGTTGTTACTAAAAATCGGTTTAGAACTAGTGTAACCAAAACCAGAAGTATTCCTCCGAGGTCATATTTGTGAATACATTTTATCAAAATTTTCCTTACCATGGGTAATGTTTGAAAAACACTTACTCAAGGAAAATATTTCGGATTTGAGTTTAATACCTACGTACTTATCTTCAAAAAATTTGAACTAGATCTAGGCTCTAATACATTTTTCTTAGAAATTATGTTTTCAATATCTTTTGAAAGTTTATTTTTCTTAGAACTTACTTCCTCAAGATTTTTTGAAATAATTTAAAAATCATCAATTTTCCTATCAAGATCTTTAGAAAGATCTGATATTTCCTTAGTAAGAATAGTATTCCTAGAGTTTGCCTTATCAAGTTTTTTCATGAGTTTTGAGCTCTCAATCTCAAGTAGTTCAGAAAACCTAGAAACTTCTTAATATGTAGGTAAAGTATTTTCTTCATTAGAAGAAGATTCTTCATCATAAGAGTTATAATATTTACTATCATTAGAATTTAAAGAAACGTTGGTCAAGGATTTATCATTATGCACCTTAGCCATAAAGAAATGATTATCAATAGGTAGCCTGGATATAAGACCAAGATTATTCTGTCCAGAAGATTCATAATCAGATGATTAATCTGAAGAGTCACCACCACTGGCACTCCAGGTGTCATTAGATTTCAGAACTTTCTTACCTTTGGACATGTAATATTTCTTTCTGTTCCTTTCAGAATGCCTCTCTTTTCTTTCTTTCCTCCTGAGCATAGGACAATATGGTCATATGTGTCCAGCTCTCTTGCATTCATATCATGTGACCACTTAATCTTTCTTATCATTACATTCCTTCTTCTTATACTTGGATTGGAAATTTCTTTGTCCATCTATCTTGTTAATCCTTTGAGAAATATTAACTAACTCATTTTCTGAGACTTCAGTCTCACTAGATTCGGATTGAATAATAACTTTCTTAGATTTGGATCTAGTAACTCTTTTAGGAGTCTTAGATTTTATATGATTTGATGTTGTAGTAAAATCAACACTACTATTCACATTATTCTTTTTTATGTTGTCAACATCTCTCTTCATTCTAGTCTCATGTTGAAGAAGAGTTCCAAATAGTTCATCAATAAAATTTTGACTAACCTTTCTATTTTCATCGATAATAGTTCTCTTTGATTCTCACTCATTGGGCATAATGTCTATGATATTTTCAACAAGAGCTTCATCATATAGACCTTTCTCTCCCATAGATTGTAAGCTATTGACTATAGTCATCAATCTCTATTGCACCATACAAATTGGTTCTCCATTAGGAATATTAAAACCATGAAACTCAGCTCTGAGCATGGATCTTCTAGTCTCAATCACTTTAGATGTACTGAAATGTGTAACTTCAAGTTTCTTCCATATACAGATAGATGTTTCACAAGAAGAAATTTGTCTATATAAGTTTCTAGTCATTGAACAAAGAAAAGTATTGCGTACCTTATAGTTGAGTTGGTATTCATGCTTTTCTTTATTAGTAAAAGCACTAAATTATTTGTCAAGAATTTTATATCCTCCTGTAATCATGACAAATTTATCTACCAAAATATTGATAATGAAAGTCTTTATACGATATCTCCAATATTTGTAATCATTACCATCAAAGATGGGTGGTCTGGTTGGATTTAAGTTGTGGATAGAACCAACATTTAAACCAGCCATCCTTAAGAAAATCTTTGGCACACAATCTTTTTAGAAGTGTATGTTTGTAAACAAGAGAAAATATTCTAAGCAAGAAAAATTGTATCTCTAAGAAAAAAGTGAATCAAAACTATGATTCCGAAAAATAGATTCCGAAAAATATGAATCCAGAAATATGAATCTGAATGATCAGTTTTGGAAATGAAATTCTGAGAATTCTCTTCTAAATCTAGTCGTGAGATTAATTCATATTGAACCAAATGATCTTATACCAATTGTTAAATTGGTAGAGGGTATGAGGTTTCCATCCTCTAATACCAATTGTTAGGATGGTATGACTATGAGTATGATATACTCTGTAATACCAAACGTAGGATCGATATAAGAATGAAATTCTCAGATACATGATGGGGGTGAATTGTACCTTTCAAAAATTCCCTTAGGAAATTTTTAGGATGGTTATGTTTAACAAGGTTAAACAAGATAATTCACAAGACCTCTACGAGTACTAAATAATTGCTAGATTCTTGAAAAGTGATTCCAAAAATAGAACTTAACAAAAGTTACAAAGATTAAGATTCTACCTTAAAGTGTATAGAATCTAACTAAATCTGAGCACAAGTAAAGAAGTATAAGAAAGCTATACATTCCTTAACAATACAAAATTCAGCAGAAAAAAGTATTAAAACTACAAGTAACAAATAATAACTCTATTAACCTAAAGAGAAGGGTATCCAACAATCCTAGATAAGAGGTCCCTTGATTTATAATTTCAAGAAAGTCTGTCTTACCCACACCAGGGTAATCCATCGACATGAAGATCGGAATCTGTCTTGTTATCCCCGCAAGCCCTAAACTATCATGTTATCGGAACCTCTATCTTACTCATCAAGGAAGCCCTCAACTTCAAGGTGTTGGAACCTCTGTCTTCCTATCCCCAGAAGACCTCGATTGTAATCAGCAACAATCGGAGTCGCACGAAGCAAATCTGCACAAGGAAAAGTTTGAACAAGCTATTCAAACTTTCTGCACGAAGCTTGAGAGTTGATAAGAGCCACTCTCTCCATAAATCACTTCAGGAAGTTCAATCACCAAAATTCCAAATGTTCCAAAAGTTTTGAGCACGTTCAAATGAGCTCCTATTTATAGGCGAAGCTCCAACGGTCGGCTCCCTCCTCCAACGGTCATATTTCTCCTTGAATTTTGGAGGGACCTGTACATGTGTCACTCAACCAACGGTTAGTCAATAACTGAAAGAACGACATCGTTTTGTAATGAAACAAGTGTAAGAATAAGTAAAACTGAAGATTGGAATGTAATCAAATAAAATTTCAGAGTCTATCCAAAATAGAATTCGGAGTCTATAATAAAGAGATATTCAGATTCTATTTTGTAGAAATTTGGAACCTGAATTCTGTAGAAATCTAGAGTCTGAATTTCAAGGAAATTCAGAGTCTGGTTTCACTAGAATTCGGAACCAGAACTTACAAAGTTCGGAATCAGAGTTCATGGGAATTTGGAGTCAGAACTCATAAGAGTTCAGAGTCTGAATTCAGAGAACTCAGAGTCTGAACTTAGATATGTTTGTAATCAGAATTTGGAGTCGAACTACATGAGAGTTCGTATCCATAATTCAGAGTGTAACTTCATGAGAGTTCATATCGAAAATTCGGAGTGGAACTTCATGATAGCTCATATCCAGAATTCGGAGTGGAACTTCATGAGAGTCCGTAACCCGAATTCGGAGTGGAACTTTATGAGAGTTCGTATCCGGAATTCAGAGTGAAAATTCATTAGAGTTTGTATCCAGGATTCGGAGTGGAACTTCATTAGAGTTCGTATCCAAAATTCGGAGTGGAACTTCATTAGAGTTTGTATCCAGAATTTGGAGTGGAACTTCATTAGAGTTCGCATCCAGAATTCGGATCCTAAAACAGAATGCTTCATATCTAAGTATTATATGATTCTGAGATTTTAGCTATAAATCCAATTTTTATACTTAAGAAAAATAATGAAATGAGTAATGAAAATATAGTAGGGGTAAATTCTTTTGAGAAGGAAATTTTCCTTGTAGAAGTAAAATATAGATTTTCTTAAGTATAAGGTGTTTGTGATTTTCAAAACAAGAATGAATGGAAAAAGTCATAAGTAAAACCTTATTGAATCAACATTTTCTTCAAGAGAATCATTATTTACTCTACCATAATCCTTCATATCAATCATAGTACTCATCTTGGAATCCTAGGGAAAGATACATAAGAAAGAGGTGAGCTCAAATTCTTAGTAAGGATATGGATAAAGAAATATATAGAAATAATAAATAAGACACAATCAATATGATACAGAAATAAATAAAAAACATGTCATAGATTAATGACTTGAACGTGAATAATGATATGGAATGAATAAATGATAATCCAATAATTACATATAAATAATCACATGAGATGGAAACATAACCATGGATATTAAAAATAATCAAATAATCACATAGAACATTAATAACTAATCTCATAATGAGGTAATGAATAATTTTGGACAACATAGACATACCTTCAAGGCCTCATGCTAATACATCTCATATAAATGGGTAAGGCCTCATCTAAAATCCCAATATAGTTTTTCTCATGAGACCTAATGATATATCGAGGGGCTATAATGAGTCATGGCCATCAGTTACTAATTTTCATTAATTCCTCATATTGAAAGGGTGAATCATAACAAACATAAACATTCATATTTAAAAACATGAATGCAATTTGTTAACAATTTCCCGATCAATAAACAAAAATCATAAACCATCCAAAGTAATATGAATGGTATCAAACTGATACATCCCAAGTCATACTGATCGTAAACCATTCAAATAAATAATAAGGATGGTATCATTACATCATATCCCCTGTGGAGCATAAATATAATAACAGATTGATGTTGTTGATGAATAGTAATACCATAAATTTTTTATTAAAAACATTCTTGAGGAAAATAACCTTTTTACTTTGAAAATATTTTTAAAACTAAAATTTCATAGAATATTTTGAAAATGGTTTTGTTTAAAAATGACCTTTGAAACATTTAAAGGAATCTTTAAAACATTGAGTGGTCATGAGGGCATAAATTATGTATATGTCATACACATTAAAACAAATATTCCTTTATAATTTACAGTAAAATCCAAATTCACATTGTTTTGAAAATGTCATGAAGATACCTTTGAAAACATTTTTTTAAAATTAAAATATGGGTAAATATTTTTTTAATAAATAGTTTTTAGAATATAAAAAATATTTTTTAAAACATATTTATAAAAAAAATTGAAGATAAAAGGCTTTTTGAACTAGAAGATAAATTAAATCAGATTTTATTAAAAACATTTTCTCAATAATTTTAAGTACCATATAGAGTTAAAATAGTAATATTACAAGATTATTTCATGAGTAAATGTAGTGGAATAAAATATATTATGTTGAAGATATTAATATAAAATAATTTCCCCAAGGGATACTTAATCATAAACTGTCCTAAATAATGATGAGGTTGTAAAATAAACCCTTACCACTTTAGTGAATTCTAAACCGTAATCCATATAAAATAAATATAACCAAATAAAAATTTAAATACCATTAAGATTAATAGATTCTCAATATAATATATCAAAGTTTCATTATATAAACCACAAAAAAATAAGTGGTGAATATGGAATATGTCTCATGGAAGTAAAAGTGAGAAGAAAACCCCTTACCTCAGGTCTGAATCCCATTGTATGTGTCTAAAAATACAGTATAATAAATATAGGTTTATTATAAATCTATTAAATAAACATAATAATATATATCATACCATTTACTATTTAACTAATTTCGTTTGACACCAATTTATTATCATTTTTTTGTTAAAATCACTATTTTAGGTGATAATTGCTTCATTTTTCATATATGTTTTAGTTTTGTAATTTAAGTGATTTTAATTTGATCATGGTTCCATAATATCAAAAATGTTATAAATTATTTAAATATCATATATATTCATTATATATGTAATTATAGTAATCAATAAATGTTAGAGATAGAAAATGGATTACATCATTCATGGAGACGGTGGGTTGTACATACGAATGAGTGATATTTCTAGTTTCTCATCGGATGGAATGAAAGGAAGGTAAATAATATATAAATTTTTAATATTCATTATTAATTCATATATATTACATATATATTTTAAGTTTATCCATATTACATTTCATATAAAGTTTAAGTGGGAAACAGTTTACATCGCTTCTCAAGGTGGTAGACTATTGTACACATGAGCGGCGTTATCATATCTCCAAGGAATAAAAAGTAAGAAATTATATGTTCTATATTAATCAAAAACTATATTAATTGCATAAAATATAATACAAATATGTTAAATAATTCATTATATGAATCCTAGAGAGTTGGTGATGGAAAACGAGCTAAATCGGTTCGTGATGCGGTAGTTCATTGTACACATGAGCGACAATTTTGTTTCTTATTTGATGAAAGTTGAGAAGAATATAGGTTATTAAATTAACAAAATAATATATAAGTATATAAAAGATAATTTTTTACTATATCATTATAGTTTAATGATATTTGAATGAGGAGGTTGAATAAATAAAACCATATGCAGGTTTATGAATTTTACCACTTCTTCAGAGAGCCTCTTTAGGTTTATAGAAATAGCCTTCGTAAGAGGGTTTCATAAAAAACTAACTCCTATAGTATGGGGGTAGGTATTTAAAGAAAATATTTGGGTGGTAATTTTCTAAACCAAAGGGATGTTTATGTGTTAATATAGGAGGATAGGGGGTGGACATTTATAAGTGGGGGAGAGGAAACCCATGGATTTTTTGAAATTAATTATATATACCCACATTTTAAACATTACATAAGATTCTAAAATGTGTCATTTAAAAACATTAGAGATTATAGGCTCTAAATATGACTATAAAATTGTTTTTTCATGTTTTGGGTAATTTTTAACCCTTATAATCTTAGTTTAACCCTCGATAAACTATTGTTTACCTTAACTATGGTAATTAATTTTTTAATGTTTTCACTATTTTTTATGGTAAAAAGTTAAGTTGACCATGTTAAAAAATATATATTATCCTAATATAAAATATAGAATCCATATTTCTAAATTTAATTAAAATAATTGGTAAAATTCAATTTAAACTTTAACCATAAATGCAAAAAAGAGCGGGTTCCCAAAGAGTCAATACTGATGAGTATATAATGTTTTAATATAAAAATTCAATATAAAATTGATTACAATGAAATAAATTAGTAAAATTTTAATATAATTCATATAATTTTATTTTAAAACTAATTTAAGATATAAATTAATTTTTTAAGTAATTTAAACAAAAATTCAGTTTAAAAAATTCAATATTTTTCACTATTCAACACAAAATATAATATTTTCAACAAAAATAAAAAATTTAAACAAATATAATTTTGAAATGTATATTGTAAAAGTGATATTTATTATTCAAATAAATTTTCTAAAATTATAAAATTTTTATTTTAAATTATGTTCTCAAAGTGTGGATAAATCACCTTTTAGAAAACTATAGTTTTTATTAGAACATTACTATTTCTTTTAAATAGTTTTTTATTTATAATAAATAGATAACCATTTTAATTTATTTTCTACATGTGTAAAACATATTAAACCATGTAGGGGTGTGGGAAACAAAGGAAAATCCTAAATAGTTGGGCGTGGGGAGGCTCGAAACTGAGACCTCTTGAAACACCACCATAGAGCGCAACCACTAAGCTACGCCCATGGGGCTACATGTGTAAAACATATTATTTTTATAATTTATTTCTCCCTATTAATACCCAATAACATAAAGATTATGTTATAATGGTAATTTTTAAATAAAAATATGCTAATAGAGTATCATGATTCCCTTAAACCTACTGTTGTGTCCATTGCAAGCTATCTAAGAGATCATATTTATTTAAAAATAAATATTTCATAAATTATTATGGTATTACATTCTCATTTATCTCGACCTTTCATTTTTTATGTGTTATCGAACCTAATTTTATTCTTTTAAAATCTCATGATGTTACATTCTACCCCCGTAAATAAATCACACCCTCACAATTCTATTTTGGTTATCATATGTATAAACATCATTGAAAACCCACATCTTAAAAAGGATTAATAATAATTTTTATTGATAAGAGGTAAATTGAATTACAAAGGTCTTCTATAATAAAACATAATTAGGTTTCCATATAGTATAACATTATTGGGAAGTGAAGATATAGACATGGAAGAAAAGCTTAAATATTTAGAGTGATAGAGATCATTGATCTTAAGGAATGGAAAGCTCAATGAAAATCTAAAGACCTCAAAACCATAAATGTATGATGATTTAAAATAAAATTTCATTATTAATATTTTAAGGTAATATGATAATGTGTTTTTTCAAGATCATTTTATTAATGTTGAGTAATTATTTTATTTTCTAAGAATATAAGGAAATATACTTACTTGATATGTTTTTATTTGATAAGATTAATTTTATCCTTTTTTGTGTTTCTATCAATTTCTACTTCATATCTTACTCCAAGAAATAAATATCCCAAAAAATATTTATTCCTTGAGAACTAAAATTAACTTTTAATGGATCGTAAGATCCTTAAAAGAGTGAAAAATCTTTCCACCTGTCTCTAAATATTTTCCAAAATCATTATATTTGGCATAATTTACCCAATATAATACATTAATATCTAAATGTAAACAGTAACTCCACTAGATCAACAATAATATTTATCATTCAAATAATTTATGTAAAACCCATGACATATAAATAATAACATCACATAGGCCAGTGGTAGGTGAAAAACCCTTGTCACCCTTCATTTGTGGGTTCACCCCCCACAGCCTTACCCGATTTTATGGGTTATCGCCTGAAATGAAGGTTTTCCTATTCCAAAACATCATTAATATAATTCCAATAATGTTCCGAAATTGTAATAACCCATAATTACCTCAACATCCATATAAGATAAACCTTATAGGATACCATTACATTCATAAAAATATCTTTATCATTATTATCTCAACATTAGGCGCATATTAAGGGTTATAATCCCGCCATCATGTGTCTTTTAATAAGATAAAAATTCCAATGAAATAATTTTCCTTGTTATCAATACCATTAAACATTTTCTCTAAAATCCATAAAGAAAAATTATTTAACTACAATTATTATAAATTTCATAATTCTTATAACTAGAATATCATTGAAAAAAACTTCTATAACATAATTCTTTAACCCAAACACAATAACATTAATCATTCCACTTCCTCTATAGTAATATCATAAGACTAACCTTGATCCCATATTTTCTTTTGATGTATATTCCCTTTTCCACTTGGTCCTTTCATTTCCATAGGTTCCCATCTCCAAATAGTTAAAGCATTGAATATTTGAAATATCTTTGTTACCCTTGAAATCACAAGCTTGGTGGCCTTTCTTTCAACAATTGTAGAAAACTCCAACTCTATTTAGGAAAGTACCAGGGTTTTTCCTTCTTCAATTATCACATAAGGTAAATCCTTCTTTATTTTCTTCCATTAATCCATTTTTTCTCTTCCATAATCTTATTCTCTTACTTCCCTTAAAATACATAAGATATGGATAATTAATTCACTATATTTATAGCACATGATATTATGTCCTTGTATGATGGTAAGGTTTGGAAGACTAGTTCCCTTTAAAGAATTTTCTTTAACCCACCGAATAAATGGCCAATATTTCTCTTTGAATTATGTATTTAGTTTTTAGCATGCCTTTATACCCTGGTAATATTTTTTTCATACATTAAAACATTTTCCACATTCATTTATCTTATACTCAGGAAGTTTATCTCTATATATTCTCATTTCACTTGAGGTAAATACTTTTACAAGAATAGTGCCTTAAAATATTTTCATTCCATGTTTTTTAATTCTTCTTAGTCCTTATTGATTTGAGTTAATGACCACCATTGATCTGTATCCCTTGAGAGATGATAAAATTCCATTATAACTTTCTCTCAGTCATTTCATCCCAAAGAGATAAATATATTCTCTAAGGAACTTATCCGTTTATCAGGTAAAAATGTATTTTTATTCCCATTAAATCATAGAGGTTTTTGATGTGTAATGTGTTTAAAAATTTTAACAATACATGTGGGATGAGTAGGCTCTTGCATATGAGCGAGGTTATTTCTCATAATCGGTGTGAGTTTCCCCAATATGGTTACAATTTTATCAGTTTCAACTATAACTCTAACTTCATTATCTTTCCTAGGAGGTAAATCCCTGCATGGGGTATGCGAGTTGATAGATATTCCATTACTTATGCTAGACTCTATTTATAAATAATTTAATTCACTATATTGGATCATTACATTATGAAACAAAATGTATAATCTCAAAAATATTTAAACACATATCATGAATTGAACTATTTATGAATGTATAGTATCAGAATCATAAACATTATTTCTTTGGGAATTTTTTCAAGTCATAAAAATATTTCCAACTCATTCATAATGGTTTATAAATAAAATGTGAATTATCTCAAGAATATACCTTAGGATTGTCAAAATAGGTGCATAGTAAGGATCATTGTTTTGTATCATGAAATGCTCGAGTCAATCCCAACACAACTATTTAGAGTTATTAACCTAAGGTGCATCTGTTCCAAAACCAAATAAACTTATAATATCCAAAAATGGTTTTATTTAAAGGAAAAACCACATAATATATACCTTAACAAAACATTAGGTTTTTCTTTTAAACTTATCCTCAATATATTTGATTGGTTTATGTTATTTAATCAATGTTTTTCAAAATCTAGTTCCCACGGTTTCTAATAAACTTCCTTAAATACCAAAAATAAATACCCCATACCCAATTTCCCAGAGTTGGTGGTTACATTATTACATTAGAATACGATAAAAGTAATCACATCCCAAATGAATGAATATTTTAGTAGCCTTTATAACTAAATAAAAACTTGAATCACATTTTAAAAATTAAAACATAAAGTTTAAAAAAGTTTTTTATTCAAGTGAAAAATTATTTTCTCTAGAATATCCCCTCATATTAATCATAATACTCAGCTTGGAATCTTAGCTAAAGAAACATAAGAAAGGGGTGATTTAAAATGCTCAATAAGGGTATGCATAAAATGTAATATATCATGAATACATGATACAAAATCAACATAGAAAGTTAAATAACTAAAACACCTTATATTCAATCAATAAATTGAATATGAAGAATCATATGGAAGGAATAAATTATAATCAAATAATTCCACATAAATAATCATATGATCTTGAAACTTAAACATGGATATTCTAAGTAATCGAATAATCATAAAAAACATCAACAAATAATCTCATAATGAGGCAATTCATGATTTTGGCTATCGTAACCATAAATTCATGGACTTATGCCAAGACATCTTACATAAATGGGTAAGGCCATGGAAAAAAACCCATGTGAGTTTGTCTCATGAGACCTAACATTGCATCTAGGGGATATAGAAGGCCCCACCAACCACTTTCAAAGTACAATGAATTCCTCATATGAGATTGGTAAAACATAATCATCATAAAAATAGTGTTGAAAACTAGAATATTAAATTTTATCAATTAGACAAGTCAATAAACATAATCATAAACCATCGAGAGTGATGTGAATGGTATCGAACTGGTACACCCCTATTAAAACTAATAATAAATAATCTCAATAAATAATAAGGATGATATCATTACCATATATCCCTAGTGGACCATAATTATAATAAAGGGTGGATGTCATTTATGAATATAAATACCATAAAAATTTCCTTAAAAACATTCTGGAGTAATATATCCCTTTTACCATTTATTTTTTTAAACAAAAATATCATAAAATATGTTAAAATAAGTTTCATTGAAATCAAAATCTGAAACTTATAAAGAAATCTTTAATATATTGAGTGGTCAAGATGGAGGAATTTTTTACTTGTGGTACAAGTTAAAATAATGATTCCTTTCACTTTTTTTGGTAAAATCCAAATTGGCTTTGTTTGGAAAATGACATGAAGATTCATTTAAAAATTTATAAAATTTTAAACATGGGTAAAAGTTAAATTATTAAATAATTTTGATAATTAAAAAATTATTTTTTTATAAAAAAATTTTTTAAAGAAAAAATTATTTTAGATCGAAGAGAGAAATATAGGTGGATTTTATTAAATAAATTTTCCAAAAAATATTAAGTATCATAGAGAGTAAAAATGAAACTATTAATTGAAAATTTAATAATTAACTAGACATGAAGAAAATATATTCTATTTTAGATCTAAATATTCAATAATTTCCCTAAAGGATACTTAAAGATAAACAATCCCAAATAATGATGATATTGTGAAAGAAACCCTTACCACTTGGGTGACTTCATAATAATAATACCCATAAAATAAATAACATAAAATGAAACTTTAAATAACATTAATTTATATGTATTCATGATGTGACATATCAAATGGAAATTATATACCCACACAAAAGAAAGAAGTAGTGAATATGGCATATGTCTCATGGAAGTAAAAGTGAGATGAGAAACCCTAACATCATGTTTGAATCCCTTTGTATGAGTCTTAACCTCATATATAATAAATATAGGTTTTTATAAATATTCCATAATCATATATATCATATCATATATTATTTACTTATGGTCTTTGATCACCATTTTATTAATATTTCTTTGTTAAAATCATTATTTTGGGTGATAATTGATTAGTTTTTCATGTATATTTTCGTTCGTTAATTTTGATAATTATACTTTGATCAAGGATGAATTATCTCCATAATTTGAACCATGAATTAAAAATCATATATATTTAATATATATTTAATCATAGTAATCTTTATAATTTAGTGATATAAAATGGATTACACTATTCATGAAGATGGTAGACCATATATATGTATGTAGGCTGTGTCAATTTTTTCATCAGATGGAATTAAAGAAAGTTAAAAAAATATAAATTTTCCATATTAATTATGAATTAATATATATCACGTATATAATTTAAATTTATCCTTATAACCTTACATATAAAGTGTAAGTGATAAATTATTCGCATAGATTTGTGAGGTGGTAGTCTGCTATACACAGGAGCGACATTATATTATTTCAAATGAATATAATTTAAGAAGGTATAAGTGATATTATAACTACCCAATAATATTAATGACATAAATATATTATAAATTAGTTTAATAAATCATTAAATCTATCCTTGTGATATGGTGATGGACAAAAATCTACATTAGTTCACGAGCCGGTGTCCGCCATACACATGACCGACAACTAAGTTTCCCATATAATGGAAGTGGAGATGAATATAGGTTATTACTGTAACATAATAAAATATTAGTATATTTGAGATTATATTTTTATCATATCATTATATTTTAATGATATTTTAAATAGGTTGAATAAGAAAAAAAGATGAATGTTTATGAATTTTACTCCTTCTTTGGAGAGCCACTTTAGCATTATACCTGAAGCCTTATTAGGAGGGTTTCATAATCAACATAAGGACTATAGGATGTGGGTAAGGATTTTTGGGAAATATTTTGGTAGGTATTTTCCTAAAAAAAATTCTTTGGAACTGTGAATAGAGGAGAGGGGTGGCCTTTATAAGTGGGTGAGATAACACACTTGGGATTTTTGAAAATAATTATTGTTAAGCATGTTATTCACATTCCAAAAGGATCCAAAATTTCTAATTATCAAACCTTATATATTATAGGTTATAAATATTTATATAAAATGGTTTTGGGATGAGTTTTTGGTTATTTTTAACCGTTATCCTCTTAGGTTAACTCCTAGTAAACCCATTTTTACCATAACCACAATAATTAAATTTTTACTATTTTCACTATTCATTATGGTAAAAAATTATGTTGACCTTATTTTATAATATAAATTATGATTATTCCTAATATGGATTCCATATTTGAAAATTTCATTCAAATAAGTTGAATAGTTCATTTTAAAATTAATCCAAATATGCAATCAAAGTGCAATTTTCTATAGACTAACTGCCTAAAAAGTAAATTTTTTATTTTCAAAATACTTTTAAGGTAATAGTGAGAAACCACCTAGTTCAAAAACCATAAGAAATTAAATATCCATTGAAAATAAACTTAATATTGATAAAAACATTATCCGTAAAATATTTTTAAGAGATAGAGGATATTTAAGTGTTTGGAACATCCTCTAATAGGTCTTCAAAACAAGATTCCAAATTTTCCCAAGTTTTAATGTATTCCTATTGATTAATATTCCATTTGTTGAATCCCCTTACCAGTATAAAATTGTTCTTTTCAATGCATGCACTCTAGTCTTAGTTGGTTACCACTTTTAATGCCCTTCCCATAATCCTATCAGCTTCTTCATCAGATGAATTAATCACCTATTAACCTTCCACCATATCTTCATCTAAATGTAAAATAATATGTAAGTATTTATCATGATCTTCACCAAAATCCCACTAATGAAGGGGTACAATGCTATGTTCTGCAGGCTCGACCTAGTCAACATAGGATTTGGGATAACTTTTAATCATATTTTCCTTTGACTTTTTCATAGACCAAGAACATCCAGAATGTAGGCTCTTCTGAATTAGAGTGCCTCTAGATTATCTTGTGTAAGTAAAAAAATAAGTGAAACTGGATCATCCTTATGTTGGTTTTGTGTTCGGCCGGTATTCAATGAAAACATTGAGGGGGGGGGATCTGTTATCTTATTTATTTTATCTGTTGTTCCCTTTAAACTCACCTCTTAAACCTATGAAGGTTCTGGATATAACAACCTAAGATAGGCACATATTGAGTTTACCTAATTTATATAATATAAACATAACATCTCACAAAATAATCTCACAATACTAGTAATGAAAAATTTACTTTCAATAAAGATTATATACATAAGAAAATTATTTTAGAGAAACTATGAACATTCCAAAATAATTGAGCCACACTATACTTGCTTCTAGACTTCTAATAAGATATAATAATATTCATAAACTAGGTAATGGAAAAATAAGAAATTGGTGATCTTAAAAACTTAGTAAGGGAATATTTATCAATTCACAAAGGGTTAGATAATAACAATAGGATATGACATGACAAGGGGTGAAATATATTACTAAAAGAGCACATAACATTGAGAGTTTTCCCAGGGTCATCATAGAAGAAAATTTTAGAGAAAACATATACATTATAAAAATATTGGGGAACCATGAGATAACAAAAATGATTCATAAAACATAATAATAAGAATTTGGTATGAAAATGTAACATTCCCTTAAGTCATAGAATAAAAATTATGTTTAGCATAAAAATAAGCATAAGGTATCATCATATTTTGAGAATATACAATAATCCCCACAATTTAGTGAGATAAAATATCCAAGAATTACCACTATTTAGTTTGTGATCATATCTTATAAGGCTAACACATTAGTATTTATAATATCCTATAAGGATCATGCTACATTATCTTTTGATATATATAAAATTGATCAATTCATTGAAGGGAGATATGAGACCCCACATGTCATCATCCATATATATGTGTTCCATAAGAGACTAACAACTCAATATATCATGAAAACCCATGGGAATAAAATGGGTCTTTTTCATCACATCTTAAAGAACCCTGGGAAATAAAAATTTATTTCACAACATTTCCAGTTGGTAACACCAAAATTGACTTCAAGAATATAAATTGTTGATACCCAAAACTCAATCAACCCAAAAGTGTATTTCATAAGAAAATTTATAAGGTGATTCATGAAAAATATTTTCCATGAAAACAAATTATTTTATTGAAAATATAAAAATGGTAGAGAATCCAAACAAGAGTTTTTATAAAAAAATTAACATTATTGTAAATGAAGTTGTTAAATATCGCATTAAAAAGTCATTTTCTAAAAGGTGAAGAGAAAAAATTTATAAACAAATTAATTTTTAAAATAATTTTTAAAATAATATTCTTTAAAATATATAAGTGTTATAAAAGGGATATTTGGGGTTGAAGATAAAACAGTTGATTAGGAATGCATGGAAAAACTTTTATAATGTTTTTAAATACAGTTTTTGAAAACCCAAATTGTAAAATTTTTAACAAAAACATAAATTTTAAGAGATGATAATTAAAATATTATGTTTATAAAAGATAACACATAATTTGGTTTCCCCATAACAAGGATAAAATTTATGTGAAATAAATGATATACAATGAGGAGAACCCGTTATTAAAAAGTATGGTAATTATCCTCAGTAATGATATTCTTTTTATATGTAAATTCATAAAATTAAATATTTTATTTAAAAATGTAACTTATACTAGATATATGACTCATTATTGTATCATTCAATAATAAAATAAATTCATCATGCAAAACTATAGTAAAAAGGAATCATTATAGATCAAGAAAATAAATTTTTCACAAAAACTCTTACCTTGGTTCCTAATTCATTATATGTTTGTGACTATTGTATAAAATAATAAAATTAATTTTTTTAAATACATTCCCAAAAACTTTATTCATTTATATTTAATTTTCTAAGATCCATTTATGGTCACTTTTTATTTATTTTCATTATAATTTTCATTTATGTCGGTTTTTGGGGTTGTTCAGTTAATTTCTCTGTAACACTTTCTATTTGTTCATTCTAGTAAAATGCGTTGTAAAATTAATTCATAATATCCAAAATTATATACTTTTATATCCATTATTTTTCTATTATGAAAAAATATATACAGTTCCATAGGATTCCAAAATGAAATCAAATGAATAAGAGTGATTTGAAACGTTCATTTAATGTGATTAAATTTATTGTTACTATTTATTATTAATATTACTTATATATTTTCACATATTATCATAACATAATATTAGTAATGTCTTAAATATCATTTTTATACATTATATTATTTTTTAAAATCAACTATTTTTTTTAGTAATGTAAAAATGATATTCATCATTATGTGGAGATAGTGGTTCGTACGTACAATGAAAATGGTCTCATTTTACATAGATAAATAAGGGGTATAATAATAAAATAATTTTCATTTAATAATATTAATAATTTTATAAAAATTATATTGTATCATTAAATAACTCTTTTGGATCATCCATTTAATGATTTTATATAAAATAAAACCCTTCTTTCATGGAGGCGGTAATCCGCCCAAATTCACGACGACGTATTAATTTTACGAATGGTTTTAGAAGAATATAGAAAAGAGAAATTATATTACTATAACAAAATTTATCATATTAGTAATATTTATATTGTTATAATTTCATTGATATAAAAGGTTTTATAAGATATTAGTACATATAGGAAAAGAGAGTTTCATTGAGAGCATTACCTTCTCCCTTTGGATGTTCTTCCTTGGGTGATAGCTTAAGGCTCCATTGAATAATATTTTTGAAATAAAAAGGATTGTAGGACATTGGGAGAGGATTTATAAGTGATGAGGTTATTTTTTTGGTTGATCTAAATCGTTAAAATTTGTGTATAAATGTGGTGGATGAAATCTTCTTATATAAGTGGTTAAAAATTGTTTTTTTATATGAATAATCATTATATCTCAATGATTCCAGGGCACTATATAAGGATAAATGGATCCAAAATTGGTAAATAATGATTTTTTGGGTGGTATAATGTCTAAAAATCCTCTAACACTCATTTCCACAGTTTTTAAAACTTTTTTCACATGATTTAGTATTTTTTTTTACATTTTATGATATTTGTTTATTCCTTTGTAACTAGATTTTTACTAAGTAATATATGTTATTCTAAAAATATAAAATAACACCTATTACCAAATTTGGGTTCGATAAAACCAAATTTAAACGTTTTTTAATGTAATTCAAATTCAAAATAAGAAAAAATTATCTTTTAAATTAAATCATTTAATATATAAGAAATTTGTTTTGTAGAAAAATATTTTTTTTACCATTAAGTGTTATTAATCTTATTTAGCATTTATTATCAATTTAAAAACTGTTAAAATATTTATATATAGGTTTATAAATTATATTTGAGTAATTTTTATATTAATTTATTTTATTAGATAAAAATTACACAATGTTAATAAAAAACAATTTTACCATTATCATGGTAATTAATTTTCATCATTATATTCTTATTTTTAACCCAAAAATAAAATAGGACATTTTATATAGTTTGGAACAACTAATTATAAATATAAAATAAATTTTACCAAATAATATTTCTAATAGTGAGAACAAACTAATTTTCATATTAGTTCACTTAATGTGTAAAACCCATTTTTTTTGGAAAAAGTATATTTTCAAGCATAAAATGAGAATTTTATTATTATAACTTTTACATAATTTTAATAAGGTGGTTAATTTTTATTTATAATCTCAGATTTTATATCTACATTATAATGATCATATTAAAAAAATACTTTATGAACTTTTCATGGTTTTCATTTTAGTTCTGTGTTGTGTATAAGACAAGATACTCAACATGATTTACAGAAAAGTGTTTAGTAAAATCATGGGTTGTTATATTCTACACCTATTAAAAAGAATTTAATCTTATAAATTTTATTAATATTTAGAAAACATATAATATTTTTTTTATCTCCATACATCCTTTAGTTCCCATATAGCATATTCAAACATATGATTACTCTAAATAAGTTTGAACAAATTAGTGGTATTGTTCCATGGTACTTTATCTATTCAATCGATAATTTCTGATGGTTGTTCCTTATATGATAGATCATGTTCCAATTATACATATTTTGAGTTTTGTACATGTGACGGTTTTGGTATGTAATTCCAAAAAATTGAAATATAAAATACATCTTGTACTTAAGATAGATCTGGAGGGAGTTATATGTAATAATATATAACCTCAACAAAATAAATAATCTCATAAGGATCAATATCTCAGTGGATGAACTTCCCTTTCTTCCCAAATCTTGAGAACTTTTTTCAAGTAGTTATCTAGAGGAACACGTGGTCACCAAATTTAAACTCTAGATCTCATCATTGATTATCTTTATAACTCTTATATAGACTTTCTTCCACATTCATAATCCACTAAATAGTCTAAACCTTCTCCATAATTTCTTGGAAATGGTTTTTTCATATAAACTTCCTCTCCCAAACTACATCCAAGTATATTGGATCCTTATATCTATTATGATATAAGGCCTCATATAGTTCCATATGAATGTTATAATGGATACTGCTTTTTTATATTAGAAATATACCAATGGATTTTTATGATCAAAAAATGCATATAAATCCATTAAACAAGATCTTAGTATATCCTAAAGAGTTTGAATGGTTTCATCAGATAGACCACATTTCTAATAGTGATAAGTAGTGCCGAAACATATCTCCATCTCCAAATATCACTAAATAATTCCCTATAACCTCAAGGTAATCCTTGTTTCATGATTAGATACAATAGGGAGTGGTACTCTAGGAATCTATACCAAATCTCTAATGTATATATTATAGAGTTGATCAAGTGATAAATCTTATTTCATGAGAATGAAATGTGCTAAATTTTAAAGGTGATCGACTACAACCCAAATGGAATTGAGGCCATTAGATGTATGGGGTGTCCTATGATGAAACCCATGGTGACATTTTACCATTTCTATATAGGTATGGGTAATGGTTTCATTATCCACTTATACTTCGTCATTTAATCCTAAATCACTGGCATACCTAGCATTGAGATACATATTCTAAAATCTATCACTTCATGTTATCCCACCAAAGGTTTTTATTTATATCTCTTTTCATATTCATTATTCCTAGATGAGTATATATTAATTAGATATGAGCATCTTCAAAAAGTTCCCTATTTATTTCTGGTTTATATGGGACACATATTTTGGTGCCAAACCTTATAACTCAATCTTTAAGAAAGTCGAACTCTGTAATACTCCCTCCCTTTTTCTATAGTTCCACATCATCCTTTTTAGATTATTTGATCTTCATGCGAATGGGTGGTTGATAATATTTATTAGGATCAAAAGGGGCCTAGATACCCTCAGAGGGGGGGGGGGGGTGAATCGGGTTATGGATATTCTATTTCAAAATTATTCTTGCCCCACTCGATCTTGACCTCTATATTATAAGGGATACTTTGTTTTCCCTTATTTGTTTATGTTGATCCCTAATTTTTATCTTTATCTGATGGTTATGCTTTAGATGCAATGCAGGGAAGAAACCGGGCAGACACATAGATTTTTACTTGGTTCACCCTCACTGGGCTACGTCCAAGGAGCATACAACGACAAGGTGCTGCCGTACCAAATCCACTAAAGCTCACTGACAATAATGTTTGGGCTAGATCACTTCTATTCCCAGGCTCACTACCTTTACAATGTTTAGGGTTAGCTCAATTCTTTTCCAAGGGTCACTCCCTATTCCTCTCTCTGGCTCACTACCGGTATAATGAATAACCTTGTTCCTCTTCTTTTGCTCATTGCACTTGGAAGGGATCCACTCATAGTTTATAGACCTGTAGGTCTCTTCATTTGCACGAATACATGAATCCTCAACTGTTGATAGATGCTCTATTAAATTTCAACTTTCATCCAATGATGAATACCCCTCTTCCCATTAACACTGGGTAATTCCTTTGGAAATGCCTTCGCAAAGCACCCTACCCCACGAGGCTCCCAATTTCGCGAAGCTCAAACAAGCCTTCGCGAAGCTCCTGCCTTTTCGCGAAGCACACACCTTCGTAGTGCTCCTGCCTTGCAGACCACACTACTTTCTCGAAGCTCAGACCATCGTAAAGCTCAAGCCTTCAAAAATATTAGGCCATCGTGGATCTCAATTCATTGCAGATCAACTTCTTTTCATGAAGCCCACTAAGCCAATGTGAAGCACCCAACTTTCGCGGAGCTAGATTAACCGCCACGAAGCTCCTTCCTTTCGCGAAGCACACTGCCTTCACAAACTAACTTCATGAGTTGAGAGCAAAATATTTTCTTTGAAAACTCTCTCTACTTCTCTCAAGGCGGTCGAGGCCTAGTTATAGGTGACTCCACCGACCCTTGAACCTTTCGCGCGAAGTCAACACCACATCATCACAAATTGTGAATCTCTGAAAATTCTGCCGAAATTCTCTCAATATTGAAAAGCACCATAGAAATATTATGATCATGGAGCTCGTCATAATCATGGAGAATCCCATTAATTTCTTTTCACCTTCACCATGAAGCTCCCTCGCAAAGACCTTTACCTCCACAATGCACTTCAACCTCTGCTGTTCGCGAAGCTCGTCGTAATCGCGACGTATCACCGTCAACATTCTTTTGTTCTTCGAGAAATCTAATCCATGAAGCCTATATTCACGAAACTCATGCATTTTCCATATTTAAATAAGATCTTTATGGAAATACATATTTTCCGATGCTCAAAAAACTCCAAATTTTGGACCCAAAAAATTTGACAAACACTGGAAAATGACGCCATGTTGTATCTGTTCTTTTTGTACCGCCTCCAGATAGTTCGTTTCTCTGTCATGGTTCTTTTTAAAATTTATGGTCAAAAACCTCTCTAGAAATTGACAATTCACCATGGAAACCTATTTGTCAACAAACATAATCAATCCAAAAATGATGCAATGTTATATTTGGGGATTTTTTACCAACAATTGTTTTTAGGAATGATATAAATTCTCACATTCTTATATGACTCTAAGATTCATCCTTTTAAACTCCATGAGTATTGGATATTTTTTGAACCTCATCATGGATATGGTAGCATGATATTTTCTTCTCAAAAAATTAGAAACATTATTTTCACTCCTCGTGTGGTAATATATTGAGAATTCATAATCTTTTATCAATTCCAACCATATCCCTTATATTATATTCAGCTCATTCTGTTTGAATATATATTTCAATATACTTTAGTTAGTATATATATTACATTTTTCACATTAGAGATAATTCCACCAAATCTTTAATAAAGATATCACTACCGACAACTCTAAATCATGTATTGGGTAATTTTTGTCATGAGTATTTAATTTTCATGGGTAATAAGTAAGTACCTTATTATTATACATGAGGAAAAATCCCAAGAAAATTATTAAAGCATCATTATTTATTAAGAACACTTCCCCACCATAGGGTAATGTAAGTATAAGTGCAGTGAAAAACTACTTCATTAGTTCCCTGAATCCTTCATAACATTACTTTATCCAAATGAAAATAAATCTATTTTATATTAACATGGTTATTGGAATTTATATCCATGATAAATTTCTCACAATTCATATATATTACCCACCTAACTTAAGAAAACTATGGATCTCATTTTCTTTGTTTGGTCTAGGCCGTTTCTCAATAACTTCTATCTTTGAAGTATCTAAATATATGCCCTCTCTTGTAATTATATGACCTAAGAATGATAATTTTTATATAAATAATTCACACTTGATAAACATGGAATAGAGTTTATCCTTTATTAAGGTATTCAACAAAATATAAAAATGATTTTTATGCTCTTCCTTACTCTTTATATATATAAGAATATTTTCAATAAATATAACCGCAAATTGATCAAGGTGTTCTATATAGACTCTATTCATTATATTCAAGAATATGGAAGGAGAATTTTTATGTCCAAATTGAATCACTATAAATTTAGTTTCCATAGCACAAAAAACAATTTGTATCAGACATATCCTCCCTTTTAACCCTTAATTGATGAGATCCATATCAAAGATCAATCTTTGAGAAGTATTGATATCCTATGAGTTGATTGAATAGATCATTAATACAGTGTAGATGATACTTGTTCTAGATCATGATTTTATTAACCTCTCAATAATAAATTAAATTTCACATTGATCCATACTTATTTATAAAATAGTGGACTAGTACACCATATGGAGAAGCACTAGGGATACAATACCCTTTTCTAGATTATCTCTTAGCTGATTCTTTAATTATTCCAACATAATGGGGGAAACTATATAAGGGATCTTTGAGATAGGAATGGATCCACATATGGGTTCAATCAAAATATAAAACTTACACTTTGTAGGAAGACCTAGCAGTTCATCCAGAAATACATTAGTATATTCTTGTACAATAGGCATGTCACCTATTTTGACTCCCTCCCAATCATATGTTCTAAAATTCTATAATTTCTATGTATCATAACCTATATTATGGATTTTTCATTCAAATATAGTTAATGATCATCCTTATGCTTATATTTTAAAATAGGATGATTTAAATATCAAATGATATTTATTTATCCAAAAAATTAATATGTTCTTTATATAGGTAAATTTAATCCATTCCCAATATTTTATCAATTTAAACTAAGGGAATAAGAACTACATTTACAAGAATTATCTTCCCATAATCTTATATTGGGGAAGATATATATATGTTATAAGTGATCATCGATCCATCATATGTTTTTAAATATAGTTTAATATCCAATTCTTGAGGTTGTGAATCAATATTCCTAGAAATCTTGCAACATATAAAGGAATATGAAGAACATAAATAAAATAATTAATTCATAGTTATAGAGTAGAGAATGAGGTTACTGTATATCACTTCATTATCATTATCCACCTAATAAATAGTGATAGCATACACTCTTCCTTTATCCCTTGGTATCAGAGGGTGTTGGGTCCTATTCTCTTCAGTAACTATGGGGTTAAAGAATTTATTTTCATAATTCCCAAACTCCAGTCATTGGAAGAATTAATGTTTAGGTAGTACATTAGAAGGGATATTATTTTCTTCTTTCACATTGACTTTCCTATTCAACCTATATAAAATCATTAAATTTATGGAAAAATTTGTTGGTTCTAGGCATAGAGGAAGTGTGCAGTGGTGGACTATATATTAAAATTTATTTTTATAATCATTTCAAAAAACAATGAGTGAGGATATTTTACATAAATTTTTTATTAATTTATTTAATATCTGATGAAATTAATACCTAGTGTTATGAACATTTTTTATTAATGTTGATCATCTGGAAAGACCCTTTTATATTTTCTTTATTGCGATATGAGGGTACAGGTGTAGAAACTCTCTAGTGGTGATCTAAACGAGCTCTAATGATCTCTAAGAAACACAAATCAATCTCTCGATGCTAGAATGATGAATCAAATGCCTTTCATTTTTCATTCTTGATCACTCATTCTTCTATCGTGAAGAAATATCACTTGTGTTTATCATTCTTGTAAGGGAGTGATAATAAGGAATCGATAGATAATTTTTTGTGTACAACAATTATATATTCTCAATTTTGGATAAAATATAAAATAGATATAGACATCTATTTATAGAGCTATGATTTAGGTTAAAATATTATTTACTTTCATACTGGTCATTAAATAACATCAATTTCCATTAATAAACTCCATTCTATATAATAATAATAATATTATTTTGTGGTGTTCCAACTTGTGAAAATTGATAAATAAAATTAACCAGCTTGTAAATAAATATTTTATCACTGGACACAGTATTGGTCCGATTGAACTCCTTGATATTTATTAAATACCTGAATATATATTTTATTCATAAATAAATATTTAATTCACATAATAGTGAATACATATTTATTAAATATTCAAAAAAATAAACAAATATATATTTATTCACATTCTAGGGAATAAATATTTTTTTAATTTATTTGATCAATATAACTTGAAAAAAATTATCCCTCAGTCTTGAGAAAATCATGTATTCAATTAATTAAATTCAAATTGAATTTAATTGAGATAAATGGGAACACTTTCTATGTGACCCTCTTGGATTCTTTCTCATTGTCATTTTTTTGGGGTTTCCTAATGTCCAAGATTATTGTCTACCAAAAGGTCAAGGAACCAAAGAAAAATAAGTTAATGTCATAATGATGAAAACCACATACTAATTCTCACTATGTAATATAATCCCTTCATCACAATATATCATCAAGTAGGTTTTATAATGGTGTCATCAACCTATTTTCTTGATACTTATTTCTTTGACTATCTGAAATAAACATGGTTTTACACCATGGACATGAAATTTAATGTGATAGGTTTATTCCAATAAAATATCCAATATATCATCTTCTATAAAGATATAAGGGACAAATACTTTCTCAAATTATCCATTAATGATGTGTCAATTGTGGCACACCCAACATACCAAACTTCCTGCAAACATATAACATGATGATTTTTGTCAATTAATATAACTTTTCAAGTCATGACATACATTAATGATAATCTTAAAGTAAAAGGACTATTACACATGCTCGTAGATAGGAATATATGGTGACACCAAAACATATAGAATTCTTACTGGTGGATATGTTCTCATAATATTTTATCTTTGAGACTTCCAACTATAAACTTCATGATAAGAAGCCTCATCCTCTTACAAGCACTCAAACATGATAGTATAAATACTATGTGTCCCATAATAGTAGGTTATCGAATTGCACAACTATATTAATAATATATTCATAGAATTTCATGGTTCTCATCATAGTGTGGAACTAGTATGATCTTATCGATGTGTAAAATATTCTAGGACATTATTACATTAAATACATGTAGAAAAAATTATTAATATATAATAATATGTTAATTTAATATTAAATACATAGAATATACATGTAATCAAAGTCTAATTAGTTTGTCTTCAGACAATAACTCCAAAAAAAACCACTTGGACTAGAGCCATGTACTTACAAATTTCAGTCCACAAGACCTCATAGGATAATCATGTTTTTTCTGGGTCAAGGATTTTGTCAAGGAGTCCACCATGTTGTTTTCCATTGAAATAATACTCACTAAAAACTCACCTATCTGATAAAATACCTAAAGAAATGATACTTATGAAGTTTTTTCTTCATCCATTGATGTGACCTTATCTCTTTGCAATATCCACCACTATAGTATTATCAAAATAAAGTGTGAAAGGATCATTCCTACTAGGTATCTGATCAAAATCTTGGATGAAGATGTGTAACCATATTTCTTACTTATTTTCTTTTGAATCCAAAATATACTCATACTCTACTGTATAATCTACAGTCATAGCCTACATTGAGCTCTTCCCGCTCACATCACTTCCATTCAAAAGTGAAGATGTATCATATTTGTGATTTCATGCCTTCTTGATCAATTTGTAAACTATAATCTACATATCCTTTGATGACTAGTTCCTCATAACCTCCATATATAAGGAACATATCCTCAGAACTCCATGAATACTTAAGGATAATATTAACTTTTTTCCAATGGTGATCACCTAGTTTAGCAAAATATTTTCCCACCACACTCAATTCATAGGCAAAATCTTACCTACTTCATAGAATAGAATACCTAAATTACCCAATCAATGATGTGTATATATTATTTTCCATTATATTTATTTTGTTATGTTTCTGAGTAAAAATTTTCTACGAAAAATGAATATCTCGAGACACCAGAAACAATCCCCTCTTAGATTTCTCCATACTGAATCTCTTTAATATCTTGTTAATGTATCTAATATGACATAGGTTGATCAGTCTATTAGATTCATCATAATAAATCGTGATCCGAAGAATATATAATGGATCTCATGATTTCATTAATGGATAAGTATTTATTCAACAACGTCTTAACATACTTTAAGACTAGTATTTCTTTTTCAAGGAGTAATATGTCTTTAAAATATATTATTAAGAAAACTAATGCACTCAAACTAAACTGTTTGTAGAGGAAAGTCTCACAATCATTATTTAGGAAACCAAATTTAGTTATGGCCTCAACAAAATTAATTTCCTATGAATGAGTTTCCTTATTTAATCCATAAATGGATTTTTTTTCCAATTTTAATATCTTATTAGAATCCTTTGGAATCACAAAGCCTTCAGGGGGTGTCATATAGACATCTTCCTAAATTTTCCCATTAAGGAAGGATGTTTTGACATCCATTTTGAAAATCCCATAGTCATGGTAAGACATAATGGAACGTAGAGTTATGGTTGATTGCAACATTGCAACTGGTGAAAAGGTTTCATCATAGTCAATTCCTTAATGTTGTTTAAAACCTTTTTCAACCAGTCATGCCTTAAATGTACTGAATTGTACATCCATTTCTATTTTCTTATTGAAAAACCATTTATAACTAATGGGTTTTACATATATTGGATGATATACCAAAATATAGACTTGGTTTTGGTACATTGAAACCATGTCATATTTCATGGTTTATTGCCACTTTGAAAAATCTGTTCCCATTGTCGCTTCCTTGTAGGTTGGAGCATCATTATTATCAACTAATAATGAGTCCCCATCCCCAGTTACTAGAAAATTATAATGATTTGGTTCTCAACCTCTCTTGTACTCATATGTAGTACTTATGTCTCTTGAATAGTTACATCTTCCACAGGGATTTGTGGAATTTTTTCCTGTACCAACTCTTGTATACCTTGAGTCTCAACTTTATCAAATTATATCTCTCTCCCACTATGTATTTTAGATATTTTATCTCCCTCAAGGAATATGGTTTGTATTTCCAAATAACCTTTATCTATGGGGTGGTATAGGTAATATTCTCATGTTTCCATGGGGTATCTCATAAAGGTACACTTTGTTCTTTAGGGTAAAATTTTGTTACCTGAAGAGGCCTTAACATACACTTTTCTTCCCCACACAAGTTAATTATATAACATGGTTTTTCTTTCACACCAATATTCATATGAAATACCATTTATCAATTTAGTTGATACTCAGATTAGTATAAGTGATTTTATTTTCAACGTTTATACCCAAAAGGATAATGTAAGACTCACATGACTCATAATTTATCTCACCATGTCAAAAAATGTGTGGTTACTACTTTTACTTACATCGTTCCATTGAGTCATATAAGGAGGATGGAGTTGGGATATTTTCCCAAACTCATATAAGTAATCAATGAAGTCTTGATTAATATTTTTTCCACCACGGACTGAGCATAGTATCTTAATATTCTTTACAATATAGTTCTAAACTTCATTCTTTTATTCCTTAAATTTATCCAAAGATTCCTACTTATACCTCATTAATTATAAATATCAATATCTATTAAAATCGTTAGTAAAAGTTATGAATTATGATTACTCACTCTTTTATTGAACATGAAGTGGTCCACACACATCATCATGAACTAATTTAAGAATATATTTAACCCTTTCACCTTTCCCACTAAACGGGGATTTGGTTGTTTTTTCTTGTAAACATGTGTGTTATACACCAAGTGTTTTTAGTTAAAAATAATCTAAATATCCATATTGATGTAATTTTTTCAAGATATTTTCCTTTACATATCAAATCTGGTGATACAAAAGTTGGGTGTGGTATGAGTCATGTGAAATAACTTCATTGTCAACTACCTTTACTTGGTTTGTGTAATCCACTACATAAATACCATTATTTAAATGTGACTTAACATAACAAATGATATCTTTATAAAAGAAGAAACATATATTACAATATTAGAAAATAAATCTATATGTATCTAATATAGATATAGAAAAAATGTTTTTTGTAACTAAAGGAACATAATAAAAACCATTTAAAAACCAGATCATCCCAGCCTATAATTTGAGGTGGTAGTCCCCAATAGCTACAGTAAAAAAGTTTATCTCTATGGTATTCTCACTGATCTACCTCTTCTTGGTCATTCTTTTTTAACCTACGTGGTTTATATATTTGAATACATATATGAGTACCCAAAGATGTATCTAATACCCAAATTATAGAAACAAATAAATTTCACTTGATAAAAAACACACCTGATGCTTACCCTTTTCACTTTGTATAGGTGCAATTTTTTTCTTGTGACCATTATTGACATGTGTGATACAGACATCATCTTGTACCCCTATTTTCCCCTTGATCTTACTCTTCTTGAAAGGGTGTGAATAAGTTTTAGTCTTAAAGATATTTTGTTTCCATTTCTATTTGTTCAAAATAAGGATGGATGGTTTTTCGTGCTTTGTATTCATATCTACTTGGAAAATAATAGTGATAATATGTGGAAGAGACTTATAAATGTTGTTCATATAAAAATTAACAAAAAATCTTGAGATGAACTGAGGGAGTGATGTTATAATGGGATTGGTGCCCAGTTCATCATGGAGTTTAAACCATAGAACCTCTACGCACTCAATGCAGACAACGATCATGACTACATGAGGCCTAACTAGAGATCCCACTCCAAGATTTTTCTGAATGAGTTCCATGGAAATATCAAACTATTTATCACTAGATATCTCATAGTATAGAACGTAGAGGTGATTAATCATGCTATATGCATACATGTTTTCATGAGACTTCTTGATTTTACTAGATGTTGTGAAAGCATCAAACATTGAATTTTGAACACATCATTCACATTTTTTTTCATAGAATAGGACCTATTCATCACTCACCTCATTAGTGAGAAGGTCATGAAATAAGTATTCTATCATGTATGATTATCATTTATGGCATAGGACAACATGAACGCATTTGTACCATTCCAAGAAGTTACTTTCAATTAGGAGTATTTATTTATCAAATATTCATCGTAGGTATAATTTGGATGAAGATATTTCTGTTTTATTCTAAAATTAAAAGAGAATATTTTTAGTACTTTTCCTGATTATATATTGGGTGAGATATTAATAAATTAATTGATTTTTATTAAATCTCACTCTATTTTATCAAGATCCAATATCCCTCACTATTGAACATGGAACTTATAGTTTCTCTTTCATTCTAGTGGAAAGGACACATATTCCCCTTCACATAACCCCAACAAGGGTTGGTCAAGCTACTTGATTGTATTTTGGTAGGTAGGTCATTGTCAACTATGGGCATGAAGCTTCTTGATCCATTTAGTGGATTCACCTATCCTAAAATCTGGACTTTTTTTGCTCAACACTTTCCTCCAAATTTATGAAACCGTGGTCCTAGATTCCCATAATGGTTCCTCGAGCACAGTGGGCCACATGGACTCAAGAACATCTCCTTGAATTCCAGAGGCTTCCGACTAGTAGTGAGGGCCTGAGGTGTGTCTGTGAGGAGACTATGCCCTCATTACCAAAGTTTATCACAACAGATGAATATAATATAATAGGAGATAAGAAATAAAATAAATATAATAAACAGAATCCACAATAGAATAAGACTAAATGACAATAGAATTGATTAAATAATAATAATAATCAAAAGTTTTGGATGATATATGTCATTCCCCTATAAAAGAGGAAATCATGGATACAGATTAGAAGAAAATACATGCTATACAAAATTATTAAAAAAGAATCCAAAAACTATCCCTAGTATCCCGAGCACCAGCTTTATCACCAGCCACCAGCTCCATCCTAATATAGTAACAAATTAAGTGTCTAAATCCAAATTCTTCCTTTTTCAACACCTTAATACATGTAGTCTTCCCGAGTGCTAATGGATCTCGAATATGGTGTGAGATATATCTCAATAGTCTACCACCAATGACATATATAACATCAATTCTGTGTAATATAAACTGAATCAGTGTGAAAATATGCATATATAAAAGTAAAGAAGTACAATAATGTAAATACTTAAGTACCTACCTTATCCCTTGGATAGAATCTGAACAAGTAACTGGTTTATTAATTAATTAAGTTCTAGTTTATATATTTAAGTCCTGTTAGGCATATCCATCCATGAAATCACCTCATAATTATAATAGTTAAGGATCCAAGAACTAATATGGAATCCCGTAATGATGATAATATGGTTCTAAGGTGATAAAAAAGGAAAACTAGACCTCAAGTTTCACAAAATCTGTAGTAACTGCTGCCTAGATAAAGGGGTAATAGTGTAATCAAAGGAGAATCATCCAAGTAATTCCATAATAATGAATCTAATTGTGTCCAAAGAAAATATACAAGGTAAAACGAGATCAGAAATGGCTAAGACCAAGGAAGTAACCAAGGATCCTCATGTCCAAAGAAACCATATTAGATCCAATGATTTTATCCAAGACATCCTATAATGATAAATTAAGGATCCTATAGTGTCATAATGGGCATCCACTAATATGTGAGGATTGGGCTCTATGGTGGGTCTCAACCAGTGAAATCGACATCCCTAAATTGGAATGTCATTCACGAGTTCTCAAGGTATTCCCATGGGAATCAAAATTCTACCTCGAGTATGAACACTCATATAGATATGTCATGGTCCATATAAAATTCACCATATAATTTATTCATTTAATAATTAGACCATATAATATTTAATCCATTTAATATTTCATAAGGTTCAATCCTTTCCTTTTATTAGTGTGACAAGTCCAAAGGGGCATGCAACCTTTTCCTTTATTTCATAAGCCATAGTCATTTAGTATGTTTCACACTGATACCTTCCATTAAACATGAAAAGGAGTGTTATGGACGTGCAGAAATTTTATTCAATTACCATACATTAGACTAAGTCGTATATATAACCAATATACTTTCAAATTAAATTTATATTCATTCATTATACATTATTCACTTACCTTGGAAGGATCAAGTAGAATGAAAACATAGTAATAGATATTACAAATTAAAAATTCAATTAATTCAAGGTTGTTACCATTAGTAGGGTCAAGCCACACACCCAAATGGTTGAGCTAATAGGACATAACAAACTATTAAAGAAAAACTAGCCACTAAAAGCATAAATATAGAATCAAACTACTTGGGGTGGTCAACATTGTGGACATAACTATAAAAATGATTAACATATATGGAATGGTTCTTAAATCATGGTTATAATGACTAAAAATAAGTTTTATAAATTAAATAGGTGAATCCTAATGAAATTAGTGCACCCATACTACAATTTATAAAACAATGAAACGCGAGGGATGAGTTATAGGACACCTACCTCATACATGTACGAATTTCCTCATCCATTATCATACTCAAGTTTGACCTATATTATAAGAGATCTAATGAATTGACCAACCACCATCAAAATAGGTCATATAAGACTTCATCTAAATAACATCATCGATATGAAGAAGAATGCTAAACGATCAAAAAGGAACTGATATCTTATCGGTTAAAATCTAATGATATGAATGGAGATCAAATCAAACTCTGGGTGGTCACTTGATCTCAAATCCTAGATTCGGACTTCAAAATCTCAAAAGAGGAAATATAGGGGGTTGTTTTCTACTATAAAGGAGGGTTGTTTTTAATAAGGGTTTTAAGGGTAAAATCATAGAATCATTAATAAGTGGCCTTCCCATAGTTTGGCCACAGATTTTTCTAAACCTTTCCCCAACTATACCTGATCTACTAAATAAAGGGTCTCCCTCGTGATTAGGCCGCATGGTTAGGTAAAACATGAACCAACCATATGAAACAACTCTGTAATTTTTTATTTAGTTTTCACACATCCATGCATCTAAAATCACACCATTAGGGAATATTGTGCACCCTCCTACTGCTCTATGTCCATCCTTGCACAGTTATAACTAACCATGTGGCCTTCCCCGCATGGTATATTCTTATCATACATAGAACCTTTTCTCCCAAAAATCCATGTTCCATGATCTGAACATGCCTCAAGCACCACTAAGACATTAGTGAACTCAATAGGCATCCATATTGGGTCCATAATAGAGAATTAGACCAAACATTAAAGGATCCATACCTAAGTCAAAAATTGGGTTCTTATAGTTTTCCTCCTTTAAAAGAAAATCATCCAAAATTTCACCTTCCAATGGTAGTGAAACACTATATGAGAACTAATCTAGCCACTGGGCATGTACGTTAGCCTCCCACTCCCAAGTATCTTCTTTTACATGGTCGTTCTACCATATTACCCATACTAGAGAGAAAAACTGGCCTTAGAGAGACTTTGTTCTTTAGTCTTTGATTCATATAGGATACTCCTAAAATGAATCATCAAAATATATATCTAGATCTTTGGGATATAAATTTTGAGACAGGTCCACAAGATACTGGAAAAGCTATGAAATGTGGAAGACGTCACACATGGAATGGTGCCTCTATAGTAATATCAATTGATAAGATACCATCTCAACTCTTTCCAAGTTCACAAATGGACCAACATAATGAGGCGACAACTTCTTGTGCCTCTATGTCCATCTATTCCCTATCCTGGATGATACTCATAGGAAAACATGATCCCCATCCCCAAACTCTATAGGTCATTTTGGGGGAGAAACATAAGATTTTTTTCTTAACTGAGTAGCAGAAATACATTTTTTGATCAGCTGAACATGCTACAAAGTCTCTTGAATAAGAAAGGGACCTACTAGAGATGCCACTCCTGCCTCTAGTCATCACAAGGTTAAATGGAATGGCCTACCATAAAAGGCCTCAAAAGGATCCATCTGAATCTTCACCTATAATCTATTTTTATAGGTGAACTCAATGAGATAGATATACTTATCTCAAGATCTGCTGAAGTCAAGGATGAATGCTGGAAGCATGTCCTCTAAAACCAGCATCATCAATTCAGACTTCCCCTCAGTCTAAGGGTGAAAGGATATACTCAGAATCACCTACATACCCATATCCTTTTGCAACCCTTTCCAAAACTGGTATGTATAGAGAGAATCCCTATCTAAAAATATATCACGAGGGAACTTTTGTAGTTAAATGATCTCACAAACATAAATTCGTCTCATCTCATCAACTGAGAAAGTCTCTGGGATAAGAATGGAGAGGACTACTTTCATCAGTCATTAAATGACTACCCATATAGTTTCAGTGCCTCTAGTAAACCTAGGTAAATAACAACAAAATCTATGAAAACATATTCCCATTTCCATTCTTGGACTCGAAGAAGTTATAAAAAGAATGTATGTATTTGGTGCTCCTCCTTCAATTTGTGATAGGTTGAATACCTAGTGAAAAGCATTCTATCTGATGTTTCATCCCATGCCACTAATATTAGCATCTCATGCCATGGTACATCTTGAATATTCCTAGATGAAATATCCACTGAGGAGCATGGGACTCATGCATCAACTCTTATCACATATTTATAAGAACCCAGACACATCCATGTACATGCAAGATGTTGTTCCCATCTATAGACCAGTCTGGAGGTGGGTCTTCTCCTAAAATACTCTCATGAAGAACCAACCCCTCAAGATCTAAAAATTTCCTACTCTTCACCTTCTCAAGAAAGAAAGATGTAATTTTCAAGGATTAGAGATTATATTACTCATAACTATTGTGAAACTCCGAGTGTAGCTTCAAAAAGAGGACCATTAATTTATATTAATCATTGTCTTCATATATGTATTGTGCCTGAGATTTCTGGTTTAGCATATCTTCAACTTCATTTCCATTTCCAGGCTTCTAGGAAAGCTTTAAATTTAAGTACGTAAGATATTCAACACATATTAACTTTATGATGATCAATTAAAATTATGTAAAGCTATATTTGAGTCTCTTTTGGGTTTTATAAATGAAAGAGTACTCTACCATTAGATAGTGTCTCAAAAAGTGTAAGTCATGGACATCTGCTGCTTGATCATGGTTATGCGTTGAGTAATTTCTCTTAAGAGGTCTCAAATGTTGATATCCATAGATAATAATTCTATCCTCCAACATAAAAACTACTCTCAATATAATTCCTTGTGTATCATAAAACATTGTATATTCTCTTCCAATATCTAGTACTATCAGAATAGGTGATGAAAAAAGACTCCCTTTAAGATCCTGAGAGGATTTCTTGCATGATTATGACCAGGAGACCTTAACATCATTATTTGTAAGACTAGTAAAAGATGAAGGAAGGAATGAAAATTCCTATATTAAATTTATATAATATCTAGTCATCTCCAAAAAACTCTTTATATCAAAAACATGCTTGGGTTTCTACTAAGAAACCATATCACTCACATTATCTCGGTCAATAGAGACTCTTGATTTTGATAGAATTTCCCCTAAGAAGTGAACTTTGTCAATCTAGAAGTGGAACCCAGAAATCTTGGAATAATTCTGATTCTCTCTCAGTGCACTCAGAATGATCTCAAGGCTCTTATCATGGTTTCTATGAGTGTAAGAGTACACCAAGATGTTGTCTACATGTAAAATGAAAAATGAATTTAGATAAAGGTGTAACACCTTATTCATTAGATCCATGAAAATTGTAGGAACATTAATACGACCGAACAGAAAAACAAGGTACTCATACATACCATACTTATTAAAGAATGTTTTACAATATATGTTTGATGTCCTGACTTGCACTTGATGATAGCCCGATCTCATGTAGATTTTAGAAAGCACCCTATATCCTTAGAGTTGGTCAAAGAGGTAATCAATATGAGTTAGGGGATATAGTTTCTTGACCATGAGCTAGTTTAACCATCAATAATCCATACATAGATAAAGGATCACATCTTCCTTCTTTGAGAAAATCACATGTGAACCCCAAGAGGAAGTACTGGTCTATATAAAACCGTTGACCTATAATTCCTATAAACATCACTTAAACTTCTAGAAATATATGGGTTCCATCCTATATGGAGGAATGGACACTAGATCTACTCATGGAACAAGGTCAATTTCAATCTATAACTCTCTCTTAGAAGGTAATCTAGAAAAATCATAGAGAAATGATTCCCTTTAAAAATATAAAATCAGAGGGAATTAAACCTGATTTAAACCCTAATTCTCTATGAAGATATTGAAAATATGGGCCACCAATCCATATTTCCCATGATCCTCCTGTCTAACTCTACTATCCTAGACATCCCACTCACCCTTTTATAGATAAATGATTCCCTCTTGTGTTGTAAATGATACCCTTCGATGATAGCAGTCTACAAAGGTGTGATACAGAACCAACCAATCCATCCCAAAAATGACATTGAAGCTCTTCATCTCGAGAATTAAGAGGCCCCAGAAAAAGTGTTATCATAAAGCCTCAAGGGGACAGTCCCTACATTGGTGTATTCCCTTTAACCATACTCCCAAAGGTGTATATAGCGTCATTACACTATAATAATATTGTATTTCTAGTTTGAGACTTTCCAAAATAGATAAATATATAAAGGAGTTTGAAGAAACTATATAAAATAAATTAGATACTATACTGTAAGATACTAGAATAATACCTCGTACTATAGATGTTCTTAGAGCCTAATCCTCAGGTTTCAGTTGTAGTGCATGCAACTGACCAAATCCATGGCCCTATGCAATAGTTGGATGACCATAATGAAAACTTCTCTACCAGAACTATTGGTGATTATGAGTTTGGATACCATGGCGACAACAACTTCCTCAGCTCATCCTACCGGTGCTACTCTAACTCCCCACCAGAAGAGATATAAAATAACTTTCCCTTAAAGTTGGAGCGGGTGTAGAGCCTCATCCACTAGAAGATAATGGAAACGTCTGATAGAATATCTAAAGGTGACCCATAAAGCTGTAATCCTAACACTCTAGAGGGTATATATCACACTGAGGTTTCATGTGACCTTGTCTTCCGCACTGATGACACACAATAGAGCTACTAGTACAGGTACCCTAGATACCACTACCCTAATGAGAAACCCTTGGGATTACTTTCTCCTACTGGAAGAACTACTAGAATGACTCAAAACTTATCCTCTATACCTATTAATATCATTTTCCCTCATGTTTCACTCATTGATAGGAGTTTGATTGAATATTTCAGTAAATTTAGGTAGGCAAAAGACATTAAACTGAGTACACATGGAATATTTAAGACCATCCTCAGAGAATCTTGCATACAAAATCTCATCACCAATAAGAAGCCGTGAAAAGTTTTGTAACTTAGGCAAACATGCTAAATAATCCATAACTAACTTAGATCCCTACTCGAGATGCATGAACTATTGAGATATGTCATCTCTCAGTGTCTGAGGGAAGAACTAATTGTATAAGGTATCCTAGAAATCATCTCACACAATGCCCTAATGGTGACAATCCTGGTTAATTACATACCACCAACACTAGGATGAATCATGCAGCATGTAAGAATAAATCTTTACCCTTTGATCTGGAGGTGTCTCTAGGTGATCAAATATAGACAAGGTGGCCTCTATCTAAGACTCAACATCATATGGACCTCCATTCCTCAGCAAGGTGGGAGGATGCTGGTGATAGAACTCATGAGACAGATCACCCATCGTAGGTGCATGTCGTGGAGAAGCTTTCATAGAATACATCAGATATAGAAGACTATCAAAAAGCTAAGTTTCCATTCCAAGATCAGGCATAGTAGGTGGTGAATCTAGTGGAACTGCTGGTGGTAAGACCAGAAGCTAATGGCCCACCATGTCAAGAGTATGGTCATCGCCACCTTCCTTGAGCATTACACGAGGACCTCATGGCGTAATTAGTGTAAAAATGCCAAGAACATGACTTATAAAAATCTTATAAGTAGATATAATCATTATTATAAGAAATACGTAACAAGAAGGCCTCACTGTCTAGGGTATACTACTTCAACTACTAACTTAGAAGGCCACGTATTAGTAAGTTCTCATGTATAAATTACAGGGGTTCCATTAGATGAAGGGTCAATAGCACCGTTCCTCATCATTTATTGGAAATATTTTTATTTTATAATTCAACTCTCAATTTTCAGTTTTTATTTTTTTCATATTCATATATCAAGGTTCATTTAAAATTAGTTGTTAGAACTCTTTAATCAGGGCCCACAAACCTTACCAATGGGATCAATACCCATTTAAATTATAATTAAAGGATTGATTCAAAAAATTACTCATTATAACCCAAGATATCACATAAACCTCATGAATTAAAAAATTAAATTAATTAATTGCAGCCAAAGAGAATTACAATTATAAAATACAAACAAGGATCACTCAACAATAATACGAATATTAGAAAATTCATGTTGTAAAATGCACCAATAAGGCATGAAAATATGCATAAAATGTAATTTCTAGGAGACTATAATGATGCATGTAACAATTATAATTTCCTGTATATCATGAGGCTAGGGATAAAATAATCCAAAATTCCTTATAATAAACCATCAAGGCATAACTGGCCACTAAAAGCATAAATATAGAATCACCCTACTTGGGGTGGTAGACGTTGTGGATTTAACAACCAATGATGATTAACATATATGTCATGGGTCTTAGAATATAGTTCAAACAACTACATGTAAGTAATATAAATTAAATAGGTGACACCTGATGAAATTGGTTCACCCACGTGAAAATTTATAAAATGGTGAATTTTGAGGGATGATTTATAGACCACCTTCCTTATACTCGTATGACTCCCCTAATCTAGTATCAGGCTCTAATTTGGCCTAGATTGTAAGAGATATGAAGAAAATTTTAACACCTTGAAACTAGGTCATATGATTCTACATCAAAATAGCATCATCAATAGGTAGAATAATGATGAAATATTAAAAAGGAATCGATATCTTGCTGATGAAAATGCAATGAGAAGAACATCAATCGAATCAGACTCCGGACAGATGCTTGATCTCAAGTCCAAGATTCAGCATTCAAAAGCTCAAAATAAGGAAGATAATGGGAAGGTATCCGATGGAAATGAAATAGGAAATGATTTTTGAGTTTAGTTTTGTTTTTTAAAAAAATATAAAATCTCCCAAAATGGCCTTCACAAGGTTTGGCAGCATGGTTTTCCAAACTAAGTAAAAATTGTGCACGATCTACTGAAGATAGGGGGAACCCACACGGTTTGGTTGTACGGTTAGAAAAAACATGCACCATCCATGAAAAACACCTATGTAATTATTTATGTATTTTTTTCATGGTACTATGGCTCAAATCGCATGGTTTGGGAAAATCATGCACCCTCTTTATGATCTTTGTACAACCTCGCACGGTTATAACTAATTATGTGGCCTTACCTACTTGGTTTTTTCATACAATTTGATTCACTTTTTTCTCCTAGAAATCTTGGTTCCATGATCTGAACAAGTCATGGACACCCTTGATTCCTTCGTGAACTCATTAGGAATCTATATTGGGTTCATAAAAGAGAATTAGACCAAAATTTAAAGGATCCATACCTATGTAAAAAATTATGTTCTTAAAAAATGGCTAATTCAATAAAAAAACCTTCATAATAACTCCCCATATAAAATTAATTTTCCAAACAAGGGATGGTCAAACACTTAGTTCTATTGAGTTTAATTCCCAATCAATTAATGGAATCCAAATTATGAATTAATATTTAGTTGAAGGATTTTAATTAATTATTCATAAATTTTATCTTGTTTTATCATTTAAATGTATTTTTAAAATTAATTGGATGTTAATTAATTAATTTACCAGGTTGGATAAATCATTTTCTCATAATTCATTTATTTAATTTATTATGAATAAATTTAATCTTTTTTGATCATTTACATGATTTAATAAGGTTAAGTGGATGTTACATAATTAATTAAACATGTTGGATAAAAAATTTATACGTAATATATTTATTTAAATTCTTTATTTCCATATTAATTCATTTATTTATGTGATCATAGCCTTGCATCCAAAAAATAAATAATTTTGTAGATATAATTAATTAATTAATTACTTATCCATTCAAGAGCTTTGCCTAAAATTTGATTTAATGAGCATACATTAAATCAACCTATGACTTAGGGTAAATAAATAATTTTATGATGTTTTTCATTAGTTGTAGCATTCCACTTTTATACATGTTTATCACCTATGTTGGTATCATTACGGTTCGGTCTTGAACTACCTCCACATTCCTTGGTATAATCCATTAATTACATGTATTTATGACTCACACAAGGGTTAGGGGAACTAAAGGATGGGTTAAAAGGGGATCACATAAGAACCCTTCAATATATAGGTCCTACATAATAATGGAGGGAGGGCTGACACACATTACATTAAATTTAATAATAAATAATTACAAATACATTCAATAAATTAAATTAAATCATTTGATTCATACATAGGCCTTATTCATGTGCATGTGTGTTCATACATGCAATGGATATGAAATAGTAACTAGCTAGAATTCATTTCTATATTTGTTCTTTATTATTAAGATAAACACACTTTCATTAATTAATTAATTCCCTTCAATATTATTGATCATGCAAAATTAATTGGAGATACCCATAATTTATGAAATTCATAGAAAATAAACTGCAGATCCAATAATGACATATTTATTATAATAATTTAATTGAGAATTTAAAAATCATTAAAACCATTATTAAATTTTCAAATGCACAACAGGTGTCAAGAAATAAATTAAGGTTTTGATAATATGATTTTAAATCTAATGTAATTTAATTCTTCCATTAATTGGAAGACTACATGGCGTGTACAACCCAACTACATGCAATATACCTCAATTTTCATGTATCTGAGTTACACACCTGGGTATTCAGTATATTAAATCATCCAGATTACATGGAATGTACATGAAAGCAACATGCCATGTATCTACTTGTCGTGTGATAGATTGGCCCAATCAACACACGATGTGCAATAAATGTACCACATGAAATTAATTTATTTTTTTATCTATGTATAATGTTCATGGGTACAAGGCATGTTCTCTAGCTACACACCATGTGAACTAGTTTTATAGGCTATAGATTTGGAACTTCCCGATGGCATCTCTGTTCATTCTTTATTTCTTCTAAAACCTTTAAGAAAATGAAATACTGAATAAACATGATTAATATATCGATAACATGTTAATTCAAATTAGATTAAATAGAGAATTAAATGAAGTAAAATCTAACCACAATTACACAAATATCAATAATTAAATAAAAAATTATAAATTAAAACATGACCGTTCTAATACCACTCATTGGTTCTGGGCACAATGGAAGCATGTGGTGGTGGTAAATATATTAAAATCTCTTTTAATAATCATTACATGAAACCATGAGAGAGGATCTTGTTTTTATGTTTATAATTTATTTATTTAATATATGAATATATAAAAAAAATGGTCTTTAGAACATTCTTGGCTGATGAATGTTGATCATCTGAAAAGACCCTTTCACATTGTCTTTGTTGTGCTGTGAGGATCCAAGGATAGAATCCCTTTAGTGGTGATCCACAGGTGCTCCAATGATCTCTAAGAAACATCATTTTAAATTCAGGTGCTAGCGTGGAAAATTGAATCTCATGCATTATTAGTTCTTGGTCTCCTATTATTCATTCTTCATGAAATTCCACTTGTGTGTCTCATTATTGAGAGGGGAAGAGAAGGAGTCGAGCAAGAATTGGTTGTTCAAAACAATTATCTATTCTCAATTTTGGATACAATACACAATAGACAAAGACGTCTATTTATAGAGTTATGATTTAGGTTAAAATATTATTTAATTAAATATCTGCCACTAAAAAACATTTATTAACCTTAAAAAAACCCATGCCACATAATAATAATAATATTATTTTATGATGTACTAACTTGTGAAAAATGATAAATAATATTTATCAGCTTCTAAATAAAAAATTTATCAATGGGATTGGTCTTATTTCGATCGAAATTCTCAGTATTTATTAAATATCCAAATAAATATTTTATTCATAAATAAATATTTCATTCACATATCAAAGAATAAATATTTATTAAATATTCAACAAAATAAACAAATATATTTTTATCCACATACCAAATAATTAATATTTATTTAATTTATGGGATCAATATAACTTGAAAAAAATTATTTCTCAGTCTTGAGAATAATATTTATTCAAATAATTAAATTAAAATATAATTTAATCTAGATAAACAGAAACACTTAGTGTGTGACCATCCAGAATTATTTCTCTTTGGCATTAGGTGTCCTTGATAAAGTCCATGAATACTATTTAGAAATGGGTTAAGGCACCCAAGAGAAATAACATAATGTCGTAATGATGACAACAAAGTACAAATGATCACTAAGTAATATTATCCCTCTCTAACAATATCTAATCATGTAGGTTTCATGATGGTGTCATCAACCTATTTGCTAGATAAGTATTTATTTTACTATCTGAAATCAAAACATCTTTACACCATGGTTTTGGAATTTAATGCGCTGGTTTTATTTTAATCAAAGGGTTGAGATATCAGCATCCATAAAGATGGATGGGGAGATATTTCCCTAACATATCCATTAATGAAATGTCAATCATGATGCACCCAACATACCCTACTTCCTTCCAATATATTGTGTGATGGTTTTTGTCAGTAAATATAAGTGTGAGAGACATTAAGTACATTAATTAGAATATTAAATTCTAAGGACTATTAAACATGCTCATAGATAAAAATATCCAATGACACCAAAACATTTGGAATTCCTACTGGCAGTTCTATTATCATAATCTCCTATCTTAGAGATTACTAAGTGTGAACTTCATGATAAGAAGCCTCATCTTATTATGAGAACTCGCACCTGATGGTCTAAATACAATGTTTCCCATCATAGTATGTTATCTAACCACTGAACTATACTAAGAATATTTTCATAACAATGTATATTTAACATCATAGAGGGGAAATCCTATGACCTTATCAATGTGACAAATACTCTAGGACATTAGTACATTAAATCCATGTAGAAAAAATGAACAATATGTAATAAAAAATTAATTTAATATTTAATACATTGAATATACATGTGATCAAAGTATAATAAGTTGTTCAATAGACACCCGATCTAATAGAATTTCCATATTCCTTGGTGGTAGTTACCCAAGTTATTCCACTGACATTATTTACATGTAGGAAGTTGAAATTTTCCCCCCAAGTGACTTATCATTAGATATTCCATGATACTCTACTTTCCCTTTTCTTTATCCATAATTATTAGTGTCTCCAATTTCCAACTCCACTTTAAACACACATCAAATAATATTTTCATAGTGTGTAATGTTTCTTATAGTTAGATCCTTTATAAGAATTTTCTTTAATGCACTAATGAAATTATCCATTTTACACTCAATATTGAAGATAAATTAAAAGGAATACCTTGTGATCCTCGAGAATTTTTATTTGTATGTTCCAATGGATTCATCCTACTTTTTTACAATTCTAATAATTCTCTATCAATATTCATGTGAATATTATGAGGAAAGTACTTGGTGAAATACACTTTCTTTAATTACTCTTATTATATATATTATACATTCTCATTTTGTATTGTATTGTTAATAAGAGTCTGCCATTGGTCAGCCACACCGTCCAAATGATAAAAAACCATCAAAACCCTCTCAAGTTATAAGCACTAGAGAATGTAAAATATATTTAATATCGCATTGATCCATTTTTTAGTAATAAATGGATTTAATGTGAAAATTAAAGATGGTGGAAATTGTCATATAAAAGACTAAATTGAAATATTATTCTTCATTGGTGAATCGAGGATCTCACTATGGTTTTCATTAAAATTTATTTCTTGGGGGGGTTGAGTGAAAATATCTACAAGCTTCAATACTCCCGTTCTCATCCTATTTGGTTTATAATTGGTATAATAATCATATTTACTATCACATACATTTTTAACTAAGTTTTTCCTAGCTCTATAAATTTCCTAAAAAAAGAAAATTTAAATAGATGAATAATCAATATAAAAAAAGATAAAATTTAATACAAAAGGAATAAAAATAAATTACATATATTTATAGTTTTCAATATAGGTTATTCATTTTCTCTCCCTTATTAGGCCATCTAACCATACCATAAATATGTTTTATAATCCTTCATAATGGATCATAAAGAGTGAGTGAATTCCCAAAACATATCCCCCAGGAGTGTCTATCCTAGTGTTTAGTATCAAGACCACTCATCAAACACAAGAGTGAAGATTTATTTAATACTAAACCATCCTTTTATATGGTGATTACACCTAAGTGAGTATTTTACATAGAAACATCCCCTTTCCTATATCTAGTAGGGGATGAATGTACTTAGAAACCACCCAATATCTACTCCACCAAGACTTTAATATGTTATCCTATACTTATAATTGGGCCTTAGAATTATCCCTAGGGTTTTCACTAAAGTTCTCTCATACTAATTCCCCAAAATAACAAAACTAAACCTCAAAAATAATTAAAACTTGATCTGATGACAACAATAAAAAACCAAGATAAACACATATTTATTTTATATCATTTACATAAGATAAACATTTCACCTCACAAAATAATCTTAGAATCCCATGAACATAAGTTTTATCATTTTTGAGGAATGGAAACATAAGTAACTTAATTTACAGCACTTGTGAACATTCTTCTAAAATTGAGCTATAATAGAATGACATATAGACTTTTAGTAAGCTATAATCAACATTATAACCTAAGTAATGAAAAAATAAGAATGGGGTGAGCTCAAATGATCAGTAATGGAAAAAATTGTCATCAATTAATTAACGGTTTGATCATAAGCATAAGATCAAATAAGGTAAGGGTAAAAATATCTTATTAATATGACATGGAACCAGGAGAGTTGTCCATGATTCATGATATAAGAACATGTAATATAAAAAATATGACATGAAAAAATAGTGTATAACTATGATATAATAAAAATGATCCATGGAGAATAATAATATTAATATGGTATGAAAATGAAACACACGCTTAAGACATAGGATATCAATGATCTTTAGTATAAAAATAAGCATAAGGTATCTTTATATTATGAGAATATCTAAAAATGACCCCCATTTAGTTTGTTAGAATATTCAAGAATTATCACTTAAAAACCCAGGTAATGACAGAATAAATAATTTTCTTATGAATTAGCATTTATAAATTATGAATTTATCTTAATTATAGAAATATTAAGTAACTTGTAAATCCAAAAAAATAAATATTTTTATGCAACACTTTTCTTATAAAGTCTTATTTAAAAGATAACTATATAAATAATAGATTCTCAATCCAAAAAAATAATTTCATTTTTGAATTTATAATTTCAAAACTATCATAAGATAATGTTTTGATAATTTTTTAGATAAATGATTTTTTATTGAATTGTAAAAAATACTAATTTTTTATTGAAAATTGAATTTTTATTTTCAGTATTTACAAATTAAAATTCTATTTTGGATTCGTTTTAAAATTTTAGTAGTTTTATTTGATTTAAATAATCCATTTATGGTTTTTAAAATTTATTTTATACTTTATTTTAGCATAAAAAATTATATACTTAAAAATCCATTTTTCTGAAAACTATTTTTCATTAAATTATTCAGGTTTAGTTTAAAATTAAATTATTCCAATTCATTAAATTTAATTTTTAAAAATAGATTCAAAATTTGGAATCAATGGATCCAAATTTGGTGAATAGTTTCTTTTTATTTTTTGAAATGATTAATAGTAACCTTAGTAAATTTTTTTACCTTAGTAAAGGCTAAATCAGGTAATTAAAGTTAAAAACAAAATGATATACACTAAAAAAATAACCCCAACACTTTCCATAATTTTATTTTATGATTAAATATCATTTATAATCATCAAAAATTCAAATATATAGAATTTTTTTTCATTTGAACATGACTTTTACCATTATATAATTTTATATAAAGAAAAGCCCAAAATGTCAGTCTCTATAATTTATTATATTTAATTTTTTGGCATATGTGCAAAGAGAGATTATTTTTAGTTCTTAATATTTACATTAAATAAACATGTTTTTTATCATGTAAATTTACTTATAAATTTTAGTAGTGAAATAATTACCTTAAATTCTTACACAACACTAAAATAGTTGTTGTTCAAGTAGTGGAAAAATAAAAAAAATGATTTTAAAAACTCTAAAAAATAATATTTGAGAGATTTTTGGTGTTCCCCAATTTTTATAAATAAAAATGACTTTATAATTTTTTGAAATCACTATATTATAATTTCACTATTTTACTGTAGTTTTAAAAGTCAAGTTAAATGAATAGTTCCAAAATTGACATTATTGTTATTTTTTAGTAAACAATATTTTATTAAATGATTTAAAATTCATAAAAATATTTTCTTCATCCAATTAATTTATATTTCGTTTATGAAATCAACCATAGTCTATTTATATTCCTTCTTCCTTTTATAGTAACCATATTAACCCCTTAAAAGTAACAAAACATTGATATCAATGTAATTGTCAAAAGGGTTAATAGAGGGTTAAAAAAATATAAGGTCAAAAATGCATTCTTAACTTATCCAACTTATATTTGATGATAGTATTTAGACCCATAATAAAATTATCTTCTATTAATAATTGTTTTTATCCATTTATATCTCAAAATTAATTTCTTTTAATTAAATATTTTAATAAAATCCAGGAGGTCACCTCCCCTCTCTTGTAAAAGGGAACCTCTTATTCTATTTTTTAACACATCAAATGGTTTTTTCATAAATAGAAACCATTAAAAAATATCTTAATTACATCCTTATACATTTATTTAGAGGACTTATTTCTGTCATAATACTAACCTCAGAGGTATTAATCTGTAAAAAAAAGGTGTTCGTCTGAAAAAGAAGAAGATAAACAATGCATGTGACTATTTAGGTACAGGGTGAGGGGATTTATTTTTAAAAAAATACTCTTTTTAAATTTCCCTTCCAATTTTTTTTCCATGTCAATTTTTTAAATATTATTTTATATATGTATTTATATGAACATAAAACAATTCTAAAAGAAATATTATGTCACTTTTTACTTTCTTTCAAATGTTTTCAAAAGAAATATTATTACAAAATGATTTGACTTTCATTAAAAAAAAGGAATATTCTATATTAATGTATAATTTGACAAATAAATATCTCCCCATCATATCCATTATTTTTTCTTTGGATTATATTATAGTATTTCATGATTTCCTCAAATAAAATTCATCTTTCCCTTCATTTTGAGTATTTTAGATTAAAATTTTGGTTTTAAAAAGAAAGGGTATTTCCATATCTGAATGTGTTTTTTATATGGGTTCAAAGAGTTTTTAAATAGTTTTACGTCAAAAATATGAATACATAAAATGTTTTAATCATGATATGGTACTTGAACATTATATATTAAGAAAATTAGAGCCTGATAAAGCTTATATGGTAGGTTAAGCCCCATTATAAAAAATGAAAAATGGGTGATCCTGTTATAAATTATATTAATGTGATCCCTATTATAGTTCTATAATGAATTGGGTTATATTACTTGTCATCAAAAGAAATAAATAGGGAGTTAACTGGTGTGGTTTCTCTTACATATTTAACTAGAATCATTCTATTTCTAACATGGGTTTAGAATATAATTAATCTATATTTTATGAAAGTTTTTATATTTATTTTTTATGTGTTTTAAATGTTTTATTTGGGAAAAAAGTGTTCATTTTTTTCATGAGTAAAAGAATTAGTTTATTCCATTAAAGTACATTAGGATAAAGGTTATCGTTTCTTGTGTTTTTATGTTTTTCAATGAACTAATGAATTTCATATTTTTGTGTCCCATACTAAATTTTTTTTGATCACCAAATGTTTTAATAAAAATCATAGGTTTTTAGGATGGGTAAGTTTATAGAAGAAGTCGAGTTAAAAGACATGAATATTTTTCCTAAAAAGGAAACATGTTTTATTTTTTAGAAAAAATGGATACTGAGTTGAAGTGTCCAATTTTTAATATATGGGGTTTTTATATAATAGTTATGAACTAATTATATAAAACTCTAAACCTAAAAATATCATCAAATGTAAAATAATTAATTATTGACCTAAAAAACAATATTATATAATTTTTAAGACCAGATCATTATTTTTTGTATTAGAGGAAAGTTTTCAATATTTTTAGAGGATATGATAATAAATACCCTAAAGAAATTATAGGTTTTTCTTATCATGTTTTTGAATTTTAATATTACCTTGTTTCATCATCTAAACTGTTTCTGTTCAGAATGGTTTTTCATAGATGAAACAACACATCTATAGTTGCAAGGCACTAAGAGAAAAATATAATTCCAAATAAGTATCATATAATGTTTTGAATTAGAACTAATCAATTTTATATAGTGACAAATTTGTTGATGTAGTATATAAATAGTGTTGGTATACATGGTAGAGAGTAGCTAGATCTACCATAGAGGGACATGATTATTTCAACCGGAATAGATGTGGATGGCTTGGAAAAATGGTTTGATTGTGAGGGATTTTATGTTTGTATAATCATTCATGTCAGGTTTTATATTCATGTTCATCGTCCATAGAAACGCCTAATAGTTCCAACATCCATAACTGGGTAAGAACCTTACTTCCAAAGGCAGGAGGTCAATTGGGGTTTTAGACCCAATTATGATTAGGAACATATATTAGTTGTGAGGATGGGATTTTGGGATCATCACACACTTTTGGGGGATATTTTCTCGACTCTACGACTCTCTTATATATTTAAGATATGTTTAAGAGTCTCTTACTAATCAATATACAGGACTGGTTACCATAAAAAAGATCATAATTAAACCCATTTATATAAAAAAGAAAATATATTATTTGTGAATCCATTTTTATGTATTTGATTTTATTCATCCATTTACCATTAGTGGGTATCTTATTATATGATGAATCCATATAACTGGGCACTCTATAGTTTTTTTTTCATCTAGGGAGGTAGTTAAAATTTTGAGGATAGTATTGAGCCATTATGAGGTGGACTACATATCATGTTTTATAAATGGAATCAAAATCTAAATAGTTCATTAAACTCATGTTGTTTAATGTCATACAGAATATAAATCTATCGGCACATGAGAACCAGATATTGAGTTTGAGCCTCATGAAGTCATCCTACGTATCCTAGGTATGGAAGGAATAAGATATAACATAGTTCAGTCATTCCCTTGGAACTTACCCTGAGGTAGATACCCTTATATCAGGGAAGTTTTATCATGAAATTGATTGGGGATTAAAATCTAAGGTTTCCATGGTGGTTATATATTCATGATGTAAATGATGTGATCATTGAAACAACCTTTGTCTATGTCAGATATGCTCGATGTAGCAAACAAGGGATAACTAGTAATCAGTCTCATTACATATATATGTGGGACTTGTGTACTGGTACATCCCTTTAGATGTTTAATATGTAAATAGGGCCTTAAGAATGTGTCTTTGCATATTTTGGTTATAGTAGGAATTAGAGTAATCATAGTTCAATTTAACTTCTTCATCCACTGATCGATGAGGAAGAATGATCAACCCATGACAGATATTTGGTCCTAATGGTTAGAGTGTCAGAGACATAGAGTCACTTACAAGAAGGTAGACTGCCATTTGAGATTGGGCCTTTAGGAAGGTCCCCTAATATCTCGGTTATGAAGGGAATCAAATTCGTCATTGTTTAATTGAATGGGGCTTACACCTTGAGGTTTCCCTTGTATTTGGGTGCATATAATATTATACAACTGATCTTGTATTACACACTAAAGTTTCTTATCCAATAGAGTTTCTTGATGTGAGTTATATGATCATTGAAACTCCCTAATCTCATGTTATCTATGCTCAGTGTGAGAAACAAGGGATAAAAAGTAATCAGTCTCACCACATCTGGCTGTGGGAAATATATACTTAGACATCCCTTTTGATGTTTATTATGGATCTGTGACCTTAGGAAGGAATCATACCTATCCTTGTTTTGGAAGGAATCATATTTCATGTAGATCAATTTTAATGAGTCTTACACACTGTTATACCCTAATATGGTGGTTGGATAAGGTTATAATGTTCTAGGATGCTTTCTTGACCTGACCTGGTAGTCTGGCTTCCCTACATGATTATCTTCCTGAAATGTCTTGATTGAATTCCTTACATGTCGTAGGGTGTCTAGACATGTTGAGATATGTTCTGGATATGTCCAAATAAAATATCATGATCTGGTTTCCTTGTCATAAGGACATCTCATAGTCTAAATGGCATGCGTGAAGGCTAATGCTTGATGAAGATTGACTTTTACAGAGGAAATTGCAAGATCTTGATTGAAAATCTTGGAGGGTTTCACGTGATCTCGGATATCTTGTATAGAGGAAATCACAAGATCTCAGATAACATGCTTAGATTTTGTCACATGATCTCGATTGGATTGTCTGGAGGACATCACAAGATTTCAGCTGACATATCCTAGTGTCATCACGACACTTGGATGGTATGTGTAAAGGGTGTCATGCTATCTGGATAATAATACTGGAGAACATTGTGAGACCTAAATTACATACATTGGTTCCCCCACGTATCTTGGAAAACATGTCTAGATGAAATAAAAATATCTGGATGGTGATCCTAGAGGGCTTCATGAGACTCGGGTGGCATGCCGAGAGGGTATCGTGTGACTTTCCTGAAGTTTCCAGTGGACATAACATGATACAATTGGTATATCAAGGGGACTCCTCATGACATGGAAGAAATGTAATAATTTTTTCACATAATCTAGATAATACATGTGAAGTTCATGAGGATTAATGTATATGTTATTCTCATAAGACTTTCTTCTTTCAATCTTTATTCTATTTTTATTGCATATGTGTTGTATATTTGTTCAGAATTAGTTTGTTTAAGTCTCTCATGATGAAATAGATCTATGGTATTTCCTTCTCAAAACCTACCATAATTACATTTCATGATCTATGAGTGATCACATGATGTTCATATTCATGTCGCATGATCCGCTTGGTTGTTCCCCATATTTTTACCTAGGAGAGACCTTGTGATCGTAATATTAGTTTCTCCAAGATTTCTGCTTTGATTCTTGGGTGTTCCAGTGTGTGGATCCAAATATGCCTTTTTCCATGATGGATTTGGGGATTTATAGGCCTCACCACCCTAATTATACACCACTTTTCATGTTGCGTATTGCAAAAATATAGGATGGAGTCGGTGGAGGGATTTGGCGTCATGCACTGCGCAAAATCCCACCGTAGGTGTCGCATGATTTTTAGTGACCACAAGACCATCCCATAACCACCCCATTAATTGGAATTTGTGATATAAAAAGGGTCTTTAAAAATAATGTAAAAATTTTAAGGGTATTTGACACTGTCAATCCGACATGTCTATGTACTTTCATGAGATGAAGATGCTTATTAAAATGATTTCACATGATCTAAAATGCTTTTTCTAGGAATTTCCACAAGAAAAAGGGGGTTTTCCAGGGGATTTCATGAGATAAAGTTGGATCTATGGGGCCTCATGAGATCAATGGTGATCACCTATGGCATATAAATCAGATCTCCTAATATTAGTGTGTCTTCTCCTAACAAGAATCTCATGTCATTTTCATTTTTATTTCTCTGTGTTATCTCACAAATGATGGGGATCTTGTGAGTTTGTATGATTGTTTTCAAAGACAATCACTCTCCCCATAGGTGATGCATCATTTGATCAATAAATATTATTTTGGTGATGCGTAATAATTATCATGTCCAAAAATTCTTTTTATCATTGGAGATGGATGTGGAGCATAAGACTGGATGGACATGTCTGAGACCCTTTCTGTGGCGAGGGTGACATGTCAGCGGGCTCTTGCATGACAAGGCGGGCATGTCTCCAGTGATTTTTTGAGTCTTGAAAACTAACTGGGAATATATTTTTTTGTTTATGACCTCATGAGGCTCCAATATTTGGATATTTTCCCCATTATATTACAAGCATTTTTGGATGGTTTTTTAGGCATCCATCAATTGATAAGTCGTGCGTTCTGGAAAAAATCATTTGGAAGTCATCGCATGATCAATATATTTCTTAGATGACTTCCCAAGAAGAAGGAAGTATTGTCAAAGGGGCTCTATGAGATATTAAAATAGGTTATTTTCTGTACATGAAACATTTTCATGGCATTTTGAAGTTCATGTGATCACGTATCCTTTAGGGGGTTACACAATCTATGATTTATGGTAACCTATTCTTCCTTTGTTTTTTGGGGAAAATAATACCCATATTGATGTATTTCTCCCATTTTTAATTTTTTGATACTAATTTGGTGGGTGTCAACAAATTTCCCCCCTCAAGAGAGACATCTATAGGGATAAGGGATCACTTATGAGGAAATTAAATACTCACCTAATGCTTAGGTGCTATCACCAATCAATGCTTTGGGAGATGCTTAGTATTCTGGGCGATGATTATTATTCCATATAATTCCATATAAAAAGGGGAATAGAGGTATTAATTTCCATAAGATACCCAAATCCCATAGCACATTAATTCTTACTTTGTTTCGTGACTCCTATGCAAAACCTTTTGCAAGAACCGATGGTGAAATCCATCAGTGAGATCTTTTTACAAGAACTGCTTCACAAGAATTTATTTTCCCAACACTTGTTCAAACTAACCATGAATCCATTTTTTTTATTTTTGGAACTTGGATATATAGATTCAAAGTTATATTTGGTGGCTTTACAGGATCATTGATGGCTCGACTGTATGACTATTGACTATTATGAAAACTGCATGACCATATCAGGGTCATGTGATCCTGATTCTCACAACATGATGAGTGTTTTCAAGATTACTTGTTAGTGTATGTGGTCTTGGAGATCATTTATGGTCCAATAAATTCATGATTTTTTTATTTGATCATGAATCCCATTGATGATTCATGTGATGTGAATGAGGATGCTAAAGTTATGAATTTACTTTGACGTGTTTTTTTTATCTGTCTAATATTTTCTTCTTGATTTTTGTAGATGGATTCTGACTCTCTTCATACTCCCTCTACTGTAACTAACCAGAGGTATATTATGGTTAGTAATCATAATTTCAATCCTCGGTATCTTGTGTTCTTTGATAACAAGGTTCTAAAAATGATTATTCTATTCAAAATCCCGAACAATCCTTTATCACATCAACTTTCCTAATATGGATTTGGGATGTTGAATGACATAATCATTCCTTCTATAGACTACAATATACTATCTTACTGAGTATCAAATTCTCTTGATTGAATTTATATGATGATTTATGAGAATTTAAAATTTGTTTTAGCATGGTCTCCAGGGTTGTCTTATATGCTGGTGAACTCACCTATGGGTCTGAAAAGTTATAACTTTACCCACCATCCCAGCACTCAAATCTACTCGAGTATATTTGTCTCTTCATTAAACAACTCGGACAACGAATATATCTCAAAATGGGATCTTCAACCTAGTGATAGATTTTATGACAAATGGATATGGCCATTCTGAATCAAGAAGATTTTCTCTGTGTTTGTCAAGCAACTATACATTATCCATAATTATGAAGCTGTATGGGTTTCCCAGTTTTTCATTTTTCATCAATCTAATCTTCTTTAATAACTAGTTAGTCATTAGTTTCCTGACCCAAACTCATTCTATTTTTCCCATGGATAGGTAGGAATCAGCCTCTAGGATATCTATCAATGGGGTAGGATACCTCTTATTGGATAGATGTATAATGAGTTCCTTCTTACTGTATATTTCTGAGATTACCCTTTGAAAACTTTAGTCTCAGTGAGGGACATTCTAAACATCATGATGGAAAATTTAATAAATGGGATGACTTTTTTATCTATCATATATTTTATATATTAGAAAAAATTTACATTTATAACATCATAGCTAGGACAACCACTATACACCATCATCTGTTCTCTTTCCTACTAGTTCTTGATAGTGTCAATTTTTAATGGATCATTTTGGAATATGGGGGTCATGAATCATGGGGATATTGAGTGAATATGGGGATATCACAAAGACTAGGGCTATAGGTATTCATGTAAATATTCCTAAACCGGTGTATTATCCCATCTGGGGATACAAACTTAGGAATATGGGTAAGTATGTTGGTGGTGGAAGCATGAATAGGAGAGAAACAACACCTCAATCTAGTAGTACCAACTCTTGAATTCCTTTACCATCTTTTAGTCCACATTCAGTATGGTAGAATCCCCTATATGGTCAGTGTTGATTTTCCAGTTTTTATTTTTTTAGATAAGGGATCATTTTCACTTATACAGATACTACAATACTATCTGGATCTGTAGTGCCTTATTTTTTCCAATCTGTTGAACATATCTTGGGATCAAACCCTAATGTTAGGCCCTGATGAGGTTTTCTATGTATTGATCTGACTCAATCACTTTGATTTCACACCTTTTCCTACAATGATTGGGTCAATAATTGATAACGGTGGTGTATATCGTGATTAAAGGGCATACAATATTTCCCTTAAGTATGGGGTTCTTATAGCCAGGATGTATGAGCTGATCATTTGGTAGTTTTATACCCCTTATTGGTTTTCTTTGTTGTTTGACTATATCCAAAGAGTTTCTCCTCTATATTCATCTAGAGTTGGGGGATAGATATACCCTAAGATCATCATCCAGTTCAGGATGATGTTTGTATTCAAGGATACCAATGTTAAGCCTATTCATATAGATATTGATTCCCCCATGTTTCTATCACATGATTTTTCCCATACATGGATAAATTCTTACTCAGTTGGTGTGCTGAAATGACTAATCCTCCTTATGGAAAAACAATTTTAATCACTGAACCCCCTGTCTATAGTGATGATGGAGTTGATTCAAGACTCGAGTGAGTCTTTGAGGATGCAGCCTTGTCTCAGTAATGACTATCCCGTCAATGGGGTAGACTCTATCAAGGAATTTAGCCCTTCTATACCATAAGCAGACAATATATATTTTGAGGGAAGGGTATATGGGAATTATCCTCCTACATTCTCATCGGTTCAGTTGGATGATCCTCCTTTTATCAAACCCACTTCAAAATCCATAAAAGCTCATAAACAGCATAGGTTGATCTGGAATTAGATTCAGACCCAAATTATTGATACTCCTATAAGAATGTTTCATGGAAAAGAGGAACATCTTCGTCAACTATTTCATGATTTGTGGGTGGGTGGATTTGACTATCAATCATTATATGAAATCATGAGACAAGTCATCTTGATGTAGAAATACGTAGGCTACTAATGAGAGGGACTTGCATGACCTTGACGATAGGACTTACTCATCTAAGTTGAGGAAGGAAGATTCATAGGCATTGGAATAGAGTTTCCAATTTATGTATGAGATTCAATCCCAAATAGATATCTTGATCATACTAATTTAGAGATATGAGGGGATCATATCTCTCTTAGGGTATGATCCTTAAGTTTTTTCATCCCCAATGGAAATCACTCAGAAAATACTTAAGGATATTTCTACTCTTATTGATACCCTTCACACTAGGGAATAAGTAAAAGAAGTGGGGTGGGAGTAAATTTTGAGATCCATCAACATTTCCCGTCAGACCCTTGTTGATTTGGATAGAATATTCAATCAAATTTTTTAGTATTTTGATCATTGATGTATATTTTATTTTTATTCGAACCTTTTACATGATCTAGATTGTGTAGATCCCTCCTTCCATGTTATTAATGAATAGATCTTATATATTTTTTATGGTTTTGTTTTGTTTTCTTCCATTCATGATGTGCATGAAAGTTTTCTAATCTGATGTTATATGAATCATCAACGATACCCATCCTTTTTATAATATCATGTAAACCTCAAATCTAAGATTTGAATTTTTAAATTTTAATATATTCTTCTGAAGAAACACTCCTGAATTCCATCCAACATGAGATTCCTCCTTGACATATTTTCTCCAGCTATCTTGATATTACCTCACTCACAAAAGGACAATTTGGGTAGAATATATGTCCTAGAGTGAGATTTCTCTATATTTTTAAGAATTAAATGGACTTTAAGAGAATAGAATTATTTTTTCTATGGATATATGGTGATCCAAATTTTTTTTTTATCTTTTCTTGCAAGCTAAATCGTTGTTTTTCTATAGTTTAGGGTCTTTTAGATCGGACCTTCTATTGTTGTAGGTTAGGGTCTTTTATAATAGATCTTATATTTTTTTAGTTATATTATTTTAGCTTGAAACATAAATCGATGTTGTTTAAGGTCTTTTAGATTGAACCTTTTTCATTTTATTTTATGTATTTTTATCTTGAACCTTATATTAATATTGTTTAGGGTATTTTAGCTTAGACCTTATATATATATATATATTAGAGTATTTTAGCTCGGACCTTATATCACTGTGGTTTAAGGCCTTTTAGCTCAGACATTATATTATTGTAGTTTAGGGTCATTTAGCTCATACCTTATACCACTGTAGTTTAGGGTATTTAGCTCAGAACTTCTATCGTTGTATTTTAGGGTCTTTTATCTCGGGCCTTCTATTGTTCTAGTTTAGGGTCTTTTAGTTCAAACCTTCTATAGATTTATATTAGGGTATTTTAGCTCATACCTTATATTATTGCATATGGAATATTAAGAAAACATTTGGGGTTGACCTGATACACCCTGAGGTTTTTATTTCCACTGTGGTGTTTTTAGGGATCAAGAGGATTAGGGCTCCTTTCTTTCAATAAAGAGATGACTCTGGTTGGTAGGTCAAAGCTCTTATGATTCAGCATTATTGTCAAACAAAAGTGTGTCCACTATTTTATAGGGGCCATGGAAGATTATATAGTTGATATATGTTGACGAATAAATACTAGGGATTCTAGGTCCACCTGGATAGTAGGAATATGGGAAATATAATCCATACCCCAAATTTATGAGTTGTGGAATATTGAATCGAGCATACATGTCAGAAATTCCCATAACACCCTGAGGTGTTGGGTTATTCCACGGTGTTACCAGGGCTCAAAAGGAACAAATTACCTTTATTGTAAGGAGGATATTCCTTTGGTTGGAATGTCTAATCCCTTAAGCATCAATAGAATGGTCAAACAGAGGTTTCCCTACCCTTTTCCAAGGTCTAAGAAAGATTTATGAAGACTCAAACATCTGGATAGAGAAATTAGGTATGGAGAAAAATATATCTAGGAAGGGTTATATAAACCTAGGTAAATTTATCTTTTAAATTATGAATATCGGGCCATACACCCTATAGTTTTGAGTCACAGGGTGTGTACTATAAAAGGTTCAAGAATGGAGTGTTGCATTCCTTCTTTGAGAAGGGTACGAAACACTATAACATAGCATCAAGTATTAAAAATATTCATAAATATTATGGCCAAGGAGCCTATAAATAATGGTCCAAAGTACTCTGGTCATGAGTATGGTATGTGATAATCATATAGGGAATGACCCAAAAAATATTGAGTTGTTGAGTTCTACCATAGTGACGTCAGGGCTCACAAGGATCATAAATACCTTTTTACAAAGTGACTCGTTTTGTTGACAACCATAGGAATGTATACAAAATCCATAGGCATACATGGATATTTAGAAATAGGGTCCCTTGAAGTTTGATATCCTTTCCCAAGGGCCATGGATGATTTATGGTGACATGAGATACTAAAATCATGATGATTGATTTGGGGAAAGGGTAATATTAAAGGAGGGATACCTAACGGTTGTGTCTCCACCTAGAGAACATGTTTATTGGTAAGGAGGTGTAAAAAATAATTAATCTATATTTTTCCTAGACTATGGGCTCCCAATAGAATAGCTTTTCTTTTACTTGGGCTAAAAATTAGGCCATAGGAGCTTTATTCCTTATTTATTTACACCCCGAATTTTTCTTAAACTCTAAAGATGAAGAGTTCTGCAAGAAAATAGATGATTTTTTTGAGGAATCCCTTCTTTAGATTTCAACCTAATAGGTTTTTTCTCTTTCTCTATCAGTTTATGTTTTTGAGATTTGGTCCATCAAAGCCTAGGGTTAAGGTCAAACTGATGTGAATAAAGTGATAGTAGTTTAAGAGCAATGCACACATGGACCTAATATGAGGAAAATATTACACATGAGACTAATTATGATACCCAGGGTTATGAATACTATAATTTAATTATAATAATAATATGAAAATGTTTTAAAACACAGATCGAGGTTCTCAATTAATGATTAATGATATGGGACAATCATACTGGGGATGGCCCAGAACACCCTCATGTGATGAGTTTCTTCATGGTAACAATCACAAGGATTATAAATCATTTAATACAGGGCCATGATGTCTCTATTTGGTAGGTATAATCCCTTATGCATTGGTATCATATCAAACATAGATATCTCTTTTCCTTTCAATGGTCCATGAAAGGTTTAAGGTAACCTTAGGAACTCAATACATGAAGTTTGATTTATGAATTGAGCTGCTTAAAAGATCATGGAAGAAACCCATACTACAGTTAAATTGGGTAAGGATCTTTTTGTCCTTTAATAAGGGAAGATAATGGGATATGGCCTATGAATTTAAACATTACATAGTAGGGACATATTTTCACGCAGTTTCAATGTACTGTGACTGGGACATTTTCATTACAGTTTAACATCATGTGGTGAGGATGTATTTTTCCCTTATAGTTTAACAAAACGTGATAAAGAAGTGGGTATTGATGTAAAAAAATTATGAAGGATATATTAAGAAAACCATAGGTATATGTGACTCATATGTAGGAAACCTGATCTTGTATGACTCAACCCTTGTGATGTTGGGGTGAATTTTTTTCATTGGTTGTGGTAGATGGACCTAGGATTTGAGATCTATACATCACTACATATCATGTGGTGATAAGAATAAATACACACATATTACTTTAACAGGAGACTCTCTACACATGTATAACCTATACGTATAGGGGGAATTATTCCCAATGATTGTTGTATCTTGACTTAGGATTTGATATTCATGAATCACTATGTATCCTATGGAGACATGAATCAAGCCACATGTTGTTCTTGAGAATCCATGCAGTTTTATGTTATATGATAAGAACTTAGGTTCCCTAATGTGAAAAAGGGAGTATGGAGTGTGGGCCTAGGAATAGAGATCTGGGTGTCACTGTGTATCCCACAGTGATTGGAATAAATAAACATGTAGTTCTTAGATGGATGATCCTTGTGTATGTTTGACCTGTATGTAGAGGGGTGGGTTCTTGTGTTTATTTTTTATGACCGGACCAAAAGTTATAGATTTTGGAATCAATACATATGCTGTGATGATAGGAATCAATCTATAGGTAGTTCATGAATAGAGATGTGGTGGGAGACAAACACCAAAAATAGTGGCCCTCTCAGGTGAGGTCCATCAAAATGTTATGTTTTATATCATGAAAGAGACATCAACTGTGAAGTTTAACATCATGTGGTAAGGACTCAGAACCATGATAACCCTATCATGAGATAAAATTCCTTATTTTTGCAGGTAAGACCTTACCAAAGATCCTAAGGCCTTGGGATCTATGCTTAGTGTGAGAAACAAGTAATTGAAAAGGTTCCTCATGACATGGAGGTAATTGGATAAAGTGCAAGAGTGTTTTTTATCATGTGGTGGAAAGACCAAGATATGGGATATGGGAATACTTGTGTATCTCATGAGAATGAGACTCAATCCTTACAAATTCTAGAGACCCATGTAGTTTAATTTCGTACTGAAAGGTCATCAGGCATGAAGTTTAGCATTTTTTGATAAGGATATGGGTGAATCAACATGAAAGAAGATAAATGTTGTGGTTGCGCCAAATAATGGAGGTTTGGATTTCACTACATATCTTGTGATTAAAGAAATCAAGCCGTACATATTTTAAAAAAATCATGAGGTTTAGTGTCATGTAGAGAGGACATCGGTCGTTCATTTTTACATATTTTAGTAAGGAATAGGGTTACCCAATGTGAATAAAGATGAATCATTGGTGGATATGTGTGGTTTAAAATCATAAGGTGATTAAATTATTAGAAAATAATAACAACATGTGGTTATGAAGTGATATTTTATTCAGTTTAACATATTTCCACATTGATTTATTTTTTATAGTTTAACATCATGTGATTAGGATAAAATTCATTGTATAGTTAAATGTCTTTATGCCAAGATGATAAACACTTGATTGAAGTTATGAAAAGTATTTCTTAAGAAATATTTCATTTTGGGGGGTGTGATATGTTACCCATTCATCATGTCTAATGAGTAATCTTAATTATGATAGACCTTATGTATGATATAAGGCCCTTCCCATTTGGGTTCTATCTTTTGAGGTTTCTTGACTAGTATCATTGGGGTTAAGAGTAAAAATAAAAGTTATTCTTGAAGAAATGAATGGAGGGAAATATTTTAATTTAGTTTCCATGTGATTTTATTCTGATGGACTTCAAATTGGTTCAATGTATGAAACGTTTTCTCACTGAGCTACTCCAGTTCATCAAATTTCTTAAGTGATTGCTCATCATCTGAGAGTTTTCCACAAATTTATATTCATAATGAGGGAAAATTGAACACTATGGGAAATACCACCTTAGTACAATACACAAATGATTATGGGGTTTCTTAGGTATTAGTATGTGTGGTTGTACATTATGAAAATAAATTATGGAGGATCTTATCTGGTCAGGACTTCTGGTCCTTATTCACTATCTTCTAGAGTATATTTGACAATGTCTTATTGAAGGATTCTATATTTCCATTTTACACACCATGACATTATAATGAGTAAAATTACTCAATGTTTCAATCCTAGTATAGTTTATTCAATATAGTGAAATAGAATTCGATTTCATTGTTCATCAATATTTTTTGAGGGACTCCAAACCTGGTGATGGTAAAGAAATTTATGAAGTTGATGATATTATTTTTCCCAAATTCTTTTAGTATTATTTCATAATCCCATTTGGAGAATAATTCAGTATCTATAATGATATACTTAAACTATTTAGTTTAGCTAGGGGATATGGCCTCATAACATCTATTCCCCATACATCAAATGGATATGTATACATAGCTGTATGTAGTAATTTTGGGGGTTGATGGATAATGTTTTCATGGATCTGGATTAGGTGACATTTCTTGGAAAATTACACATAGTCCAATGTCATGGTTTTCTATCAGTAACCCAGTATCCTGATTTTATGGGATAGATTTGTTCTAGACTAATGAACTCTATAGAATCTCTCATGGACTTCTTCCATAATAGGGGGAATATCTCCTTCTATTATACATATGAGGATGATTCCATCTAAGTCTCAATTTTAGAAGGATTTATGATCCTTTGGACCATCCCACATGGTAAAGTTTTCTACTCGTCACCAAATATGTTCCCTTTTTGCTCGATCAGTTAGGAGATCCAAATTTTGGAGACAACCAATTAAGTGCTCCGTCTATCCAGGGGTGGATTTCAGTTCATCAAGCTTTGAGGTGATGTTTACATGATAAATTAATTCCATATCTCAAATGATGAACAATGATTTCATTCTTTAATGCATTATATGAAAGGTGTCTTCCTCTACAGGAAGTTTTTCCAGGACTGTGGCTATATTATCCAATGCGCCAGCACAAGCATTATATGATCGGGGAACATGATTCAACATGGGATAAAAAGGTAACTCCACTATTATTCCCCTAACATAGCTAATGAGACGATCCAATTATTCTTTTTTTATGGAATATTCACCATTGTCCTTATTTATCTCTATCTTTGAATTCCCTTTGATATTTAGGTAGTCTATCTATAGTTTTAGTGCCAGTTTCAAGCTAGCTATAAGGGATTGGTATTCTTCCTAGTTATTCATGTAGCCTTCAAATAGTGGGAAATATTAGGGAAAATTTGATTTGTTTGAAGATACAAAATAAAATACATAATACAACATGGTTGAGCTTTGGATTTTCCATACTTTTACCTATATACATTGGGTCGGCTTCAAAAAAATACACCTACCATGTCCTTTGAGTTTCATGGGAATAGATAACCTACTCATCTAGAAGTTCGATATCTACTAGTGTACTTTATGGGGTGGGACGTTTTTTAGGGGAAATCGGCTAGGTATTTTACATTCACCACCTTTGGTGACATGAACCAAATTTTTAATTTTTTCAAAATGACCTCCAATTAGTCCAGGTTACTAATTAGCATGGTACATACAAGCATGTACTTGATTGGATTAATACAAGAGACTATATGGACTTCGTGGAGCTGTACGTAATGCCTCATCCTTTTAACAGAAAATATGAGTGTGAGGTAGTTATTCTCAATATCATAATATTGGGCCTCAGTACCAATCATAATATAGATAAAATAATAAATATTTTCTCACTCCCCACATCATTTTTCTATATAGGGATGGTTCCCAGTGAGCATTCCATAGTGACCACATATAGTATGAGTGGTTTTCCTTCCATAAGCGGCATCAGGACTGGTGGGTATAGCAGGTACTTCTTGAGACACAAGAAGGATTCTTGGTTTTCATCATCCCATTTATAGGCAATTCCTTTATTCATTAGATTAGTGAAATAGAGAGAATTTCAGGCTTGGTTGGCTAAAAAATTCTAAATGTAAGTAAAGTTACCTTGGATCCCCCTCAGTTCTTTATAATTCCTAGGGGTGAACATGATTTAATGTAACTAGTCATTTCATGTTCAACCTCAATGCCATGGTGGCATACCTCAAATCCAAGGAACATCCCTCATGTTACCCCAAAATTGAATTTTATTATATTCATCTTCGAACTATTGTCACATCTTTTCAAATAATGTTTGAAGATCTATAAAATGATCACATTTCTATTGTGATTTGACCACTAGGTAGTCAACATAAAATTTACTTATTCTTCCAAAGAAGTAATTGATGATTTGGTGCATAGTGTATTGATATCTAGTTCATTTTTTATTCAATAAAAATCTAATGTCCTAAAATAAAAATATCATGTGGGGAAATTTTAAGGTATTGGATTCCTCATCTTTAGGGGTCATATGTATCTGATTATACCCTGAATACCCATCCATGAATAAGAGGTCTTGAAATATAGTAGTTCCATCAAAAAAACATTTTCTAATAGGTAATAGGAAATCTTAATTTGGGATGTGTTGATTAAGGTCTCTACAATCAATACATACCCAAATATTCCCATTCTTTTTCATAACAGGGATGATTTTGGAAACCCATATTGGGTATTTTAATTCTTGAACAAAGTTATCATTGATCAACTTGTCAACTTCCACCTCAATATTTGTATCATGAGAGGGGTTCATCCTCTAAGAAGACTACTTGAAATATCAATGATCATTATTTAATCCAATATTGTGTATATACACATCTAGGTTCAGCCTAGGTATTTCTATATAATTCAAAGAGAACACATATCCGTGTTTATTTAGAAATGTGATGTATATCTCTTTCTCCTTGAGAGGCATGAAGACACTAATTAGAGTAGACTATGGGTATTATTTTATTCCTATATTTACATATTGTAGATCATAAATCATAGTAGAGACTCCATCCTCAAATGAGATAGGGTAATTCCTGAGGTTTCCCTCTTCCTATTCCAACTCTGGGTCTGTAGAGTCATTTTCGGATGAAGTTGGAAATTTGGGTGCGTCTCTATAACTATCGAGGTGAGAGAGGCTATAAGAAAAAAAATTATTATCCTATACTTATAGAGCTATTTTAGAGATATTATAGATCTAATTTTCTTTTACACTATCACGGGGGATATAAGGGAATTCGTTGTCTATAATAAAATCTATTTCCTCAACTAGATTTATTGGGAGAACATAGTCATTTTCAATCATACTCTAGGTATTTGTAGGGGAAGTCCCCAAGACGTTGGGGTCTCTAACCGGCACATCATCATACACCATTAATATTTTTCATTCCCATTTATAGAAACATTCTTCAACATATGTGGATTCAAAAGTATTAAAGGGGAAAATATCACCATTTATTATGTATAACTTCCCATTTATCTAGAATTTCAAACACCAATGGAATGTTGAAGGTACCTCTATATGGATATGGAGGTAGGGACTTCCGATAAGGACATTTTATGTGGTGTCTTACTGGATAACCATAAACTCTACATAAAATATGAGATCCTCAAACTTATTTTTGATCTTGATCTTTCAAATAGGTGTTTTTTCATACTTATCATACCCTTGAATGGTTAGCTTTAAGGGAGACAAATCCTCTTCACTATACCCCAAAAATTGAAGGGTTTGAATCTAGATCTGGTTGATCCTAGAACCATTTTTAATCAGATATCATTGGATTTCTTCATTATTGAGTATACTCAAAACATATAGAGGTCTTTTGTGTCCTTATATGACCATTTCCTGATCTTGATCTATGAATGAGATGGAAACATGGAATTTTTTAGCATGGTCTCCAATTGAGAGACCACGACTATAGAAACTTCTATCATGAACTCTTGTGGGATTTGAGGGGATTCAACTAGTGCCTCCTAGAATTTTTTTGAAATATATCGTGCATCAATTATTGAGAGCTTGGCTGGGAAAATTGATAGTTGTTTCAAAATTTCTTACTTATGTGTTATAGATCGGTACTTCCTGAGGTAGGAAGGATTCTTATTTTATGGATAAAGAGATGAGGTATGTGAATTAGATGGTCTTGGTGGTTATTCAGCGGTTGAGGGGCCATCCTCTTCTAGTGGTGTAGGTCACTCCATCTTTCCCTATTTCCTGAGATAATCAGATAATCACACTCTAGCTAGGCGGTCATGAAGGAAAACTTAGTTTGTATGACCACTAAAGGGTTATAAGACACCTCTATTTCACTATTGTCCCTAATTGAGCACTTTCCCATGAGTATCAGCTTTATATATATCCTCTATGGGGACACAATAGAAATATTGGGTTTGACAATGCTTCTGTTGTCCTCTTTATCCTCAGTTATTGTGCATGCATCTTTTTATTCCCCGGTTAGGTTTGGGGAACTCATACTCAAAGGCACACTCATCCTCATAGAAGGGTTCTTCCATGTGTATCACATTAAAAGAACCAAATATGATCTCTTCATCCATTAAAGGTTCTATTTAGTGGGGTAGTGCCCTTATTTTATGTGATGTAAGGATGAAATATGTAAGAGTCAGAACTTGCATTGGAGTATAATATAAATATTCTTCTTTTGTCTCTTCTTGTGTCTAATGGTTGCATCCACCTTCATGAGACATATCTGATGTCACCTACCATGAAGGTAGAACTGTTGTGGATCTGTAAAGCTATTTTCTTAGGGTGGCATGAACCCAGTCAATTTCTTTTCAAGTCATCTAGTTACTAAACTTCTATCCACACCTGGCCAAAACATTCTCAAAAACTTCTTCTTCTTATGGATGGGTGAAGGTTATGTAGGACACGTAATCTAAGGAGTTATCTAATATTGACTATCTAGAATTTAACATACTATATAGAACATATTTGAAGAAAAATAAACTGCAGATGTTGTAACCCAACCTTCAATGGAAAGGGTGGTTGTCAGGATGATCGATGAGGTTGAACTCATTGGGATTCCTAGGTTATAGTAGCTTGAGTAGTTTGTTATCCATGACTGCAAGGGAATAAGGGAGGACATGTTAATTTTAGAAGTAGTATGTTTTATTCATCTATTCCTCAAATATATATCAAACCTAATCTATTTTGGATTCTGGTTGAGGGTGATTTTGTGGTTGCTTCCACTCAAAAAAAGGTGTTGGGAGGTTCAGGACCTGCCTTTGAACTTGAATGGGTGCTTCTATTACTTTTAATTAAAGTATAGTAGCTTATACCTTTCCAAGACTTTTCCCTATGCTGAGGGCATGAGAAAATATTTATCTCAGGTTCTATGAATGGAATATTCTAAATTTTGTTCCATTTTTGTGCAATCTTGGAACCCACCCGAATACTTCATTTGAATCGGAGTTGTCTAGAGCTCACACTAGATATTTCCAGCACAGAGTTCCATCAATTTTTCCTATGAGAGAGGTATACTAATCAAATAGGTTAAACCCTTCCATTTTTCTATAAAGCCACACACCCTCCCATTTTCACATTATTTTCAATTCTTCAGGTCAATGATTGTTGATTTCCTCAGTGTGGAGATGAGTTGGTAACGGAATTAATGAAGAATGTCTTCCCATCCTATAACATAACCTTATAGAAGGTTTTGTACCAAAAAATGATTTACCTAACATATACTATAAAAGACACTATATCTTGGTCGCCTCTTGTTGATCTTGAGGGTTTATCATCAAACCTCATCACGATACAAACGGGGTGAGATGTTGTTCGGGGTCTCCCATGTCGTCAAAAGTGGATACGATAGGATTGTTGAAATTGGGTGGGGGTAAAGCTTCATATACCCATTTGGGATATGGATTCCTCTTAGGTTGAATGGGTGAATGTTTTCCCTCCATGGATTCCATTCAAGTAACCAGGTACTTGATGGAGTTGAGCAGTTCTAGAGGTACTATTTTCTAATCTATCTACTGTATATAGGGAGCAGTTGGGGCATGATGAGATGGACCTATTTTCATCTCTGTATTATTCTCCATTTATGTGAATACAAAATTGTTACTCTACCTCGGGAGATTTTATATCCTCAATGGATAGAATCCATGATCATCTTTGACTCCCTCATTTATGTATATTAGCTTCTTGGATGCATAGTTAGTCTAACGCTCATATTCCTCTCTTGAAGGATGATCATCTATTTCTAGATATATGGGATGAGGTATATTTTCCTTAGACTGAAGAAGATACCCAATGGGAATATTTTCCCTATGTAGCTCCTAATTGAGTTATTTAAAAAAATATTTCATTGTCATATGTTGAAAATTGTTCCTCCATGGAAGGATTTTCATTTATTTTGGGTAGTTATTGGGATTTTTCCACACCATTACCTTTGTCTGTGGTAGTGTTATACCATAGAGGTTGAAACTCATTATTCAGAAGTTCAAGTTTTTGGAGACTTCTCTAGTTCAAGGTGCATGTATCCATACTGGTTTCATCCAAACCTTCCTCTCAGGGCATATTTTCCATGTTGTATCCCTATGAATTTGTTTCATGGTCCACATTATCAGTAATGTTGATGGTTATGAAATTCATATATGTGTGTTAGAAAATTGAATTTATCCCATTTCTCTCAATACAATAGTATGATTCTATAATGACTACATAAGGGTTTTTCTCGATCCCTTGGCCATATTGGGCCATTTTGTCTTGCAATCCCAGTGGAGGTTGATTGCATCCACCATACAAACCTACCATATTATCCCATGAAAAGTTTTCTTTAGGGAGTTTCTAGTAATTATTACCAAATGTGACCTAGATTGTAAAGTATTATTTTGTGAATGTAGGAATATATGGGATTTTTAACATCAATATTTACCTCCCAATTTGGAGGAGACGAATTCCCTCTATGGTGGTGATGATGATGAAAATTCCCCCAACTAATTTTTTGGGTACTATATGGGGCTATAATTAGGATTCATTGATCCTATTATTGAGGATATGATGGTTTTAGTTATGGAAATGATAATTATTATGAAGGAAATTGAGATATAAATTCCCCCAACCTAGTGATCTGGGGTTGATATGGAACCACCATTGATCTCCCCAGGACCCATTTAGGGAATTATGAACCAAGTGATGGTGATTGAGATATAATCCCCCCCAACTCAGCAGGATAGGGTATGTTTTCAACTGCTTCCGATATGTCTAGAATATTCTCTTGAATTAACGATCTGAGGGGTAGACGCGGAGGTAGATATTTTCCCTACATGACTAGCTGGGTTCTCTCTTATATGGATTCAATGGTTGCTACTACTGTGACCTATTTTTTGGGGGGTGGGTGTAGTCATGTAGGAGATGGGTGCAATGGAAGCCCATTATGGGAGTCATTTTCAACTGGAATTTGTCAAGTTGATTACAACCTCTGCATCCATTTATAAAATGAACTCACATTGTTTCAAGAGGCTCATTTCAAAGATTTGTTGGAAATCATCTTACTATGTTCTTGATGTCTCTGAACCTTTGAAGTGAGGGAATTCCATTGTAGTGACCAACTGGCTCGAGTGTTACCCAGCCCCTTCATTTCATCAGAGTCTATGACATTACATGACATTATATTTAAGGGATTATACTATTCTAGGGTTGTGGTAAATTTAAATTCTCAATATTTTCTTCATCCTTGAATATGGATTCATTTTGAGTCATTGTATTTCAGTTCTGGAAGAGTTCTAATGTAATTGAAGAAACCATGTTGTAGTTTTTTCTGTGATTTTCTAGTTTTGGATCCCAGACCATGGACATAGAAGCTGATTCAAGCTAATAACATAGTATCTTGATGGTCTAAAGGTGACCCTCATATCCTGGATAAGGGATATTTTTAGCCTTCGGTCACTGATGAATAGCCCACGTATTTTGGCTTAGATGAGGCATGAACTCCTTCTCTATCTCATTTGGAATCTCATAACTATATGTGAAAAGGGTCCAGGACATGGTGGGGAGGTTTTTTATGACTAACGCACTCCATTTTTCATGTCAACCTCCCCTTCATCAAATTTACATGCTTCTATCTGATTAGACCCCAAAAGGTGCTTCTTGGGTAACTTGATGATCAGATTGGAGTGTTTAAATAAATTGATGGGGAACTATATGTTGTTAACCCTGATGTTTATATAATCTCTCTATATGATGGAATATGAGTTTTAAATACCTCTATATATGGATGTTTCTAGGAAATGGGAGGATTCATTTGTGTGTGGGGGATATCACTGTGGGGAGGTTGACCACATAGGATTTTAGGACTAATGTTCCTATGGTCTATCTCCAAATACCATGAGGAGGATTATCATAGTAACGATCACAATCTACTTTGGTTAAAGATTCTACGGACCCTTGGGGTGTTGAAAATGTTTCTATAACAAACTCAAAGACACTAGCATTGATAATGTATGGTATATGAGCCTTATTTTGAATCGTATATAGAATATGTTGACCAGCCTTTTGGAATTTTACAGGGATATGATCTTGTGGTATGACAACTGCCATACTTTTTTGATAATTTTCTAGTATTTCAGGAGTATAGAGCTCCATTAAAAAATGGATAGAATATACCAATGATCTGATTCATAATTGGAAGGAATATGATCCCTCCCCAAGTCATGTGTCATTCCCACCTGGTGAGCCTCCATCATAATGGGAATATGAGAAAAATCCTAATCATTTGGTGTATTTTTATGGTCTTCTACGATGGGGATATGAGCCTGTCCCAAGTTATGTGATACTCTCAATTGGAGATCCCCTATTAGAATGTCAATTCGAACTTAGTATTAATATGAATTCCCTACTAGAATATTTTGATAGACCCTATGAATGGGATATGGGATATGAGACTCCTCTTGTATGGCCTCATAATTATTCTAGTACATTTTTTCATTAGAAGAAGTAGGAATATGTGGCTGGATTACATGATCTACTAGAATATGAAATGTACATTAACAAACATGAATATGAGCATATCCCGAGGCATGTCTCATTATCACCTAGTGAGCCTCAAGAAGAATAGGGATATGATCCTGATCCTGGGCCTTTAGAGTATACCTCTGGTCATATTCAACAATAATATGTTCTTTTCTTGAGGCATATGTGTCTCTCACTTGGTGATCCCTATCCAGAATGAGGATATGAGACCAATCTTAGTCTTTTAGAATATGTTATCAATCCATTTTAATAGTAATGTTCTCCTCTCTCGGCCAATCTCACTTGGTGAGCCTCAGTTTAAATGAAAATATGGTCTCGGTCCAGCACCTCATCCTTTATCAGAGTATGCCGATAATCCTTCTAGACAGTTGTAAGAATATGTGTTATCTCATAAGAAACTAATTTTTCCAATTTATCAACATGTTGTGTTTCCATGGATATAGGGATAAGAATATGAACATGTCCCTATATTTGTACCAATTTCAGAATATACTGGTAAAGTTATTCAGATGTTTCTAAGATTTAATGGAATTTTAGAATAATGTGTGCAAGAATATAATCTTACACATTTTTTGTCTTCACTATATATAGGAATATTTCTTCAATTGAAGTAGGGATATTATCCAACTTCTATCCACCTTGTGCCACCAGAATATGTTTATGGACTTCATACATGGGGTTTGGGATATGAACCTCCCCCATTTCTACTGCAGGAATATGCCCACAAATTTGTTCTGAGTGAGAATGGATATGATCCTCGTTTCTTGTTAATGATAGAATATTAAGGTAGAAATATTCAGTGGGAGTGGGGATATGATCCCCCTCACACTTATCTAGATCCTTCATCACCTGATGTTTCTTCAATGTTTCTCATGCATGGGGATCAGTGGTGGTAGTGTGTTGAGTGGTACCCTCAATAGGTTACTGAAGGGATCCTACAAGATAGTGATGGCTATAGTAGATGATAAGATCCCTCCATAGTGTCCCCTGAACCTAAAGGGATCCATAGTCGACTCCTTGATCCACATTCATCAGATAATGAAAGTGGTTATTTTTAGGATTTGAGAAATATCTTCTGAAGTGGTTGGCTGTGGAAATTAAAATCTTTAGATTTATTGAAGCTTTCTGTAGACAGTGTAGACCCTTTGTTTTATTTTTTAAAGACCCTCATGGGAAGCCTCAAGGGATTGGATTATACCATATCAATGGTATTCATAGACTATTAAATTTCCCACTTAATGTTGATGGTGTCGTGTTGGTGAGTTTATTCTGAGTCCCATGAGGTTTGCATCCATAAATGAATTTCTGGAATGATCACTAGATGAAAACATTATCTCAGATAAGGTGTTTTTCATGGTATCATTATATAATGTCCTGAAGAAAACAAGGAATAAGGGAAATTATCGTTGCATCTTTGTAGTCATGATATGTGCTCAATCATACATGCATGGGTAACATAATTATCATTTTATTTCTGATCCATCCATTCCACTCACATGTAATTTTTAAAGTGAGGATGGAATTATTTCATGATAAACCCAACTATATAGGATCATATGCAATACCCATTTCTTATCAGCTGATCATTTTATTTTTTGAGAATTTTAAGTTGGGATCACCATTTTGGTTTCAATGGGAATATGTGTGGATAGCTAGGACATATGGTTCAATTGTTTGGGGTCTGATGTTTTTACAATCATTCATGTCGGGTTTTCCATTCATGTTCATATTCCATAGAAACACTAAATAGTTCCCACATCCATAACTGGGTACAGACATAATTTCCAAAGGAAGGTGGTCAATTGGGGATTTAGACACAACAATACTTATGAACTCACATTGGTTGACAGGGTGGCAGGTTAGGCTCATCACACTATTTTCGGAGGAATTTTTGACTACTTTGGGACTCTCTTATAAATTTAAGATATGTTTGATAATATCTTTCTAATACTGATATGTGACTGGTTACCATAAAAAAATTATTGTAGGTAAAACCATTTTGTATGAAAAATATGAGATCTTATTGGTGAATCCATCTATAGGTATCAAAAGTTCTTCATCCATTTCCCATTAGTGGGTAGCATCTTATATGGTGAATCTATATAAATGGGAACTCTATAGTTTTTTTCACTGAGGGATGTGGTTAATATATAGAGGTTGGGATTGATCTATTATTAGGAATCTTATGTATCATTTTTTATGATAGGAATAAAAATACACATACTTTGTTAAACTTGTGAAGTTTAATTTCAGACAAAAAAGACATACATATGGACACTTGGGAACTAGATACTGAGCTCAATCATCAAGGACACGTCCTACATATATTGGGTATAGAAAGAATCAGAGTTATCATAGGTAAATAATGTCGTTGGGACTTTACCTAAGTTAAATACCCCTATATGGGGTAGTTATATCATTCCATTGATCTGAGATTAAACACTGTGGTTTCTTGAGCTAGTGGAGACTAATGATGAAAATTATGTGATCATTGTAACTCCCTAGGACCACGTGAGCTATGCTCTATGTATGAAACAAGGTATAGAATGTAATTAGTCTCATTTCATATGGATGTGGGAGTTTCATGATGGGACAACCCTTTGGATTTTTAATATAGTACTCGATCCTTTCGATGGTTTCCTGCATAACCTAGTTATAGCAGGATTTAGAGTCATCATGGTTCAATTTGGCTTCTTAGTCTACTGATGGATGAGGTAGGATGATCAACCCATGTTAATGGTTGGAGTATTTGAGATATGGCGTTACTTATACTGAGGCGAATGTCCATTTGAGATAAATCCTTTCAGAAGGTTTCCTATATATCATAGTTATGGTAGGAATAATATTTATCATAGTTCAATTTATTAAGGCTTACACGCTATGGTTGCCCTTATATTTGGGGAAATATTATATTATGACACTAATAGGGGATTACAGAATTATGTTTCTCTATCTGTTAAAGGTTCATGATGTGCGTGATGTGATAACTGAAACTCCCTAAGCCCATGTGAGATATGATAGGTGGTAGAAACAAGATATAGAAAGTAATAAGTCTCACCACTTATGAGCATGAGAATTACATGGTGAGGGAGCCTGTTGGATGTTTATTATAGAGCCCAATCCTTAATAAGGAATCCTAAGTATCATTATTATAGAAGGAATCAAAGTTCTCATAGTTCAATTTGAAAATGGATTACACACCGAGGTTTTCCTAATATGTAGGATTTATAAGGTTATCATGTCCTGGGATGCTTGCTCAACCTGGATTGGTTTTCTATCTGGCTGACTTGATTGTTTACCAAACAGGTCTTGATTTTATTCTTGACATGTTTATGGGTTTTTGGACATTCATGGGTATGTTTCAGACATTTTCAAATACAATCTAAGGATGCATTTTACTTTTCGAGAGTACATTGTATAATATGAATAGAATATTTGAAGACTATCACACGATCAAGGATTGTCTGGAGAACATCATGATATCAAGGATGACATTCCTGGAGGATGTCGCATGATCTTGGATGGCTTGTTCAAAGGAAATCACAAGATTTAAACTGACATAACTAGAGGGTGTTGCATGATCTCAGCTGGATTGTCTAGAGGACATCATAATATCTCGGTTGATATAACCCAATTCCATCGTGAGACCTGGTAGTCATTCTTGAAGGGTGCAATCATATATGTCTAGTAATATTAGAGAGCTTTAAAATACCCAAATAAAATACAATTGTTCCACCAAGTATCATGGGATACATGTTCAGAGAACATTACAAGATCTTGATGGAAATCCTGGAGGGATTCACGAGACTCTGGTGGTGTGCCCAGAGGGTGTCGTGTGACATCCCTTAAGTGTTGAAGAACATCACATGATCCAAATGGTGTGCCAAGGGGGTATATCATGACTTTGGAAGCATGTCCTAATTATTTTTCAGGATCTAGATGATTCATGTGAAGCACATGTGGATCAGTGTATATGTTCTTCACATAATTTTCCTATATTTCAATCTTTATTATAGTTTTATTGCATATGTGCCTTATATTTTTCAGAATTAGTTGGTTTAGGCCTCATATGATGAAATATATATTCAGTATGTCCTTAAAATAACCATCTATAATTCCTTAATGTGATCTATGAGTGATCATGCGAAGTTCTTATGCATGTCGTATGATTACATAGGTCATTCTCAATATTTTTACCTAGTGAAATACCTTATGATCATGATATTTTCTACTACGAGAATTCATCTATGATGATTGGGTGAGCTAGTTTGTGGATACAAAGATGAATTTTTTCATGATGGGTTTGTGTAGGGAAAAAATACCTCAAGGAATCATTGAATCCTTTTTGATGTGATTGTGTTTGTTGACAAAGTGGGCCTCCATGTTTTTTTGTCCAAAAAGAAGACCATGATGTAGAATTTATTGACAAAGGGGGTTTACAAGGTGATTTTTTGGGTTCAAGATATGTTGTTGGCTATCCATGTTTTATTGAAGAACCATGATAAAGTAATGAATGATCTGGAGGTGGTACAAAAAGAGCAGATATAAGGTGGCGCCATTTTCTAGTGTTTGCCAAATGTTTTGGCCTCAAAATAAGAAAATGGAGAGACATGTTTTGGGAAAAGTGAGGTGCTTAAAAAAGAAAAGTGGTTTGCGAAATATTTTTGTGGTGTGAGAAAAAGAAAAGTGGGGTAAGAAATATTTTTGTGGTGTGCGATAAAGGAAAGTGGTGCGTGAAGTATTTGCGTGGTGCGCGAAAAAGGAAAGTGGTGTGCAAAATATTTTCTTGGTGCGTGAAAAAGAAAATGATGTTAGAAAAATAAAATGTGGTGAGAAATATTAGTGTGGTGTGTGAAATAGAGGATTGGTGTTTTTCACACAAGAGGTATTTCAAGATCAGAACCTCAAAAATTGGAAAAGGCATGAGCTGCATGAAATATTGGAGTCGTGTGAGAAAAACGATGTTGCATGGAAGATGTGTATTTCACGCTCGAAGTGAATTACGCGTTCAAGGAGGGTTTTTCATGTAGGGGTAAATTTTTCCAAGAAATATGAAGTTACCACCTCATTTGAAGTAGCTCAATACTTAGAGGGTATCCGAGATCTGGCGCGTGAAATTTGAGTGCACAAGAGATTTGCACGAAAATAACACGTTTGCGTGTAAAATAAGTGGTTTCACATAAAAGAAGCGGTTGTGCCTAAAATAAGTGGTTGTGCGTAAAAAAATTATTGTGTGAAAATTGAATTTTGCGCAATTCAAGGGAATTACATGAAAGGAGTAGTAAAAGTTGCGTTTAAAAATTGGGGTTGCCCGATACACACGGTGCAAAGTGAGATTCATCTGTGGGTGAAATTGGGACATCAACAGAGTACCTACTAATAGTTAAGGATGTCGATTTCATTAGAGATAATGAAGGGACCTACAAGTCTTGAAACTGTGAGCGGATCTTCTGAAGAATCAGTGATCACACTTCAGTTGAGAGAGCAGTGAGCTTTCATATTGTGAGTGGTTGTGAACCAGGTGGGACAGTGAGTCCACTCCAAACTTGTAAACAACAGTGCACTTATAGTGGATTTGGTACATAGTCACATCGACGGTGTATGATCCTTGGACAAAGCCCGGTGAGGGTGAAATAAGTAAAATTGTTGTGTCATGTTCATGCTTTAATATTCATTCATACAGTGCAATGGGAATGAGAGAGAGTAGATTGTTTTGTCTAACAACAAAAAAAGATCAAAAGGGGCAGTTGTTTTAATTTATCATACCCTGATTACCCCCTCCCACCCCCCTTTTAAGTATCTAGCATAGTGTACCTAACAGTTTAGGTATTTATAGACCTCTTAAACCCAATTATACACCTCTTTGTGTGGTGCATATTTTTTAAATCTACGATGGGGGGGGGGGGTAGAGGGATTTAGTGCCATGCGCTTCGTGAAATCATGCCCAAGTGTTGCATGATTTTTAGTGACCATAAGACTATACTATAAACACACCATTTATTATATGTTTTCCAATAAAAGGTGCATCCCATAATCACGAAGACATGAAAAGGGGATTTTAAACTGTTAGGATTACATGTCTAAGGACTTTTGTGAGATCCGGACACCTATTTAAAGGCATTCACATGATCTGAAATGACTTTTCTTTGACTTCTCGTGAGATAAAGGGGGTTTTCTAGGGAGTTTTTCAAGATAAATCTATCTTTTTGAGGGGGACTTGTGTGATCAATGGTGATCAAATGAGGAATAAAAATTTGATAACATGAGATTATTGCATTTTATCCTTGCAAGAAGCTCCGGTAATTTACTTATTTATTTATTTTATTTCACAAATGATAGGGTTATTATGTGTTTTTATGAGTTTTTCCAAAGAAAATCACTCTCCCCATTAGTAATGCATCACGTGATCCAAAAATACTCCTACAATGTTGCATAAGAATTATCATGGATAAACCTTTTGTGTTTTTATTGGATCTAGAGGGGGAAAGAAAGACTGACTAGACATGTTTGCGACCCATTTTGTAATGACAATGACATGTCAGCGGGATCTTGTGCGACAAGGAGGTCTTGTCGCTAGTGCTTCCATAGTGTCTTGAAAACTCTATGGGATCCTCATGTAAATTTTCCAACTGTTATAGGCTACTGCATTTTGACTATTTTTCTTCTAATTTTACAATTTTTTTTGATGGTTTTTCAGGAGTCCACCAATTAAATTTTTTTACGATTCTGAGAAACTCATCTGAAAGTCATAGAAAGATCATATAAGATCTTCGACACCTTTGAAAGAATAATGAGGACGTGTAAAAGGGGATTTATGAGTTCTTATCTTAGGTTATCAGCTATGCATGAGACATTCTCATGACCTTACTAAGCTTATTAAATCATGTATCCTTTAGTAGGTTATGCGATCTGTGAGTTTGGGACATTTTATTTCCCTTTGTTTTGTGGGAAAAATTCCCATTTTTAGGTATTTATTATTTTATAGATTTTTTTATTCTCAATTTTGGGAATCACCAATGATGATAATGGAAAATTTTATGGGACAACATCCTCCATCATCTAGTGGATCATTTGAGCCAATAGAAGGTAAAGGGTGCATAAATGATCTAGAAAATATATGTGGAGTCATTGTGTGTTTGGAATGTCAAAAGGTAACTCTTACCATTTATCATTTTGAAGTTAAAGGTGGTTAATGTGTCTTTTGGTTAAGAATACTAGGGAATAATATTATCTTGATTTCATGGAATGGGATAAATTTATGAATATTTTACTTGAGATATATTTTCATAAGGGTATTCGACTAAGGATGAAGAAAATATTCTTGGACATGAAGAACAAAAGGTAAATATTCTATATTTCCAAATGAATAAAATTTAACAAGATTGCCTAGGTATATACGAGATTTTATTCATGAAAATAATAGTAAACTTAGAAGATTTTACTTAGGATTGAAACCAATTTTATGAAGTTATTTGGATGCATGATAATTTCAAAGTAATTAGAAAGCTAATTTTTATACTAAGAAAGTTGATATGGAGTTCATCCGACACTTATGTGCCTTAAGATGACATGAGTAACAAATGTTCAAGGTGGAACACAATGGATAAGAAACTAACTAAGATGTAAAGAGGTAAGACACAAACTTGTTCCATATTTGGTAAAATGAATTTCAATGAATGTTTGATAGGATATATAATGTGTTACATATGTGGTAAGTTTGGTCATAGGGCTCATGAATGTAATAAAAATTGTCCTGAATAATCACATAATGGGTTAATAGAAATCCATCCAATGGTGATATGTTTTAATTGAAATGATATGGGTCATTATTATAACATGTTTTCAAAGTAAGATACACAAGATGGGAATCATCCAGATCAGAAAAATTAATGTGTGGATTAATCATTATCTAATATTAAAAGTGATACTGGTTCATAGAATGATATGGTTAAAAGTATGATACTTTTTATTAAAATTATTCCATTACACTATTTTACTATGAAACTTTTCATTCCTTCATTTCACAGAAGTTTTCATTTAAAATGGAAATATCACCTCATGAAAAAGAGATATGAATTTTGGTTAAAACACCCAGTGGAAATATTAAAGAAACGAAGATTTATAAAAATTATTCAGTTGTTATTAATGGGAATTTTTTTCAAAAAATCATGTTCAACTACCCTATTAGATTTTGATATTACTTCGGGAATGTATTGGATATTATTTTATCGTGCTAAGATGATTTTTTAGCTAAAAAAGGTTTATTAAATGATTTTATACCTTTGATAACATACCAATAAGGTGATGAACTAATTAAGAGATGACAATAAAAGTTAACTAGATAATGTTTTTAAAAAGAAATAAATGGTTCGAATTAGTGATGTTTCAATGTTAATTGAAATTGATGATGTATTTCCTAATGATTTTCCTTGTGTTATTCATGATCGATGTGTTGAATTTACTATTGAATTACTACTTGAGGGTAATCCTATTTCAAAACCCCCTTATCAAATGTCCCAAGTAGAACTTTTGGAATTGAAAAAGAAATTTTAAGAGTTCCTAGATAAGGGTTTCATTCATCATAGTACTTTACAATGGGGTGCTGCTATTTTTTTTATAAGAAAAAATATGGTTCCATGAGGCTAGTAATTTATTATAGAACTTTTAATAACATCACTATTAATAAAAAGTTCCCTTTGTCTCAGATAAATGATTTGTTTGATCAGCTCATGGGAGTATATTATTTTTTAAATATTGATCTCAAGTAAAGTTACCATTAGTTGAAAGTGAATGAGAATATATTCTAAAGAAAACATTTGAGACAATATATTGGAATTATGAGTTTTTAGTTATTCCCTTTGGGTTGTATAATGCACCAATTATATTTATGGATATTATGAATAGATTTTCTCATGATTATTTAGAAAATTTTGTGGTTTTATATATTTATGACATATTAATATATTATAAAATTCATGAGGATCATTAAATTAACTTAAAGATTGTTTTTCAAACCATAAAATAATAAAAATTATATGTAAATGTTATTAAGTGTCAATTTTTTTTGAAACAAATTTATTTCCTTGGACAAGTTATTTTTAAAGATGGAATAATTGTTGAGCCTGTTAAAATGAATTTTTTTGAAGAATTTCCAATACCTAAAAATGTCACAAAGAATCATAGTTTTCTTCTTTAAGAAGGTTACTACCAGTGGTTTCATGAAACAATTACTCAATTTTCTTTCCCACTAACTATGTTAAATATAAAAGAAGTTAAATTAATTTAGGCAAAGGAGTGTGATGATAGTTTCTAGGAACTAAAAAAATTTGGTGAATTCTCTATTTTTGGACTTTCCCTATAGAAGTGGTGAGTTTTTCACCTACATTGATTATTCATTGAAGGAATTGGTTATGTTATAATATAGAATTATTAATTAATTACTTATGCCTCTCATCAATTGAAGCCTCATGAGTTAAATTATCCTAGAAATGATCTGGAATTAGATACTTTGGTTTTTTCTTTAAAAATTTGGAGTAATAATTTATATGGAGTAGAATGTAAAATGTATACTAATAAAAAAATGATTAAAGTATATATTTACTTAAAAATATTTGAACACGAGGTAGAGAATATTGTTGGAATTGATTTTGGATTATGAATGCATGATTCATTATCATCTTGAAAAAGAAAACAAAGTAGATGATGTTTTGTGTCTGAAAAATAATGTTGCATTAACCATTTTATATTTGGAACACAACCCTTTGGTTAATGATTCGATGAATTTTGTCCTAGAAATTGGGCATGCAGGAACATAATCTATATTGTTCTATATGTCATTAAAACAATCGTTTTCAGAAATAATTAATAAATCTAAGAAGGAAGAATGTGGGTTGAATGAAAAAGTATAATTGGTCAACAATGGTACGTTTCTTGATTTAAATGCTAAAAAGAAGGTGTTTTGAGATTTAAAAAGAGATTATTTGTGCCTTTTGATACCGATTTGAAGTGATAATTGTTTATTGAAGCCTATAGTTCCTTTTTACCATTCATACTAGTATCACTAAGATGTACAGATTCCTTTAGGAGTAATACATTTGGAATGGAATGAAAATATATATTTCTAATTTTACCATGAAATGTTTTACTTTTCAGTAGGTTAAAGAAGAAAATAAATTAATGAAGGGAATTCTTCAACATTTTCCAATGATAGATTGTAAATGGGAGAATATATCCATGGAATTCATAGTTAGAATGTCAAAGACATATCAAAGTAATAATGTTATTTGGGTTATTGTTGATTGAAAAAATAAATCTATGCATTTACTTACCATTCAAGATTATATGAATTTAGATCTACTTTCTTGGTTGTATTTCAAGGAGATAGTTAGGGTACGTAGAGTTAATATTTCTATTTTATATTACTATGATCTGAAATTCACTTCTTATTTTTGGAATGGACATCAGAATTAGTTTGGTACTAAATTAAATTTTTATACAACATTTCATCCTTGATCTGAGGGGAAGTTTGAGAGAATTATTCATAGATTGGAATATAAGCTTGATTCTTGTTAAATGGATTACTAAGGATGTTGGGATCAATATCTTCCTTTGGTTGATTTTTCTTGTAATAAAAGTTTTCATTCTAGTATACAGATGGCACCCTTTAAGGAATTATATGTAAAGTTATGTCGGACTCCTACTTCTTGGGATTAAGTTAGAGAAAGGAAGCTATTGGGACTAGAGTTTTTAGAGGAAATGGCTTAGAATGTGAAGTTAATTCAATAGTATATGAGTAAAGTTCATATTAGGAAGAAAAGTTATTTAGTTAACCACAATAATGATATTTCATTCAAGGAAGGGGATAATTTTTTTAAAGTAACTCCATTGAAAAGTGTTATGAATTTCTTTAGAAAGAGGAATCCAAGTCCATGGTTCATTGGACCGAATGAAATACTAGAGAAATTTGATAATTTTCCAACAAAGTTTATTTGACTCCATGTTTATCCAATGAAAAAAATTTATTTCATGTCTCAATGTTAAGAAAATATATGTTACATTAATCTCATGATTTGATCTTGAAATTAATTTAGTTAGAATATAACCATTCTTATTAGGAACATCCTTCTCATTTTCTTGATCATTTTCCTGACTCATCCCAATGGGGCTCATTCCACAACTCCCCAATCCCTTCCCCAATAGGCCATGGTATAGATAATAACACTGAGTAGGCATATCACTAACTTGGGAGGCCTTATCTAGAGTACCTATACACATGCACACATCTCAAATCCCATAAAATGAAAAAATAAAAAAAATCATAAAATATGCATGAATACAACTCAATCTGAAAAATATAGTATGAAAAAATTTATGGAAGGGAAATAGGGCCAAATACAAGCCCAACACAAAGAATATATAAACAATCCAACTAAAAAGTATAAGTGGGAACTTATGTCAAGATAGAACAATAACACACCAAGGTATATCCATCTCACTAAGCACTACCTGGTCCTAGTCCCTCTAGGACTCCTTCAAAATGTTGATATTCAGCACAAGAGATGACACGTTTGGGAAAATCCAGTGTAGGGTTGAGTATAAAAATACAAAATAAGACCCTCTAAAACAAAAAAACATATAAAAAAAGGATAATAGTCATATCTAAATTGGTATATGTATATAGTATATATAAATATAATATCTAGATATACTCAATAAATACACATAGTCACAAAGTAAACTCCCAAATGTAGTGTCATACTATGATTCCTACTCAACTTTTACACATAACACTCATCTAGGAGAACACACTCCATGAGTCAAATATCACTGAGCTTGTTTTTTCGAGAGGTTGTGATCATTGGGTCTCATCATAAGAAGTATATTCTGTAATTTTGAAGAGATACAATACACATATGAGGATCACTCCCAAGTACTTGGGGTATACCAACAACCCCATATATATTAACCTTCTATGTATTGGATGGGTTCCCATGTAGTGTTGGTCATAATGATACCAAGAACTCCAGCTAGGGAAAGAAGATGATGGAGGGTCTTACTCCAGACTACACAGAAAGACTATAACAACTTTATCAATGAAGTTATGCATAAGGGATCACTATCATATGTGTAAGACACAATTCCATACTAACCCTCAGGGTAAGGATATATGGAACACTCCCTTAATGAAATTTTCCAAGATACATATGAAAACATATCTTAGCTAATTTTTAAGGAGTACACGATGTGAACTAGGAGTACATGAAGTGTCCCTTTAGCACCAGTTCCTACCCATGTAAATGGATTATGCCTATGTTTGTGTGGAAGTACATGGTATGTCCATGCTCATATACTTAATCCCGTGTCAAAGTACATGATTATTTACATGTACATCTAGCATAGTCATGTCCATGTGGGATTACACAACAATCCCATTCTCGTGTACTCCAATCCATGTATGTGTAACCTCTAAGGTACATACTGATCTAACTGGTCATGGTAACATGCTGTGTGAAATAGGTCACACATTGTGTGAAATGGGTCACACGTTGTGTGATCTTAACATTTTCTTGAAACCCCGTCAACTGCTAAGAGGGCCCCTCACAATGTGTAGCTCTTCTGTACAGTCCGTACTGATTAGTATTTTCCAAAAACCCTTGTTCTTCTTCCCACATATTCTCAGACCATGGTTGCCTTGTATTTCTACCTCTGTCTCTCTGAGAATCATGTGTCTATTCTAACTAAAAATTACTTTCATCAATCACCAGATTCTATCCACCTAAATATCTTGGAAATAATCTATACACATCATCCTCTATCGCTGGTTGATAAATAAGAAATAGGGTATCCAAACCATCTAATCTATGATTACTTCCATTATCTCACAACTTTCATGTTGTGCTAAGACTAGATCTATGATTTCAAATTTCTACACCAAGAAACATATGTGTAATATTAAATTTCTCAGTGTTCATCAAACCATGGGCTAAATGAAGCCACCCACAATGAACAAAGAAAAGGGAAATAAAATAATAATCCAACTACAAGGAATAAACCTCAACAAATTTTCATGTAGGACATGATTTGTTGTCTTTATAATGATGAACAAAGATAAAAATAGTTTATCCTAGAAGAATTCTCTAATTCACAAATAATTATAAACCATAACCACAATACACATGATCCTCAAATCAATTCATGAGTTAACAAATTCGTGTTCATCATAGGAATCATAAAGCATGAATAAATCCAAATAAAAAAATGCCACCTCAATTGTGGATTGAAATCCCATAAATTCCTACTGCAACTTAAAAATTTTTGTCAAGAAAAATGGTTAATGTTTTTCGAAATTTGGTTATAATTTTAGGCTCACTTCATTCTTCAATTTGGTCTTGCCTAATAGTATTTCATTGGCGGTTAAGTTGTTCATTGAGTCTAAAATTAATAATAATGGATAATTACAGAGTGATATTTACATATTGGTCAAATGGATATCTTGCCTTAGGGAATATCTTTGAAAGTGATTTGGGTTACATGTTTGTGGAGTGATTATCTTAGCTGCTGGAATAGGGAGTTTGACTCTATCATAGTGAATTCATTCTTCTTCTTTTCTTATAAATATTAAGTTAATCACCTGAATGAGACAATATAAATGATTTTTGATATAAATATTTTAGAACTCGAGTAGTCTGGGAATCTGGGATCCCACGGTGATTCTCTGAGACCCTATATGCTGGGTGGATTTCTGTTTACTAAAATACCTTTGTACACCTTGAATAAGTGTATTGCATAGTGCTCATCACAATGAAACATGGCTTGGGAAAAATAATATAAAGTGTCTAGGGTCAAAAATGAGTTCATTAGGGTGAGGGGAATGATGAAATCCAAATGATGAATGTGACAAAATGTTTATATGGGAATAATTTAGGTTATATCATTTAGGTTATTAACACAAAATTATTATTATTATTATTATCAGGTACCTAGGATTGAGTCATTGTACAATGTTCCTATGGTTAAGTTCCGAATTTCACATAAATTTTACCTCTTGTCACTTTTGGGCTTAGAACCTGAGCTTGGATTGAAGTGAGTCATTATTTTGTCTCATGTTTGAGGAATGACATTTTCATTTCTTGATTATTCAAAGCATTTTAGATTACTATTTGATTATTTTCTCTAGGCAAGACATCATTTGAAACATATTTTTCAAAAAAACTATTGAAAATTTATATGATTTGTTTTTAAGTGTTGAACATGTTACAGTGTGATCTAAATCATAAATACGCTACAATCTTTTTTTCAAAGAAAATAAAACATGGAATTGTTTGAGGACAAAAAATTATTAAGTGTGGTGGAATTTTTTCAATTAAGCATAGTTTAGCACAGTTAGAAATCGACCCCTTCCCCCATACTTAAAACCCAACTTTTTCCTCAAAGTTGACTTTTAAAGTGGAGAAGAACAATTAAAAATTTAAATTTCAAAATATATTTTCAATTAAGTAGACTTATAAGATGTATAAAGGGTCTCAATGAAGTTCAATAATATTGTTTTCCACAAAGATTAATTTACAGTAGGTTCATTAGCATAAAACATGAGGGTGCACAGTGGATAGGGTGTAAATAAATTAATAAAATATGATTCAATTAGATGTTCAATGACAAATAAAACAAGCATTATAAACATACCTTAGCAAAGCACATTCAACAAAAAAATACAACAACCAGCAAGCATGTACCCACCACACTTACTTTCAAGCGGTGAGAATATTTTAATAATAATGAAATTCAGTTTTCAGTAGTGAAGTACATGAAACTTTTTTATTTACACAGTGACATACAACAAAATTTCATTCCAAGGCAAGTCGAATTTTAAACATATTCAGAATTTTTATTTCAGTAGAAAGACATGCAACTAAATTTAATACAGTTTACATGTAGTAGAATTTTCTAATACAAGAATATTTTTTTAGTAAGCATAATTTTATTAAAAAAATAGTAGCAGAAATAAATAAAGAAAGTTGAAGTACATAAATGACTAAGTTCATGTTCATAAATAATCATGGTAATTCCACTCCTTAGATAACAGAAGCCGCACCCTAAAAACACAGTGCATGTAAACCACAAACAAATAACCAGCATAGATAGTGCATACAGAAGGCATGACTTTATTCAAAGTAAAACAAGAACAGAAACAAAATTAAACACCAAAGAAAGAACATGGGTTGACTCCCAAGAAACACTAAATTTAAAGTCTTCAGTTGGACTTTATTTAATTACAACTTTTTTATTGATAACAAAAGAAAAAAAACATGGGTTTCCTCCAATTCAGTGCTAGGTTTATAGTCCCCAGCCGAACTCACCTAGAAACTAACCATAGTCACTAGGTGGATGTGGTTTCCTTAATATGAACCAAAAAATATGTTTGGACCATTTGTTTTTAATGGAGAAATGAATTTTATGGTCACCTAAGCTTAGGTAAACCAAAAACAAAATCTCATAAGCTGCAAAAATCCCTAAATAGAACCCTTTAGCAATTATGGACATGGTGTTTTCAAATTCCAAAATTGTTTTATATTTGAAAAAATTAACATTATTAGGAAAATACATCAATGAATTGGGTGCTTAAAAGGATGTGACATTGTCCTCACAGCTATCTCTCTCTACTTTAACACTAACAGATTCACATTCAAGGGAGAAAATGGGTGAATTCTGATTAGTTGGTTCAAAAGGGGATTCAATAATGTGTTGAACAGAATCATGTACAATGGAACTCAAGTTTAAATCCACTTCTAAATAACTATCAGCATCATGGTGATCTTTTTCACCCGATTCAGTTGAGGATGGAAGTGATAGATAGGGAAGAAAATTTATTTTATCACAAACAGATTTGGGTCTAAAAATGTTGTAAATCTCTTCCAGAAGTTCCTCATCAGTGAATGAACACTCAAAATCTACTGCTTCAAACAAATAAGTTCTTCCTAACCCAAGTGTGTGTTCAAACTCTCTTTCAAGTTCAAGTTAAAAATACTCACTTTATAAAACCATGTCATTTGTGTGTTGCAATTCAATTTCAGGTGAAGAATTGTACAATTTAGTTTCAATAAATTCAGTTTCTAGAATGTTCAAATTAAGACAATTCTCCTCTAGTTGGTTAACACTACATTCCATTTCATTACACAACGTTTTATAAATGTCATTAAAATGAGAATATGGAAATGAAAACTCATTAGCTTGTATTTCTTCAAATATCATTCCCTCATCCTCATTATCAAACAACAATTCAGAAATTATTAGGTTTACAGGTTCAAAACATGGAAGAGAATTTTTCAGTTTATGTTCAAAGATTTGAGATTCCATGTTATCCAATTTAATGTTCTCATCCAGATTATACCCAATAACAAGTTTAGACTAATTATACACACAGTCAGAAAAATTGGGTGAAGAGGTTTTGGCATTCAAGTTTTCATTTTCAAGTTTGACTTCAACCCGAGTGACTTCATTCTCAAAACATCAAAAATAGAAATTTTTCTCAAAAGAAGGAATGGTGAAAATAACTAGAAAATCTTTTTCAATCTATTTTAATTCATCTTCAAAATTGTCCAACTCAACACTATTAAATCTCTTTTTAGAGTATTCAATCTTATTCTCTTGATTTAGTGAGCCGTTTATTTCTAGATTTAGTCCAACCGAATCATATTTTTCAAAGAGAATGGTTTCTTTCCATGATTCACTATCACTATCTTCATCAATTTGATTTTCAAATCTTTTATAAACATTAAATTTTTCATTTTATTCAAATTCGTCTTTTTCTTTAACCCTTTGTTTTAATTTCAAAAGCATGTTTTCCAATATTTTCATTCTTTGATCTTGCTCTTGAGAATCTCTAAGTTGAATTTCAGGGGTTTTAGTTAACCATGTATTTAATAGTTCCACCCTAGCCTCCAATTTGGAATTAATTAATTCAATTTTATCTAGGAATTCATGATTAGATTCAAAGTTTTTCTCATTCTCTTCAAAGTGATAGAACTGTTGTGGTTGGTTATAAACACAATACTAGGCAGTATATCCATAATCTCCAAAAAAAACAAATTGTGGTCCTAATTCATCCATTTTTTTAAAATTTTCAGATTAAATAACACACTCAAATTCAGGCAGAATCTAAACAGGCACACATGTAGCAAATGTTCATAGTTTTTTGCAAGCATATTTTTTATATGATTTTTAATGTTTTTCTTTATTTTTTTAAATTTTCTAAAATGTAACGCACTCAATGCATGCCTTCCCCGAAAACGATGCCAAATTTTGAGCAGGATGGTGGTCATCGCGACCCTCAAAATATTATTTATAAACCTACACTAGTATAGCAGTGAAGGGTCAAACCCAAGGGAAGTTATGTGAGCTTTCAAAGGGTTTTATTTTTATAAAACTCCATTGTTGTCAGTAGTGGAGAGAGTTTACATCTTTTTACTTTTTTTATTACTTTTTTTAATTTTTCATTAGTTAACATAAACAATAATTTTCCAAGGAAACTAGATCTATCAAAAAATATTGCATTAAACAAACACTAAAGTACGGATAAACTAAAGAAAACAGTAAACTAATACAAAGAAGAAACAGAAACGGAGTTCAGACCAACAAAAGTCCCTTAGAAAATTTAATCTACTGGTTGATAAAGTTTTCTTCATAAAAACATTTTGCTGATATACACCTCATTGAAAAACCAATGAATCTACCTCACCAATAAATTCATCTGGAAGAGGATTAAGTCTTGGAGTTCACCACCCCAAAACTTAACTGGACTGCTAAGAAGTTTGAAAAAGTCTATATTTGGAAATAAACTCGCCGTGAATTTCCAAATTTAATGACATTAAAGTTATAATAGATATATTTAAACTCAACCTCACCAGTTGATATTGAATTAATAATTTTGAAATCAATTGAGAGGTGAATCAACTAACAGATAATCATAATTCAATCTCACCGATTGATTATGATTCTGAAAAATGTAATGTAATTTAAGAAGTTTTAAAGATATACCAGCAGAATTAAATTCCTGAGCTAAGAAAATATTAACCTATGATCATCTTCATTAAATCATTGAAAAATAATTGATTACAGAGTACTATGAAATTATGTATAGGAATAGAAAACAACTCCCTTAGCGATGCTCTGTTCTCGGGATCCTTCGCCTCCTTGTCTGCTCTATCATCTACTGGGAGTCTCTACTCTTGAATAGTATGGTGTGGTATGAGAATGAGAGTCTCCCCAAATACTTCGACTTTCCATGATTTTAAATCAACTTCCATCTACTATAGGTCACCCCTTGTTTTTCACTGACTTAAAATGTCATTCGCATGTACACCGCACACGTGCGTATTTTGGTGACTGGTACATCGTGCACGTTTTACCCTTGTAACTAACTCCGGGTGATTTAGTTCTGTTAACCTGGATGTTTTTTGAACTCTTGAATGAACCTGCATAATAAAGACAAAAAAATAGTTAAAAACATGATAGAAATAAATGTTTATAATTAAAGATATTAGTTTATGTAAAAGTGTTAAAAAGAGTTAAAAAGTTTTTAAATTAGATATTATTTAATAAGTTATTTTTTTAGAATTATTATTTACTAGTAATTATATTCTAAAATTATATTTTTATTCAATAAAAGGAAATAATAATAATATTATTGAGATAGTATCTATTTAATAATAAAAGTTAAGTTGCAAATAAATAATTAAATATTAAAGTATAGTTTAGTTAATTAAGTTAGTTAAAGATGATTAATTTTATTAATCATTGTTTACATTTGAATTTTAGAATTTTTGTTAATTATATATTTTATTTAATTATTTTTAATTTTCATGTTATTATTTTATTATGTTATTTATTTTTATTAATAAAGATCACCATTAAAGTTAATTTTGGTTTTGGAATATAATTTATTTTAATTAATTAAATAGATTTTATTTTAATAACATTTAACATTAATTACCAATTAATAATTTAGTATATTTAATATTTTATTATTATGTTTAATTTATGTTTTTATTTTATGTTAATTTAATTTTAATTTTATTTTATTTTAATCATCCTTTCCCCCATTATTCTATGCAAAATAGGGATAAGGGAATTTTGATTTTCCCTAGATCACGCTATCGCTTCTCCTCAAACACCATGATCCCTCCTCTGGCGGTTCATCCCAGTAGCGGCTCAACTCGGCTCAGTGTTCTCAGTACAAGTGGACCACCTCATCATAATGAAAATCTTCCTCTTCGAAACGCAACATATTCTTCAACCTGAAATAGAGCAGAGGCCTCTTCTACATCAGATATGCACAATGGTGAAGCCTAGAGAGTTCATCTAACTTGTCTCCCTCCCATGATGTAGTACCAGAATGATTCCTCTCCCTTCCATAAGTCAGAAAACATTAGCAGGGACGCACAGCTTAATCTTCCCCATTTCTATCACCAACCCTAACCCCGTGATGTTTAGAGACGGCCTGACCATCTTCGTTCATCCACTCAACCCCACCCTTGGTAATGCCGTTGAAAACCTGGGCCTCGTCAATTCCTTTCTGCAGCAATAGTTTTCGGTTTCTCCTCAAATAGTGAAAGACACATGATGGGGTTTTGATGTTTGGAAATTACATCAATCCAATTCCTCTTTAAATATTGTATTTGTGTTTTTTATGTCAGAACTCTATTGATTCTAGGTTTTAAAATGGTTGAGAGAATTGTGAGAATGATCGAAGTAATGATGTGGTGAGAGATTAACATAATCGGAGAGAAGGCCTTCGGTTTGACACGAGACACCAAAAATTATATCGGTAGCAGCAGATGATCGATTAGCTTGGAGACTCACCGATTCTTAAGAAATAAAAAGAGTCATTGAAATGAGCGTGATGCCGATGGAGGAAATATCGCTAAGTCATTGACCCACCGATAGAAGAACGAAAACAGAGGACGCAACGGTGAGGCATCGATAAATAAAAAATATCGACGATAATAAGTCACTGAAAAAATGACTCACCGAAAGATATAATAAATAAAGAGACCGAAAGATAAAAATAAAAAATGAGTCACCGATAATTAAAATAAAGAGTAATTGGTGTGACGTGAAACCGATGGAAATTTTGCATCGGTGAGTCATGACTCACCGATAAAAGGAAAAAAAATCGGTCACAATGGGACTAAATAAAATAAGTAGATCGGTGAGTCTCAAAATCGGCGCGTCCTGAGAAACTGTTAGTTAAAATAAAAAAACAATGGTGAGTCATGACTTACTGATAGTTATTAAAAAAACATCAGTGTGACAAAAGATCGGTGAGTAGCGATCAGTGAGTCACAACATCGGTGTGTCACGACATCGGTGCATCAACTCACTGATAGTACTAATTGATATGTTAAAAGATTAAATTATAAAAAATAATAAAATTATTAAAACAAAAGTCAAAATAGATAAATTATTAAAGACTAATTAATTAAATATAACTAAAAAAACTAACTAAATTATTTCACAAACTAAAAATATAAGTTACTTAATTGTTAACTAAGAATATAAAAATTAAATTAATGAAAAACTCTTACAAATAATTAATCACCAACATGAAGTTAAAATTAACTAAAGATATTAAACAATAAAGTTAAATAATTATATGACAAAATGAAAACATAAAATTAAAAACACATTATAATATTAAACTTTAACATAAAATTTTAACTTATTTTTTTAACAGAATAATTAAACTAGATAATAAATAAAGAGTTAATATTTTTTAATAAATCTAAATTAAAGAGTAATGTTTAAAATTAAAAAATAAATTAGATTAATAAAAATAACAATGAACAATTAATTAAATAATAAACATTTAAAATTATTAAAAAGTAAACCACCTTAACATTATTTAACTAAAAAGTAATTTAATATAATTAGAATATTTTGAATCACTAAATAAATAGACTAAAAACACATATTTAATTATAAAAACTGATTAATTAATAAATTTAGTGAAAGAATTACAAAAGTTCCATTATTTATTAAAAAGTGTTAAAATAAGTAGTTCAATTGATAAAAATTAAATAAAATATGTGGAAAAACTATGTAAAAATAGAGTCACATCATAGATCAATCGCTAATTAATAACACGACTACATTTTTGTCATTAGATAGATATTTCAATTAAGTTCTGCATTGATCGTTGAACTATGATATGATTATCATTCATCTGAGATAGATCCTCAAAAATTCTCTCCAAAGGATCCAAGGTTATGTGGTAAAACCTGGAATTTTTTTATAATGGGTTTTAAAAAGATAATTCAGGTTTCTGAATCAAAAAATTAAAATAAATTTATTTATTTTTATTTTTATGCCCATGATGACGTTTTCCCAAATGCCTCTAGTCGAAAAATTTTATGTTATTCCTAAGGTAAAACACATGTTACGAACTCAATGATGCCGTAAAATTTCTGATTTTTTCTCCATTTTAGAGTTTATTTAACTTTTTCAGGAAAAATGTGCACACTTACTATTTAATAGATATATATATATATAATATTTTAAGTATTTATTCTGGGCACAATGGGGCTTGGAATCACAAGATATCTTGGTGACAGGTCTCAAAAATGATCTATAAAATATCCAAAAATATTACATGGAAACCCTAAGTCATCAAATTCTCCCTTCCTTTGGTATTTTCATCCTCAACATCCAAAACAATTGGTCACATGAAGAGATGTTTGTACTGAGTATGAATCAGAGCCTCCCACTCTCTGGTGCTCTTCTAAAGATTTATGTACTTCCACCAACTACACATTAAAGGAATTGATCACCCATGAAAGATCCTATCATGTCGATCCACAATATCTATAGGGTACTCAACAATGGTATCTCTATCCTTGATGTCCATATCCCCCTAATCAATAACATGTGATGGGTTATGCACATACCTCCTTAGTTACGACACGTGGAAGACATCATGTACCTAGTCTAACTATGGTGGTAGAGATAAGATTTACCCCACCTATATAACACTATTAAGTATCTAAATTTTTTTGATGAATCTTTGATATATCATGTCACCCTAGAAAAATATATGTAATCCACACCAAGGTGAAAAACATATGAACACATGGTATCCCTCCTCAAATTCCAAAGGCCTCTGTCATCAATTAACACAATACTTTTGAAGGATCTATGTAGTCCTCATATACTCTTGTATGATCTTATCCTTCTTAGTAGTGTCTTCCACCAAATTATAGGCCCATAATTATTGACTCTCTAGGGTTGGTCCAATAAATTGGTGACCAAAAGGGTCACCCTCACAAGGCCTCAAATGTTTCCATACCGATGTTGGAATGGTATTTGTTATTTTACACAAACTCCACCACGGGTAGATGATCCTCCCCACCATGGAAAAAGTATAAAATGCAGGATCATTCCATGTCCTCCAGAACCTGAATGGTCCACTAAGTCTAGCCATCATTCTGTGGGTGAAAAGCCATGGTCAGTCCAACTGAGTCTCAAACACCTCTAGCAATCCCTTCCATAACCAATATGTGAGGTCATTATCACAGTCAGAAACAATCATCTATGGAACTCAATGATGTTGGACTATATTCTACACATAGATGTGTTCCAATATCTCTATGGAACTATCCTCTCAAATAGATAGCAAGTGGGATAATATGGTGAGTTAGTCTATGATCACCCATATGACATCGTGTCCACTAGATATACATGGAAAGTCCATCTCAAAGTCTATGGATATCCCATACCACTTCCAATATGAATCCTAAATGGGTTGATCTAAATCCACTAGAAATTGGTTCCCATCCTTCACTTGATAATAGTAATGCCTCGAGATACAAACTCTTCAACTCCCTCCTTCATCCATGGACACCAAAACTGATATCAGAGGTCTTAGTACATAGTTTTCACACCGAGATGTACCAACAAAGGAGATATATGAAACTATTTTAGAACCACAACCTTTAATTTCATTGGTACCATCGTACGTCCTATGAAAATTATTACATACTTTCCACCTTTATAAAATCCATCAGGTGCATGTTCAGTGGATATTTGAGTATTTAGGGGATCAAAGACGATATCCCCAAGATGTGCCTCCATGAATCAATGTAAAATCAGAGGGGTAAAAATCATATATTAGAGGTAAGATTATCCATTTACATCCACAAAATATAACTACAAGGATTCCAAATACTATAACACCTCACTCAGTAACCATAAACAAGATCTCATGTTGAGAGCATCTGCTACCTTGTTCCCCTTCCCAGGAGTATAGACAATCTCAAAATCATAATCCTAGAGGAACAATAGTCATCACCTGTGTCTTTTTTTAAGATCCTTTAGAGAGAATATATAATTGATACTCTCATGGTTAGAATAAATGATAAATATCTTTCCTATGAGGTAGTATCACCACATCTTTAGTGTAAAAACAACTGTTGCTAACTCAAGATCACGGGTCATGTAGTTCGGTTCATGTGGTCTTGACTGACATGAACCATAGGTAGTCATTTCATACCTCTATGTCAAAACACTACAAATCCTAGTTCCCGATTCATTAATAACACTAAATTCTCAACACCCTTCTCTGGATATCTAAATATGGTATCCCTCATCAATATTTGTCTCAACTCTTGAAAATATTGATGCAACTTATCCTTCCATAAGAAAGTATTCCCTTTTTAGGTCAAATATGACATGGGGGATGAAATTATGGGGAAGTTAGGTATGAATCTATGGTAATAGCCTACGAACCCAAGGAATCTTCACACCTCTATCACAATAATTGGTGGCTCCAAAGATAACACCAAATCATCCTTTTCCATGTCCACTACCACACTATATACTGAGATAACATGTCCCAAGAAGTGGACCTCCTGAAGCCATAAATATAACTTTGAGAGATTATCATAAAAATGGTGCTCTTAGAGTATGTCTAAAACCATATTCAAGTTCCTCACATGCTCCTCCTCAGATGTTGAGTACACAAGGATATCGTTAGTGAATACTACCATGAACTGGTCTAATAAAGGATGAAGGATATGGTTCATGATCCCCATGAACACTTTTGGTGTGTTCTTCATTCCCATGGGTATCCAAAAATACTCATAGTGACCGTAGTGACATCTAAATTCCATATCTGATATATCCTAAACTTGTACTCACAATTAGTTACATCCTGATCAGATGTCAAGATTCAAGAACCATCATTCCCCTCTCAATTGATCAAAGAGTTCATCAATCCTATATAACTAATACTTGTTATTCAAAGTCACTTAGTTCAAGTGTTGATGGTCCAAACATATCCTCAATCTCCCATATACATTCTTGGTAAAGAAAACTAGGGTTTTACATGGTGAAATAATGGGTATAACAAAGATTTTCTTTTAGAAGTCCTACAACTACACCCTTATCCCATGAAGCTTCATGGGATCCATCCGATATTCTCGCAAAAATATTGGGGTCATCTCATGGTGCATATCAATGAAAATTATACCTCTCATAGGGGAGGTAATCCTGAAATGTCATTAATAAAGACATCCTCATACTCCTCCACCACTGCAGGGAACTGAGAACTTATAACATCCTCTAAAACTAGGGTCATTCTATCAAACAGATGATTAATCAACTACACCCTCCTATGAATGAGTCCATCCTAGGATTCATGGGCCTGATTTTCATAAAAAAAGGAAAAATCAGTCTTATAAATGCGGACACACTGCATACTCCACCTGAAATAGTTGATCTATGTATGAACTGTTGATAACCATTCCCTACATAAGATGAAATTGTAAGGCCTCATCACTGCTACAAAGAGATCCCAATAGAAACTCTCACCTACAAGAGTTAGGTCACACTGTCTTCACAGCTTTATAATCATTGAGTCGTCTCTAATACGAGTCTCCAATTGTTAGGGTCGATCAAAGGGCTCAAAAAGAATCTCTAAGTCTCAAACTAGATAAGTGGAAATAAAGGAATGTTTAGAACATGTGTCTATTAATACTTCAACTAAGGTAGAAAAGATGAAAATCATACCTCATATCATTCCAAGAGCCTCTAGGTCATAATCCTTGACCACCTAAACCTACCCATCCCTTTTCCTCTATCTTCTTGAGCCTGTCGTAGACCACCTGGGGTTGTGGTAGTAACATGTCAAAGCATCTACCACCTCCAGCTACTCTACCAACTCCTCTTCCACATCCACCTCCCTACAGAGCTATCTAATCCAACTGATGCCTTTGCCTAGGTGGTCCATCCAATATATCTATATCATCCATATGGTATGTCAAACAATCTTGAGCTAGATGTCCACTTCCATCACTATAGTAGAATTTCCTCTCCCTGGGATGACTGGACCCAACATGTGAGCCCTAAACTATAGACCATATAACCAGGGGACCTCCTCCTAAAATGGCTTGCACGTTCAAGTACCTTATACTATTGTTATCTCCCTACTTATAAAGTATATTCTCATGTGTTCCTGTTATTTTCAACCATTTTCTGTGTCTACTCATCTAAGAAACTCTCAACCACCAAAACTCACTTTATTAACCCCAACTTAGGTAGGAATTCACATAGGTATAATGTTGGATCTTATGTCTCTACATAGTCCTCACTCGAATGTATGAGACCTAAGTTAATGATCATAAACTATATTCATTGAGCACTTGGAGAGGTTGGTAAACCTTGAGGAATAGTCAGATACTTACATGTTGTCATACTGATGTTGTAGAATCCTCTATATGCGTATATCCCTCATCTTAGCTAGATAGGAATCTTCTCCAAAAACATGCTCAAACTATGACCATCCCAGAGTCACCTCATAATAATATCGGGTCACTAAACCCCACTATTGTCCTGTTGATATATGTATAAGGCTCGCCACCAGGACCGCCTTCTGATATGTTGGTGCCTTGACCAAATACAAAAATCATGTCACTTCCTCAATCCAGTACTCATCTTCCCATGGATCGGTCTCACCTCAAAACTAGAGTGGTTGTTGTCACTAGAAATCATGAAGTGCACTCAGCCTGTGCACCTCATATGCCGGTACTACATGTACAATATTCTACTCTATCGGTAGTGGTAGAGCTATTGCATCACCTAGAGATAACATCTCTGGAAATAGTCCATATATCTATGCCTCATCCCTGAGGTATATTCCTCATGATCTTTCCATTGAATCCTAGTTAGCATACTTCATAGAGGAACCATAAAAGTAAATAAGATGTACCACAACCAATGAGTATATCTAGATAGATGACTCAAGAATTACATGGATACCAAAACAATTTCTATATGATTTATTTACCATTGTTTTCCCTATAACCATTGTTCACATATAACAAGTAAAAGGAAGGTGATCAAAGTCTTAGTGTATAGATACATCAGCTACAACACCAACATAGGGGTACATGGCCTAAAAGATGAACTAAAAACACTTAACATTGTTTCCCCAAACCAATATTATAAAATATGGTCCTAAGGTATAACTGATTGATCTAATACATCTCTCTCACAACATATACCAATGAGTCCCATTCCAAGACTCCCCAATCCTGACTCCAATAACCTATGTGCTGGTGACAAGATATGAGTAGGCATATCACTAACATGGGAGGCCTTAGCCTATACACATATACACATAAACACATCTCCAAACCCACACAATGATGAAATTAAAAACAACTAATAAATTGAGCATGAATACAACTAAATCCCATAATGAGTGTATGACAACAAACAATGGAAATTAATTAGGGCCAAATACAATCCCATCACAAAGAGTCTAAAAAAAGTCCAATTAGAATGTATATATGGGTACTATTGTAAAGATACCTCAAGAACACACCCCAGTCTGCTCAGCTCACTAAGGACCACATGGTCCTGGTCTCTCTAGGGATCTATCAAGTGGTTGATTATATACACAAGAAAATATACTTGTAGGAAATTACTGTGAAGATGTGAGTATAACAATACCCAGTAGGACAGTCTGAAACCCCAAACCATATATAACAAAAGTATAGCAGTCATCTCTACAGAGGTATATGTCTATATAACATTTAAAAATAATATCCATATATACTCCATAAGGAAACAAAGTCAAAAAGTAATGTCAAAACTGTAGTGCTAACCTAGGATTCCTGCTTAAACATTCCACACAACACTCGTCTAGGATAACACATTCCATGAGTAAGATATTTCTTATGACGTCTGTCTAAGAGGTCATTCTCTTCAGGTCTCTTCATAGGAAGTATATGATGGATGGTTTAAGAGATATGATACAAAGATGATGGTCCCTCCCAAGGCCATGGGGTATACCAAAAACTCAATCTAGATTAACCCTCTAAATAGAGGATAAAAACCCACGTAGTATTAGTCATGACGATATCACGAACTACAGCTACATAAAGTAAATGATAGAGGATATCACTCTGGGCCTTACAGAATGATTCCAATAACTCTATCCATGAATTCCCACTAAATGGATCACTATCCTATGTATATGATGTGATTCCACACTAACTCTCACGGAAATGATATAGGGAATGACCCTTAACCAAACATGTCCAAGATAAAAAGGAAAATGGCTCTAATCCAACTATGAATGAGTAGATGGAGTGTACTAGGAGTACACAACATTTCTCCTAGACATCAGGTCCTTCCCATAAAGCATGTTCACATGTTTGTGTGGAATTACATGAAATTCCCATGTACTTCTACCCATGCCCAAGTACACTTCCATGCCCACGTACATCTGGCCCAGTCATGTATATGTGGGAGTACATCGTGTTCTTGTACCTGTGTACTTCGTGTTGTGTCTATGTACCCTCATAGGTACACATCGATCCAGCCTGTAAGTTTCACACTCTTTATGATAGAGGTTACCTGCCATGTGATCCTTATCTTCATCCTAAAACCCTAGCTGCCCTCAAGAGGGCCCCACACAACATGTAACTCTACAGTAAACGTCGTATTGATTGAGATTTTCTAGAAACCCTCATTATTCATCTTGGGTATGCTCATGCCACTGTCACCTCATATTCTAGCCTCAACCTTACTAGTATTCATGGATATACTCTAACCTAAACTTTCCATTATCAATCACCAGATTTCGATAACCCAAGCTGCTCAGAAATAATCTAAAAGCATCATTAACCATCGCACACAGATAAACAAGAAATCAGGTATATAATACATATTATTTGTTTCATCTTCCATAATCTCACAATATTCAAGTTTTTTGGATCCTAGATCTATTATTTTGAATCACTTCACCAAGAAATGGATGTGCAATGTTCGATTTCATAGTTTTCATCAACCTGCAGACCAAAAGAAGATTCTCGGGATGAATGATGAAAAAGAAAAGAAAACTAAAATCAAAAAATAAGGTACAAAACTCAAAAAATGTTCATTTTGGACTTGATTCATTTTCAATAGAACTAAAAATGAAGAGAAAACAATTTATAATGAAGAAATCCCTCAATTCCATGATAACTCTAAACCGTACTCAGAATACGCACAATCCATGAATCAATTCGTGAGTTTATTGATTCATACCCATCATAGAAATCATAAAACAAGAATAAATACGACTAAAAACATTCTACCTTGATTTTGGAATTATTTATGATGAAGAAAATTTTTGTATCATTTTCATTTGTGAGATCCTCGAATTTCATTCTGCACCGATCGTTGAACTATGATCTGACTGTCAGTTTTCAAAGAGAGATCCTCCAACATTATCAACAATGACTCCAAGGATATGCGTCTAACCCTTGTATTTTCGCATAATGGTGTTTAAAAAGATAATTCAGGTCACTGCAGCAAATAATTAAAATAAATTATTTTATTTTATTTATTTTTATGTCTGTGATAACTTTTTCACAAACACCATGCACTGAAAATGTTTTGTCATGTGAGAGTTAAAACATAGGTTTTGAACTCAATGGTTCAGTAAAATTTGTAATCCATGACTCCATTTAGAAGTTATTCAACTTTTTTAGGAAAACTATGTGCACATTCTATTTAATATAACAAAAATAATTCATTTATTTCAAACGCTTATTCTGGGCACACCAGGCCTCAGAATCACATAGCTTCTGGTCTTGAAAGTAATCCATAGAGTATAAAAAATTAATACATGGAAAATATATGTCTCCACTATTGTGGAGATAAATATATTTATAAAAATTTAATTCAACATGTTAAGGTTTTCTAGAAAAAAACATATGGTTGAAGAAGCAACATGGAAATCTGAAAATGATATGGGGGAAAGATATCCCCACTAGTTTAATATGTTAATAAGATTGTGTAGATAAAATTTCAAAAAGTGGGGAAGAATTTAAAAACTAAGTAATGATAGAATAAATCATTTTCATACTAATTAGTATTCATGGATTCATTAGTTATATTCATTATAAACATATTCAGTGACTTTTAAATAAAAATTGAAGTGTTTTTATTAAACAATTTTCTTATAAATTTATTCCAAAGTTCAGTTTTTAAATTATATAATTTTAATTTGAAAAAACTGTATTTAATTTTTTAATCCATCTTATCAAAATTATATTAATATGATTTTTTTTAAATTTTTTGGGACAAATTTATTTTTCAATTAATGGTGAAAAATACATATTTTCAAAAAATATATATATTCTTTTAGGTATTTTTAAATTAAAATTATATTTTCTATTGGTTTTAAAATTTAATTAGTTCCTTTTTATTTAGAAAATTCCAATTATGGTTTCTAAAATTAATTTTATACTTCTATTTAGTATAAAAACCTTTTATCGTTAAAAAATCAATTTTTTCTGATAAAATGTTTTCATCACATTTGGCATGTTTAATATTAAACTAAATTCATCCAATTCTATGAATTGAATTTTGAAAAATGGATTTCATATTTGGAATCAGTGGGTCAATTTTTTTTAAATAGGACCCATTTATTTTTCATACATTATGTATAATAGGCTTAGTAATTTTTTTACCTTGGTAAAAGGTAAATCAGATAATTATGGTTAAAAAATGGTATGGACTAACAAATGACTAGACCATGAGACTTGATTTAATTTTATTGGATTATTATATCACATCAATAATTTAAAAAAATATAACATATTTCTTTTATTACCATTTTTCAAGATTTTGACCTCTATATTATTTTAAATAAAGAAAATTCAAAAATGTTATTCACTTTATTTTATTATCTTTAAATTTTTGAAATAGTGTAAAATAGTGTATATGTTCATTTATAAATGTTTATTTAAAGTATAAATAATTATTTTATTATATAAATTTATTTCGAAATTTTACTGATATAAAATTACCTTAGATTCTTATACAACATTGACACGGTGCTTGGGAAATTAGTATAAAAATAAACAAAATGGTTTTAGAAACTCTAATAGTAATATTATTTGAGTCAGTTTTTGTGTTACATGATTTTTTAGATAAAAATGATCTATTAAGAAGGTGTGTATTTAGTATATTAAAATTCCATTTTTCCTGTAGTTTTAAAATTCAAATTAAATTAATAGTTTAAAAAATGACATTAATTTTATTTTATAATAAATAATATTTTATTAAATGGTTTATAATTCATAAAAATTACCATCTTCTAAGTTATTGGGGTATGGTGGATGAAATAAACCATGGCCTTTTTATGGGTCGTTTTTTCTTTTTATAGTAACTATATTTATCCCTTAAGAGTAAAAAAATATTGATATCACCGTAATTGTCAAAAAGTATAACGGAGGGCTAAAAAAGTTAATGGTAAAAATGTGATCTAAACTTGTCAAAATTTTAATGAATTATATTATTTCGAATCATACTCATATTAGCATCAAATATTATCAATTTGGATACATTTTTAAATAAAAATTAAATTATATTAATTTAATATTTTATGAAATTCCAAGATTTCTCCTCCCCTCTCTTAAAATAGGGAACATCTTATTCTCATTTATTCATACTTAAAAATACTTTGTTTTAGAAAATCCCTCTCCAAATATCTTTCTTACATCCTTATAAACATCCTAGTGGACTTATTTAGGTTATAATACCTACCTCAAAGGTCTTAAGGTGTATAGAAAAGGAGGTTCTCCAAAGAAGAGTAAGATAAGAAACGCACGTGACAAGTCAAGCACAATGTAAGGGAGTTTTAGAAAAATACTATTTTAAAGTAACCCTTACAAATCATTCTCTTTCATGTATAGTTTTTTGAAATTATCTTATTGATATATTCATATTGACATAAAATAATTTTAAATTGTATTTTATGTCTCTTTTTACTTTCTTTAAAATGTTTTTAAAACAAATATTTTTAAGAAATGTTTTGAACTTCTTGACAAAATAAAAAAGAAATATTCTATTTTAACATATACAGAGGTAAATAATTTTCCCACCACCATAACTGTTATTTAATTTTTAACTTGATTTATATAATTTAATTTTTTCTTAAAAGAAAACCCGTATTACCCTTAATTTTTGGTTTTTCAGTTTTGAAAATGGGTTTTGAAAAAGAAATGCTATTTCAATATCTAAAAGTGTTATTAATATGGGTTCAAAATATTTTTTCATGGTTTTTCTTGTGAAAATATGAATGAATAAAAAAATTATTCATGATATGGTAATTGATAATTATATATGAGAATCATGTGATCCTGATACAACATATATGATCAGTTGATCCCCATTATATCTCATGTGAAACAAGTGATCCCAATATATCTTATATAAAGAGTGGGACTATTATAGATACCCAATGTATTGTGTTATGTTCCTTTTCATAATAGGTGGTAATGAGGGAGTTAACTAGTGTGGTTTATCCTATAGATTTAACTATGATCCAATTATTTCTAACATATGTTTAAAATATATTATGAATATAATTTCTCTATGTTTCCTAAAAGAGTTTTTCTTTTACTTATATAGGGTTTCAAGGATTTATTTTATAAAAAAGTGTGTGTGTTTTCAATTGGAAATTTATTATTTCATTTTCTCAAATACAATTGAGAAAAATGTAAACATTTCATTGGTTTTCATGTATTTTACTAGACAAATGGATTTCTTTTTTTTATGTCCCTTACTAAGATTTTTATGCTCAAACCACATTTTATAATTTTTTTCACATGTTTTAAGGATAGGTAAAGGAAACTTTTAAGTCAAGTTTAAAGTAGTAAATATTTTTCATGAAAATAAAACATGTTTTGTTTTAAAAGTTTTACTTTGTATGAAAAATGGATTCTGAGTTGAATTTTACACTTTATAATATATGGGTTTTTATTTAATATTTATATCTTAATTATATAAAACTATAAACAAGAAAATATCCTAAAATATAAGAGAATGAATTCTTGACATAAAACTCAAGATTATGTAATGTTTAAGGCTAGGTCCTTATAACTTGACTACATTATATCATGATATATTAAACATTAACCGATACATTAAAGGATGATATATGACCGCACTCATAATCATACATATATATGTATGCTGTAAGATATCAATCATTCAACATTTCATAAAAACACATGGGAATAAAAATTATTTTATTCATCACCTCAAAAATAACCCATGGAAATAAAAATGGGTTTCACTACGTAGAAAAATAGAAACACTAGTATTGACCTCAAGAATTTAAATGGTAGATACCCAAAACTCAATAACCAGAAAATGTATTTCATAATACATTTTAGAGGGTTATTCATGAAAAATAATTTGTAACGAAAAAATTCCTTTTAATATAAGAGGTAAATGGTAGTGAAACCATAAAATGTTTTTTAGAAATAATTTTTAATATTATATGAAAAGAGATATTTTCATTTAATAATAAAAATTCATTTTAAAAAATTTTAAGTTAAAACTTCGAAAAAGAATATTTAATTTTAAAAAACTTAAAAATATCACTATGAAAATATATACGGGGTATTAAAAGTATTTTTTAGGTGGAAGAAATAAATTTATTATAAAAGGATGGAAAACCTTTTTAAATATTTTAAAATACCAATGTTGGAAACCCACATTGTAAACGGATTAACTAGAACATAATTTTTAAAATATTATAATGAAAATATAATGTTCACCTAATGTAACACATAATCAAGATTCCACATACAAAGGGAACATTGGAAGAAAAATGAATTATAGACAAGGAGGGAAACCATTGTTAAACCGGATAAGAATTATTTGCAACAATGATGTAATTTTTGAAATAAATTCATGAAAGTGAATATTTGAATTAAAATTTTAAATTTAACAAAAATAGAAGATGAATTATAGTATAATTATATAATATAATTAATCTATCTTTTAAAAACATAGTAAAAAAATAAATAAATATGACTTAAGAAAAGAAGCTCAGATAAGAAAACTGTTTCCTTGGTTCCTCATTCATTCTACACATGTGCCTAAAATCCTAGACAATAAAATTAAGTTTATTAAATAAATTCCTAAGAACCTTATTCATCTATTTAACTTTATATAGTTAATTTATTATTTATTTTATTTATTTTTATTATAATTTTCATTTTGGTCGATTACATGAGATTGTTCATTTAATTTATCTCTAACCATTTTGGTTTATTAATTGTGTTAAAAGGTGTTTTAAAATAAATTCATGATCTCAAAAATAGTATATTTTTATTAAATTTAATATTCCCATATAACAAAATATATATAGTTCCATAGGTTTCCAAAATAGACTCAAATGAAGAATTTCGCTTTGATATGTTCATTTAATGTGACTAAATTTAATGTTACTATTTATTATTAATATTAATTATATAATATCAAATTTACAATAAAAAATATTATTCGTGTCATAAATATAATTTTTATAAATTATAAGCATTTTAAAATTCATCCATGTGGGTGGTATTTTAAAAACTAGATACATCGTTCTGTGGATGTGGTAGTCCACACGTACATAGACGATGTTCTCATATTTCATAGAATGGTAGGGGTATACAAAGAAAATAAATATAATTTTAGAATCTTAATAATATTATAATTATTATATTTCTTCCATTAAATAACTATTTTTGATCAACCATGTAAATATTTTACGAAAAATAGAACATATTGTTCATCGAGGAAGTAGTTCTCACAAACAGATGGAGACGTCTTCGTTTTTTGAATAGTTTTGGATATAAAAAGAAAAGTTATATTCCATTTTTATAATAAAATTCATCATATTAATACTACTTATGTTATTATAATTTAATGTATATAGAAGGTTTGAGGGGGTATAAGTAGAAAGAAACTAAGAGAGCTCAGTTGAGAGCATTACCTTCTCCCTTTGGATGCTCTCCCATGGATTTCATGTCTCCTTAGCATGGTACTATAGAAATAAAAAGTCTTATAGGGTGAGGGGAGAGGTATGAGGATATAATATGGTAGATAATTGATGGAGATTAATATTTTTAATGGGTGTAAAAATGTTTTGTAATGTAACTCATTTTATAAGTGGAGGAAAATGGAATTTTTTTAAATACTTATTACTTCTCAAATATTTCATGGAAATATTCACTAATAAATGGCTCCAAAAGTGGGAAATAATAATTTCTCTAATGTTATAAGTTTATTAAAACCCCTTACACTCATTTTTAAAAAAAATTAAACATGTTTCTAGTAATTTAACATTAGGTTTTTACATTTTACCTTTTTGTTTATACCTAGGTAACTAATTTTTATCACAGTAATATATGATTTAAAAAAAAATAAAGTAACCCATATTACCAAATTTGTGTATTCTGAAAATAAATATAAAATTTATTTAATCTATTTCAGTTTTTAAATTGGATAAAATTAAATTTTAATTTAAAAAATTTAATATATATAAAACTATTCTACAGAAAAATGTTGTTTTTACCATTAAGTGTTTGTAATATTCTGTAGATTTGATTTCAAATTTAATGAGTGTGAATATATTTATATAATGATTGAAAAAATTTATTAGATTCATTTATGATAACATGTTAATTTAATTAATTATATTAACCGAAATTTTAATAAAACAACAGTTCTATCATTATCACGGTATTTAATTTATTTTTGGTAATCTTAATTTTATGAAAAACAATGAAATTGGTATTTTTATGTAATTTGGACCTACCAATTCCAAATATAAAATCCATTTTACCTAATAAAATTCATAAGAGTGATAAAAGATTAATTTTCATATTATCACACTCAATGCATAAAAACTATTGTTTTTAAAAAGTGTATTTTTAAGAATAGAATGACTCTATTTCGGTAATATTTTTAAATCATTTTCATAAGGTGATTACTTATTATTGATACCCTCCAATTTTTTGGATATAATATAATGTAAATATTTAATAATTATATTTTATTAACATATCATGGTTTACATTTTATTTTGGTGTTGTGGATATAACAAGCTACTCAACATGATTTCAGGAAAAGTATTTACTAAAATCATAGGTTATTTCACTCAATCTGCCTCATATAATCTCTTAACCTTGATTAATATGTAGAAAAAATATCAAACCAAGTAATATTTATAAGGTTTTGAAAACCATTCCTATTCCTTTCGATGTTTGTTAGTCCCCCCATCATTTATTCTCCATTATTTAAAAAATGATCTATAATGCAGAATCTATTATGTTCACTCCACTTACAGACTCTATAGGAAGAGAAAATTAAACTAAAAATATTATCCAATAAATAATTACCACTAAATATTGTGATCTCTATGCTTATTTATGAATTCACTCCTCTAATAATAGACGGATCAATATATCTTCACATGTACGTTCTCTTAAAGATCTTCAATAGTCAACCATGATCCTCAATTGGGTTGTCTTAAAATTTCTACCATATTTTTAATGGTTTGTATATCCTAAAATTATTAAAAAAAACTGGGGTCTCAGTACTTCTATTCCTCTTAAATATCTCATAACTTTTACATACTCACTTCTCTCATTGATGTAGGATGTATCGAGCTCTCCGTGTTATTTTTCTCATAGGTTATCACTTATGTATCACCTCATTTTTCCATTTTCTTGATTTCTCGCTATTTTAGGTCTTGATCCTCTAGTTTAAAATATAAAAGCACATTTCTAATTAAATTATCCACATACCAGTTCATTATGGGTCATCAAATAAACAAATCATAATTCCTCAAAACTTGTCCACAATTCCATAACTGCATTCCATCATAGCTGCATCATGGTCTATTTTATTCACTTTTACTGTGTGAATTAATTATCAATTAATTCTCCTTATGAACTAACCAACTATGATCTATTATAGAATCATGGATTAAAATGTATTTCCATTTTTATCGATAAATTTAATAACAATTCATGCATTGTTAAAATCAAAATCCCCTAATTTGGAATGTCTCTCACTCAAACACCTTCTCAAATGGATTTATCTTAAACACCATGATGTGGTTATAGTAATATCCTGACAAAACACCCTTAAAAATGACCATCTCCATGGCATGTTGTGTTATTTCATTTATTTGTAGAAATAAAAATGGTTACTTCCACAATATGAGAAAATTCATCACCATGGGTACCCCCATGCCCATTTTGGTCTCACCATGTCTCACTTGTGGAATATCAACTCAACACACCAAGTTCAATAGTGTACTGAAAAATACATATCTATTTTTTAATAAAAATGACATTTACCATGGTGTGGTCACCTATTTTCCAGTCATTTTGACCTTCTCAATTTTTCATGCACTCTACAGCTTCACCACATCCTCTCTATGACTATTTTGGTCTCCCCCTTGTTATACAAGGAAACTTTTCAACCACCATGGCTATTGAAATGGTGTAGTTTTTTCCATTTCTTCCATCCCTTTAATGAAGGACACTCTATACTTATCTAGGACTATTTTGGTCTTGGTTGCATTGCATCGATCCTTTGTAATGGTACAATGGGAACCACCATGATGTGAACCATTCTAGATAAGATATACTGGGAATTCTCATAGAAAAGAACATTGTTCTGTGGCATGAAAACTTATACTATGGAAGTCCACCAACACATATTGACTTCCTAAAAAACCATACCTTATTGAAAAAATAGAACTAATCTAATATCCCCAAACAACACCCATGTACACTCCTTTGTTATAAATGTTCTCAATACATTTATATGTGGGTATTGTTTGTTGTTCTTTGGTGATAAAAAGGGAGTTTTATGCTTTGAACTTATATTTTTTATTTATTTGTTGATATTTTTGTAGGATAAAATATATTTTTAATTGTATCTTTACATTCCATTATGTGTAATATAAGTATGTGTCCACTTGATGGGTTTTTATGGATAGATTAAACGACCTTGGTTATATTTATCTTATTTTCACTCACAAAGTTCATTCCATAGGGTCAAGTGTTCCCCAACTACTCTGATACCAGTTGAAAGGATCATGTATGAAGTCCCCCTACCATAGTATTATCTGGTTTGGGTAACTACATACGGGTTTTATTCTTCAATAGGGCTCAATGCCTAGCTAGAGGCTCACTATAACCTCATTCTAAAATGGTATTTTTATAGGGATAACATAAGACATATATTATACTCTTAATACTTCCCCACACCCGATGTGGGACTTGGGTGATTCCACTATGTCATAGGGACTCACTATCCATGATGTGTCACCTGCACCCATATCCCCAAACATCAAAAAACACACACTATATTTTTAATTGGGACTAAAATTTTTCGAAGAAGGTTACCCTGAATAGTCTTTTCTAAGAATGTTCTTGTAATTTTATTTTAGTTATACTTAACTATGAAACCTTAAGTATTATGATGCCAAATGAATATAATTTTATTTATCTATATGATGGATTTGGTTAAGAGAAACTCATCCATTTATCTAAGAATTGTATATGATATGATTGGGATGATACCCTACCTAAATATCTAGGTAGTGACAAGAACGTGAAAATGGACCCATTTCTTAGATAAATATTGATCTTTCCTTCCTAATAGATATGATGTATTAAAAAGGGGTCATCATTTTTGTGGGATCTTGTTTAATAAAATTCCTTATTAAATGGTAATAAAATATAATACTCATATTATAAAAAATAACTTTTTTATTGTAGCATCATCATTTTCAAACTTAACCTTATAATTAATCCTATAAAATAGAAGCTTAATTTAAGAAATTCATTATAATATTATCATAATAAAATTTTATTAATTATAAAGATAATATCTATGTATCATATCAACACCTTCATGAGTAATTACGTATTTATGTTGTTCAATAAGTAAGTCAATATTATTATAAAAGGCGTGTAATGATTAATTTAGGGTTTATAAATAATTAAATGAAAAATGACCAAAGGATTTTTAATCTGTACTCGTATAATCAATATGATTGATTATGTTAATGACTAGGTGATACTATAGTTTTCATTAAGTATTATTCTGGGTAATTAATTCATCATGTTTTTATCTATGGAAGTGTTTTGATGACGTGAATGTGTTAGATAAAATTTTACATGATATTCTCAATTTTTCCGAATAGAGGAACTAGAAATGTGTTTTCTAGGTTCTATTATTGTTTAGACAATATAAGTCTCTAAAATCCCATGTCATAAGAGGATAATTTTATTGGATATTCCAAAAATGTTTCTTCAAATATCTAGTCAATGTCATTGAAAGCTATGGATGTTATTTGGAAAGAGTAATGATTCTATTTTATGGAATTTATCAAAATATCTAAAGGGGTTTATGAAACTTTATGGAATGTCGGTGTTAGGAATTATTATTATAGATTTATATACACTGATTTTAAAGGGTATGTGAAACCAAATTTATAATTTATAAGTGTTTTAAAAATAAAGAGTTCAAGATCAAGGGAATAATTGATAGATATCGTAGTTTTAATTCAAATAAGGAAGTAAATAGTTTTTGTATCATAGATTTGAATGTAAAAGAAATTACCAATCTTAGACGAATCTTAAAAGGATGTATATATTTATATCATTCTATAATATGATTATAGAAGTTTTCCATTAACAAAAATTTGTTATTAATAAAATTAGAAGATTAATTGGAAACACATGGTTTACGATTCATTGGATTATATAACATGATTTTCAAATAATATAGGGATTATAATGTTTTATATAGGATAAAGTATTTATCTAGATGTTTATTAAAAAATAAGGTAATATGATCATGCTTCCCATTAGTAGAATAATTTTTAAGTTAAAAGTCTGGGTTTTATAATAAAATTCTATAAGAATAGATAATACCATATATTATATTGAAAAAATTGTTTATTTGTTAAATATTCATACTAAGGGGAAATAAGAGTTATTTCCTAACAAAAAAAGTTTTGGTATCTTAAAATGATATTCTAATTAAAATATAATGTATATGAGGCTAATGGGAGTATTATTAAACTTAGATATGTTTAAAATTAACAAATAAAATATTTTATTAGTCTAAATTAAGTGATTCTTACATAATATCCTAAATATTTTAGGATATCTGACGGTAAATAAAAATATAAAGAGGTATATTTAGTTACCATGAAAAAGTGAATATCACTATTTCCTAAATAATTATTCTAGTTAAATAGATAGATTATTTTAATGAAATAGTTTTATGGAATTGGGTACCTAGGATGATGATGTTAAACTTAGAAATATTTTTGAAGTAGATAATGTAAGTTGAGATCATTACATTTGATGTCATGGATTTAACGAGTTTGAATATGTTCAAGTCGTTGAACATTAGGAATATGATTCCTAAATATAAATTTTATTCAAACTTTCTTTCTTCATAGATTTTACTCATTAAATATTTTAGTGTGAGGGTCTTATCAGGTTGATATATAGATATATGACAGAAAATTACATATAACTGTAATAAGTTAACATTATCCAATAAATTACTGAAACATAAGGTTGATCTAGTAGTTTATAGTATATTATATTATAGACTGGTTCTTATGATATATTTTATAAAATGTTATTCAATTCCTTTTAAGAATATAAAATGTATCATATATAATATAATATCTACTTTATTATTCTTTCACATTGGTTATTGGTATACATTTCTTGAAGTGTATTAATAATTGATCTCTCAAATTATGACATTGAGTTATATCTAATAAATTTTTTTCACATATTATTATAGGTTGTGAAGAAATGTTTTGGTTAGTTTGAGTAGGATTCTCGTATAGAGATACAGTATATGTTTATGAGGAGTAAAAAAGGAAACTTTTTTTACTAGAAGTCCCATGAAGTATACCACATGGAATGTCATACACTATATCTTTGGTATACTAGAGATGCATGAATCATATAGGAGTACCCATTAACTAAGGTTATAAAGATACCTAACATTATAACCTGAATACTTTGATACCATTCCTACACAATCCATTATATCTTAGCTAATCAGGGGTGGTTGGGTAGTTTATTGATCATTTCATCAGTTGGAGCTCAACCAAGAAAGGATTTATCCTCTTGTATGACAAGTATCACATCTGGTCCCCTGATTGAGATAGACCAAGGACTGTGTAGACACACCTATGTAATATATATAATGTTTTCATCTAGTTAGATAAGGTGTATATGATACACTCATCCATAAAGGTTAATAACATGTGATATTTTCATTGACCAGACCAGTATATACTCTCAGAGTCAAGAATCCATGAGTTTGATATATGGGATTGACATGCACTATGTCCCATGATCACTCGATGTCTTGGAAAAAGGGAATATATGCTAATTCATACTAGCATGATATGTGGCTAGTGGGAATAGGTATAGAGATATATGTTTTTGATGGAGATCATGTCTAATACCTTTCTATCATATGTAGAATTGATTGTTTTTATAGTCTTATAGTTTCATACATTTTATGAGCCTAGTGATTCATATTTATTATCGATGCTATAAATTCCTTTGGGTTACAATTGGTGGATGACTGAATAGGGATTTAGTATAACTGATAGGGATATTCAAAAAGTATATTATAGTTAATCCAAAAAGGTTTTGTATGGGTATTAATAAGTTATTTAATATGATGTGATACACTATTATATTAATGATAACTTTAAAAAAGTGTTTTGAAGGATATCCAAAAGGAGATTTGGATATAATTTCACCTTTTGTTATATATGATACAATATAATGTAAAATGGCACAAATCCTCTTAGAATTTAGTGAATGTGGGATATTGAAAGGAATATTCATTTAATAAAATATTCCATGTGATTCATTTTGCTGTCTATGGGATTGAGTTTATGTCACCACATACATAACCTTAATTAAACCATATGAATATGTTAATACCAAATGTATTCTTAATCATAGTCTTCATAGTACATTGTCATCAATGTGTTTTGACATTTATAATATGGTTAACTTGAGATTATATCACTCCAAACATATCATGGGTGTATAAAAATTGAATCCATAAGATAAAAGGTTATAATTTAAGTGATAATCCTATGTAGGATGTCATTTAATGAATAACTACATGATATGTAATACACAAGTGGAGTCAAATTCATTAATGTGATTAATGAAAAATCAAAGGAAATAACTTATGATTTACAACACATTATGAATGGATGCATCACTGAGGATTTTCCTTAGACCTATATAAAAATCATTTCCATGGGATTTTAGAAAACGATGATGCTTTTGGATGCTTGGTTAAGAATCTTTGATTCTGATGCTCACTTTCTCTTCCTTCTTTACACTTAGGGAACTAGCTTGTTGTGAAAGGTGGTAGAATCCAATCCATGTGATGGATGGTTCATATTCTCTAATGGATACCACCATAGGTGGGAGGGTTTTTGTAACACTTCAGTGATCCTCATTGGACCCATTTAAATATGATATAAAAATGATGCAGTTGCTATATTCGTGTAAGGTATGCATGATTCGTCATATTTTTTTAGTATATTCATTTATTTTTGATATTTGAACATGGGGGATCTTTGGAATGGGATTTAAAAATTCTTAAATATTATATAATTTTATTATAGACCCCTTTTAATCCATTTAGGTACCTTCAGTACTAAGGTATGGAAACCTAGGATTCTCATACTAATAAAATCCACAACCATTTCAACATCCAGTTGTGCACAAGATTCTATCCAAAGTGGATTCATATACTAGAAGGAATAATCACTAGATATAGTGTCATACTACACTAGATATGAGCCTATAATGGAACTAGATAGAGTGGAAACATAACATTTTAATCATATCAAGAGTGGTGTCTAGATATTAAGGGAATAGGCTAGGAAGAGTGGAATCATAACCTAACATAATTACTTATCCTAAAATCCCCCTTAAGTACCCTAGGAATTCCCAAGAAGTGTTAAAAAAATAAAAATGGGTTTAAATAATTCAAAAAAAAAGTATATAAAGTTGGACCTTTATAACCATTCATCACTCTACATTGAAACAAATTCATGGGGGTAAATTTTATATCAAAAGTGGAACTAATTGAAAATAGATGTATCATGTAGTATGTAATTCAAACATCACAAGAACCCCTTTGTCCCTATAAATATCTCATAAAAACACATTAATAGTTCTTTATAATTCATTTCAAAATATTCTAGGAAAATAAATTCTACAATTTCATTATAAAGTTCTAATTGACATTTTCACAAATAAATGGTGTTCATTCATAACACAAGTGTAAAATTTCTACACCTTAAGAAAATATTACACCATATAAAAATAAAAATAATATATAATCATAAAATAATTACAAAATAATCATCATAGATATAATATATATCATTTATATTATTGAAATAATCATTTAAAAAAATTAAGCACACATAGTTTAATGAAAAAAATAGATTATAAGGAGTTTGTGGTTTTCTTGGGTCTTTTCATGGCACTGATGATCATACCTTTCATCTTGAGGTGGATACGAAAACTCGGATATTCATTGAAATGGACCTTTCCCTCCCTCTCCTTCCTTACATCATTCTTCATGTGGTGGTCTTTAAGGACTTATCTCAGGTGTTGGTTTACCCTGTGCCTCCTCGTTTCTGCTCGGACTGCATGCTCTAAGGGCACTTGCTGCCAATCTGTCGTAAAAGTCATTCTAACCATTTTGATCAGGCTCTAAAGAAGGAACTGAGGTGCGGTGCATTTACCACTTCTCTGAATAGAGACATGTCCCTGTTGGTTCCTAATGTCCTAGGGTAATGCTTTTGGTGGAAGATAGTGACTGCTACTACCTCCCCTCTGTAGGGGTCCTGTATGATTTCCAAGGAGGCTATGAAACCGGGGATGGTGGGTTCTTATTGAATAAAAATAGTTCATTTTTTCCCTTCATGGACTAGCACATCTTGCTCCTCAGATTAGAATCCCCCAGGGCCACCTGTTTCAGTCCCCATATTTCTAATGTAGTCCTTTGTTAATTGTGTAGCCAGATGTCCCTAGTCTGCTGGATCGGGAATCATTAAGAGGAGTGTATGGCCTTCTTCAAAATGGTCTGGTTACACCAAATGAGGGGATGATAATCCTCCCAAGAATGGTGTGGCTTTCTCCTCCTCAAATGCACAGTCCATCACAGGTTAAAGGGGATAAGAATGAAGTTGTGGTCGATTTCAATGGAAATCAGAAATAAAAAATTTCTTGTGTTCACAGGTTCAACGTGTCTATCTCCTTCTCGAGCAGGTGGTGTGTCTCCAAAAATTATTTTCCACACAGACTGTCCTCCACCAATAGTGGGTCTCTCATTGATGCGGAAGGGAGTATGCACCAGATCGTAGTCCAATGTTAAGGATATTGTAGTGATGTCTCCGTTGTAGCAGGCTCATTCATCTGGGGCCAAAGATAGATGTAGCTCATGTCAATGATCTCAGTCCTCTTATGGAATGCCCAAGGTCTTAGAGCCTGGGTAAAGATAGACTTCTTAGCCAAAGATCTTTGGAATTGTTTTGTGTCTCTTGTAGTCATCCTAGAACCGAAGAAAGGACATAAAAAATTGAAGATTTTTCTCGTAGAATGAGGGTGCATCACCATATGCACGCCAACCCAAAAATCAGAACATTTGGCTTTTTTGGAAGAAAACCCTCACTATTGATCTAATAGAATCCTCAGACCATTTTATCACTACAAAGGTTACCTCAGGATCACATTTGTTCTTTTTCTCATTCATTTATGCCAAATGTGACATACAGGCCACCAAAACTCTCTGGAGTGATCTGGATGCTTTTGATCCAGGGACTTGTTCATGGTTTCTGGGGAGAGATTTTAATATTTTGGATAACCCTTGGGAGAATAAGGGGAGGGAAAATTTCCCCATATGGCTAGCCAAGAATTCATGGGATTAATGACCAGAAATGGGACAAAGTATTTGGGTTATGTTGGACACCACTTCACCTGGTACAACAACTAGAGAGATAGGAAGTGGACCTAGAGTAGATTGTACTGCTTCTTATCCAATAGTGCATCCATTTTTTCCTATCAGGATTTGAAGGTTGATAACCTACCTCACAATTTGTTTAGTCACTCTCCGCTACATTTTATTATAGATCCTAGAGGAGAGAAGAAGGAAAAAAATCTCCTTCCCCCATTTATGGGTGGAGGATATGGACTTCCAGCTTATAGTTTAGGATTAATGGGGCAGAGTATCGTAGGGATAGGAATGGACATGACTCCATTATAAACATTGAAGACTCAAGGGGGACCTCCAGGCTTGGGTTAGGAGCAAGCCTCCCAAGGATTAGGGCTTGGCTAGGATCAGTGATAAAATTGAGAGACTTGAGGTAGGCCTTGAGAGTAATTGGGATGAGGGACCTTTTATAAGCTTAATAATAGGAAGAATGTATTTTCTCATGCACTGCTTAGTCTGGAAAGGAAGTCTTGGGAGAGATCTACGATCAAATGGCTTCACAAAGGTGACTAAAACTCTGGCTTTTTCATGCTTTTATTAAGGAAGGGAGATGATTTAGTAGGCTAAACATTTTTATGGTGGATGGTTCATATTTTAATGATCTAGAACATTTTCTAATGATGTATAATGATTTCTTCATGAAACTGCTTGCAGAACCCAACAAGAACCTAAAAAATGGTTATCGGAGGGACAATGCAGAGTTTTTTGAGGGAACTCATAACATGATCACTAGTACCATGAAAGAGGGTTTGGAATACATTCCTACAGAGATCGATATTAGGGATGAAATTTGGTCACTTAACCCAGAGAATGCCCTAGGACCCGATTGATTCTTGAGGTCCTTCTATAGGGCCTTTTGGGATATTATTAAGATGGAGATGGTGCAAGATATCCATGATTTATTTAAAGGTGGGAATCTCCCTCATGTTTCATGTTCCACTAAAATGGTGATTCTACCTAAGATTAAGAACCCTCACTCCCTTCAACCCTATAGGACAATTTTCATTGCAACTTCCATTACAATGTTTTGGCTTACATTCTCAATATAAGATTATCCATTTACCTACCCAGTTGGATTTCAGAAGAACAACATGGGTTTATCAAGGGGTGTTATATCTAGGGTGCTATCAGGATGGCTCAAGAGTTTTTTGGGGACATCAACTAGAAATCATTTGGATAAAATATTGATATCAAGCTTGACATGAACAAGTCCTATGATATGTTGGAGTGGAATTTTATCATTATGGTTCTCTCCAAGATGGGTTTTTCTACTTGGGTTATTGATATCTTGTTCTGATGCTTCAACTCCACCTGGATTTTGATATATTTCACAGAAAAACTATATGGATTTTTTCAATACGGTTCAAGGATTAAGATATGTTATCCACTCTCCTACTCTTTATCATGGGATAAGATTCTCTTAGAAATTATATCAATAGAGGTATTATGGCGGGATGCATTCTCCCTTATCGATCCAGATTTCAGTCTAGCAGGATCTCTCACTTAATGTTTGCTGATGATACAATTGTGTTCATAAACATAAGTAACTGTTCCATCAATGGCATTAATACCATCCTCAAGGAGTTCTTCAAATTGAGTGATCAAGTCGTTATCAAGGAGAAACAAACATTTTTATTTCTAGCAGATGAACTGAAAGAAGGGTGGGGGTTATGGAAATCAAGTTGGGTTTAAGGAAAGGATTATTCCTTATGGAGTATTTGGGTGCACCAATCTCTCATAGTAAGCCACGTGTCCAGCATTTTGAGAAGGTGATGGAGAAAATTAAAGGCTGAATTTTTAACTGGAAATATAATTTTTTATCATTCGGAGGATGAATTACCCTAATCAATATTGTGATGTCCTTTATTCTGATGCATTTTCTCTCCAGACTCATAGTTCCAAAGGGTGTTATGTCACAAATGGAAATTTTATTGGCCTATTTTTTTGTCGGATGCACATATGGATGGAAGATATCATTGGGAAGCATGGGAAAAACATGCAAGATTTTTTTAGAGGGTGGGATTAATGTAAAAAGTGTTATAGGGACTATGGAGGACCACTGTGCTAAGATTTATTGGGAGGTGGTTGAAGGGAAGACACTATGGGGGGGGGGGGGGGGGGTAATATGTATATTAGATATAGGGGTGAGTGGTGGAATCAAAGAAGAAAATCATCAACAACTTGGAATATGGTTCAACCACATCTTTTGAAGCTCCAACCGCACTCATTGTGGATTGTGGGGAGAGGCGACATTAACCTTTGGCAGTGAAATTGGGTTTGTTTAGAGTTGGGGTTTCCCATATGCTCAGTTCTGGACATCATGTTTAGACAAGAAATGGCTCACCATAGCTTCATGTATGCCATCTTGGAGAGAGATCAATGGACTGGGTTCGATGCTATTATCATGAACCCCAATCTGGATTGATGTGTCTTCACAAGGTCCCCATCGGGTCTCTTCTCGACCAAAGTGTACCATGATCTAAAGATGAAGGAAAGAAACTGAGTGGAGTAGAGTGATTTTCTATGGATCAAAGAAATGTTCTCAAAGATAATATTCCTAGTTTGGAGAGTGTGGTATAATGTGATACCAACTGAAGAGAACATTATGCACTTGACTATGAATCTTGCATCAAAATGTACATGCTTCAAGGTTCCAAGAACTGAGGACACTAAGAATATTTTTTTCGATATCAACTGGGCTAAAATGGTGTGGCGGGGTTTTGGAAGTTTCACAGGATGGTCTCTGCAGGGGAATTCAGGTGCTAACTACTTCAACTGATGGTTTTAGGGTGCCAAAAATATTGGTCTGAAGAGAACTGCATGTTCCATAATATTTGCATACGGATTTTGGTGTATATGGAGTGGGAAGAATGGGGCTCATAACTAGGGATATAAAGGTACTGAAAAGGGCCTTGTGATCAAGACCAGAAGAACCCTTATTGATCTGACCCGACTATGTAGAAATCATGTGACATCCCCATCCATTAGCCACCTTATCCCAAGAACTTATACACCTGGTGCCTCCAATAGTAGGTCGGGCAGGTGTGTGCAGTGGCATCCTCATTCTGAGGGGCTTAAAATGAACACTGATAGATCCTGTATTTCAGGTCAGGTGAAGGTTGGAGGGGTGATCTGGGATGCGAGAGGCTCTATAGTTATGGTGATTTTTGATCACTTTGGTTATGTAAATTCCATTGAGGTAGAGGCTCAGGCCCTTCTCACTGACCTTAATATGTGTAATTAGAATAATATCCATCTTGAGGTGGTTGAAACTGATTCGATGTCTATCCTTAACGTGCTTAGTCGGTGCGGGTCTACACCATAGTCAATTGAATATACCATTCAAAGATGAAAATAGTTGCTAAATAACCACATGGATAACTCTTATACATGGAGTGAAGGAAACATCATGGAGGACCTCCTAGATTCCTGTGCAAATCTAGACGAACAAATTTTATGCTTCTTAAGTACCGGGTCTCTCCCCATGGATGTAGTGAATCTGGTTCATGCGGACGCTCTTGGCCTTCAATATTTCAGACCCCCATGATTCATGGTCTTTTGTTTCTTGCTCCCCTATACCTTGAAAAAATCAATAAAAAATTAATTTTCAGTCAATATATTTAAATACTTAAATATTTTAGGTTTTGGGTGTATGGTTAGGCTAATCGTGTACAAACCTATACATATACTTCTGGAAAATTTGTACTTACATGGATTGGATGCATAGTTAGATAATCCATGACACAACCACGCATTTGGTTCTGGAATCCCTTCAATATGTCTGCATGGTTTACTAGTATGGGTAGGGTAAACATGGGTCTTACAGTATTTCTCCAAAATACTAAATTTTGATTCCAAATATCCAAATAAAAGATAAAATAAATTAAAAAACAAATAAACATAAAAAAGTGGAATTAGGGGTGTCACAATTAAGCACAAGACTTAAATTAATTATGAAAATAGGATTCAAGCATATGAGGGTAGGTTGAAGATATGTTATAATGTATAATTATCTCCCCCATTATGATTATAAAAATTTATAAGACACTTTAATGGAGTTAAAAATAATAATCAATAACTAATAATAAGAGTTTAAAAAAGGATAAAATTCATCCAATATGAAACATAATTGTAACCATGATAGAGATTAAGTGATAAATAAAACATCCTATGGAAATAAAATAATAGTAAAAACCATAATAAATGTGTATTTAGAGAACTTGGTACCTCAGGTATGGTGATAGGGGTAGTGATAGACATCTTGTTAAATCAAATGAATGATCACCAAAGTGTCTTCAGTGAGGAACTCCAAATGATCATGATGTATTGTATTTTACCTTTCGATGAGAGAAAGGTTCCCATCCACCAATGGCATAGATTAGAGAAACTTTGATCTAAATTAGAAAATTAATGATCAATATCTATATAAATATATTTTATCTCATAATGAAGAAATTATACTCGAGTGGTTGTTTATGACATTTGTGATAGCCTTATATATATTTTTCCTCCTCAGTAACTTCACCACTTTGATCCTGATATTTATTATCTTCTTCATTAGATCCTTCTTGATCAGCTACCTATTATCTATATTTTTCTTTTTCTTCTTCTTTAGAATGATATTTCTTTCTTCTAAGATAAAATATTTCAAACATGATGGTAGGAATTTCCTTATTATCTACCTCATGATGACTATAAAGAGGGTAATCTATCAACACACCTTGGTAGTCATACACCCAGTCTTATCTCCAAGGGTGATAGAGAATAAACATTACATTGATCAAAATTTTGTCATATATTTTTCTTTATGAGGTTTATTATTTTTTGAATAATATACATAAAAATGATAATGGGAAAAGATTCATGTGAGAAGGTGTGCAAAAGGAAGTAACTTGGATCACTTTATATGAGCAGTGGGGTAATGCATCACATGAAATATGAACCAAATGTGATTGAATAAATATTATTAAGTGATAATATGTAAAATATAAATGTAAACACACTTGAATGAATCAAAATCGTTAATTTAGGATAGAATGGAATTTTTAATAATCTCATTTATAATATGAATGTTCAATGAGAAATCATTAATTTTAATTTTTGTTGGTTTGAATTTCTCAAATAGGATTAGGATAGAATGAGACAAATTAAAGTGTGGGTATTGGGTAAAGGGTTAGAATGATTGAGAATAAGACCCTTCCTAAGGAATGTTCATGAATGTGAAAAAAATCAAAAAAATGGATCTCAATAGAAAACCATTAATAGTATATAAGATTATATCTTACAATTTTCCATATGTAAATTATAGTTTCTTATAAAATTAAAAAATTCAAAAGGAGAACTCACATAATTTTGAGGAGGTTTAAAGAATGTTTTATATATTTTAAAGGTAATGATATAATAAAATAGTATAAAATAACATTTCTTCCATATAAAATTAATAATGCATCCCATTATCATTGTTTAGTTAAACACAATATAATTTATAGATGGAATCAAAGGTGGCTCAGATGAGTCACTGTCCTTTTCCATTCCTTAACTAATGAGGTCCCATTTAAAATAATCTAAATAGAATGGAGTTTTGGATATATGAGTCTGATAGAACATGAATTAAGTGTTTATAGAGAAAAATTAATGAATAACATAATAAATAACTTTGGGAAAGTTTATTAAATTAATGAAATAAGACAATAAAATTCATTATAACAAACAAAAATTGACCACTATATAAATAAAAAGAGTGAGGTGTTGTAAGAGACTGAAGTCGAGTTTAGGGATTGGTTGGGAGTGTATGTAAAATTAAGGGAAATAAGATAAAGTGAAAGAGATAGAAAATAATTTAATGATTTATAAATCCTTCCACCAGAATGTCAGTGTAACCTACTGGATGTCAGATGCTAGGGATTGTTTATATTATCACCTCCGCTGGAAATCTGATGCATTTTTATTGGATTTCTAGAAGTTTTATGCTATTACAAGAAAAAAACTAAAAAAATTTAAATAAAAGAATAAGTTAAAGGATTTTAAACCAACTTTAAATTATCTCAAATAAATTATAAAAATCTGGAAAAATGAAAATAGTAAAGAGACAAAAATAATAACATTATTGAATTTCACCATTAATGGACAATTTCAAATGACATTTGAATAAAGTGAATAAATGAAAGATTATATTTAAACATGAAAAAAACATTAAATAAAAAATAAATATGCACAATCAATAATGAATTGAGATACACATGTCAACTATGAAATTAAATTCAAAAGGTACTTATTTATGACAGTTGACTTCATATAATATGCTTACAAACATATTAAATTTTTTAAAAATATATATTTTTTGATCTACATTTAAATTAATATCATTTAAATTCAGGAGTTCAATTACATCCATACATATCACACCCTTAATAAAATAGAAGCATTCTAGAGTGAGGGGTTTTGTGAAGATATTGGCTAGTTAGTGATATGTTCTTGTAAACTCAACCAAAATATCACATTTTTCAAAGTGATTTCTTAATAAGTGGTGTCTTGGTTAATCATAAGATGGACCATGGTCAAGAACTATGTTCCACATCCAAATAATTTTGGCAGAAGAACATCCTTTAGCTATGTATTCTATTTTGGTTATAGAAAGAATTAATTTTACTTCTTACTACACCAAGATACAAATTATTTTCAAATAAAATTGAAAGTTTAACTTTAATTCTTCTTATTTAGTTGTAAATATTTTAATTTAGAATTTGAAATAAATATATACATTTAAAAAATGTATCTTTTGGATAGAATAAGGCATGGTTTTTTGTAACTTTATGAAACTTAAATATTATTTTAGTATACTTTGGATTAGATTGCATAGGATTGTATTGAAACAAAATTCAGATAAAAAACCTAATATAATATCTATTATGGTAATGTTAAGGTAAAAGAGGCTCCTAATCATACCTCATTAAATCTTATTGTCCACCGTTTTACAAGATTTATCCAACGTTAGCCAACATGAATCAATCATAGGTGTACTTATTTACTTAATTATATCAATTAAAAAATTATTAATAAGATAATTGGTGTAGTTTATTTATCTTAAAATTTTCATCCATGGTTTTATTAATTTTAAAACCAATAAAAAAATTAACTCACTCATAAATCACATTTCAAATTCATTTCTCATTAAATCAAAAAAATCATTACAAAGGGATGTATTAGATAGAAAAATTATAAAATTATAAATATAAATTTATATGACTAAAAATTTATTTTAAAAACACTTTAAAAACAAGGTATAATTATTTTTCACATTTTGAATTCATTATCCAAGAGGTATTTAGTCACACTACTAGAAAACTAGGCTACACAGACAGTTCAAAACCATTGATATAGGTTGTAGAACTATTGGTAAATGGTTTTCTAAACCATTGGGTAAAGTTTAATTGGTATAAGAATATATCAATGGTTTATATTAAACCTTTGGTATAGTATTTATGAAATTTCAAGATACCAACGATTCTGTTAAAACCATTGGTATAATTAATTACCAATGGTTTGAAAAACCATTACTAAATCCATATATGAATTGTTTCTAAACAGTAGGAATAGAGTTACCTAGAAAAAAATTATACCAAGGGTTTCATGAAACCTTTGTTATATCCCTTATATTCCTTCCATTGAAACAACACCCCTACCTTTCTCAAACAGCCAGTAGAAATCACAAAACTAGCACCACCACCACCTTCTTCAATTACCAGAAGAAATTACCAAAAATTTGAAAAAACATCACCAACCAATATAAAATAATTATAACACAATAAACTAATTAATTTATTCAACCAGTGATAACACACATTTAAAACATAACAGATATTCAATCATAACTAATCATCACACATCAAATTTCATAAATATTAGTCAAAAATATAAAGGATCAATATATCTCTGATCCCCATCCCCATCACTATCATCATCATCATCCTTGAAATCATCCTCACCACCAACCTCGTCATCATCCTCACCATCACCATTATCATCGTCATCTCCATCACCATCTCCATCATCAGGAACCTCATCATCCTTACCACCACTAGGGCAATCACCTGGTGCACCATATAATGTACACATATTCTAAATATATGTAGAAAAATCTAAAGAGGTATCTGGTTGATGTGATAGAAATAATAATACCATAAATTTCATAAATTCATTTTGGGTATCTTGATTCTATTAGTGATCATGTATGACCATTTTTTGGCCTCTTCTTCCTCATCCAGATCCTGTGTTTCCAATGCACGAGCTATTTCCAACTCGTTTCTATTGAAACTGGTACCTAAAGTGGGTCAATATCTAGTGGGGAAAATAATTTTCCCTTTTTGGTAGTGTACTATACCATGGTGCCCATATTCTAATACCATACATAAATGATCATTTGGCCCAATGTTGTCAATTTCCTCCTCATAAAGGGACTCTAAAGAACATTTCTGCAAATATAAATGGAATTTTAAGTTACAAAATAGATATTAAAATTTGAAATCAACAATTTAAAACTTACAATATATTGTTGTGTTTATTATTTTTTTGTGCTTCCATCTTTCTTCTTTCTACTCGACAAAAAACAATTTTTCTCGAGGCACACATCCTTAAATATTAAAACCCACCATCTACAATGAAATTTAATATAGAAAACCATAATTTAAAATAGGTTATAAATAATTAGTTACATAACTAAAATCAAATGGATATACTTGATGATTTAATATGATTTATTATAATGATTGATCACTTTTTCAAGTATGGTATCAGTTGGTTAACAAAATAAATTTTATATAATAAATTAGGAGAATTGAGAATATGATTAAATAATGATTTTGATAAATTAACATAAAGTTTAATTTTAATATTCTTTTTTGTATATATTATTTTCATAAATATAAGGCCAATTTAATTATAGAATAATAGGAATGAAATGTATTTATCGAAAAAAAAATCAAGATTAAACACATGTGTAATATGGTAAAATGAAAAGGTTAAATGTATTCTATATATGTCATTATTTGTTTTTTTATATGTTTCTATGATTTAATTTGAAAGACCTTAAAATTGGGAAAATCTAGGTAAAGTTTTCATTTATGGATATTGATGAAAGATTATATTCAATATTGGTGTTTGGTTTTGTTAAACACACATGAATGAATTAGATTTATTATTTATTTGGTTAAATAATATTAATGTTTGGTTATGATGATATTATGTAAAATTAAAATTTTATGCTCTAGGAAGATTAACAATATGTTTTTATTGTGTTGAAATAGTCTGTATATTGTTTTACTTGTGGTTTAAGTAAATGTAAAATAGGTTCAGTTTATTTTATGTATTAAATTTAGTTTTTATTTTAGTTTTTAATGTATTATTGATATTTGGTAATTATATTGGAAGATAAGATTTTAATACTTATGAGGAATAGTAACATACCTTGAGGTAACTGGTTTTGAACTTCTTTGAGCTTATAACTTGCTACTCTAGTGTATTATAATTAATCCAATAACAGAATTTAGTTTTTTTCTGATTGTTTTATATAAAATTAGATAATAACTCATATAGGGATCTGATAAAATGAATTGTTATATATTAATAATGACAAGATAATAGAAATTCTATTATTTTTAGCTTAGAATATTATTGGATAATTAATTATACTGTGTAATAAAACGAGTTGTGTGATTTAATAGAGGCCTTAAGTGAAATAATGTGTTTTATGATGTTTTATTTTTTTGAATTTATTATATGAAAATTTTATTATATATTATTTAATAATCATTTCATGTGATTTAAAGGAGTAAATTGATGGCATAATTTTTAAAGCTGATAAATGTGTAAATTGTTGAATTAATAACACTAAATCATATTGATGTTTTTTAATTTTTTGTTTAATGGTGTTTTTTTTGTGGTGGATGAACATTAATGATCTATAATGATTTTTTTAAATCATAATGTTGCATATTGAAATGTAAAAGGTATTTTACATGATGTACATTCTTGTTTTGGTTGAATAACTTGTGTACACTTTAATAATTTAATTATAACTTGATATTAAGAGTGCTACAGGTGACTAAATCATGTGTGAGTTTTATAGGAGATAGTGAGTTATTAAATAGGCATAAGAAGTGGTTTAAAAAAGGATTTAATATAGAAATTTCTACTATTTTCAATGTCGTAATGTAAGGAAATGCATCCTATATTCTTATAAAAATTTCTCAAGTCCACCTTTAAGTTACAAATATGTTTTATTAATACTTGTGGGAGTTTTTAAACATAAATGAAAGATCTAGATATGATAAATTCTGATAGTATTGTTTTGTTTTTATGGTATTATATTATTATTATAAAATCTACCCATGAATGTCAAAACTAAATTCATTAGTAATTATCAATACAAGGATGTATTTATAATATAACTTAATGGTTCTGATTATCTAAATAGTGATATAAATGAATTTAAATTGTGATAGTTAATTTATGGATTGAATAAATCATCTCAGAGTTGGGGTATTCATTTTTATGATGCATTAAAATGGCTTAGTTTCATAATAAGTGAGTTAAATCTTGTATATATATGTGATCTATAGAGAGTATAATAAAAAAAAGTGGATTCATATGAAACACTACTCATAAAAATGATACCGATGTAATGGTGTTTATAAAAGGATTATTTGGGACAATGATTCTCGATTAAAGACATGGGTGAAACATCTTAGATATTGTGTATAGGGATTTATAGAGATTTATTTTATTGGTTTATTAGTCCTAATTAGATCTTATATATTGATATAATTTGAAATATTTTTACCATATATAACTTTAATAAAGGGTTTTTACTAGTGTTACATGGTGTATGTTTTCATAAAATAAATATACATTAACTAAGATAGAAAGGAAACATATAAATGAGATTACTTATTCTTTGATAATATGATCAATCATGTATACCATGTTTCATACTAATCAAGGTGATTTATATTATTTTGTTATAACTATTTGATACTAATATGATTTTGGTAAATATCTCGTGATCATGGTAAAAAAATATCATTAAATACTTAAGAATAATTAAATATGCATCTGTAGTAATTAATGATGAGTAAGAAATAATTGTAAATAGTTACATTGATAATATAATCTAAATTAACAAGGATAATTTAGGATCTCAATCAAGATTTTTCCCTCAATGGTGGAGATGTTAACTAAAATTTCTCTAAGTATCCAACATTTACTAATTTTATAATGGAAAATGAGCACACTATTAAATCAAATAATATAAAGTAATCTATTTATGTAATTTTATGTGATATGAATTTATGGGAGTAATGTATTCAATATAGGTATATTTCAAGTACATCATTTATGAGATGTGAAAATTGTTTAGAGGACAATTAATTAATGAATGAGGCTAACATTAGGGATTTATTTAATTCATTTAAAGATATACATAAAAAATAGTGACTTATAATAAATGAATCACTATGAATCTTACTACTTTCCATGATGCATATGTGGTACTAGAATAATGTTGGAGAGAAATAAGATCCTTATAATGTTATTTTAATATTTCAAAGTTGGTGGATTACCTTACGAAGCAATAACATATTGGTTACTTTTAATAGATCATCACCAACAATCTAAGATAGTGTGTTATATATATGTTCATCATTTTTATTTTTTATTATTCTAACAAATTATCTTTATAATTGGTTTAAAGTTTATAAAAAATTTGTACATGTTTTATGTCATTAACATTTATCATAACCATTCCCTACCAACCACTTCCCAATTACCTCATAAGATGCACCACACTCTTTTTTCCAATAGTATCCTAACTAACACATATAACATTCACACATGATTCCTACCTACCACTAACCTTGTTAAAAATATATCTAATTTTTCTCTTGGGATGTAAATCCAAGGATTTCCCGAATATAGAGTGAATTGTTTTCTATAATACTATCTTCAAAATGATTTCAATTCACTAATTAAATTCATGGTTTTTAGTATATAAATCACTATACTTTTCTAGGGACAAACAATATCTTCTTATTGGAATTATTAAGAGGTTATATATGATTCCACAAGTAAATATTTTATATTAAACCCCATTATAAATTTCCATATAATAAGTATATCCTTAACATATACCAAACTATCTAATCATTAAATATAGTTATTATAAATTCATTATAAATAATATATATATTCTACAATTAAAGAAATTTTATTTACTTAACTTATTTAAATAGAAAAATTATAAATGAATTTTGTACATGCTTCCTCACATGGTCTGGAATCATAGTCCACCCTAAAGTGTGGAGGTATTTTATAGCATCCTTTTTTTATTTCTATTTGACTCTTTCTAAAAAAAGAATTTTAAATCATAAAAAATAAATTATTAATGAAAATCATGGAAATTTTCATTCCAAAAACTCAAATTTCATTATTACCTTACACTCAGTACTCTTAAAATAAGAAATCATTTCCCAATAATATGATACTAGACACTCTTTCATGATAGTTGTCGCCTCTAAATCCATACCAAATCAAGCACACTAGCCACTACACAAATCATGCTTATATTTTCACTGTAGCTCACCTAATTCCTTGAGTTGGGTTGTCCTTACATCCTCACCATTGGTAAAATTAAAATGAATCTGGAACCAAAATATTTATTCATATAAATAAAACAATAATATAACATTAAATCAAATGCATTTTCTTACCCATTTTTGCAACCAAGCATTATCCATTACTTCATTTTTAAGGTGTCTCCATGTGAGTGTAATGAAGAGAATGATGTTAGTGTATTCATCAAGTGTCTCCATAAAAGTCCTCTATTCTTGCCTTGTTTTTTCAACCATTTTATTATCTTCATTGTACTCAACTGTCATATGTGTGCGGTGGTTCCACATCTCACGCATGTGTGTACGCCCATGCCACCTAGTAGAAGATCCATCTGTCAAAGATACAGACAAATATTATATCAATACACATTATAATGAAAATAAATTATGGTAAATACATTTTTACTAGGGTTATATAAATATACCTGATTCAGTCTGAATAGTGGGTACCACTGGATCCATAGAATCTGAAGGGTTTTTAACCAGTATCGTAGGAGTGGGATCTAATTTTTTCTAGTGAGGCTCATAATGTATCAGAGTTTAAGTATAAGGAGCATGGAAGTATAATCTTAGGGAGAAGGAATAATAAGGAAAGGAAGATAACATAGTCTTCTATGGAAAAGTATAATATGGATGGGGAGTAGGATCCACCATTAGATAAGGGAAATAAAGACAAGGAGGATTAGATGTAAATGGTGGTGAAAATATAGGCTACCTAAATATCCTAGGTTCTTCTAAATACACTATGGGATAAGAATTTTTGTTAGATGGTATATCAGATGAAGGTTTGGAATGTGATCAAGTATATCGAGTGGTGCCCTTAGCTCTAGTACCCCCCCATGCATCATCTAGAAAATCACCACAACTACTAGGATTTTCATAGTATAATTATCTGCTAGGTGTTGGATCCTAATTAAAAGTTAAAAACAAAATTAAGCACATTAAATTAAATACTAACGATATATATATATATGAAAGAAAATACACACAACATGCACCATATGAGTAAATCCCATCTCTCTCTTGAAGTGATTATTGTCCATTATCCACTGCCTTCATATCTAATCAATGTTTTTCATTTCCTTCATTTGAAAAAAAAATTATAGAAATAATTAGAAGTTCAGAACTAATGTGTAATCCAAACAAGAAATAATATGGTAAATGACTTAATTAATGAATTCTAATTTTCAAACCAAATAAATGATAGATAGTGATATAATACAATCATATTATATTTAGGTGGAATAATATCAAAAAATACACAAAATGTAATAGAAAAATTAGAACATTCAAATTAGAATGTTTTCCATGGGTATGATATAGTTTTATTCTATTTTTAATTTGATCCAACTTAGTTTTGGTTATTTAATTTGGTTCACTTTGACCAATTTATTGGGTCTTTTGTACATTTTTTGGGTTTGGTCATTTGGTTCATATTTTGGGTTGGATCATTTTTCAATTTTTTGGTTATGCAATTCTTTTTATTTTTAATTTTATTTTAATTCTAATTGGATTAATATGTTTCAATTAAATTCATTTTGATTTTTTTTTAATTGAATTGTTTCAATTTTATTTGTTTTGATAGGTTATAATATATTTCAATTAAATGTTATAAAATTAAACTCAATGAAAATTATAGCCAATATATTTTTAAAATGAACATGAAGGTCAAGTTGGATATAAAATATTTGTAATCAATAGAAATTTTTTTCAATATTACCAACATGAACAACCCAAGTTGAGCTAAACCAAAATAACAGAGAACATAGATGGATGATTCTATATATTCCCACAAAAAAATTAGGGTCATAGTAAACTCTGATGATTGAACTATCATAGTCTTCATATGTAATAAATTGATTTAGTCTAATGCAAGTATTGATGGTTTCAATTCCATAATCGCCATAATCAAATATATGTCTTGGGATTACATCAATAATGAAACAAAATTCAAGTCACAGATGATATTTCTCATAAAAAACTTATTTCTCCATTGATTAGAATATATATGGCTCATCAATAGAAATAGTGTGAGTAATTTCAATAACCCAAAATCTACAATCATTAATAAATGTTCCATGCTTATTCGTTGAATAAAACCACTTAAATTTCCTCATAGTGACATGAACATGAGAGTGGAAATCCAATATTAATATTTTTTAAATGAATCTATAATAAGATAAATTTTCAAGTCAAGGTCTAATGTCTAATGCATTGGTATAAAAAAAATTTGTGGTATTTAAAATAACACCATCATGTTTTTTTCTCATGTTCACTTATCATTTAGTGATAATAAATTTGTACCCATTGATCATAATTGATTTACATTCCTGAACCATAGAATTTATACAAAAAATCTAAAGTTCTTATTAACTCAAAGACAGGTTCATTATGAAAACTCAATATCTAAAATATAAATGGATATTAAAATTAACTAAATATTATTATTTTTAATTTATTACAGTAATACCTCTACCTTCAATTTCAACCAAGCAAAAAAACCTTTACTATGAAAAGTCTCTCTCCTTCTCAATGATAAATAATAATTATTTCTATTTATAATATTTTAATATTACTTTAAAAAATAAATTTAAATAGTGTAACATTTATGAAAAATTAAAATAAATGATATAATATATATAGCTTAAATTAACATATACATGTTAAATTAACTTACTTGATTTAGTCATCGAAAAAAATCATAGTAAAACAAAATTGTGTGATGTTCCATCTCCTGCTCTTGAAGTCCTAATGTAGTCAATGTATATAGTCTAAGAATTCCCCTTGTTAGGGGAATTGATGGAAAATTGGGTTCAATTTGATCATAGAACTATTCTTCATTTCTCATTTTTTTTATTCCATCTTATAGTCACATTACAAAAATACATTGAACATAAATTCATAAATTCTTGAGCCAAGTAACCTTTCATAATAGAACCATCAGGATGACTCCTATTGCTGACATAAGATTTCAATTTTTTCATATTTATTTCAATTAGATACATCTAAAAAAATCAAAAAGTAATCTAAGAATTATTTTGGTTGGGATATAGATAGTTATATGAAATATGAATTTGAAAAATAGTGGAGGAAGTATTTTCTCTTACTCAAAAAAATTAACGGTTCCTCTTCCAACATTTTTTACAAGAATGACTTGGAAAAAATTTTAGCACAAATATCTCTATAAAAATGGAACAATCAAATAACTACCACCCTTGAATTATTGGAAAGTAGATGAAAAATTTCAATTGGAATCAACTCATGTAGAAGGATGTGATAATCACGAGACTTCAAATATTTCAGCTTTAACTCTCTTATATTGACCCATTTTGATATTTTTATTAAATAACCATCGAGAACTTGAATAGTCTATAGTACATTTATAAATTTATTTTTTTGTAGCTTTTACCACCTAAAAATAAAATGGAACTTTCCATTTATTTTCACTAATTCACACAAGATGCAACTTTTGTCTAATAACCCAATCCACCAAGTCATGTTGAGATCATAAATCATCTTTTGTATTTCCCTTGACATTTAGAATAATTTAAAGAAACATTTTAAATATTTTTTTTCAATTTTCATTACATCTAAGAAATAATATAACATATTGGTTGACTAATAGGAGAACTCAAAGAAGATAAATTTCTTCTTTCAATTGTAATTAGTTTCAATGGAAAAATTATTCCTCTTTCTAGATTCCATATAACTTTTTGTGAATAAGAAACTCAAATATTTCAATACATTAAGAACATCTGTTTCAGACATTTTCTAATGTGGATTGTTGGTCTACATGGTATTTTCAAACCTTCTATGACTATTCTTATATGGATGATCCATTTTTAAGAATCTTCAATGTCCCATAAAACTGAAAATACATTTATAGTTACATCTTCTAGATTGTGTATTCTTTATAAAAATAGGAAATGAAATGTTTCCCTTCATTCTCCATCCAGACATCATTTTATAAGTTGTAAAATCATTTATTGTCCATATAATCACAACACGAATCTAAAATATATTTTTTGAATATGAACCATATGTACACACACCCACATTCCAAAGATGCTTCAAATATTTTATTAAAGGTTTCATATATTCATCTATATCATTGCGAGGTTTATAATTTATAGATATGAGTATACTTATTAAAGTTAAAGGTTTTTTCATACACATCCATGGAGGAAGGTTACAAATGTGTATGAAAACTATCCATGTGTTGTGAAAAGTAAGCATCTTCCCAAATGGATTAAAATCATCACATGATTGACCCAACCTCACATTACACACATAACCTATAAAATTAGGATATCGGACATCAAATGTTTACTATGAAAATCTATATGAACAATACTTTTTATCTCAGTATCATTTCATCACATATTTATTTATATTTCATCAGAAAAGAAAATATTCTAGAGTCTTGCAATGAAGGAAAAGTTCCAAATTACTTTTTTTTCACATGGGATGGTGTTCCATCAATATTTATATTCCATAGAGATCTTCCAAATTTTATAAAATCATTTCATTTAGTATTTTCCTCTTATAATAGGCTAAAATATTTAGAGAAGCATGAATTTTTTTAGAACATCCAATTTTTTCAACTCAATTCCATGAAATATAATGGTTTGAGGTAATATCTACATCATCTAAAAGTATTTCCTTTAGAAAGGTGATAATATAATTGATTGAAGTATTAGAAATAATATACATGGTTTCCCCATTAAATATTTAGATTAAAAATTCCAATTTTTTCATTTTACCATATTGCTCATATACTAGAGTCATCGCAACGTCATTGAATTTTTTCACCTTGTCAACATCATAATTTTCATTAAATGCATCATGTGTTCTTGTATCAAATTATTCTTGGTTCTCGATAATTTATTTCTTATAATGATTAATAAATAGAAATTAATCATCTACTAAATTCTGCAATCCATTCCTATCATTTAAATCATGAACCTTTTATGATTGCATTTTCTCCCCATCGTGATACCAGACATAGTAGTTTGTTTGAAAAAAAAATATTTGGTTATATGTTACCTAAATTCTTCCTGACTTAACCAAGGTCTTAAAAAACAATTATAACATGGGAACTATATATGACTACAATATGAAGCATTGTTAAATGAAAAATCAAAAAATATCTTCAATTTATTTTGAAAATATCTTAATATACGATCAGTTTCATACAGAAACATTCTAGGAATTCTGTTAAAAAATGTTATATGTCATGTTGTAAAAGTAATTAAACAATATTGACATTAAATCAAAAATATATTTATTGAAATGATAATTTTTCACTTTATATAAAACCATAACTCACATACTAGTATATATGATAATCACAATATAAAAGATAAAAAAATACTATATATATAACAAAATACTATAAAAATAAAACCATGTCATTAATTTCTATTATATCAATGAGAAATAACTATACATAATACTATACAAAATTGTATTTATAATTACTATTTTTATTTTTATTTTCTCTTATTCTGTTCACTTTTAAACTTTTTTTATTCTTATTCTATAAATTCATGTATAAAAGATTACTATTTATAGGTAATAATCTTTTACAGCACACATAAATTTTGAATTTAGGTTAGATAAAGCCATAATTTTTGGTTTGTCATATTTAGGGATGTTAAAGTGAATCTTTCCTTACCTTTAGATCAATGAAAAAGATGATTCTATATATGTTTTAGGAATTATTATGTATTGTATTTCTATGAGTAATGCACCTTAAGTGGTAGTCCCCTGGTATCAATGACAATTATGAGGGAAGGATAATTTGGATTACTAACCTAGTAGATTTTTTTTGTGGTTTTCAATGGGACTGTTGATGATGAATCTAAATTATTAAATCTTAGGTGGAGAAAGTGTGGGTGGATATTGTGGATAATGGAATATTTATAGGGTGGTCGATGTGCATGAGGTCTATTTTGGCATGAGTGAGATATCAAATTTTAAAGATGATTGTTGAGGAATTTTTTTAGTTGGGACTGACATGAATGGTGATCACATTTATTAGTTTAATAGAGTGACCCCAGGTTTAGTTTCATGTGAATATTTGAGTGTGTAAAATGGTTTTCAATCTAGTTAGATAAGAGTGTGAAACCATTAAGTTTTGATTTGATATAGTTTTAAATCACACACATGTAATGTGTTGTTTCAAATAGAATATGGATTGGGTATAATGGAAGTGTAAACTAATAATTCATAAATGATATTGAGGTTGCATGTGTTTTTTACATGTGACATCTATTGTTTTATGAAATAGTGAGCATCTATTTTAGTATATAGATTAATGTTTCTAACTATGATGCCTACATTCATAGAGACTTGAATCCAATTGTATGATTTTATAATGACATCATAGTGAGGGTTGAAATAAGTGATCGGTTCAGTGTGATGGAATGATCGATCCATGAGATAATCCTCATCAATTATTGATAGGACATTGGGCTTGTCTTAGTAGGAGTGACACATCTGCGATGATGAAACCAATTGAGTTTCAAATCATATAGAAGTATTAGGGGAACCATATGGTTAGTCACAATTTATGCGAAGTATGGTCAATTAGTGACTTAATCATTATTTATGAAAATTTAAAATAAATTGATTAGTTATTATAAATGTTCTAATTAGTTTTTTAGTAGTTCTTACCATGAGACAGGTCCCCTTGTGTGAGGTAAATAACCAGTACACTTGGAAAGGCCTAAAAGATGATGAACAGGTGGTTCTTGAAGAGGGAATTACATCTTTTATAAATAAGTGGTACTTTAAACCTACCCCTTAGTGTTATACATGATTTTTATGTTTGTTGTGATACTTTTGGTGTCTCAACTTTGTGAAATTGAAACTTTTTACAATAAATTAATTACATATTTTATGTTGATATAATGGATATAAATCGAATAATGTATAAAATCCATGGTGGAATATGAGAACTATCTCGATTACTCAGCCTTCAAGGGTCGAGGATTTAATTATAATAATGTGCCTTATGAAATATGAATACCTAGTGTTGTTATTTAAATGAGGTGTAATTGAGTGAATAAATCAATGATGCATAAAAGACCTACAGATAGGTGCCTTAGTGACTCTCCCCTTTAGTAGGGAATAGTAAAATACTATAGATAAGTGAAAAAACTACATTAATGGTGGATAATTATAGTGAGAAACACATCTCATATTTAGGTATGTTATATTGAATCCTTTTTCACATGTTAGTGAAAAACTAAAAATAAATAATGATAAGTGAAAAAAACAACCCAAGAGAGTTAAACTAGGTTCCACGTATTAAAAATGCATGGCTGAAAATTGTATTGGGAAACCCATCACAAATGAATCCCATAGAGGTATTGAGCTAAGAAAATAATCTACTAATAAACAAAAATTATATAGATCACAGTAGTCCATGTAAAAATAAAGATAAATAAAGAACGAGAAACCATAAAATTAACAAATTCTCCTTCAATATATATATGGACAACCCTTGTTTCAATATACACAAGACGATATGGACATATAAAATAAAATTAAATGAAAAAAATAATCTACCATGGTGTTTTAGACCTAGGATATAAAATGAAATTTATGGTTGATATAATACCTAAATGATTTTAAAGTCACTCATTTAATATTAAAGAAGAATTGATTTAAAACATTAATAGATGATGGATCACCATAGGTTATGAAGAAATTGTAATGTTGAATGTTCATTGGATTCTAGTTAAAAATGTAATGGGAGGAGGGGAGCCTGCAGAGGCTGGGTACTTGTGGAAAGCCTATATGAACATGTTTTCAAAACTATTGGTATACCCAACTCTATACTAATGGTTTTAAAAAACCACTGGTATATAGATATTTATCCCAATGGGTTTTCAAAACCATTGGTATAGGTATGTGGGTATATACCAGCTTTCTAGTAGTTTCAATTGGACAGACCAAGACCGAGGAGCTTGTTTTAATCCATAGAGAGCCTTGGTTCACATAAAAATATGATCTGTAAATTTTCAATATTCAAAATTAATAGGTTTCTCAACATATACCTTTTTATGTAAAATGAAAATTCTAAAATTATTTTAATGGATTCAATAAATTAAATGGGTGAAAAGGTTTCACCAAAACAATACCTTCTTCTTAATTATAGCCTTTTGTTACAAGACTATCTTTGTTTCTAACAATGTTTCCTTTCTCATTCATCTTATTCATAAATAATGGTTTATTAACAATAGTTTAATGATCATTAGGTCTTTCAATAAGAGTCCAAACATCATTTTTAGTGAAATTGAGTATCTCTTCATACATTGAAATGAACTAATTTTCCTTATTAATGGAATCAAAATTTTTTTGGGGATCAGGGAGTGACATAAAATCTCCATTTGTAACCAAATTAAAGACCAACATTATAGTATTAGTATAATCTTATAAATCAATTATAAAATTTACTAGGTTATGGTATTTATATTTAATTCATATCATTGATAATTTACTTGAGGTTTATTCTTTATTAACTTTTACTTATTTATAATTAGGTGAAATTGTGATGGAAAATGTTTTCTAAATCATTATTAACATAATTAATTCATGTTTGAGGTGTAGGAAAATTCTCATAATATATGTCATGAATTGATTCTTCTATGATATTGGTCTTCTTATTGAATATTTTTAGTCTTTACTTGATTGAGAGTAACCAATAATACTATCTCCATATTATTTGAGTTCAAATATTCCTAATATATCTTTGGTGATAAGAATATATTATTTACATTCAAAAAAAATTAAAATAATCAACTTTGGGTTTCTTACATTTCCAAACATCATAGACAACCTTCTTATTTAAGGTTTTTATGAGAACATGGTAAAGAGTATTCCAAATAATATTAACCACCTCAACCCAAAATTATTAATGGATTTAGAATTAATTCAATAGATTTATTATAAACTATTATATATTTCACTTTCTTCTTTCAACAACCCTATTTTTTTAATCATTTTAGGGGTAGAAAAAGTGTGACTAAAATATTATGAATTAAAAATTACATTTATGTATTTATTTTTAAACTCACCTCCATGATCACTCTGAATGAATATGATCATATATCATTTTTTAATTTCAAATTTCTAGGTAAATATATATAATATTTATTAGCTTTATTTTTATGTTATAATAAATAAACCTAATTAAATATTGTATAATAAGTGATAATTACTAAAGTATAAACATTACCTCTCAAACTAGAAACTTGGATTAGAACAAATAAATCATGGTTAACTAGTTAAAGGATCATTAAATTGGAAACTTTATTTTAAAATATGAATAATTATTTTTAATTCATAACAATTTATCAAGGGTCATACACTATTTCTTTTTTGGAAATATAATTTAGCAAAAATAACATAAAATTTTCTTATGGTTGATTTTGAAAAGTGTGCATACTATAATGAACAGTGTGTCTATGTCATAGCTAAGACTCACTATATTGGACAATCAGTAATTTAACATGTTTTATAGAAAGTTATTTTAGATCAATAATGTATAAATTTTGAAAATGAGATGTAAAAATAAAATATTATCATTATAATCAAACACTATGAAAATGTCTTCCTCAAATTAAGCACTAAAACCACTATTTTATAATTGAATAAAAATTATAAAATTATTCTTATGGATATCCTTAAATAAAAATCCCAAATAAAAATAGATTTAATAAGTCCAATGATACATATATTGATTATATTTCACCTTGTGTTATCATAAAAAATGGCATATATATCATTAAACTTTTTTAGATGGCTAAACTCAAATTAACCACCACATATATTACTCAAGAATCCATTGTCTATATACCACATAGCTCTATGGTATTTTATCTTAATAAATTATTCATACAAATGAATCAAGATACGAAATATATTGGTGCTCAAATGAACTTGTCTCCACAAATGGTATCCAATCGGGAATTTAGAACACATATTTAAGATTTTTTATGGAATATCCTAGAAAATTAAAAGGTTAAGTGAACTATTTTTGGTCCACCATAAAAATAATTTTAGAATTAAATTAATAAAATAGTTTCCTAATTTTATGATAATAATTATATAATTTATATTGAGATTCCCAACTTATAACATTAGTTGTTTTATAAAAAATTTTTTGTTAGTGAAACAACTTCCAAAGAAATTATTCACCAGATATTAAGATCGCATAATTTTATTTATGTAATTTTAACCTTTGGTTAATTTAGATATATCCCCTTAAATATCTTTTATAATGGAATGAAATTTTTCTATATTATTATGGTATTTTAATTTCAAGGTCAATTCCTCCTTTTCATTAGATATTTAGTTTTTTTCATTATTAAATTGAAAAACATTATTTTTATTAAGTTCACAAAATCCTTCTTCAAGTTAATATTTATTAATTTTATGATATTTTTAATTTAAATAAATTAAAGATAAATTAGTATCATAATTTACATTATCATTTATCTTAATTTTAGCTATGAGACGTTTTACCATGTCATAGCCTAATTTAGTGAGTATAGGGAGTCATAAGTTGAACTCTATGTTGAAATATTGAAGGTTTTATTAATTTTACTTCACAGTAATGAAAATGGGTTAATCTAGTTTAATATTCCCCTAATTATTACATTCATTCCATGTAAACTCCTCTTCCCCAATTTGGTTCTCCTTTTTATCTTTTAAAAATAATTTCTTCTTTTTTATGAACTTATTTATCTTATTCATGAACTGAATAATTTCTTTATCACACTTAGAAAATTTATCATCAATATCATTTAAGGGAATGGTCTTATTTTATTTGACCTACGTGGTTTTATTTTTATCTTTTAATTTTTTAGTAGTAATGTTGGTCAATAGATCCCTCAAGTGTAACATATATTCCTAAATACATGGATATTATATCTAAACCGATATTCCATAAATCCAATATGCATTCCTGGTCTCCCAAATTCGGAACAAGTGCCAAGGGTACCATAATTAATAATGGAAATTATTTACTATTTTTTCATAATAAATAATAAATAAATCCTAATATAAATCAATCAACTCATGCAACAAATATTCAGTCATACATGGTATAATTAATAAGTGAGAAAATGAAATAATTCCAATATAAACAATATATAACATGAGAAATAAATATAATCCTCTATATGGTACCTAGAAACCTTAAATTCTACTGTAATGTCTCAAATTTTCTATGTTTTAGTTTTTCAAATATTATATTGAATTATAACGAGACCAGGTGTAGAGACGGCACATAATTCCAAGGCCCGGTGATCCTGGAATGGTGGTTTGAACTTTTTTTAAGTTAATTGAGTCGGCATATGTGCGCGGTTGTGGCAGTTTCCAAACAGATGCCGATATTAAAAATCGGAGGGCACCGTTGCATTTGGGACAATGACTTTACCTAAGAATGAGTCTAACCTTGGCCTGTGTGGGTCGAGGGAAAAAGTTAATTTTCGGACGTTTTTAGTAAAATAAAATAAAATAAATTCACAAATATTATTTTATTTTATTTGAAAACATCCGCTGCAGCGCAGCGACGGGGCAGTTGTTTCATTAATTAATGTCATGCCATAATAACTCTAAAAAAAGGTTTACTCATTAATACCATAGTGTGATGGAATTCTGAAATGGGTTTCCCCTTTTTAATGGGTTAATCATATGTTTCTCATTGCAAAAGGTTGAGAGAAAACTCCGGTGGAATATTGTAACCTTGGATAGAACTCTCGGCGATGATTGATGACGAATCAAAGCTGTGAATCGTTGCGCCAACAAAGTTAAAGGATATCAACGACAAAGACGTCACGACCCCTTCATCAGCGATCAATCCCTCCTTGAGGTAGGGGTTTTTATTTTGATTCTCCTTTCCCCATTTCTGAATTTAAAGGACGAACACAGATCAACCACGAACAAGTTGATCTGCAGATTCATGCATTCTTGTGGGAGGGTTTCATCGGTTTGATCTTGTGGAATTAATCCATATTAAATTATTGTTTGATTCTGCTTCGTATGATCCTACTAACTGGAGAAGATCAACGTCGTGACGAACGATGACGGAGGTTTGTTCCTTGTTTTTCTATTGGGTTTCTTCCCCCTTTCTTTTCTCACACGTTCTTCACGGGGCAATGATCCTTGCACACCTATCTTGCAATGAAACGATCCCAAACCAGAGATCTGACAGCACAATGACCCTATGGAGGTGCGACGGCCATGGCGGATGAAGAATCGACTCTGATCAAAAGAGACCATTCTTCAAGCATTCTTCGAGCAGGAGCATTGAAATGTGTTTTCAGGGCCGATCAGAGGCCCGAAAACAATGGATATGACTTCAGAACGTCGGGGTGACCTAGAATCTGAAGTATCGGGGCGATCAGACCATCAAAGCAAATATCGAAGCATCACGGGAGGCACACCGGCGATAAGCGTCGATTATGGAAAATTTAAGAATACATAGAGTGTACTTCTGAAGAACACTCTGTGTAGTACCAGTGGTGGCGTCTAGGGTTTTGGGGGTTAGATAGGTATCACACGGTGTGTGACCCTGGTCACACGACATATTGGACCTTCCCTGAAGCTCGGCGTGTATCTTGGGCGATACAAGGATATGGGGAGAATGACATGGCTTCGCGACACGACGTGTACTCTCTATGCAGCATGGAAGGGGCAGCTACTCGGGACTTGGAATGTATCTCGGGTGATACATAGTCACGGGATGGGGTACATGACCGTGTACTCCACCACACATCTAGGCGAGGCCAGTGGCGCGAGTCACCCCATGTACAAGTTACATTGGTTGACGTACATGGGTTGAGACCATGTACGGGCACATGGACAATGTACATGGGGCGGACCCTAGAGGCTTAGAAACGGCGTGTTATCTTTTACAAATCTTGTAGTTTCATTTTTCACGACCAGCCTTGCGACATGGACCATTGTACACAGGCAGTACCAGGGGTTAGAGGACATGGTGTGTGACCTTTCTACACGCCATGTACTTTTCTGTACATGGATTGATCTTTCTAGTCCACCTTATCTTGGACATGTTTCATTTGGGTTAGTTCCCCTTTTTCCCGTACCCCTTAAGGTCAGGTATTGTTTCTTTCTATAAGAGTATGATCCCTTCAGTAGGACTTTATGTGATAGAGTCAGGCATCCCTATGAGAGGCCCGAAGCGAGATCCTCTATCCATTCTGGACCCCATATAGAGTGAGTCATCGACGTGACCAACTCCACCGGGCATTGATCCTCTACCTAGTAGGTGAATCCGGATGAGTTGTGGTATCCCCCAAGGCCCTCTCAGTGATCCTCATCCATGTATCGTGATCTTTCTCACTCAGGAGTGTGTTCTCCCATAATGAGTGTATCTATCTATCGTGATCTTTCCACTCAGGAGTGTGTTCTCTTGTAATGATTGTATCCATCTCTCGTGACTTTTCCCGATGAACATTACTTCTCAAACAGATGTCATCAGATCTACCGAACTCGTGGAGTGAGGTCTCCTAGAATGAGTGCTTTGTGGGATCTTCAGACTGAATTCCCAGCAGGGGTATGCAGTAGTGTGACTTGTCTCTAGACTACGGGTCTGGGTTTTGAGTATATCTGGATTGTTTTCTCCTATTATATGTTTAGTAAGAATATACTGTGTAGAGCTGGCTGTGACTTTCTTTTGTCTATTGCTTTGTGGTTTTCAGGGTCCTCTACTGAATATTTTTATAATCACCTCTTCATGGTCTTTTCCCGCACGTGTCGTGTCTTGTGCGGATGAGCAGACTTTTGATAGAGTCCAGGGCGTACCAGGACAGGACCGAGCATTCGGAGTTCCTCACAGGTAGAGGTGTTCCTACGGCTACGAGCAGTAGTTCTACTAACTCTTTGTGTTACAGGTTGGACTTTGTAGTTTTCAGACTCTTGTTTTGGTGGGCTTGTATTCTGGCCCACTTTAATTTCAACACTTTACTTTCCATTGTACTTTGTTGGTTTGGTTTAGTTGTATGCATGTATTTTGTTCCTTAGTGATTTTTGCATTTCAACATTTGTGGGCTTGGAGATGTGTGGGTGTGTGCAGGTTCTTAGGCAATGCCTACCATGTTAGTAATATTCCTACTCAGTGCTAGCCACCAGCCCCTGGACTATTGGAGGCGGGCTTGGGGAGTCGCGGTGCGGGCCCCACTGTGACGGGTCATGACAAAGTGGTATCAGAGGTGGTCGGTTCTACCTTAGGACCAATATTATTGTGAGATTGGTTTAGGGTAACAGTGTTAAGTGTTTCAAACTCGGATTTCAAGCTAGTGTCTCCAGTGTTGGTTCGGGGGGCCGACGTATCCATACACCAGGACTCTGATAACCTACTTTTCAACTAGGAACATGAAAACACTAGTTGTGGGGAAATAAAAAAATGGTACATGCATCATATAGGAATGGGTTGTGTTTTCCATATCCTTTGTGTCATCTATCCATATATACTCAATAACCAAGGTACATATTGTTTCCTTATAGGATGCCTCCAAGACACATACCCATTAGGATTCAGTAGCAAGATCATGAGGATGACCCCCTTAGTGACAAGGCTTTGATTCAAGGACCATTTCTCTAGTTGTTTCCTCCAGGTGGTGCGCCTGCTATACCACCACCAGTGGAGCAGCCTGTGGTACCTGTAGTACAGAACGATGAGGGGAACATGCGTATCGTTCTCCATTAGTTCCAGAGATAGAGCCCCTCAGGTTCCGAGCCGAGCCTGACACTCAGGCGGTTGAGGACTGGCTTGAGGTGGTGACTAGAGTTTTCCATCTAGTGAGGACACCAGCAGACCAGATGGTGATCCTAGGAGCGAGCCTTCTTCAGGGTTCGGTGGGACGATGGTGGAGTCTGACCACACAGACTCACATCGAGGAGACTCTTTTGTGGACGGAGTTTGATCGAATCTTCAGGGAGGAGTTCACTTTGGTTATTCTGAGAGCATGATGCATCCAAGAGCTTCTTCAGCTCTAGCAGGGCAGTATGATGGTAGTTGACTATTCATCGAGGTTCACCAACCTCGCCAGGTACTCAATGGATATGGTCATGGATCAGTACATTAGAGCTCAGAAATTTGAGCGAGGTCTACAATGGGACATCTGAGCTAGTGTCATGCATCTATGCATTTCGACTTATGATGGATTTCTCGAGTGGGCCGTGGTAATTGAGAGATTCATGGAAGAGAAGAGATAGCTGACGACAGTCAGCAGCAGGCAGATAGGTCCCGTGACCTCGGGAGCAGGGAGCTGATGTCAGACATAGGGATCAGGACATGGGAGATGTTAGAGGAGGACCCATGAAAGGGAGTCAACAGTCCAGGGCTCTCAGGCCGGATCCAGTCATCCTAAAGAGAAGCGGTGTTACTCGTGCGACGGAAGGGGACATCTTGCTTGGTATTTTACGACCCGTCGAGCTACTGTCAGGGAAGTGGTAGATGGACCACCTAGGTAGAGGCAGAGAGTGGATCAGACATACCCGCTAGGCGGTGGATGTGGCAGTAAAGTAGGGAGAGATGCAGGTGGTGGCAGATGCATCGACTTACTTCCACTACCACCCCCAGTAGGTCCGCACCAGGCTCAGGGAGCTGGGGGATAGGGGCGGGGATAGCTACATGTTGTCGAGGAATATGACCCAGGGGCTCTAGGGATGATATGAGGTATGATCTGTGACTTCTCTACCATATATTTCGTACTTATAGACACAGGTGTTAGTCATTCCTTCATCGCCACATGTCTTGTTCAAAACCTTGTGATTCCTGTAGAACCATTGACTCGATCCTTATGCTTGGATACACCTACGAGAGGAGACTCGACGATCACGCACCTTTGTAGGCAGTTTCATCTTACCCTTGGAGGTGATAGTTTTGGTTGGAACCTCTTGGTGTTATCATCGATTCCTTATGATGTCATTCTCGGTATGGATTCTTTATCTTCAGTCCATACCCAGATTGACTATTTTTGGAAAAGAGTGTGGTGTGTCCGCAGTGATGCGACAAGGTTTTATTTTATCAGAGAAAAGGTACCCAAGAAGCATAGAATGAGCTCAGGCATAGGAGGGTGCATCTGGTTGCTCATGAGTTGGCTAGCCTTACCCTCATAGTATTTGATGTGATGAGCTCCCAATTCACAACAGTAGTGGCGGAGTACGAGGACGTCTATCCCAAAGATGTTTCGGGACTACCTCACCACCGGTAAATCGACTTCTTGATCGAATGACACCCCAGGATGGCACTAATTTCTTTATCATCATATTGGATGGATCCTGTAGAGCTTCACGAGCTGAGGGTGTAGTTGGAGGATTTGTTGAGCAAGGGTTTTGTGATACCCAGAGTTTCACCCTAGGCAGCCCCAGTATTGTTTTCCAAGAAGGCAGACTGGAGTTTGAGGTTTTGTGCTTATTAACGGTGCCTAAATCAGGTAATGGTGAAGAAAAAGTATCCACTTCCGAGAATTGACGACCTCTTTGATCAGCTAAGAGGGTCATAGTAGTTCTCAAAGGTTGACCTTTGACCAGGTGATCACCTGTTACGAGTACGGGGTGAGGATATACTGAAGATGGATTTCAAATGCTGCTATAATAATTATGAGTACTTGGTGATGTATTTCGGCATGACGAACGACCCTGTAGTGTTCATGGGACCGATGAACCATATCTTCCAATCATACTTGGACAGGTTCATAGTGGTCTTTATCGATGACATCCTTGTGTACTTGGCGTTAGGGGAAGAGCACGCAAGACACCTGCGGATGGTTCTAGATGTACTATGAGAGCACCAGCTTTATGGGAATCTCTTGAAGTGCCAGTTCTTGATTCAGGAGGTCCACTTTCTGGGACATGTCATCTTAGCGTATGGAGTAGCTGTGGACCTAACCAAGGTGGAGGCAGTGTTAACATGGGAACCACCTCAGAGCATGATGGAGGTGTGAAGCTACTTTGGGTTGGAAAGATATTACCATAGATTCATTCCTGATTTCTCTAGAATATCTGCATTGATGAAAGCCTTAACCAGTTAGAGGAAACCCTTCATATGGACGAAGAAGTTCCAGTAGGATTTGGGAAGTTGAGACAGAGATTTAAAATCACCCCAATCTTGAGATTACCGGAGGAGAGTGTCGAGTACATAGTTTTCTGCGACGCATCAGAGACTGGGCTTGGCTGTGTCCTGATGCAGAGACAGGTAGTTATCTCTTATGTTTCATGCTAGATTAGTCCACATGAGAAGAACTATGCAACCCATGATCTTGAGTAGGAATTTGTAGTCTTCGCATTGAAGATGTGGCGACACTAACTTATGGGCGAGCGGTTCATCGTCTACTCTAACCACAAGAGCCTCAAGAACATCTTCTCATAGATGGATCTGACTCTGAGATAGATTCATTGTATATATTTCTTCTAGGATTATGATTTTGAGATCATCTATACTTCTGGGAAGGGGAACAAGGTGGTGGATGTTCTTCATAGAAGGTCAAGATCGCGGCTGGTGAGTGAGGCGACAGAGCAGTTAGCCACGCCACTATAATCCTTCATAGATGGAGAGGATACATCTTACCTATAGTCGATGGTTGTCACCACTCCACTATTATAATGAGTTAGGGAGGAATATCTTTGGTATGTCGACTGTGAGGATTTACGTGCTCAGTTTTCCACAGGACATGCTCCTAATGGATATTAGTAAGGTGGGGAGAACGTACTTCTTTTTATAGGATACACTGTTGTACCAGTGGAATTTTGAGAAGAGGTACTAAGGGAGTTTCATACATCCCCTTTGGTGATACATCCTAGAGTGGAAAAGATGTACCAGGATCTCTGATGACAATTCTGGCGGTCAGGCATGAAGAAGGCAGTATCAGAGTTTGTTTCTCGATGCCTTTCATTCCAGCAGGTGAAGGCTAAGAACCAGGTTCCAGTGGGATTAGCTAACCCCCTGGAGGTTCCATATTGTAAGTGGGATAAAATATTGAGGGACTTTGTGATAGTCTTACCACATACATCCAAGGGGAATGATTCTATCTGGGTGATTGTTGACCGACTCACCAAGTTGACCCACTTCCTAGCTATCAGGGAGAAGAGTTTTGTAGAGATCCCAGGACACCTCTATGTACAGAAGATAGTTCTGCTTCATGGAATCCCTTTTACAATAGTCTCGGATCAAGATGCCCGCTTCACATTCCTATTGTGGAAGTGATTGCATGAGGCTTTTGGAACTCAGCTACGCTTGAGCACGGCGTTCCATCCCCTGACTGACGGTCAGACAGAGAGGACCATTCAAGTTCTAGAGGATATGATGTGGGCCTATATCTTGGACTTTTGTCGTAGTTGGGAGGACCACCTGCTACTGGTGGAGTTTACATTTAATAATAGCTACCACTCCACCATTGGTATGGCTTCGTTTGAGGCCTTGTATGGAAGACCATGATGGTCACCGCTTTTTTGGACCAACCCTGGAGAGTCAGCAATCATGAGTCCAGAGTTGGTGTGAGATACCACCGATATGGTACAGGTCATCCGAGAGTGGATGAAGACTGCACGGAGCCAACATAAGTCTTATGTTGACAGATGACTGAGACCCCTGGAGTTTTAGGAGGGAGACCACGTCTTTCTTCAGGTCTCACCTCGACGAGGGTTACAGAGGTTTGGACGGGGCGGAAATCTATCTCCATGGTTAATCAGTCCTTTTCAGATACTACGCAGAGTCGTAGAGGTGGCATACCACATAGCTCTACCTCCGCAGTTGCACCGGTACACGATGTCTTCGACGTGACACAGTTGAGGAGGTACATGCATGACCCATCAAACATCATCGACCAAGGTGAGCTGGACATCGAGGATGGGGCAACCTTTTCTGAGTACCCGATGGAGATCGAGGATCGGTAGGATATGATCCTTCATGGGTGATCAATTCCCTTGGTACATGTTCGGTGGTAGCACAGGAATATCTAGTAGAGCACGTGGGAGAGGGAGGCTCTAATCCATGCCCAATACCCACATCTTTTTTAGTAGCCTTTTTTTTGGCTTTTCAGGGACACAAAGCCCCAAGGTGGGGAGAATGTAATATCTCTGATATTCCATGTTTTATTTTTTAAAATATTATATGGAATTATTATGAGACCAGGCGCAGAGACGACACATCATTCTGAGGCCCGGGGATCCCAAAATAGCGGTTGAACTTTTTTTTAAGTTAAGTGAGTCGGCATATGTGTGCAGTTGTGGCAGTTTCTAAACGGATGCCCAGATTAAAAATCTTAGGGCGCTATTGCATCTTGGACGATGACTTTACCTAAGAACGATTCTAATCTCGACCGGTGCAGGTCGAAGGAAAAAGTTAATTTTCAGATGTTTTTTATAAAATAAAATAAAATAAATTCACAAACTTTATTTTATTATATTTGGAAACATTCGCTACAGCGCAACGACGGGGTAGCTGTTTCATTAATTAATGTCATTCCATAATCACTCTGAAACAGAAATACTGACTCATTAATACCACCGTGTGGTTGAATTCTGAAACATGTTTCCCCTTTTTAATGGGTTAATCATATGTTTCTCAGTGGCAAAGGTTGGGAGAAAACTCTGGTGGAATCTTGGAACCTTGGAGAGAACTCTCGGCAAGGATCGACGATGAATCAAAGCCATGAATCGTTGCGCCAACAAAGTTGAAGGATCTCAACGACGATGGAAGCATGACCCCTTCGTCAGCGATCAATCCCTCTTTAAGGTAGGGGTTTTTATTTAGATTCTCCTTTCCCCATTTCTGAATTTAAATGATGAACGCGGATCAACCACGTACAAGTTGATTCATGGATTCATGCGTTCTTGTGGGAGGGTTTCATCAGGTTGATCTCGGGGAATTAATCCATGTTAAATTATTTTTTTATTTTTCTCTGTTTGATCCTACTAACGGGAGTGGATCAATGCTGTGACGAATGATGGCGGAGGTTCATTCCTCATTTTTCTATTGGGTTTCATCCCCCTTTCCCTTCTCACACGTTCTCTGTGGGGAAACGAACAATGGATAATTGTGCACCCATCTTGCAACGCAACGATCTGAAACTAGAGATCTAACATTGTAACGACCCTACAGAGGTGCGACGTCCATGGGGGATGACGAATCGTCTCAGATCGGAAAAGACCGTTCTTTGAGCGTTCTTTTCATGGGAGGATCAAAACATGTTTTCGGGGCCGATCAGAGGCCTGAAAACAACGGATATGTCTTTGGGACGTCAGGGCAACCTAGAATCTAGAGTTTCGTGGAGATCAGACAATCATAATGAAGATCCAAGAATCGTGGGAGGTGTGCTGGGGAGAAGTGTCAATTTTGTAAAATTCAAAAATATACGGCGTGTACATATAAAGAACACACCGTGTAGTACCGGCAGCAGCAGCTAGGGTTTCGGGGGTTAGATAGGTATCACACGGAGTGTGACCCTGGTCACACGACATGTTGGACCTTCCCCGAAGCTCGAGGTGTATCTCAGGCGATACACGGACATGGGGAGAATGAAACGGCTTCACGACATGACGTCTACTCTCTATGAAGCATGGTAGAGGTGGCTACGTGGGACTCCGAATGTATCTCAGGCGATACAAGGACATGGAATAGGGTACATGGTTGTCGACTCCACCACACGACCAAGCGAGGCCAGTGGCATGAGTCACCCCATATACTAGTTACACGGTTTTGCGTACATGGGTTGAGACCGTGTACGGGCACATGGACATCGTACATGGGGAGAACCCAAGATACTTAGACACCGCATTTTATCTTTTACATGCCATGTGGATTCATTTTTCATGACCATCCTTGCGACACGGGCAACTGTACACGGGCAGTACCCAGGGTCAGAGGACACTGTGTGACCTTTCTACATGTCGTGTACTTTTCTATACATGGATTGATCTTTTTTGTCCACCATATCTTGGACAAGTTTTTTTTGGGTTAGTTCCCCTTTTTCTCGTTCCCCTAAATGTCAGGTATCGTTTCCTTCTATAGGAGTATGATCCCTTCAGCAGGACATTATGTGATTGAGTCAGGAATTCCTCCGAGAGGCCTAGAGAGATATCCTCTATCCATTATTGACCCTAGGTAGAGTCAGACATTGATGTGACCAGATCCATTGGGTGTTGATCCTAAACCTATAAGGAGAATCCGGATTAGTTGCAGTATCCACCAAGGCCCTGGTAGTGATCCTCATCCGTGTATCGTGATCTTTACCACTCAGGATTATATTCTCCCATAATGAGTGTATCTATCTATTTTGATCTTTCCACTTAGGAGTGTCTTCTCCCATAATGAGTGTATCAATCTCTCATGAATTTTCCCGACGAACAATACTTCTCGGACGAACGTCATCAGAGCTACCAGACTCGTGGAGTGAGTTCTCCCGGAACGATTGCTTCGTGGGATCTTCGGACTGAATTCCCATTGGGGGTATGCAGTTATGTGATTTGTCACTAGACTATGGGTCTAGGTTTTGATTATATCTATATTGAGTTCTACTATTATATTTTCAGTAGGCATATACTGTGTAGAGATGACTACACCTTTCTTTTGTGTATTTCTTTGTGGTTTTCGAGGTCCTCTACTGAGTATTGATATCCTCACCCTTGCACGGGCTTTGCCCGCACGTGTCGTGTCTTGCGCAGACGAGCATCCTTTTGGCAGAGTCCAGGGAGTACTAGGAGAGGACCAAGATTTCTGAGTTCTTCATAGATGGAGGTGTTCCTATAGTTACGAGCAGCAGTCCCAGTACCTATTTGTGTTACAGGTTGGACTTTGTAGTTCTCATATTCTTGTTTTGGTGGGCTTGTATTCTGGCACATTTTACGTTCAGCTCTTTACTTTCTGTCGTACTTTGTTGGTTTAGTTTAGTGGTATGCATGCATTTTGTTCCTTAGTGGTTTTTACATTTTAGCATTTCTGGGCTTGGAGATGTGTGAGTGTGTATAGGTTCTTAGGAAGTGTCTCCCATGTTAGTAATATGCCTACTCGGTGCTACTCACTAGCCACTGGCCTATTAGAGGTGGGCTTGGGAAGTCATTGTGCGGGCCCCACTAGGACGGGTCATGATAGCTACATCCCCCATAGTTCTAAAAATTATTTAATGGTGAATACCAAAATAATAGGATCCTTGATCAAAATCAAAAGATAAGTAAAGAGACCATAAGGAAATATACCAACAGAGGTGTGTATATAGGGTGTAATCTATTTCTCAATAGGATACTACCATGAATCCATGAAATTCACCTTATAATACAAACTCTAAATAATGGTTTGAAATCAAATTTATAAAATAATTGTATTACTTTATTCCTATGTAAAACCTTATTAATAATTAATTCTATTTCAAAAATTATTCCTTTTATATAGAAAATAATAATACTCTGAAACAAATCAAAGTGAATCCAAGTAAATCACATAGGTAAGTATCATAATAAAATAATATATAAATGATCCAATAACATATATAATGAAAATAAATAAATGATTCTCACTATAAAATAGAGCACATCATAAACTAAACACAGTATAGAAAAAACAAATCATTGAATTAAACAAAACATGGGATAACAACCTCAAAAATATAGACAGAATCTAGGACATCTTTCATAGATCACCTTTTAGCTTGAGATTCAATCCTAATAAACTCACAATCAGACTTACCTCTGTTTCCTCAATAGCTGGAAACCCCTAGCTAATGATAAAAGATAAATAGGCAGAGCAACATTCATCCTTGATTCCCACATATCCACCCAAGTCTCCCATGTATCTGAACAATCTAAAACAATAACCCCTTTACCAATTCCATATCTTGATGCTCAATATCATAATAAACATAAATACTTCATAAAACAATCAATAACATAAGGGTTATATTTAATAGATCATCACATATTTAATAATAAGAAAAAATTCTAAATATTCCTCTCTAAAAAACTAAATAATGTAAATCCTTGAAACTCCCATTATATAAAATCAAATATAACCTACATTTTACATGTAAATTCAATTGAACCAGAATAAGTTTCGATGATAATTTTTCAAGAACACCCGATGTATAAAATAAACATTCTTAAAAAAAATACTTGATTTTCAATGAAAAATACCTTTATAAAAACAAAACATTTTCCAAAAACAACTTTAAAAATAATTTTGGAATATAAATATCTTCTAAGGTAATTTATCAAACCCCATGCATACTCAAAATTATACATGAATAATTTTTTATAATATTTTCATAATAACCCCTTTTAAAAAACATATATTTGATAAAAAAATCATGATAAATTAATGGAAATAATTATATATAAATCATAGATATTTTTTATATGTAATAAAACAATTTATAAAATTAACCACAAAAAATAATTCAAAATAAATTGAATTTCATAGAGATGCCTACCCAAAAATCATCACAACATTGACTACATCATGAAATTATGGTGATTTGGGGTTAGGATTGGAGTTCATACTCTAGAAACTATAAAATATCTATGCTATTAAGGTATTTTTATTGACATATAAAACCCCCAAATTTTCGTAACCTTTGGTTCCATGGAAAAAAAAATATTGGGAAGAGAAGTAGTAAGATTGTTTTAAAGAGAGAAGTTAGGATAGAACATAATTCGACCTTCTATAGAGGAGAAAAGTGGTACTGAGAGATCCTTACCCCCATTTTATGTGTGGCTTCAGTGAAATGGGAGGAAGATATAAAATACCATCCTTTATTTCAAATAAATAAATTATAGTAGTAATATTCTATTAATGATGGTGGTGGAGATGATATGTGAATTCAATTTTAGACATGATAAATATAACTATCAAGAACAACATAACATGAGAGATATATCTATAATAAATTATCAATATCCACACTAAATTTTAATCATAACATAAAATTATAAATCAATGAAAATACATGATATGTCATTAAAATGTAAATTTTTTCAATGCAAAATCAAAATACTCAAAAAATCATATTTTTCACAACCATAATAAATATATATTAAAATCATCATCATAATACATAAATTGATTATAGAGGGGCTTGAGTGTTTGGTAAAATAAAAATAGGGTTTTGGGTCAATTTTAAGGTATGCATGGTTACCATTCACAGTAACCCAAACCATGTACTAACCATGTGAAACTCACTATCACAACATTTATAAAGATGGAAAATTACATTGCATGGTTACCTAAACTATTAAAAACCACGAATAGTTTCAATTTTAATTATTTCATTTTTAAATTATTTATTATAAAAAAAATGAAAAAGTAAAAAAAATGGGGTGTTAGTCTATGGGTGCCTCCAAGTGAATGTTCTTGAAGTCTTTAACTTCTTAAATTGTGATTACCTTAGGTGAGAAAGAACTTGTAAATTTCAAAATTATTTCCTTCATTATAGTTTCTATAAAATTATCATAATCTATATATTTTCTTCCATCATCAATTTAAATAAAATAATTAAACATTTAAGAAATTTATTAGTAAAAATACATGCTAAAACCATAAAACAATTTCTATTCAAGTCAAGTCTAATGTATTTGACTCTGTATGTGCCTTCATGTGTGAATTCAAGAAGTAACCATATTTCTTGTGTAGTTTTAAATGTATAAAAATGATTCAAATCCTTATTATATAAATAATAATGAAGAGAATTCAAAAAAAACTTAAAGCCCAAAAGTAATTATATCATTAGGTGTTAATTTTTCCTCCACTTTCTTAATAAGAATGTAACCATGCATGGAATTTTTTCATACTAGATATTCATTTCTTCTAATAAATGTATACATATAAATTTTATAATAATTATAGTACATATAATCAAATAATGGATAATTAATTATTGGGTATCCTTCGAGAGAACCTTGGGTATTAGAGGGAGAGGTATTCCTTCATAATTGTTCCCTGAAACCGATTAAGGTTAAGAAATAAAGGGAGGCTCTGATACCAATTATTAGTGTCATAGGATAGAAAGAGTGGGTGGATTATATAGCATCCCTTACTTGGATCTCCTCTGTTATGATTTAACCAGGTTTCACGCACCTCAAAAAAACCTCCCCATACACTCGAGGCTACTAAAAAGCGGCGATCGTTGACATATAATAGGGGGATACAACGACATTAGATCAATATCATCATAAAAACATCATATGAAATAACAAGTAATCATTAAAATAGTAATATTAATAAAAATATATCACCACTAAATTTCACATAATAGTATTATAAACCCATTCTATATCAAAATTAACTATCATACATGTCATACAAGTCATGCTGGATGAGAAGGATTCCATGTGGGTATATCATATACAACTAATTCAAAAATAAAAAAAATAAAGTAGATATCCAAAAATGGTCAGAGGTATTGGCCCATATCTTTCTCCCAACTCCCATCAAGATCCTCCAACTCAGTCATCCATAGGTGTAGGGCCCTTTCCCTTACCTAGTTCACAAAACATGAAGTGTTCTTAGGTATTAAGGTTCCTTTATAGGGTATGAGTATAACCAAGTAGGAAATAACCAATGTTGTACCTAAAAATACCTATAAATATATTTTCATTCTTTATATGAACTTCCAACAAAGAAAACACTGATAATTAATTATGTTTTCGCCCTATTGACCACTCCTGATAAACCATATGTGACCATACAGTCTTCAAAAAATGTCTTAATAGGTTGATATAACCATGGTCTAATCACACACCTCAAGGATAAATAAGGTATCACTCCTCATATAATATTAAATATAGAGACCCAAGCCTTTTACATAAAACATTTCATGATTTTAGGCATAATTAATCATCAGACTACCAGCCAAGGATCGTTAAGTCTAGTGTCTTGGAAGACTAGGTACATATAACATAAAACATGGGACTAAAAAAACTTCTTTATTTAATCTCTATAAAGAGATTATAAATTCCTTTGATCTCTTACATCTGTATAGGGTACCCTGGGGACCACATGAACAAAGGGATGAGCTAAAGAGCCTAGTAAAGGAATGAACATAAGGATACATCTCAAGCACATGAGTTAGGAGGCATGACATAATGATATCCAAAGCATGAAACTTATAAAATAATTTAATATAAGCATGGGATATTATAAACATGGAATCATATAAATGTGGCAGAGTCATAAATCATATCTTTAGTACAGGTTAAGGATTAACGCCAAACTCGTTTCCCATTTCAGTACGGGTCAAGGCTAACCGCCAATCCCATTTCACATCGTATCTCACGAGACTTATCCTTACCCAATTCATTGGAGTGCTATCTAGTTACACCCATCTAAAAATAATCATGAATATTCTTTCCACATAAATAATCTTTCCATATAAATAATCATACATAATCAACCATACATAAACATAAGGTTACCCATGGAAAGAATTGGGTACCATAATCATGACATAAAACATATCCAATGGGCGTATCACGAAGGTGTCCATGAAAGGAAGGGATTAGAACATACATGGACATTAATAGGATAAAATAGGAATATAACATGGTAAGTTGCGTTGAATATAAGTCACAACATATAAAAAAAATGTATTTTAGAAACATTAGCATTAAAACATTTTTGTGCGGTTTTAAGGAAAACACTCTAGAGATTTTCAAATAGAAAAGAGGAAATTATTTTATATAAAACCATAATTAAACCAAAAAGGTTTTAATAGTAAATATAATTATTTTATAAATACAATGGTGTTTTAAAACATAGGATAGAGTGCACTTGAAATTTGGGTAAAAATTTAGGAAGTCCCCTTAAAACAAGTTGGCTTATCAGAAAGTTCTAAGGAGGGAATCTTTCAAAATCATGTATATCCCCAAAAGAATGCGATGAAAGGGTATTGATATAATAATATTTTAAAAATAACCAGAAGTCATAAGACTCACATATATAGATAATATAACACCATTTTGAAATAAATATAAGGCAACCCGAAAGAACAAAGAAGGTCCGGGTAGAATTCGTTACGATTTTATCGGCATGGTGTAGGGTGTGACCAAGAGGGATTGATGAGAGTGAAATGGGGTTTATCATCACTTATAAATCTAGAATGAATAATTTGGGATGTTATTAAAAATACCCCATCATTATCTAGTACACATATAAAGTCATAGTATAGAGGAAAATCTTGATTAAGAGAGAAAAGGAGAGGATACCTTACCTAAAATCTGGTGGTGTTCTCCACTTGTTATTAATGACCTGAATAAACAAATTATTATTATTAATTCATAATATCTTAACCTATTATATATGTAATTGATTTATTATGACCCTTTTTAGTTCATTAAAATCATTTTTGATTAGTTATAAGGTTCAATTTCATTGTTCGGGCTCGTTTGTTTACTTGGCTTTAAAAGATCAGTTCATTTATATTCAAGTTTGGATTATATGAAAGATGAAAGTGGTTTTCCAGAATTGAAGTAAAATTATTTAGTTCATATCCAGGAGATTACATGGTTGTAATTTTAATTATGTTACTTAGATTGATGTCGAATTATTATATATATAACCTTAGTGATAACAGTTTTTGTTAATCGGTGGATTTGATTACAAAGAATGTGTTTTTCATAATAACTTAATTCCATTTGTACCAAAATATTACAGAACAAAAAATAGGATATATTAAATATATAATAATCTAGTTCAACCATAACACAAATGGTTTCATGACAATAATTAAAGATAGGAATAGAAATTGATAAATCGTTGTCCTTGAATGTGCTAAATTAGCACTTCTCAAACAGGGCTTTCATTTCTTTCAAATAAATGGGCGGGGAAAGGGGAGAAGATAATGAAATATACCACTAGCATGAATACATTCTAGTACATGTATGTTACTGGATTTATAATACTATTATGGTGAATGGAGGTTAGGAAAGAAAATAAAAAAGAAAAGAACTTAAAAGAAAAGAAGAAATTTGGGAAGAGGAATTTACATCTCGAGACTTCCTCCTTTGAGAACCTCTTAAAGGGAGAGGTTTTGGTATTTTGAGGAAGCTAAGAGCTTTTGGACGTGGGGGAGGACCTTGGGGAGAGATTTGGTCAGAATATAAAGAAGTCTTGGAGCTTGAGAGGAGTGGAGAGAAGAGGGAGTGAAGGGGGTTTTTATAGTGGAGGTGAGGAGGGATTTCGTGATATTATAATCATTAATTTATTATTTCATCCCAAGACAAAGTAATAGTAAGTATTTTAGGACCAATAATAGTGATTTTATCATGTGATTCTGAAGTAAGTGGGCTTACATCAGAAGATCATCATCGATGACTCAATTAATCCATTATTTAGCATTTATTTTAAATTATCAGATTCTACTATTCATCAAAAATTCAAGTATTTCAGAGAAAACCCAAAAATTCACCCTAACCATTTTTCAACGTGTAGAATCCAAAAATGAAGTCCATTTTTCAAAAATAATTTTATAAATATGATTATTTTAATATTTAATTAAAATAATAATTTATTATCAAAACCAGTTTTAAAACATTCATTAACTCATTCTAAAATATAGGTATATCATACATCCAAATGAATATTATTTTTATACCACTATAGGTGAGGTTACTGTTGATTAGGTTACATCACTATTCATAAGGGTATGTTACTGTTAATTATGGTAGGTTACTATTCACCAAAAATTATTTTTGTTTTATTAGACTCCAAAAAACATCTTAAACACAATGGTGTATGCCAGATTTTAGAAATTCCAAACACAGAAGTGAAAAACTTATGTTTAAAGGTCACTTATCAGTTAGTAGTTCATTATTTTTTGCTTTTATGTGATTTTATGACAAAAATATAAGAAGGGAATTTCCATTGAAAAACATTGGGTCGTTACTTTAAAGGTGAATGAACTATCACTATATGAATGAGATATCACCATCTAGGATATCTTGGAGAATGATATTTCACCATTACAATCTATCCATGTAAATGATCCATCATGAAACTAATGCCAACTGTGATATTTTAAATGCCTGGTGAATGAGGAAACACCGACCACATGTGGATGATACGCCACAACAACCAAATTCTATGGTGGATGATGTACTATCATCTCATAGCTTGGGTGGGAGAGGATCCACCAAAAAAGATCAAATAAGTGGATGATATGAGACCAAAATCACTCTTTCAGTGGATGAAACATAACCATATCAGGTCTCAATACTACAAATATGGACTTTATGAGTGCTAGAGAAGTCCATTTACAACGCTAAAAAGGCATAGTTAATCTCCGTGAAGATAAAGGGGGGTCCCTTTTATTAGCACTAACAGACAATGATAGAGACCCCTTTTATCAGTGCTAAAAAAATCACTGATAAATAGGTTCTTTATCAGCTCTTTTGTTGGCACTGATAAAAGTTAAAAAAACATTTAAAAAAATAAGAATTTCTGCAATTCGGGGAGGGGCTTCAATAGTGATTGAAGCCCCCTTCAACACCCCCACCCCACCCCACCTTCCCCAACCACCCCCAGCCTTTAACAGTACTGCCACCCCCTTTAACAGCACTAGCCCTTATTCCAAACCTGCGCGTGCAACCTGCCTCCCCCTGGATTCGAACTCGAGACCTATTGTATGCGCGCCTAAGTTTTTACCACTCCACCATATTACTTTTCTCTTTATTTATTTATTTATATATATATATTTATATAGTTATATTTACTATTATATTAATATATATTTATATTAACATATATATATTTATATTAACATATATATATAGTTATATTAATATATATATATAGTTATATTAATATATATGTATATATAGTTATATTAATATATATATAAATATATAACTATATATTAATATATATATATATATACGTATATTAATATATATATATATATATATTGTTATATTTTTATATTAATATATTTATTAGTATATTAGTACTTATTTATATAATCAGTTTTAAATACATTTATAAAACATGATTTTTTGTGTCTTTTTATAAATAAATAAATACATATATACAAAACACACACACACACACACATATATATATTACATGTGTCTATGTAAGTATAATTATACATTTTTATATATATTTACAAATATTATATATTAATATGTATATATATATGTTTAGAATATATAGATAATATATATCAGTCTGTCAATACAGAGGCACACAAATATTTATATATACATGTACACATTATATAGGTATATAAATATTCATATATTTGTATTTTAAATAAAATAGATATGTGTTTTTTATTTACATAAGGCTTATATATTGAGAAATATATTTTATATGTAAATATGTTTAATTATTTATTTTTAAAATTAAATTTTTATGTGTGAATATATAAAAAATATGTATATATTGTTATGTATTTGATTATAAATAACAGTAAAATATGAAATATGATAACAATCCCTAAAAACCAGAACAACGGGTAAAAAATGGAGAAACCCTCAAAACCCGTAAATGCAGTTAGAAAGTCAAATAAACCCTAAACTCAAGGTAATGATGAAAACTTCTGATCTGAGAGTCTGTTATAGCTCTGTGACCATTAAAATAGAATATCATCAAATGATAATTGATATTATAGGTGGTATAGGTCGAGAAGATAGACATATCATAAGTTACAGTTGTTTGAAAAAATAACAGACAAGACAAAAGTGCTAGAAAAGGGGGCTTGAAAAACCTAACAAATCGCAGAGTCACTGAAATGAGCATAAATTATGATCTGGGTGTCTGTTTCAGCTTCATGACCAGTAAAACCAAATCTCATGAAACTAACTAAGATATAAAAGGTGGTGGAGGCCAAACCTACATATGGATCGGGAGTTATTTTTGTTTTAAGAAACATTTGATGTGGCACCGGACACAAAAACAGATTTTTGGAGGCCTTATGATACGTTTCTGGGGTTTTATGGTTAAGGGATTGATTAGAACTATGTTCAAGTAATCCTGACTCATATATCTCTTTGATTTCGTTGATTTGATATGTGGAAGAGCCCAAACGGACACCCGAAGTGAATGTTATGGCCGTTTGAAGTTGGAGTTTTTTTTGGAGTGGTATAATGGATATATCTTCTATTTCTTTGATCTTATCACAGTTTTTATTGGACTTGTTCTTAATTCATCTCACAAGATTATATTTTACTATTTGTGGTGCAAAAATGGACACCCGGATTAGATGTTATGCCCATTTTAGTGAGTGGTAGGTTTCTTAGGTTTTTAGGTGCTATGAGGTTTGCTCAGTTTCAAACGATATTAACTTCTTATCTGGGTGTCAGTTTTGGCTCTACCACATATGAAATAAAAACTTGTGAAAATATACACACTCTGGTGACCACTGGAACCACTTCTCACATTCTTTAAGGCCCAAAATGGCCCAAAATTCCTCCGGACGGTCATAAGTTTGGCACTGGGTGTCCGTTTTTCCATAACTTCTTCTCCGGGTGTCTGTTTTGCCTCTACCACATATCAAATTTAATCTTGCGACTAGACCTACACTTCAGTGACCACTTTAATAACTTATCATATTCTTCATGGCACAAAAATGTCCTTAATCCCTCCAAATGACCAAAATTTCTTCTCTAGGTGTCCGTTTTGCATCTACCATATATCAAATCGATCTAAAACATATTTAAAAATATATATATTATATTTATATCAATATAAATATACTTATATATAAATTTTTTTATGAAATACATTTTTTCTGAAATATTAACTTTTTCAGCGCTAGGGAAAAATGCCGATAAAGGGGGTACCTTTATCAGGGCTAAAAAAGCACTAATAAAAGGTCACTTTAACAACACTTTTTTTAGTGTGGTTAAAAGTTCCCCTTATCATCACTTTTTTTAGCATTGATAAAGTCACCCCCTTTATCAGTGATTTTTTAGTGCTGTTAAAGGGTGGCACTACAGAAACCCCGTTTTATTGGTTGTGTATCCATGTGGATGATGCACCAATAAGACTACATCGAAGGGTCAATGATATACCACTATCATCAAACCTAAAACACTAAAGACATCAAATCCTAGGTGAATGGTATACCACTTAAATAGTTCCCCATGTGGATGATGCACCACCAAGACAACTCATATAAGTGGATGATATACTACTAGTATGATATCCCAAAGTGTAGGATGTTTCCCTTCTCCATTGGCTTCTAGGTAAACTATGGGTCATTGGCCCCATTTAAGTGGATGGGGCACCACCTATCTATTCAAAGTGGTTGATTTTTCAAAAGTATGCCAAGGGTGGATGGAATACCACAATGTCAACATTACATAGTTAAGAATTCTTTAATTTCTTGATTATACCAAGTGTATGATACACAACTAGCCTATTGTGGGTGGATGATGTACCACCTAATTCTAGTATGTTTGTGATTGGAATACAACTTATCGATAACTCTAGTGAATAATTCTTCATTATTAATCTCATACATTTAAATAACCTATCACACTTTAAATAATTAAAGTGTCTTATATATCCCAATTAAAATAATAAAAGTGAATGATAAATCAACATATTAAACAAATAGTATAAGTGAATGAAATATAACAATTTAAATACTCTCAGTGATTGATATGTCACAAAAATCAAGAAATAGATCATGCTCTCAATTATATCAACCCTCTCAAAGTCAAATTCCAAGTTCCCATATGTGTTTGTGTGTGCGTGTGTGTGTTTTTGTGGGTGTTCGTGTGTGTCTATGTGTGTGCGTGAGAGAGAGAGAGAGAGAGTTACACGGTATCCATCCAGTCGACCAGTTCGACCACCTTTCAATCTTTGCAGGGAGTATTCCCTCTAGATCTAATCTCTATAGGTATCCCTTCACTTTTTCAAAGGAAGCCACTGATATAACTCCACATTCTAGTGAACAGTATGAGATTCTAAATTCTACATGTCAGGTTAATCTTATATGGATCATTAGATTAATATTACAACTCCTTTGATCCTTCAAGATAATTCATAAAAACTTTTCACCCCATTCTATATTATGGTTCAGAATGTCCCTTATGTTTCTTTTCCTCTTATTGGTCTGCTTTCTAACTTCAATGCCTTAGACCCACCGCTCAACTATCACTACCCAGTTACATAAATAGGCTTCCAGATTCAATACTTATAGATGTTGAAAAACTTATACAGAAAATGGATTTCACATGGTGGAACCTAATAATCTCTCACTTGAGAATCATTTTCCAGATTAACCCCCAAGTTCTCTATAAGCATCTGCAAATATCTTCCACTCTCAAACCTCCTTTTCAGCAGCATGTTTCCCCCTGCATGATTTTGGTCAACATATCCCAACTAAGGTGCAACACCACCTTATCATATCCTAGACTACAACCTTAGTTATTATATCCACCTTATTCAATAATACATCCACCTTTAATATATCTGTCACTTTTTCCTTCAACAAGAACTAGATGGAGTGATATTTAAACTAAATATTAATCATATAAGAATGGAAGATTGGATAATTGTCTAAGACCATCTCACTTTGTGAAAAACAAAATAGTGTCGCAACCTCCTAACTTATTCTGAGATCTTTTAATACTCTCTTCATCTAAATCATATATTTCCTAAATTCTGTTAGTACAATTTACTCTTTTTTCACTATTGAAAGTGTAACAACCAGTTGAAGCTTCGACATCCAACTTATAGTTGTATCTCTATGAGTAAACTCAAAGATAGTGGTGATCCTATTAGTGTCTGCATCCCCCACAAAGTATAAATATGTAATCCACTATAATAGTTGGCATGTTCTGAAATAAATATAAAACATTAAAAAACTCTGGGATACCGAAGGATCTACTTACTCACCACCCAATATTATCTTCTAAGATTATCCATGAACCTGGTAAGAACTCCCAATACATTTATAATTTTTGGCCACACATACACCTTGGAATACATCAAGCTAACAGATATTGATGATAATGTAACCTTTTCCTTTTACTTTCTTATCTTAAAATTTTCACCCAAATGAAGGATAATTGGTTTCACTTCACTCCTTCTAAATTATTCCACCACATTCGAAATGATGTTATAATGATTTGGGAACAAAATTTTGGACTTTAAGTCCCATAAAATTTGCATCCCTAAAATCCATTTCTATATACCGATATTGTGACATCCTAAACATAATCATCTCATAATTTTATGATTAATAGAACTTAATTCATCACATACATTCCCAACACCTTTTAGGATTAGAGTTTTAAATAATTATAAAAAAATCCTTTAACTAAAAAAACTCTTATTTTTTACACCAAATTAAAATTTTTCCCACTAATAAAAAATTATTTAAATAATATACCTTCTTCAATAAGGGTTAGAACATCAAAATGAAGAAAATTTTCTTAATAGTTATTCTCACATGTCCTGAATCCCTACAAACTATGGGCTTGTAAAAACTTTCATTAAAAAATGAAAACATTTTCATTTCTCAAAATATTTTTATAACCATTCATAAGAAATCATAAAAAAAAATATCCTTTGGAAAATAAAAAACTTATGAAAATTATTAACCTTGAAAAGAAATCTTTAATCCTTTAAATTTTTATAACAAGTTCATAGAAACATATTATAGGATTAAAATATCATAGGAGTATATTAAACATGAGATAACATAGTATGTTTCATAAACATAAGATTTGTCATCATATATATAGGTCAAGGATCTTTTTAAACACATCATTAAATAGAATATAGAGTTCTATAGTGTATTAGGTTCACTCCCTATTCCCATAAACATAGTAGACAAAGTCTCATAGTGTTTAAGGTTGTATCAATAGTTTCATACATGTCATCTCATGAGATGTATCACGTTATCCAATCAATTAGGGGAATACATAATTACGATCCCACCCATCATTTCATAATACATCAGTCATAAGTTTTTCACAAGAGTTAAAAAAAATCCATCCAAGATAAAATAACACATAGGGATTAAATCTCATAAAACCCTATTTTTTAATCCATAAACATAATAATTTTTAGGTGACCCAATCGAAATGAATTTAAATTAATTGGCTAACCAAAAAATTATTTTAATAAATACAATTTAATAATTAAAACCCATAGTGAAAATTTTAATAGAAATAGTTTGATGAAATGTTTTGAAACATAAAAGTAGAAGTTTTGAAGAAAACATCCCCTTAACTAAAGTCCCATAACAAAATTGAATCTTAGATAATCTTGGTTATGAAACCATAGATACTCTTTCATGAAAATGAAAAATATATTATGAGTTTGTAAATTATGGTAGAAGGACCGTGGGAATATTATAGATGGAATCCGCACAGTAAATTATTGAAACTGAAAAAATCAAGTTCCACTTTTATAGAAAATCCTTATAAGTTCTTCTATAATTTAATACTACATGGAATTTAAAAATTACCACGTTTTGTGTAGGGGTATTTCACATATCCTTATATTCTCTCATAACTGGATTTCTTCTTGATCACACAATAGACTTTCATATAATGTGATTATTATATTTTTATCATAAAATATTTCATTCATGTCCTAATTTGTAGCTTATTTAATCTAAACCCTAACTATTCTTATATCATAAAGTTTCTGATATCCTATTAAGATCATCTCTTAATATGAATTCATTATGTTTTTTATATACAATATTCTATGAGATTTTAGAAGATTAAATTTGATTATGGAATATTGGTTATAAGGGATTCACATACCCGTTATCTTCATATATCATTGGTATCTTTTCAAAATTTGATTTTAAATATAATAATTTTTAACTTCCATTTTAATCTAAAAAATCATAAAATTCTAATCTTATATTATTTTAAAATATTATTAATTTTATTTTAAAAAATTAACATTGAAAACCATTTGTCTCCACTTAACTGGTAAAATATTTAACTTATTTTCTATACATATTTACCTAAAGACAAATATTTTTTAAAAATAGTTAAATTCAGAATAGAAAGTAAGAAATACTGGAACACTATTTTTAGAATTGGTTCACATTAAAGATAACCCCAATGTTTTCTAGAAGTTATAGTTTAAAAGTTATAAGATGAATTCCAAATGAAATTTTTTTCATATATAGAAGATAAAGTATTTAGTACTGGAAGTTGAGGAAATGGTGGAATATATTTTATCCAAACCTTAAATAACAATACAATAATTTTAATAAAATAATTCATAGGTGATATTTATGAGTATAAGGGATCATAAACACTTGGTGGAGAAGATGTGATCCATGAATAAAATAATGATACAGTGATAGAGTTCATAGGATAAAGACTAAATAAGTTAAAGGAACAATACATGGTGTGAATACAAGGGTCATATCATGGGTGGAATTCCTAGAAACATAATAAAGGCATTAAATATCCCTATATTCATATAAAGTAATCTGACTAATTCATAAAAGTTACTCACTGTCAATCATAAAATATGATTGATGATCAATCCAACCATAGAATATGATATATAACATGTCATATGGAAGAAATTTTAGATCAAACATTCCTGGAGAGAGATAAAGAGAGTTATGACCATGTATGAATTTGAGGATTATTGAAATATTAAAAATTAAAAACATTCCATGTATATGTAAGATTATTTTTCTACGATGATGAATAACATATTTGAATAATGATAAAATTTGAAAAAGGAAAACTATGTAGGGGTTACATAAGAAACTTGAAAGGATATATAATAACCTCTTGATTATAGAAATTTAAAAAAAGAACATTTATTGGATATTTGATATTTTTAGAAGCATGCATAATAAATTTGTTGAGGATCATACTGAAATATGGAGAAGAAAAATATCTTACGTAATCTATGAAAAATTTAAAAAAAATTACATATCAACATGATATTATGTAATTGTAACTATTTAATAAATTATAAGATTACTTGAAGTCACAGAATATGATATCCTTATATTGTTGGGTAAAGGTCATCGAAGTGGAAAATTAGAAAAGGCATGAGATCACTGAGATACATAAAATAAATATTTTATTATTTAAAGGTTATAAATTATGAATGTGAATATTATAAGATATAATATCACTATATCATATTGATAATATGTTTAAATAACCAATTTTATAAATTGAAGATATTCTAGAAGATAGATCAAGAAGTTAAGTCAATCGATGCTGGAGTTTTTTTCAATGGATTAAATATCATAATAATTCAATAAGATATTGTGAGTCAAGATTATTTTTAATGTATTATCTTTACACCCTAACATGTAATGTCATGCTGCAACCCAGAAGACCTAGAGGAGAATAAATGTTAGATCACATCGTGAAGATTTTGACACACTGTGAAGAAGAAACTCAAGTTTGGAAAAGGATAAGGCAAAATTGTGATATGTAAGAGTAAAACATTACATAAGTTCAAGTAATCAAATAATAATGGGTGATAAATGTGGTAAAGTATTAAATTTATCCATTATATGTAAAATTACATAGGATAATACATAAGGGTTATCTTGGATGGAGTATAAAAAGTGGAAAAGTACTTAAATACTAAAGGGTTATTTCCTTTATCGAAATATCTATATGTTTGGGTTTCTAGTAAGATATTATAAATTAAATTTTTTTATTAAAAATAAAATATTAAGTAGTCAAAATGTAAATTTCAAAATAAAGAACCCTTTAATTAAAAATCATTTACAATTAAATAAAACTTATTCTATAGAAAATAATTATTTAAAAAAAATTAAAAATAAAAACTCATAATATACTTCTTGTGAAATCCCACATAAAATTATCTCCAAAATAATAATAAATATCAATATGAATATAAAATATCTAATACTGATATAAATCCTTATATAGATTAAAAATTTAAAATCAGGTTGACCTTAGAAGAAAACTTTTATATGGTAAAAATAATATTTTTTAATAGTATAATCACTACCTAATTGACTTTATTTGATCTTTGGGGTTACAAAATAACCATATATACATGTAAAATAAATTCATAACTAGAATTTTAATAAATTTGGTTTATTCAAAATCCCTAATAATATCTTATCAATCCTTTTAAGGTATTTTATAACTATTATCCATAATAGGTACTTTATTAGATTTATAACTACTGTTAGTAAGGGTTATATTTTTTCTTATTGAATAACCTAATATTTTATCCACTCATTTTATCCTAAAAATTTAATACATATTTATACTTATTTTCTTTCTTTTTATAATTATATTTGGTTGAATTATCTTCACATGATATCACAATAATGCATATTTCAATCGTATTTTTTTTAATTTGTTATTTTTATCTCGTTATACTTGTACTCATTTTATGACATGTTATATTTCTATAATAATATTCATTTCGTCTACATTCTAGTATCCTTATTCTACTTTATAATAGTGAAAATATAATTTCTAAAATGATAATACAAGCTTAAACTTGGGTTTTTACATTCTTCCCTATAAAGAAATTGTGTCATTGTGATTTTATATTCTAGAAATAAAAAAATAAAAAGATCAATAGTTTTTACTCTTTAATGTTTTAACAAGCTTCAGTGTCTTTATTTCATAATAATTATTTCCTACAATAAATAATAATATTTTATCAACATTGATTTAATAATAATTTTAAAATAAAAAATTGTTATAAAATAATTCATATCATCACCAGAATCCCTAGTCTTCATTTTTTATCATTCATGAAGACTAAGGTTTCATGAAGTGAAACAATATTTTAATTAATTTTCAAAATATTTCACTTTTTTTCAAGTATAGCTTGTAAAATTATGTCTAAATTTATAAAAACAAAAATAGAATTTTCTTAAATATTTATTTTCGATGAATAGTTTCAAAAACATTGAATGAAATTAGTTTTTATATTATAATATAATGTAATTAGATTTGAAATTTTTAAAATTTTATTCTCTAAAACATCGAAAATATTTCCAAAAAATAAAACTAAATATATATATATCCTACTTGAAGGTCTCCCTCATCAATAATTTCCTTGAAATAATTATGTGCATAATATTGTAGTGATAGGGAAAAAAACTAAAATACATAGATAATACTTTCCATGTTAAGAAAGATGAGAAATTTGGGACATTAATATTTGATCATAAACAATCGGTAATCAATGAAAATTTCAAAATTATAGAAGAGTTTTTTGATATATCATATATCTATTTTCAAGTTACTTGAATGATAGAAAAGTTTTTAAAATCCCTTGAGCATGAATTTGAAATAACAATTATAAGTATATCATGTAGAAGGGAGAGGAATGTTGTTTCATATCTCTTCCCTCCATCTTGAATATTGGTCTTGCATCAATTGATAAAAAAATGTTATTTGAATTTATCGAAATCCCAATCAATTACCTACAAAATTTACCAAATAATAGTTAAACATTTCCTTAATTATTCTATATTAGTTATCCCTTTCTTCTAACCATAAATTAAACCAAAATATTAGTAAAATTTATAATCGATTAAATAATTAGAAACCTCTTATGAAAATTAATAATTTAATGTTACAAATCTTCAATATAAACAAAAAATCCATACCTATATTTCATTATGTTTTATATACTATTTCATCTTATTCAAATCAAAAAACAAAATTAAACCCCTAGAAATCCCCCAACCAAATTCAAATGCTAAAAAATCATTAAATCCTAAATCATTTTTACATTCCAAACATAAAAGTAGGCTTTATCCCAAAAAAATATTGATCCTATTTAATCATCAAAATCGTTGCTAATAATTTTTTCCACAAAAGAGTCATGATTACCATGGTTACATATGCTCCCAAAATTGTACTCAATATTAATCCATAAATGATATTAACCACTTTAACATAAAATCATACAAAATAAAATATATACCCTAATCCCAAAAATAAGGAAAAATTCTTCCAAAATTAACTTTAATTAACTTGTTATAAAATCACCTTTAAACCCCATGGTTAAATACACCACTCAACTTGTATTCCCAAAATCAAATAACACTTTATCCAATATAAACATAATTAACTCAACATAAAATCATATAACAACCATAAAGGTTATATATATCTCAATCATGTAATATTTATAAAAACCTAACAAACATCACTAGTAATATAATTAATAACCTTATAATACAATCACATATGACCTAAAAAGAGTATATAAGACTTTGAATTTTGGATCACCCTTAAATATATTAACTCATGATGATATCTATAACTCTAAAATCATCCTCAAAAAATAAAATCAAAGCCTACAAAATTATCTAATCCCTTATTTAATTCTAACTATGACATAACAAACAAAATAGCCTCATAATTACCTGATTTATAGTAAATATTTCATCACTTACATTTCGAAGACCTCTTAGGTTTAGAGTTTTAGAGAATTACAAACAATACTAAGAAGAAAAAACCCATACTTTTTTTACTAAAGAGATTTTTTTACAAAACTAAAATTCATTTAAATGGTACACTTTATTAAATCATGGTTAAACCCTCACAAAATTTAACTTTGAATTCATATTCATTTTCACTCATCTTTAAGCCCTATGAATATTTTTTAAAAATGTGAGACAATTATAAATATCTTAGTAAATAGTGTAAATGAAAGGTAATAACCATTAGTCCATTAAAATAGATGAAAACCCTTGAAAAATTATTGATTCAAAATAAAAAATTTTGTCTTTTAAAAATATTCTCACTATAATAATATGTGATTTTATGATATATTTCTCTTTAAACAAATTTCTTTGATGAAATTATTTACACGCAACCCCAAGATTAAATGAATTGTGAAAAAACTATTGAAATATTATTATGTAAAAATAATATCATTTTTCAAATCATAATGTCAAAATGATCTTTGGTTGAATTTTTGGAATTTTTCTAAAAATATATATTTTTTGGTGAGGAGTGAAAATACTTATTTTCATAAAAAGAATAATTTATTTTATTTAAATAAAGTAAATTAAAATTTTATATTATATTTTTCATTTTTTTTAATGTCATATAATATTCATTTAATTTATATTAGGATCATAATTTTATATAACTTTTATATAAGTCTAGTTTTTGGCTTAAAATGCATTTTTCGGGAAACCTGCTTTTATCTCATTTTTTAGGTTTATTTTTAAATTAATGTAGGAAATTTATAGGAATTAAATTTGATAAAATGGATTGTATATTTTGAAAAAATAGTTTCAAATTTTTTAAATATGTCCCGTATATTTTTTTGGCATTATGAATAGTAATTGTGGTAAAGTGTATCACCCAGGTTAAAGACAAATCATGTAATTAAGGTTAAAAATTATGTGATAAAGAATTAAATATATATATAACACTTTAATTTATTAATTTTGACGATTTTATTTCATAAATAAGCATCTAAAATTCAAAACTATTATATTTTTCCCATTTAGCTTTGATTTTGACCTTTATAATATTTTATTAAAGAATAAAGTCAAAAATTATACTCTCTTTATTTTAATATATATAATTATTTGTGATAGGGATAAAAACAATTTATGTTTGGTTATAAAGGTTTATTTGAAATGTGAAGGATTTTTTTATCATGATATTATATTTATAATTTTTATTAATTGAATAATTAATTTATATACTTAGGCAATACCAAATTAATATTAAATCAATTAATATAAAAAATAAATAAATTCTTTAAAAAATATTAAAAGTGACATAATTTTGATGAATTATTGTATAAACTAAATTTTATAGGAAAATATAACGTATTAGTTATGTTTTAAATGATTATATTCAAGTTACATATTTTTCTTCATTTTTTAAAGTTAAATTAAATGAATAGTATCAAAATTGACATTAATGATATTTTATGAAAATATTATTTTATTAAATTATTAAAAATAATAAAAATATTGAACTAGAAAACGGGGATAATATATGGTCTAAAATTTCATAATTAGACCATTTATGGGAAAATTTTCTTTTTATAGTAACCTTCATGACTATTATATTTTAAAAAACATTGTTATTGGAGTAATTGTCAAGAGGGTTAACAGGGGTTAACAAATGAGATAAGGGTGGAAAAAACAGAAAAGCTGGTAAAAATATTATTGGATGATAGAAATTAGACTATAATAATTTTATATTTTAATTCTATGAATTTGGATCCATTTTTACATGAATACTAATTTATATTAATTTAATACTTTAAGAAATTTCATTAGTGCCCCTCCCCTAACTTATAAAAGGACCCCCCCCCCCCCCTTATCTCATTACTTTACACCACTTTGAGCAACATACATTGAATAAACCTTAGAAAATTATCTTACTAAAATAATTATCCAAATTATAGATATGTTTTTATGACCCTAGTGTCCTCAAGAACAAATCCAAAAGAGGTTTTTCTAAGAGAAGGTAATCATCTAAACCAAGCTCTATCTTTTTAATTATTTTTTACCACTTTCACTATGTAAAAAAATTATTATATACTAACACCAATATATATCATATAATAAGATGTTATTATATTTACTTATTAATATTTATCCATATCATTTTCAATCAAATGGGAAACAACACCATCACTCATATGTACGACATACTACCTCTACGCGAACTGATGTAATTTGTTTTCCATAACCACCAACCACGGATTGTAATAATGATAGATTTAATAAATATATATTATATTTATGAAATAATATTTCTTTTTTAATTATAATATCATATCTACCTTCTTAATTTCCAATCCGTTTAAGGAACATATCGTCACTCGTGCGTACGTGTGGACTACCACCTCTATGAAGCAATGCAATCCTTTTTTCATTTCCACTTTAAATTGATTGTAATAAGGATATATTTCACTAATATATATGATATATATGATAAAAAATTATCCTATTAATTTGAATAATTATTTATATTTCTTTCATTCCATCCATTGAAAAGTGAAAACAACATTCATGTGTACGTATGGGATGTCGTCACTATGAATGATGCAATTATTTTTCTATATCTATATTTTATGGATGAATATAAAAAAATATATATATTTAATATATATCATATTTATATATTTAATAAAATTATTTACATGATTTTACCATGATAAATATTCAAGTACTCAGACTACCTAATCAAAACACACATGAAAAATAAAGCAATTTACACAGAAAATAATGAAAATAATAAATGATTATTAACATATGGGTGATAAAATGTAATAAATGAATTATATATAATATTATAAACATGAATATGGATTTTATATATATTTAAAATAAATTAAAATATATTATATAGAAGGATATATCATCTAAGAGGAAAGTTGAAGTTGAGTTAAGGAATTTCAAAACAATCTCCACTTCATTGAGACATATTGGGAATTATTCACTTATTTACTTCTATGTAGTGTGTATAATAACCCTTTGAAGTATTTAAAATAAATATATATTTATTAATGATGATTAATTTTTCATTTAAAGTTTAATATTTTAATGGGATATAATTTGAAATTTACCAAATAGGTAAGAATTTATTTTACAATCCCATTTTTTGGGATTGCTCTTATTATCATTGTTAGAATCTTATAATCTATGCTTCATAAAAATAATATATTTTATATTACTATGTATATTTAAATAGTTTTAGTTTTTTCTAATAAAATTTCCTCTCTCTATAACTTTAATCAAGTAAATATTTGTTTAAATGAAAATATTCTCTTATTTTCTCTTTTGATCGGGTATTTTTTTTCTTCCATGTCAATATATTTAAAAATTATTTTACAAAAGTCATTTTATTTACCCAAACTATTTATTAATTTATCATTTAATATTTAAATTTAATAAATAAATCTTTATAATGTTTTACCAAATGTATATTTTCAAATTTCTTTATAAAATGTCAAAAGGAACGTTTATTTTTAATGTATACAGAGTTGACAGAATTTCCCACCATCATAACTATTTTATGATATTAAGCTTCTTCTAAAAGTTTTAAATGGATTTATAGATAAAATAATTTAATGAAAAATTATTGAATGTTTCAATTCTATTTTCAATTATTGTCCAAAATACATGAATTTATTAATAAACATACATTTATAATGAATTTTTCACTTATTAATTGTGTCGTCATTAACTTTCTCTTAAAACATTAAATTTATTGTGATCATTTTTAATTAGATGTTATATTTATATTAAATGTCCATATTCTTTATATCATAGATAATATGATATTCTAATCCATATAATATTTTTACATATGGCCTTTTACTTTTGACTAAGGAAATATTAATATTTGGTATTATTTACTCAATATATATAGTTATTGATAAAAAAAATTATTTATGAATTAAATTGGTCATTCAATATTTGATAAAGGAATTGGAAATATAGTGACTGGTGGGGACCAGTTATATATATCCCCATAATGCATTGACTGGTATAATAAGGAAAATTAGTTGGCTAAATTAAATGGTTTTATGGTGTAAACCTACCCATCTATTAAATTGTTTTATCCTAAGGATTTGATAGTATATATATCATGATATTGGGGATCATGATGTCTAACATTAAGCATTTCCTTTATTGAGAATTTAGTTATTATTACCCATGATATTACAACATTTATATTATCCATGGATGAATTTTATGATCAATTTATGGATTGAATAACATGTTTTTTCAATTATTTATCTTCTCATTTGATTACGACTTACTGATTCATGATAGATTACATTTTACGTAACCCTTACTGAGAATCTGGGATCATCCTTTATTTGTATTAATTTCCCCAAGATATAAAGAATGATATTAAGAATAATATAAAGTATGTGAGGTTGTTTATTTTATTTCTATGTATTTTATATTTCCAATGTAGTATTGGAATCATGTATTTATTTGGTTCTTTAAGACTGTTAAACTGATCGATCCTATATAGTGAGATCCCTTGAATCTTATACCAATGTAATAAAGTGAACACTGGATATGGGTTACTAGATTTGGGGTTTCTACAATTGGTATCAATTTAAGTTTAATATATAGCTTTAGAACCATATTTTAAAACAACATAGCTAACATGAGAATTATGATAATCCCTTGTAGTATTTTGAGAACAAATTTACTTATAAGGATTTTTATTTTATGGTTAATCTTTTATTATGATTATTAGCTAACTCTATGTGTTCGGTTATTTAAGGATGGTTCCTAACATAATAAATTTAATAAACACCTGCATTTAATGTATGGATTTCCCTAATGAGAAGTAAAATATATATAGTGTTGGAACATAGAATATCATGGCTATATTAGGTTTACTAATTAACGTTATAATGAATAAATGTTCCCATATGTATCAGCCTATTATTCCATAACATTATTTAACTATTTTAAATCACTTCATGTGTTATAAGACTTCGTATTTTAATTTAACTACTAATCCATTGGTAATTGAGTTATGGATTGTGTACCTTGAAAATATATGCCAGGATTTGTGATGTAATGAAAGTGAAAAGATTATTCTAGTAGTTTACTATTTTAGAGGTGATATAAATCAATGGTGTTTATTGATCCATGACACTAAATATGTTTAAGGAATAGAAATTGTGGAATTGAGAACTTTTAAGGTGATATTCTTTAAGAAATACTTCCCTTGAGAATAGTGAGCTAACGTGGAGGGGAAGTTCCCCAATTTAAAGAATAATGAACAAGAAAGTGTAGAAGAGTGTGATGCTAACCTTAAAAGGATAAGAAGGTATGATCTAAACTACATATGTAATCTGGAAAGTAGTATTTTACTATTTATTTGATGGTATTAAAGAAATTATCTAAAAGGGAAATGGGTTTTCAAACATTTTCATCATATGATTATATAGTATCATGTTCCATTAAGGTAGAGAATAAATTTTATAAATCCTATATATTCAAGTAAAATCAAGAAAAGAATACGTCAGATGAGAACCATGAAAAAGGTAACACATCAAATAAGAAGAAGGAAGCAAAGAAATTTCCATCATGTAAATTTTTTAGAAAGAATAATCCTATAAAATACTTACAATTAATGGGAGTTTATTACAAGTTTGGAGATAAGGGTCATCTAGAAAATGAATTTAATGTGAATAAAGAAATCACTATCATCTAGTGCTTCAACTATAAATATAAGGGGAATTATTCAAACCATTTATCAAAGCATCAATTGATCTTACCATGAAATAATACAAGGGTATAATTCCAATAATATGGAATTACTATAGAATAATTGGAAGTTAAAAATGATGTTGTGAAAGGTACACAGATCATCCACTCTTGAAGTGTAATTTTTTTATTTAATTCTGGTTCTATTAACTATTTTATATCTAAATAATTTTCTAAGGGTATCACATCACCACCTAAATGATTATATGTTGAGTTAAAAGCAATAACTCTTTATGGTAGAATTATCACATCTAAAGTTTATATCTCCTAACCAATATATGATTTTGGGAATGTTCTTATCATAAATCAAGTTAATTTATATCTAGTTGAATGTGTTGTAATTTTGCGCATAGATTAGATCTATTAGTATATGGTCTATATCAATTTTTGAGGAAGGGAAGTTACATTTTTTATTCTAAATCAACCTAAAATAGTCTTTTAGTTTGAGGATGAACATGAACTCCTAATGTAAATTACTTCCAACAATGGGATTTATTACCTATTCATGTGATACATTTAACTTAGATGGTTGGAGAGAAAATCAACATTGAGAATATTACTATTATATGAGAGTTTTTTTATGTATTACTAGAAGAGTTTCCTACTTTTTCCCTCAAATTCTGAAGTTGGGTTTTAAATAGAACTTGTACATGTTTCTATTCCTATTTCAAAGATTCCATATATAATGTTCCAGAATGAGTTGCAGCAATTGAGGTAGAAGCTCTAGGAGAACATAGATAAGGGGTTCACTTAGCCTATCTCTTCACCTTGGGTTTTAAATATTATTTTTTTAAGAATAAATATGGTTAAATGTGTCTTTGCATTAATTATTTGTAAAATAATAAGATCACTATTAATAAATAGTACCATCTACCCCATATCAATGAATTTTTTGATCAATTGTGTAGAGCTCGATATTTTTCCAAGATTGATCTTTGATCTGGATATCATTAGATAAGATTCAATAAGGATATACCCAAGACTATCTTCCATGTGAAGTATAGCCATTATGATATTATACTAATTCTATTTAGACTTTCCAATGCTCCTTCTATCATTATAGATTTAATAAATAGTGTCTTTAAGGATTATCTTTCTTAGTTTATGGTAATTGTTATAGATCATATTATTATATAGTTCAATATAAAGTAAGATAATGAATAATATTTGGGAATTATGCTGAAGATGCTAATGAAGGATAAGTTGTATGATTAATTTTTTAAGCTTGAATTTTGGATTCAGAAGTTTCATTCATGGGATATATAATCTCAAGTGAGGGTATACTAGTGGATCATTCAAATATTGAAGTTATTGAGTAATGGATTATACAATCCATGGTAACTGATATTCATAGTTTTCTTGAGATGGATAGATTCTACCAATGTTTTGTGAGATATTTATCATGACTATCCAATCTACTCACCAAGTCAAATCTGAAAGGGGTTATGTTTTTATAGACTAATGAATGTGAATATAATTTTAAAGAACCGAAGAGAAGGTTGTGCAATGTACCTGTGATTATGAAACCCTATAGTGGATAAGGGTTTATGATTTATACTTATGAATCAAATAATGTATTGAGATTATTACTCATACATAATGACATGGTGATATAATATGCATCTCGCTAATTAAAAATTTGTAGTAGCATTTACCTAAAAAATTATTTGGAGCTAGCACTAGTAATTTTTTCATTGAATATATGGAGGAATTATTTGTACAGTGAAAGTTGTGAAATATATAATGATCATAAAAGTTAAATCATATATTTACATAGAAAAATTTGAATAGTCACCAGAGAAGATGGTTTGAGTTTATCAAATATTATGAATTATCAATTCATTACCACCCAGGGAAAGAGGACAAGGTGGTTGATCACTAAGTTGAAAAGATCATGCCAGTTTTTTCCTGATGATTATTGAAATATATTTAATATTTATTGATTTTCAGAAATTGTATCTTGAAATTTTGAGTAAAATGGACAGATCTTATCTTCTCATATGAATTTTCAACCATCCATCCATGAGAGGATTAATAAGTCACAGAAGGAATAATTGGAATTATATATGAAGGTGTAAAATATTCCTTATTTCAACCATGATCTTGATGGAATGAAAATTTTTAGGAACCATTGATGTGTCCCATAAATAATATAGTTGAAGAAGGAGCTATTGGTTGAAGCTTATAGTTCATCATTCGATATTCATCCTGGAAGTGAAAAGATGTATTGAGATTTGGAAGAATATTTCTTGTTAGATAACATTAAAAGGGATATATTTAAGTATATATCCTAATTCATGGTGTGTTAGTAAGTTAAGACTAAGAGATATAATTCTAATGGGATTTTAAAACCATTATCCATACCAAAATGGAAATAAGAAAATATTACCATAGATGTTTTCATTGGACTCCCCAAAAATATCTAGAGGAAAAAATTCTATTTGGGTTATATTCAGTCACCTTATGAAATAAGAATATTTTATCCCAATTAGATATTATTAATATCTTGATCATATTATTTGGTTATACATTAACAATTTTTTGAAATTTTATAGAGTACCGCTCTCAATCATATCATTTTAGGATCTAAGGTTTACCTAAAACTTCTTGAGAAGCTTCAAGTGGTCTCTAGATAGATAGATTTTTTAGTACTTCTTTTCATCCCCATATATATTTTCAGTATAATATGACCCTTAAAACTCTAGAATTCATTTTAAGATCTTACCCTATGGATTTCAAAGGTAGATGGGATCAACAAATTCCTTTGGAATAATTTTATTACAAAAAATAACTTCTATTAAGGCATTAAGATTACTCCCTATGAATACCATTGTGTAAGGAAGTTTAGAGCTCTAACATGTTGGGATAAATTTTGTGAAATAAAGATATTGGTAACTGATCTAACTGAGGAGATGTAAGATAAGGTCATATCAATTCAACATCACATAAGGGAGCTCAATGTTGACAAAAAATTTATGATGATAATCATCGGTGAGATCTAGAGTTTGATGATGGTGGAAAAATAATCCTATACATATCTCCTTGGAATAATTTTATGATATTAGGAAAGAGGAGAATATTGATCCCTATACATATCAATCCCTTCAAAATTATTGATCATATCGGGATGGTAGCTTATCAATTGGGATTTCCATTGAATATCTCTTATGTTCATGATGTGTTCCCTGCATCTACCCTAAGTAAGTACATAAATTATCCTTCACATGTAATAACCATAGAGGTTATATTTCTAGAGAAAAATCATTCTTATTTTAAAAAATTACTGGAGATTATGGATTATAGAGGGAAATTATTGTGAAATAAGACCAGTAATTTGGTCAAAGTTTCATGGTGAAATCATAAAATCAAGGAAGATTAATGGGAAACTAAGGATGTTATGAGGTAGAAGTATCCTCATTTTTTTATATAAAAGTGACATAATTTCAAGGATGGAATTATTTTAATGGGGTTGAATGTAACCGCTTATGATTTTATGATATATATCTCTTTAAATAAATTTATTTGGTTGCTTGATTTACACACATCACCACGCTTAAAAAAATGACAAAAACCTAATAAAATATTATTATTTTAAAATTATATCATTTTTAAAATCATCATGTAAAATTAACTTATCTTGATTTTTTTTAGATTTTTCTAAAAATATTTATTTGTCAGTAAAGAGTGAAAATACCATTTTTTTGTAAAAAGAACTATCATTTTTATCGTTAAATAGAGTAATTTAAAGAGAAAAATTATATATTTTATTTTTTATTGATATTATATAATATAAATTTTATTTACATTAGGATATTAATTTTATATAATTTTGATATAAGTCTATTTTTAGGCTTAAAACACATTTTTTTGGAAAATCATTTTTCTTCACATTTTATGGGTTTATTTTTAAATTAATTTCTAAAAATTTTAGGAATTGAACTTGAAATAATGGATTCTATATTTGGAATCATGGGGTTCAAATTTGTTACAATATACTTTTTATTTTTAGGAATTATTAGTCTTAACCATGGTAAAATTTTTCACCTCACTTAAGTAAAAATCAGGTAATTAAGGTTACAAATAATGTGATAAGGAATTAAAATAATTTCTGATACTTGAATTTATTTAATTGGATGATTCTATTTCGTCCATAATCATCCAAACTTCAAAAATATTATTTTATATTTCCAATTATATTTTATTTTTACTTTTTAATATTTAAGTAACAGAATAAGTAAAAATTGTGACTCTAATTCTTTTAATATATATAATATTTTGTGATAGGGATAAAAATAACTTATTTTTTATTATAAATGGTTACATACAAAATTAATTATTTGCTTATCATGGTAATTTATTTTTAATTTCTATTATTTAAATAATTACTTTAAATTCTTACACAACATCGATGTAGTATTAATTCAATTAATAGAAAAATAAAATTAATGATTTTAAAAGTATTAAAAGTAATACAATTTGGGTAAATTATTATATTCCACTAATTTTATAGAAAAATATAAAATATTAGTCATTGGTTAAAAGTATTATATTCTAATTTCATATTTTTATAAATGTTTTTAAATTAAAATTAATTTAATAATGTCAAAAATAATGTTAATGATATTTTCTGGAAATAATATTTTATTAAATTATTTTAAAATCATAAAAATATTAAAATTTAGAAATAGAGATAATTAAAGGTATAAAATTTCATCCCTTCAACATTTATTGGATAATTTACCTTTTATGATTACTTTCTCGACTCTTATAGTGTAAAAAACTTTATTATTGAGATAATTGTCAAAAGGGAAAACGGGGGGTTAAAACTGATAGATTAGGGTGAAAACTTCATATAAAACTTGTCCAAATTTTATTATATGATATTATTTTAACTATTACTCATATTATATTCTAATTATATCCATTTTATCCATTTATACATGATTTATAATTCATATTAATTTAATACATTAAGAAATTCCAAGAATACCCCTCCCCTCACTTATAAAAGGAAACCCCTTATCTCTTTTCTTTATACAACTTTGAGAAAAATAGTTTCGAAAAACCCTACTAAATTAGTTTAAAAACATCCTTATCCACATTAAAGAGGTTATTTTATTCCCAAAACACTAACACAAGTATCCCTAATAAGAGATTCAAAAGGGGTTTCTCTAAGAGAAGGTAATCGTCTTAACCAAGCACTTTCTATTTTACTTCTTCTTTTAACACATTCAATTATGTACTAAAAATTCCAATATAATAACATAATTATATTAAATATATTGATATGTTATTATTTTTATGTTATAATATTTATCTGTCTCCTTCTCCATCAAATGGGACCAAAAACCATCACTTGTGTGTACGGCGGACTACCGCCACTCAAAATGATGTAATTTTTTTCCAACATTGCCTCACATGGATATTCATAATGATGTAAACAATGAATATATATGATATTTATAAAATAATTATTTTTATTTAATTATAATATTATATCTACCTTCTTACTTTCTAATCCATTGGAATATGATAATGTCGCTCGTGTGTATGTGTAGACTACTACCTCCATGAAGCGATGTGATTTGTTTTTCATTAACAATTTACATGGATAGTAATAAAGATATATTTAATTCATATAATATATATATATATATATATGATATAAAAATTATCTTTTAATGGTGAATTATAATTTACCTTTCTTTCATTCAATCCATCAAAAAAGTAAAAACATTGTTTATGTGTATGTAGGACCAATCATTTCCATGAACGATATAATTAATTTTTCAATATATATATTTTATGGATGAAATTAAATATATATATTTAATATATATGATATATATATATTGAATAAAATTATTTATAATATTGTAATCTATGAAATATATAAGGACTGAGACTACAAAATCAAAACAAACATGAAAATCAAAGCAGTTAACAGCAAAAATAATGATAATAATAAAAGATTGTTAAGAAATGGGTGATAAAATATTATAAATGGATAATATATGATATTATTGATATTAATATGGTTATATTATATAATTATAATAAATTTTATATATATTATACATTATTTTAGATTCTCTATGAGAAAAGTTGAATTTGAGGTAAGGGATTTCGTCTCAATTTCCGGTTCATTAAGACATATTTCATATTTTGCACTTATTTATTTTTATGTTGGGAATATAATACCTCTTTGATGTATTTAAAAAGAATATATATTTATTAATTATTATTAATAATTCATTTAAATTTTACTCTTTTAGTGGGTTAACATTTAAATGTTACCAAATAGGTAAAAAAATATTTTACACTCATTTTTTTGGGATTTATCTTATTTTCATTGATAGAACCTTATAATTTATTCTTAATAAACTCAATCTGTTTTCTAATAATTGATTTATTTAAGGATTTTCTATATTTTCAACCAATATTTCCTCTTTTTATACTTGAATTAAGAAAATTAATGTTTAAAATAAAAACTGATCTTATTTTCTCTTTTAATTGGATTTATTTTTCATCAATGTCCATATTTTTCAAAATTGGTTTACAAAAGTCCTTTTATTTACGAAATTGATTTATTAGGGAAATTTTATTTTATACTTTAATTTTTACTAGGTTTTAATTGATTATTTCTAATGTTTTCAAAAGGTTAATTTTTTACTTTATTTTTAAAAATTCAAAATGATTTTTTTTTCAATGTATACAACGTTAATTGAATTTCCCCCACCATAAAACGTTTTATAATATTTAAATTCTTCTATAAATTTTAATTGGTTTTAAAAATAATACCATTTAATGAGAAATTGTTTTAATGTATAACTTCCATTTTTTTACTCTCCAAAATATATGAATTTATTAACAAATGTATATTTCTAATGAATTTATCTCTTATTAATTTAGTAGTTGTTAACTTTATATTAAAACATTTATTTTATTATAATTATTTTTAATTGGACATTACATTTATCTTAAATATCTATATCTTTTGTATCATGGACATGATTATTTTCTAATTTATATGCCATTATTATATATGGCGTTTTAGTATTGATTGCAGAAATCTTGATATTATGTATTATTTAATCAATATATATATTTTTTGATAAAGAATGTTTTTTATGAATTAAATTTATCATTCAATATATGAGGAATGCACTGGACATGCAGTGAAGGGCGGGGTCCAGTTATAAATAGCCCATCAATGCATCGATGGGTTTCATGAGACAAATTAGTTGGCCAAATTAAATGTCTTTCTGGTGTATAAATACCCATCAATTAAAGAGTCTGGAAAAATGTACTTTAGGGTATATATATCATGATGTTTGAGATCATGAAGTCTAATATTAAGGATTTGTTTCATTGATAATTGAGTAATTATTATAAATGAGATTACTAAATTGAAATTATCTATGTCTGAATTTCATTCTCAAGTTATTGATTAAATGAAATGTGTTTTCAATTATTAACCATACCATATTTATTATTCCTTATTAATTCAAGATAGATTTCACTACACATAACCCTTTCTAATCATCTGATCTCACCCTTTATTTTTTATCTTTTCTCTAAGATATGAGAAAGGATATTATGAATAATATCAAGGATGTGTGATTTTCTATATGCTATATATTTTATATTTCCAATGTAATATGGGAATAATGTATGTATCTGGTTCTTCAAGGTTAATAAATTTATTTCTCCCTCATTGTGAGATCTATTGTATCTTGTAGCAATGTAATAAAGTGAACATAAGAACTGTATTACTGGATTTGGGGCTTCCACAAATTCATATATATATATAATTGTTTTCTAAAAATATTCATAAAACCATTTTTTAAGTAATAATAAAAAATAAATAATGATCCTTGGTAAAAAATGAATCTTATGAAAATATTTTCCTTGAAATACAACTTTGAATCCATAAATGATTATAAAAGTATCATAAAAACATATAAAATGATTCACATGTCATAATAGTATAGTAAAAATGAAATAATATAAGATGTTCCACAAACATTATAAATGATACCACATACATATGTTAAGGATCACCATGAAGACATCATCACTTAGAAAATAGAGCCCCATAGTGGATTGGGTTTCCTCTATATTTCCAGAGACATAATAGAAATATTTCTATAGTGTATTGGATTTTATCTTTAGTACCTTAAATGTTATCTCATTAGATATATCACATTACTCAATAGATTTAGGGATATATAATCTTAGGCATACCCATCACATAATAATATATCATGCATATGTGTGCCACATGAGTACGAAAACAATCACAAATTCATCAGATATCAAAATGAAAATAGAACACATCGGTATTAAATCTCATAAAAACAACATTTAAATCCATATACATAATCATTTTTAGGTAATCCAATTAAAAATTAATTTCAAAGAATAGGATAACCAAGCACAAAATATATGTAAATATCATTTGAGAAGTAAAATTTATAGCGAACTCCTAGTAGAAAGAGTTTACAGAAGTAATTTGATACTTAAAAGGATAAGTTTTAAAGAAAGAAACCCTTACCTTGAGTTACACTGCCAAATTGAATCTTACCTTAGGAATATCCTTGGTGATAAAACACTGTAAACTATTTATTTCAAATAAAAATCATTGAATAGGTATCTAAATTATTGTAAAATAAATATTGGATGATTATAGATGGAAACCACACCGTATATGATTGAAATTGGATGAAGAAAGTTCCCCTTTTATAGACAATACTTGGTGGAACTTCTATAATTTATTACTATATGGGATTTAAAAATTATCATTACATGTAGGGGTAGTTCGTATATATTTATCCTCTATCATCAATGGATTTATTCTTAATAAAAAAATTTAATTTCTTTTAATGTGATTATCATAATTTTCTCTCAAATCACTACAAGAAAAGGTATGTGAAGTGGTGGTTTTTTTATTTGGTAAAGGTTTAAACCACCGCTAAAAGTTTCTGTGACATTTTCAAAAAACTGCCACCAAATCGTGTGTCTTCATCCAATACGTGGTGGTTTCTTTCATTTAGAATTGGTTTTTAGTATGTGTCATAGAAATTTTATTTATTAGTAGTTATTTCTGTTTTAGAGGTGGTTTTGGGGGGAATAAATATTTAGTGGTGGTTAAAACTGCTGATAAATCCAATAAATAATTCCCCAAAAAACACTGCTAAATCAATTATATTTACTGTTATATAATAGTGTGTCATATTTCGTGGCAGTTTTAACTGCCAAAAAAAATCTTATATTGGTGGTTTTAAATATTCCATATGTAGTAGTGGTTTAAACTGATGCTAAATGTTAATTTAGAAAAACATGATAGCTGTAGATTCTGCAACCCCTAAACTACCATAAAAAATGAAAACAGAGTATATTTTCTATTAATAACACAAAAATTCTCTATCAAAAGCACAGAAAATTACACACATATATAAAATATGGCATCAACAGACAAGTATATTAGTCCACATCCAACCATAAATTATTTCAAGTCTATGTCACAAATAATACATCAAAAAACTCTATCATTCCATATTAGTCAAAGACATCAAAAACACCACTAATAAATTCCATATAAACTCTTCTAGTCACCCTCTCCATCTTCATCTTTACTTCCTACTACCATCACCTATAATACAATTATGTTAAAAATTAAAAACTATTGTATACTTATATTTAAACTTCAAACCAATGAATGTTTTTGAACTAAATGATTTTAAATTTGTGTGATTTACCTACTCACCACCAGTCATTGATGCAATATCACTAGGGATAGATCTGGTCGTCTTCTAATATAAATCAACCAATGTTTTCAATGTCCACTTTTGTGCTATAACATCGACAATGTGAAAGTGGAAAAATATTTGTACAAAGAGATTCATTTTGAAAATATTATAATTTAATAACATAATGACATTCAATTACACCATAATATATTAAAATTAATATATGTGAATCAAACACATGATTTTTCAATATGATAGAATATGTCTCCAATCGTCATATTTAATAAGAAGGGTAACCAACTCCACCACCAGCTATCCTAGAATCTGGCCAAATAATCTTGCGGCATCATCTGTAGGGACCTTATAGCAGTCAAATGGGACAACTATCTTTAGTCCATTCATATTACATACATATAAAATTTTCATATTTTTATTTATAGTATAATTGTTACTATCTTTAATGAAAAATCAATTTATTGTATAAAAAATTGAAATAACTTTATTTATATTTAAATTTGTACCTATAACAGTCACCCTCAAATATCCTTGCGATTAACCAGGAGTTGCATATTGCCTCACTTCTGAGGGTTGACTAGTATCAATATAATGCTTCCTCCTTGGCATTCATGTCATTTAATCATGTAAAATTAATTTAAAAACATATATTTTAAAAAATTCAGGAAAAAAAATTAGAGATAATAACAGATGCACATTACTAAAAAAAATGTACATAAATATGATAATGAATGAATTCACAAATGAAATAAGTGGTTGATAAATTAATGGATGAATGTACATACAATTATTTTCTCCTTCAATCATGTTGTTTTCTAACTCTATCATTACTTCATTTACTTCATCCTCCCTTGCAATACTAATATTTTCACTATCATGATGGAAAAATAAGTTCACTTATTGCAGTTGATGTGATTCAATGTAAGTGGTTAAATATTCCACTTCATCACCAATATCATACAAGTCTCTTTGTTTTACATGAGAAACTATAATCCACCCTTTATCTACGACGTCTTCCATGTAATATACCATCATATCTTGTGATGATAAGATATACGGATCATGTAATTCATGGTCACCAGTATCTATCAAGTGAGAGTAATTCAATAATATCATTCAAATTTCTATAGTATCCCTCTTATGAAAATGTAAATATACCACTATTCTGCATTTTCAAACCCTCTTTCTGATTGAATTTAGGGAATTTAATTCCATTCACATTGTAAGTATCAAACTTTCTAGCTTGTATTAGAGGACCTCGAATAAGAAACTTCAAATCTTCTGACAACTCATCTCAAGTATCAATATTCATTATCTAAAAAAATGTAATATAAATTATTATTTTTTCAAAATATATGTTTCAACCAAATATCTGTATTAATATCAGTATTTATGAACTTACACTTTGTGAAAACTATTCTACAATATCTTTATTAATAGCCTTTGTTATATCTTTCATAATTCATGTTTGAACTATAATTCTTCTTCTTTTTGTATCCTCAACTCTTCAATAAATGGATCTACAATTTCACTATTCAGCATTGCATATCTATGTGCCTGCAATAATTATATTTCAGTGTAACATTTGTTCTCCAATCAATGGATTGACCAATAGAAAAAAAGATTTTTTATTTCCAATATAGTTTACATTGAGTTGATGTGTCATCAACACGTCCAAATCAATTGAATATTATCTCAATATCATCATAGTATCTAGAACAAAAGATAATGCACTCCTCTTCCAAATATCCTTTAGAAATAGAGTGTTAAGTTTGAGCTTTATTTTTCACATATGGTTTCAAATACACAAGAAATTTGTAAAATAAAAAAAATATATAATTTTTTATTTAATGAAGTGCCAATAATTTTTTACTTAAATGAAAAACATATAAATAAATTAACACTCAATTACATACATCTATCGCTAATGTATGGGGCCTCCTAATTTAGCTTCCTAAACCAAATGTACAGTTAAATTTTTTATGAATGTAAAAAAAGATGGAGGAAAGATCATCTCCATTGCACAAAGTGTCAATAAAAATCTCTCCGGATGGTTGTTAATCTCAAATGGTTGTAGAGGTTTCTCAAATAGTAGTCTGAAGAATTTTCAAAATTGGAGTACAAGAACAGTAACCTTTTTAGGTAATAATATACACAATTACAATGGTAGAAACTTTTGTAACAAAATATGTGAATCATGAAATTTCAATCCATGTACCCTATGATGCTTTAAGTCAGCACACCTTGAGATGTTACTTGAATACCCATCAGATACATTGACATGTTTCAAAATTAAAAGGAATGTATCTTTATCCCTATTTTTCATTGCAAAGAATGTCACAGCATACTTTCCATTCTCATCTAGCCATAGATCATGCTTTATGTTCATTTCTTGTAACTATTTTCGAGCATTGAGATGATCCTTCAATTTTCCATTCTCATTAAGCAATGTGAAGATCAAATTGTCCCAAACATTTTTTTCAATATGCATCACATCAATATTATGTTGCAACAAATTAAACTCCCAATACGGAAGTCGGAAGAATGTACTTTTTTCTTCAATTTTTGCATTCCGATTTCACCTAATGAAGCACTTTGAACTTGTTTCCCACTATCATTCAAATTATATGACTTCCCAAATTCTATTTCAACATTTCTAAGTTTTTCTAATATTTCAGAACCTATCAACAACTTTAGAGGTGGTTTATGATCAATAGAACCACTGAATTTTTACTTGTTTGACCGAAATCTATGAGATTCGTCAAGAAATCTTTGATGACACTGGAAGCACCATTTTCTATAGTGAGGTAGTCATTATGGCACAAAATCAAAGTTACAAATGGGACAATACAAACCCATGTAAGTGTTCCAACAAGATAAATTCCCAATTCTATGGAAGTCAATAATGGTCCATATTAGAGAAACATGAATTTTGAACATTATTTTAGAAGATGCATCATATGTCTCAACATCGTTGCTCCATAAATCCTATAATTATTCAATTAAGGGATGAAAGTATACATCAATATCATTTCCAAAATTTTTTTTTTATGAATAATCATAAAAATGATAAAGGATTTTTTTTATACACATCCATGAAGGTAGGTTGTAAGGGATCAAAACAACCATCCAAATGCTATAATTAGTGATCAAAGTCTCGAATAGGTTGAATCCATCATCAGCCAATCCCAATCAAACATTCCTCATATTAGATTATAAATCTGGATGTAATGAATCTAATGTATTCCACGATTCTGAATCTCTTTGATGTCGCATTAACCCGTCATTGTTATTATCTATAGAATGAAACTTCATGTGTTCGTCTGTTTTAGATGACATGAATAATTTTTTCAATTGAACATTTAAAGGAATGTAACACAAAACCTTTGAAAGTGTGTTCCTTCTCTTTTTCTTCATAGTATCATGTTGATTCGGACTTCCAAAATTACTCATTGACTTCCATCTAGAAGAAGAACATTTTTTTCAATCCTTCTTGCTTGAATCTTATCCCCAGTAAACAATACAATCATCGGGACATGAATATATTTTTGTATATTTCATACCAAGCTTGTTAATAACTTTTTTTATATCATAAAAAGACTCAGAAATATTTGATTTGGGAAATGAATCACACAACAAGTCCAATTTCAAGGACATCACCTTATTTTTAATTCCACATATTCATTTGATATGGTAAAAATTTAGTTGAAAATAATGCTTTTAATATTTTAAACATCTACTATACAACTCTTGATTTCTATATTCAACTAAACCATGAAACTAATATATCTTCTTAGTGATTTTTTCTCTTACATTTGTATCCCTAGAATCAAGAGGAGTATCCAATTATATGTTATAATCTTGATTTGGTTGTCCTTTAGTCTCAAAAACATTAGTCATTGCATTGGTATTTATATAACCCTCAACTGGTTGTTCTGATATGTTTTGATGTTGGTGTTTTTGTCTTTTAACTCTAAATTCATCATTAATAAGTTTTTTCATTTCATTGTCCATTATTGATGAATTTGGGAGATCATTCTATTGATTGATTGCAGTGCCCAAATTTTCTGTAACATTCAATTCTCCTTACCAAATTCAACACAAATATTCAGTAGGAAATTGCTTCAATATCAAGTGTTCATAATCTCCATCTCTCTTCAACCATCTTCTAAATTTACATTTAGGACATGGAAATATTATTCTCCCATCAACGAATCAATTGAAAATTGAAAAATCTAAAAAATCCTCCAAACCCTCAGCATACTGAGGTGTGTTCTTTAGTAATATGATCCAAATTTTATCCATATATATCACAATGTTCCTACCCATTATTAAAAAAAATAAAAACCCAAAACTATTACTAAATAGGAAAAGAGATAAATGGAAGTGAAAAACCCACAACCTAAGTAGTTATAATAATATTCATATAATAAGAGACATAAATACTAAAGAAGATGTCATATAATTCTTCACTAGTATTACTAGTATCGGAGGAACTCATGAATTGATCAATTAAATTTTCTAGTTTAACAAATTACTTTGTGTTAGTCATCATTAAATCAACCATATATGTACCTAGATTTTCTTATACTAGATTTGTATTATTAAATGTTGAAATTATAATAATATGATAACTTAATACTTAGTAAATTATACTTTGATTATATTTCATGCTATAAAAATTACCTCTATCAATATAACTAGTCCATGACCATTAATGTAGTTTCAATGATTAAATTAAAATATGTATATAAATTCTATCTATAAATTCATGTATAAACTGGTAAGTTTTATAAATATTCTTAATTAACATATCTAAGAGGAAAATAAATATCAATACCATTAGAGAGAAAATAATGTTAAAGAAAAATTATCAATAATTTATTAAGGAGATCAAACGGATTCACCTAAATATACTAAAAAAATTGGTATATAATTTATAATGTCTATTTAATGATACTATATTTTCAGGGTGATTGAGTATTCATATTCCAAAACTATACATAGTACTATGTGATCCTATAAATGCATATGGTAAATAATGAATCATTTTAAAAAGGATAATTGAAATCCATAAATTATAGTTGTGAGGATAATTATGTGTAAAAGAGTTACAATTTTCATTTAAAACCCATTAAGAAACCAAAGAGGAAAAATACATGTTGAAATCCATTTTTAATAAAAATATTATTTTAAGAAATCATTGAAAAAATTATCATAATACAATTTCAATAATTTATATTGAAGCTATGAGTATGTACCGTGTACCAATGAGGAATAAATCATATCAAGGAAGATACAATGGTCAAAAATGTACCTCATAACAATCAAACAAATATAATAAAGGAGTTTAAATGTGGAAATTCTAGTGTCGAGTAACTATCAAGTGATTAGAGATACATATAAACTTTCAATTCCATGTGTCAAGGCCATACATCATTGGATATTCCTAGGTATATTATTGATACCATGAAAGACAATAAAAATATAACAATGACTTTCTACATTCAAAATTTGTATCTACTATGTGCACATGCTTACCGACTCAGAGCACACATGCTTTCTCATTGCATGTCCCTAGCATAAATTCAAATTACTAGGTAGATTATTGTTGGGGTGTGTGTCTATAAAATCCTATAATACACACCAATTTTCTTATGGATTGGGCTGGTAATCATACCCAGTAGAAAATCCAACCGAAAGATTACCACACATGCCACTCAGAATAGAACTGCTTAGCACACAGTTAAAAATATAAATAAAACTATATGGAGAAAATCTAAAATAAAATATTAATATATTTCAATTAAACATAAACAAAAAATAATAATAATTTGTCCATTTCATCAACTTGGAATATCAATTACACATTCACAAACACAATAAAAAATGCATGCGTCCTACTAGGATCATTCCTAAATCATGATAAGAATCTCATCCTACTAGTTAAGTCATCACATAAACATTAATCCAAGGTTATCCTATCTAGAGCAGACCCATTCAAAAACCCAAATAATATATAAAATCAAAAATATATATAATAAAATGGTGGATTACCTCAAACGGTGGAGTGATAATGTGTCAAGGTAGCAATAGATAAGGGGGTCGGCGGTGAGGGGGAGAAGGGGGATGGTGGTGAGGGGATAGGGTTTGATGGGCTAGGGTTCAATGGTTTTGGGTCCAAACATTATAGGCTAGGGTTCAAAGGGGTTGGGGGAAATGGTGAGGGGATAGATTTCGATGGGGCAAGGGGTTTGACGGGGTCTTGGGCCAACAACGAGGGGTTCGATGAGGTCGAGGGCTAGTGGCATGGGGTTCGAAGGGTTCGGGGTAGCGGTGAGGGGTTTGATGGGGTCAAGGTAATAGTGGTTGGGGGTGTTGGGATTCTGGGGTGGGGGTTGGGGGAGGAAGTTTATTTAATTTAAAAAAATGTTTTAGTGGAGGTTTTTTTAAAACCATAGCTATATTTTGATATAAAAATTGTGGAGGGTTTGGAAATATCACCTAAAGGACCGCCACTATTTACTAAATTAGTTTTATTGAAGTATCACATTCATATACCACACTACACCATGATTCATATAACCCATATTTATTCTCATATCATGAAGGTTTGAAGATCCTTCCAATAAATTACCTTAAAATGACTTCTTGTTTGTTCTTTAGAAAATATTATATAGAATTTTTGAAATAGTTAATTTCATTGTGTAAGACATGAAATAAGGTATTCACATAACCCTTGTCTGTGAATATAACCTAAAGATTTTATTAATGTGATTTTAAATATAATAATTATTAACTTCTACTATAATCCAAAAACTCATACAATGCATAACTTATAATATTTTATAAATTCTTTTTATTTTTATATACTAACTTACAATTGAAAATAATTATCTGCACTTAACTGGTAAGATATTTGGATTCCTTTCTATACATATTCTCCCAGACACAATTTTTTTTATAATGTGTTAAATTCATAATGGTAAAGATGAATTCATGAAATATTATTTTCAAAAGTGGTTCACATTAAAGATGACCAAAAAATTGTTTGAAAATAATAGATCAAAAGTTATAATATGAATCACATATGTAAGTTATTGTGTATCCATAAATTAAATTACTATGAATATAAAGTATAAAGTATCAAAAGAAGAGGTAGTAGTGGAATATGACATAGACAGAAATTAAATAATTATAGAAGAAAGCAAGTTGAATATTAAATGGAGGAATTTTATGAGCTGTTTCTAACTAAAACAACCTGATAGGTGAGGGTTGAATCAAGGTTTCAGCATTTTCTTCCAATTTTCGATATTTTTTCCAAATTTATTAGGAAAATATTAAATTTTTTAGTGTTAGTTTCCAATTCCCCACAAAAAAATGAAAAAATTAAAGTAAGGCACAATAGTTATTACTTGGGTCACCACTAAGGGCTAGTTTAAGGACCATACAAATAACATTGCATCAATATACCAATTTAAACTAATCTTTACTAGGTTGGTGGATTAAATTTTTTTGGTCATAATCACTATTTTTTAGGCTCTCAAAATTTACAATAAACTTCATAAAATATCACAAATCCTCTGTTAAATTACTTTCATCTACTCCTCTTCCACACACTAATTTGGAAAAATGTCTTATAATTTTATTGTTATGTTTGTATTTTCCACATTGTTAAGTAAATGTTCATTTATTTCAATCATGAAATCCTAAATATGATGCTAAAATATGATCTTTGGTCACCAAAATACCCAAAATTTAAAAACCATGTAAAATATTCTTTCTTAAAATCTCCTAATGCGTAATTCCAATATGGAAAAATATTCACCATTTACTGACTTCAAGAGCACCCATGCCTACAACTCCTCAATGTACTTCAACTATGTTACTCCACTTTCACAAAAAATACTTCACACAACACCTTATCAAGATTAATTCCTCATTTTCCAACTATCTTCATGATACACTACTTCAAAAATTGGCTTCACATTGTTCACCTTGCTAACTCACTTCATGAAACCTCCTTTATAAACTTCCTTTATAAAACCACCCTTCTTTTGCAAGTAGAGTTTTCTTCATTAATAGACCTTTATGTTGATTAAATTTTTTATATTATTTTAACTTCTCATAAATTCTTAATGAATTGATTGGTGGGGTATTTATAGACACAGTCATCCAAAAAACTCATTAATTATGAAAAATATTGTTCAACACTTCACTAAATCCCATTCATGTACTCTCCCTTAGAGGTTCTATAAAAACTATCACATCTTGAATAAAAAAAACTAGAAATCATGTATTATCCATTGAAAACCTCCTATTTCAACCATCCACCACATTTTTTATTCACAAACCAGCCAACACAAACCTTCTTTATGATTGAAAAAAACATGTACCCTTTATCACAAATGGCATTAACTCTCACATACTTCATTTTTTCTTGAAAAGTTCCTTTAGGAAAAACCTATCAAAAACACCTTATATATTTCATGTACATACAATGTTAGAAACAAAATTCCTTCAGGAAATAGATGAATCCCACCTAAAAATTTTACCCTTTATAAAAAAATTCAAAAATCTGCAGAAGACTTCAAAATTTCACACCCAAAAAAATGGTAAGCACTTGGAAACCACATCATTTTACAAATGTATTTTATTCCTTTATTGGGATTCCATTTTATTTAAAATACCTTCCACATCCTTCAAAATCCTTGATCACCCTACAAATGGATTGTAACAACCCGGACCTGGCCAGCCACCCGAACAGTGCCAAACGGGTCAGGTGTCACTGCCTTAGGCACACCTCCCCTGAATGCCAAAGGCTGCTGACTAGTAGCGAGGGTCTGAATAGGTATAGTGGGGATGATATACCCTCATGGAGGAAAAAAATGTACTAGTCCGAGTATAATGTCTATAAGAAGCAGAAATTAAATGACTCAGCAGACTCAAACCAGACCCGCAGAGCATAAGTATATCCAAAATCAAATAAACAGAAGAAGCAATATAGAACAATGGTAGTGGAAAGTAAACAGAAGAACATGCATAATATCACAAGCAACTACTATTGTAAACTAACAAACATGCATCAATATAAATTCATATATATCAATATATAACGGTGCCAATGGATAACCAACAGTAATTACATGATAAGGTAAGCATGCTGATACAAAAAGGAAACTAAACAAAGTAAATCTAGTAAGGCATGACCTCAAGGTCCATGCAAGTAGCACTAAGGTCCAACTCTTGAGGCTGAGCCTCTACCATCACGCAATTTCATAAAGTCTACACGCATCCTGAAGGGACCGTGTAGGGTATGAGACGAGTATCAGTAGGATACCACCCAATGTTGCATACCTAATATAAGTGTTTCGGTAGAAATGCTTATATAAAAAAATAGTAAACAATATAATGAATAAAAGTAAACAAAAACTTCACTGGTGCTCAGCAGCCACCAGGAAGTGTCACCTGCTTCAGCCAACACTGGAATCTCTGGTTTATAACCCGACACCACGTGCCACCTGACACCATGTGTCACAAGTACTGATGTCCCGAAGGTACGGCCAATAATCGTAACCCAGCTCAAAAGTTCAACCTACTCATGGAACAACATCCGGAGGAACAACGATACCTGTCCTCAAATAATAACTGTAGGGACAGCGATGTCTGCCCTCAAATCAAGTAACCATAGGCACAACGATATCTACCCTCAATTCACGGCGAGCCTCTTCCCCCAACCTCATAGCCTCAATGTTATCTCCCGAAAGCTCCTCACCTTCCACGTGGCTTCCTATGGAAAGAACCCACAAACCAATAACACCTAACTGTATCTCTCGGGGGCCTCTACCTAGTGAGTGGTCGTACCACCTCATCATAGAGTCTATCTGTGTGCACACTACTCAAAAGTACCTAGTGAGCAGTAATCACCTCAATATGTTCCCGAGCCACACCACCTCTCACACCTCATGTACCTGCGAACATGTCGCTCAAATCTGATGACCTCTCCATCCAAGTAACTCGGGCCAAGCCCAACTTGATAGTTCAATTTCCTCAAGACGACATCCATGACGCTCAATCCCGTGGTAGAAACCACCCAAAGTAACCCGGGAAAAGCCCCAACCTGTGATCCCCATCACTCAACAATATATTCAGGCCACGCCCAACACAACTCAATAGTTCAGCAATAGAAATATCACACATTACATAATTATACTCATAAGCATTACTTTAAACAGGAAAAATACTAAACATCCAAATTTCACTAACTTGTGATGTCCCATACTAACACCTAATTCATTCATGATTTAACAATTAAAATCAATATTTTAACTCAAGAAATTCAATAAACAGTCCAAACACAACAGTTTAAACAAAGGTACAATTCATACGCATTTCAGTACCCCCAGCCGAACTGCCCCAAATGAGCAATGGCCTCTAACCCGGCCTCGCTCAATCACAACAGGGTCAGGGAATACCCTGAGGCATCCCACAATGCAGATAATTAATTAAAAATATTTAAATAGGGTTTCTCTCAACACCCGACGCCGCGCCCAAAGGTCGCAACCACCAAAAGTCTACGAAAAACATGAAAGAATGTATGCACCACCCACCTCATACTCGTATGATGATACTCCTCCGATATCAGCCTCTGAATCATTCTAAATCGCAGTAGATCTGCGTTTCCATCAAATCCCGACAATTCTATTCGGATGGAAACTGCGGAGAAATAGAGGAAGAATCAAGAATGAAGAATGGTTTGTAGGGTTAGACTTTCTGATGTGGTCCTGCAGCCACCGACGGTTCGAAGAACAGACAAAGTATGACGATTCTAGGAGGAGATGTGTTCGTGGTGGTTTTTCGGATGAAGGGTTCATCCAACGAAGAAGAAGAAGGCCTTCCTTGAAATAAGACGCGATGACTTCTCGGATGCCCAATTAAAAATAAAAGTACATGGCATGTATTTGAAGACTACATGCCGTGTAGATTGATTTTCCATACATCGACTTAAGCGGAGTCCAGTGCATGGCTTGGACCGTGTACACGGCCAACACATGGCCAGGGACTCGTCCATTATACGGAATGAGGTTAAACGGAGTGTCAACGAAGACTACACTCCGTTTAGATGGATATTTACACACGGAAACTACACGGCATGTACTTGGTCTCAGACGGGTTGTTGCATGCCTAGCTGATACACGACATGTATTTGGGAGTACATGGCATGTAGTCTGGAAATTTCCAGAAACATCCCAGATTTTCTAGACTTCTCAAAAATCAGCCAAAAAATTTATAGGAAAGTGGAAAATTCAAACAGGGTCGTAAAATTTAACCCGCTCTAAAAACTTGGGTTCTTATAAACTCCCCACCTTAACATAGCTTGTCCCTGAGCTATTAGACAAAATCTGGAGAAGGTACCGAACAGACCTCCCCGATAAAAGTAACCCAGACTTCCCCGATCTCAAAGGTCCCAGCTAAATTCCTTAATGGGCTCCCCACCTTAGGAATTTCCTACTCGGTCTAAACCCAAAACAAAGCTCAAAGCAATCAAAATAAACAAACAATTCCCAACGACTTATTTCCCAAACCCATGGTCCTCTCGTGACGCATCAGCACCCTTGAACCTCCTCGGTACTCACGTGTCACTTCTGACATCCAACGTAACCCTCACCAAATTGGTTTCTGCCTCCAAGAGGTCCTGCATCTCATAGATTCTCCAATCAAAACCTGGTGCCTTGCACCTCAAGTAACCCGCATTTGTGATGACTCGATGCCCACAGAACCTCACGTAACCTGCATCCTTGATGCTCCTGATTCTACGCATCTAAAATATATAATAACATATATAACGCAACTGAGATGATGTCAATCCCACTAACTAGCATATAGTCAGTCCACAAGTATCCTGTGCAACTCGTGAACTCAACCAGACATGCCTCAAGAGGCCATGCCAAAAGAAAACAAAGAAAATCATGGCCACACCCGCAGTGTACCTGCCACCATCATCAGCTCACCAGCCTGCTCAGTCCCTAGAAGCTCCACAGTGTGCACCTGGCCTGAAGTACGGTTTCCTGATGCCTGACCTCCTTGAGGTGTTTCTCCAGTTACCGTCCACTAACCCCTCAGCTGGGTCCCACTGTCTTTGTCATGACCTCCACGCACAGCTGAACCTTGACTACCCTCTCCTAGTACCGAACCTGAACCAACACCTGACGCCATGGTCTGTCTTGGTCCCTGTCTGTCGGATGTCTGAGAAGGCTTCCTACAAAACCTCTCCAGATTCCCGACCTGTCCACACGCCCGACACTCCTTCGGAGGCCTATCGAACTGAGCCCGAACATGTCCCGGCTGCCCACACTGAAAGCAAACCACTGTTGAACTGCCACAAGGTGGCCCTGCTGAGTCCTCGGCATGCCTGCCCTGCTATAACTCATCTCTACCTCACTTCATATTGTCTAAGCCATCACCTGAAGTTGTTTCCCCACCAATTTCGGGTTTATCCCTCTATTTTCCCTCTGCTATAAGCGCCTGGTTCACCGCCTCGGAGAAGGAACCTATCCTGAAGATGTTCACCCAAACCCGAATGGTTTGTTGTAAGCCATCCTCGAAGCACCTCACCCTAGCCGCGTCATCGCTTACCATACCAGGTGAAAAGTGAGAAAACTATGTGAAGTTATCTGCGTAGTCCATGAAAGACATATCTCCCTGCTGAAGACTCAAGAACTCACGATCTCTCTCTTCCCCCAGTGTCTCTGGATAGAAGTGCTCAAAGAACCTGTCCTTGAAATCCTTCCAGTCCAGTCCCTCGTCCCTACGAGCCTGTACCTGTACATCCCACCAACGCTTCGTCAGAACTATCATCATGTACGTCTCCAGCTTGACCCTCCACCCCGGAGGCATCTCAAGGTGCTTTAAGATCATCTGCATGATTTCTATCCAGTTCTCGGCTGCCTGTGGACCACCCTCACCCTGAAAAAGTGGCGGGTGCTGTGACGGGAACCCCCACGTCAGCTATGCCATAGAAGGATCTATACCTAGAGCACATTTGTAAATCCCCTACAAGACACATACCAGGCTAGCTCAGAGCTGCTCGTCAAGCTATGGTCTGAACGCTTCCAAGCCCGGCTGTTGTCCTACCTACACTAGATCATGAACCTGATCTTGTCCCTGAGCCTATACATGTGGCTCATGCTCTGCCTACATCGGATTCTTAACCTGATCGTGTGGCACTTTATCTTCTCCTACCTGACGCTCCATCGAGTCTTGAAGGAGTAACCCGCTGAATACCATAAATGGTCAGACATCCCAAATATATATAACAATATATTCTACGCAGATAAGGAAAGTAGTAAAGAGGCAGTGTATAACAACTACCCTTAATCTCCCCTATCACAAACGATGCCCTTGGCATCTAGACCCCACAGCCTCTTTACCATCCCTCAAAAGATCCAAGTATCAATGGTACCTTGGGTTATGCCCGTCCTGACAACCAACGTTCCCTCTAACCCGACGACTGAGTTGCCCAATCCTGACAGTTACACTGCCTAAGTCATAGTACCCGCCTGCTCTCATAAGAGCCAGACCCAATATCCTACAACATGAAATTCTAAAAATACACAAAGCATGAAATACATGTTGCAATAAATAAGCAATTCTATCAGGAGTTTCACCTACTCACATTTCAGATCACATAAAGCATGGCAATTGATTTTTTTCACATGGTATTATCACATCACAAAGCATACGTGCAGTTATGAAATTGAAATACCCTAAAATGTGCCTATCAAAAGCCAAGAAAAGTATCCTTTCCATACTAAGCCAAGGTACAATTCTCCCTTACCACACTAGGTCAAGGGTCACATATCACAATCTATAACATCACACATAAAGTGAGCCACTGAGGTGGAAATCATATAAACTGTAATGTGAGAAAAAGAAAAACAGAAATTCCCACCCATGGCAACTCGGTCCATCCCTCCTACCTGGGCCTGTAGGCACCCAATCCCAAGCTAGGAACCCAATTCCAGTAACAACCTATCTATATTCTACCATATCCCAAATAGTAAAATTGTCATAAATAAATAGATAAGTATAAAACTCATTAGTAGTCAGTTGCTACTAAATCCATGTTAAGAACTCCTCTGATTCCACTTTGTAACAACCCGGACCTGGCCAGCTACCTGAACATTGCCAAATGGGTCAGGTATCACTACCTTAGATGCACCTCCCCTGAACGCCAAAGGCTGCCAACTAGCAGCGAGGTTCCGAATAGGTATAGTGGGGAGGATATACCCTCACGGAGGAAATAAAGGTACTGGTCCGAGTATAATGTCTATAAGTAGTGAAAATTAAATGACTCAGTAGACTCAAACCAGACCTGCAGAGTGGAAGCATATCCAAAATCAAATAAACAGTGGAAGAAATATAGAACAATGGAAGTGGAAAGTAAATAGAACAACAAGCTGAATATAACAAGCAACTACTGTTGTAAACAAAAAAACATGCATCCATAGAAAGTCATACATATCAATATATAACGGCGCTAATGGATAACCAACAGTTACTACATAATAAGGTAAGCATGCTAATACAAAAAGGAAACTAAACAAAGTAACTCCAGTAAGGAACGACCTCAAGGTCCATACCAGTCTCCATTCCAACAGCACTAAGGTCCAACTCCTCAGGGTGACCCTCTACCTGCACGCAATTTCATAAAGTCTACACGCGTCCCGAAGGGACCATGTAGGGTGTGACATGAGTCCCAATAGGATACCACCCAATGGTGTGTACCTAATATAAGTGTTTTGGTAGACATGCTTATATAAGAAAAATAGTAAACTATATAATGCCCAAAAGTAAACACAAACTACACTGGTGCTCGGAAGCCACCAAGAAGTGTCACCTGCTTCAGCCAATGCCAGAATCTCTGGTCTGTAACACGGCACCACGTGCCACCGGACACCATCTGTCTCAAGTACCAAAATCCTGAAGCTACTCCCAATAATCGTAACCCATATCGAAAGCTCAATCTTCCTATGGAACAACATCTGGAGGAACAGCGATACCTGTCCTCAAATAATAACTGGAGGGACAACGATGTCTGTCGTCAAATCAAGTAACTGGAGGCAAAATGATATCTTCCCTCAATTCATGGCGAGCATCTACCCCCAACCTGATAGTCTCAATTCTATCTCTCGAAGGCTCCTCACCTTCTGTGTGGCTTCCTATGGAAGGTACCCCCAAACCAATAACACCTAACTGCATCTATCAGGGGCCTCTACCCAGCGAGTGGTTGTACCACCTCATCACAGAATCTATCTGTGTGCACACTACTCAAAAGTACCCAGTGAGTGGTAATCACCTCAATATGTTCCCAAGACACACCACCTCTGACACCTTGTGTCCCTGTGAACCTATCGCTCAAATCCGATGGCCTCGCCATCCAAGTAACTTGGACCAATCCCAACCTGACAGTCCAACTACTTCAAGCCGACATCCATGACACTCAATCTCGTGGTAGAAACCACCCAAAGTAACCAGGGAAAATCCCTAACATGTGATCCCCATCACTCAACAATATATCTGGGCCACGCCCAACACAACTCAACATTTCAACAATAGAAATATCACACATTGCATAATTATACTCATAATCATTACTTTAAACAGGAAAAATACTAAACAGTAAAATTGCACTAACTTGCGATGTCCCATACCAGCACCTAACTCATTCATGATTTAACAATTAAACTCCACAGTTTAACTCAATAAATTCATTAATCAGTCTAAAATAGCAGTTTAAACAATGGTTCGATTCATATGCATTTCGGCACCCATGTTCGAACTGCCCCAAAAGAGCAAAGGCCTCTAACTTGGCCTCTCTCAATCACAACAAGGTTAGGGAATACCCTGAGGCATCCCACAATGCAGATAATTAATTAAAAACAATTAAATAGGGTTTCTCTCAACACCTGACATCACGCCCGAAGGTCGCAACCCCCAAAAGTATACGAAAACACAAAATAAGGTATGCACCACCCACCTCGTACTCGTACGATGATACTCCTTCGATATCATCCTCTGAATCAGTCAAAATCATGGTAGATCTGCGTTTCCGTCCAATCCCAGAAATTTTACACTGATGGAAAATGCAGAGAAATAGAATAAGAATCAAGAACGAAGAAGGGTTCACAGGGTTAGCCTTTCTGATGCGGTCCCGCAACCACCGACGGTTTGAAAAATGGACAACGTATAAAGATTCTAGGAGGAGATATGTTCTTGGTGGTTTTTCAGACAAAGGGTTCGTCCAACGGAGAAGAATAAGGCCTTCCTCGAAATAATACTCGACGGCGTCTTGGATGCCCAATTAAAAATAAAAGTACATGGCATGTATTTCAAGACTACACGCCGTGTAGATTGCTTTTCCGTACTCCAAATTCAGTGGAGTCCAGTGCACAACTTGAACTGTGTACACGGCCAACACACGGCCAGGGACTTGGCCATTATACGGAAAGTGGTTACATGGCGTTTCAAGGAAGACTACATGCCGTGTAGATTGAAATTTACACATGGGCACTACACGGCATGTACTTAGTCTCAGATGGGTTGTCACATGCTTAGCTGATACCCGGCATGTACTTGGGAGTACACGACGTGTAGTATGGAAATTTCCAGAAACTTCCCAAATTTTCCAAACTTCTCAAAAATCAGCCAAAAATTTTATAGAAAAGAGGAAAATTCAAACAGGGTCGGAAAATTTAACCCACTCTAAAAACCTAGGTTCTTACATGGATTAATAATAAATATAACACAATATCCAATCTTCTTTATGGATCACATTGGTTCTACATGAGCACTAAAGATTAGATTCACAAGGTGGAACAAGAAATATGCACGAAGAAAATACTGATAAATAACTAGAGATCATAGGTTGAATATTATTAGAAGTTATAGGTACAAACCATGATGTAATTATAAGGGTCAAATCATGAGTTGAATTCCTTGAAATATATTAAAGGCGTGAAATAACCCTATATATGTAAAGTAATCAGGCTGATGCCAAACGGTTTCTCATTATTAATCATAAAACATGACTGATAATATGGACAACACTATAATACAATATAAAATATGTTTTAAGGAAAAATTGGTAGATTGAACACATCATGTGATGCAGAGTTATGGTTGTGTGTGATGTTTAATATTACTAAAATATTATAAAGGAAAAATATTCCTCTTATATGTAATATTTTTTAGGCTAATGCATAATATATTTGGACTATACTGATATAATATAAAGGAAAACTCTTCATTGGATAAATAATAATTTTTATTCGATATGAAATTTCATATGGAATATAAAAATTGTAAAAAAGGAAATAATGTTCATGGGATACATAATATTTTTAAAATCATGCATAAGAAATTTAATGAGGATCATGAGAAAATATGGAGAAGTAAAATATCTTACACATTCTGAGAAAACTCGTAAATCTTACATATTAACAAGACATTACTTAAGATTCCTAAAATAATATATTATAGGATTCCTATAAATCATAGAATATGATATCCCTATATCATAAGGGTAAAGGTATTCAAAGTGGAAAATTGGAAAATTTATGGTATCATTGTGATACCTAAAAGTAATATTTTCTTACATAAAGGTTAATAGTTAGGAATAAGAAAATCATAAAATATGATATCTATATATAATACTATACAATGTATGTTAATTACCAATTTTTGAAATAGAATATATTCTATATGATAGATTAAGAAGTAAATTTAATCGATGCTTGATCTATTCTTCAATGATTTAAACATCAAAATAATTCAGATGGATATTGTGATTCAAGCTAAGTTTTGAAAAAATGGTCTTTACTCCATGAAAATTAAGTTCAAAAAGAAACCCAGAAATATATATATTAGAATAAATTTGAGCTCACATCATAAAGAGTTATCCACTCTATAAGCTAGAAACTTAAATTCAGTAAAGGATATAAGCCCATTATGATACTTAAGGGTAAAACGTTGAATATTTTAAGGTAATAAGAGTAAAATGGGTGTGAACTACAGAGAATAATTGAAGTTCCCTATGATGCGTAAATGTACTTAGGATGATACATAAAGATTTTCATGGTTAAAGTCTGAAAATTAGCAAAGTACCAAAATATGTAAGGGTTATTTCCTTTTTCAAAATTTCAATATATGAGGGTTTCTTGGAAGATTTTATACTTTTTCAAAATTTATTCAACATAAAATATGAATTACTCAAAATATAAATTTCAAAATTGAAAAAAAAAACATTAATTAAAACTATATACATTTGAGTAAAACTTATTTTATATAAAACAATCATTTAAAATTAACTTGAAAATAAAAACTCATAATATACTTCCATTGAAAACACACATAAAATTATCTCTGAAATAATAATAAATATTAATATTAATATAAAATATTTTATAATGATATAATTATTTAAATATGTTAAAATTGAAAATATTATTGACTTTAAAATAAAATAGTTATAAGGTATACATAAAAATTATAAAATTTATAATTGGAATCCAATTTAATTTATTAGATCTACTAGTTCATTAAATAAATATACATACATGTAAAATAAATTCATAACATGGATATTAATATATTTTATTTTATTCATAATACCTAATCATATATTATCTGTTCTTTTAATTGATCTCATAATGACTACCCTTAACAGATATTTTATCATATACATAATGACTACCTACAACGGTTATATTTTTTCCCCTTTAAATAACTACAAATTATATCTTTTTATTTCACCCTCAAAATCCCTTCTATATGTACTTATTTAATTTCTTTCTGTAATTATTTTTGGTGGAATAATATTTATAGGATATCATGATGGTTCATATTTTAATCTTGTAGTTTTTTATATATTTGAAATTTTTTCCTATTGTACTTATACTCATCTTATTTAATGTTATATTCCCATAGTAATATTTATTTATTCTATGTTATATTATTCTTAGTCTACCTTAGAATAGATAAAATATAATTTATAAAAAGATAATATATGCTTAAACTTGGGTTGTTATAGATATACCTCATCGTGAAACTTTTGGATAGTTTATCCTTCACCAAATTAATCATTTCCTTTAGTGGTCTGATAATAAGTATGTAATCCACATATATAATTAAGATGATGAAACTCCAAAAAACACATTTTCATATAAATAATGGTCTGTGTTGTTATATACAAATTGTTTTTCTTCCAAAAATTTGTTAAAAATTTAGTTCCACTCCCTTGGCGCTTTCTTCAAACCATGAAGGCCATGTTTTAGCTTTCACAAAAAATACTTGTCCAATTTATCCATAAAACCATTTTTTTACTCTATATAAATATCCTTATCCAAGTATACAAGAATAAATTAGGCATTAACATTTTACAACTCTTGAATTTTACTTTCTTGGGAAACCATATTATGTACTACCTAAGTGGTCCTGTGTTTAAAAACCAAATAAAATTTATTAGAAAAATATAAACCTTATATTAATTTAAAACCCATCACAACAATCCTCACCTTGTACTGATTTTTACCACTTTATTCCTCCATCAACTGATAAAATCACTTATTCTAAAGTACAATTCTCCTAGTGTGTTGATTTGTTAGATCTCAAACACTAGAAACATATAAGGAATTAACTTAACACCTAAAGTATAACTCCCACTAATTTGAGTCACCAATAACTATATCCTCTTCCAGAATTTTAGATCCTACATTGTCTTTGTGAAGAAACTAATTCATGTCACTTTTCAATCTCTACATCTAGAATCGAATCTAGGTATACCTCTACAACTAAATCTATTGATCAACTCCTTTTAGAATCATAACATCCATAACTTTACCTTCCAAATCTTTCCCCAAATATTATGTAGTCCCTAAGATCTATGGTACTTTTAGTTTTTGAAACCCCATCAAAACTTGACTACCATCTGAAAAGTTTTTATATCATCTGAGGTTTTTATAACTTTCATGATCTCGGGATTTTCTATGATATTTATAACTCTTTTAATTCTATTTAAATTAAACTTATCTTGTGATGATTCATTGATATCATTGAAAACTTCCACTTGGTTCTAATCTTTTCACTATATATCTTAATTAAAGATAACATTATGAATTTTTACAACCTTTTATAAGTTGTTATTTTGAATCTAAAAGCCAAAGTCTTCATCCCATTATCCTATAGAAAAACACATTTAGGACTTATCCCCAAACTTTTCAATTTATTTGGAATCTTCATAGACATAAATGAAAGAGCCAAAGAGTTTGATATATGAAATTTAAATATTCTTTTTTAATAAATATTATTTCAAAATCTCATACCCTAATGTAGAATAAGGACATATATTCACCAAGTAGGCAGTATAATTCATGGACTTCTAATAAAACTACTTTAGAAAATAGGTGTGTATCTCTATTTACCATGAATTATCCATTAATTTTTTATTCTACCTCTCTATGAATCTATTTTATTCTAAATTTTATGGTATCAGATTAAGAAACTATAAGTATTTCCTCCACCAGAACCTTCAAAATTCCATAATTTGTATCCCCCACCATTTTCATCCATAAAATATTTTAGTTTGCTTCCATATTATTTTTCCACTATTCCTATCCATAGAAAAAAGGTTCTAAAACCTTAATAAACTTGAGAAAAAATACCCACACCTTTTTTTTTTGTATCATAAATGAATGTAACACAGTATAATGACCCTCCATGATAATATATTAGAGTAGGTTACCATACATCCATATAAACCAACACTAACTTCTGATTATAACACATCAATAATTTAAAATTGTAACCACATGTTTGATAGTGTAAATTTCATACAACATGATCTTAGATGATAATGTAAAACCCCAATAAATTATGTTATATTTATTTTTAAAAAAATTAATCTTTCTTATTGCTTGTGGAACATGCAACTCTGAGTCTGAATGAACCATAACATAGAATATTGTTATAACTTAACCAATAAATTTTAAGGTATGAATAGAAATAACTAAATTATGAAAATTATTTGGTTTAAATATGTACAAAAAAAATTCAATTTTTATCTATTTATTAGAGATAAAATAAGAACCAATTGAAAGATAAAAAGTGTTTTAGGAAAAATTATATTTTTCTAAAGGTGTGTTTAGTCGCACTTTGATCGCGTAATTTAAAATTAGTTTATACCAATTTAAGAAAATTTATTTTAAAAAATTAAATTTATTTTTTAAATAAGCATATAAAAATTTACTTAGGTTGAAATTTTAGGATTTCTCGGAAAATATTGATTTTTCATTGAATAGTAAAAAATACCGATTTTTGTAAAATTATCAATTCTTTACAATGAAATATGTAATTTAAACGGACCATTATTATTTGAATTTGATTTCAAGTAACATAATTATTATTTATTTATAATTTATCTAATTAATTAAATTTTAATAACCTTTATACTATATTTTAGTATAAGTTTATTTTTTGGTTTAAAAACACATTTTTCTAAAAAATGTTCTGAAGGGAATAACGTTTCCCCATTTTAATTAATAAAAATAACCCCTAATAATTAATTATTTCAATTAAATTAATATATTATACATCTAAATTTTAATCTTTAAATTCATATAATTATGATTTTTATTCATATAGATAATATAAGATGATTTTTCCCTGAAAAAACATTTCTTAAAAACTGCTTCTTCATCACGTTTACAGGAATAATTTTAAATTTAGTCATTCCAATATTTTTAATTTAATTTTTAAAAATGGATTCAATATTTTAAATAATAATACTTAATATTATATAATAATTTCAATTTAATTTTTTACCACAATGAATAGAAAAAACATAAAAAAATTAATTATCACGGTTAAGGTAAAAAAAGGTTTTACAAGGGGATTAAACTAAGAATAGAAGGGTTAAAATGACTTATAAACTTTTATAACACCCATTTTATGGAAATATTTAGACCTTATCTCATCAGGTTTTGATAATAACCCATTTTGGAGGCTTTTCGTATAAGAAAAAAAGCAGGTATCACTTTTTATTTTCAAAAATTCCATGTGCGTTCTCTCCCCCATTTATAAAAGGCCACCCCCTATCCTCTCCCATCCAAACTTCAAAGATCATTTTTTGGATAATAACTAATCAAATATCTTCCTTAATTCCATACTCATATCATATAGACATTATTTTTATTATTAAATTCTCCAAGTATGGATTTAGGTATAAACCTAAGGAAGCTCTCTCAAGAAGAGGTAAAATTCTTAAACAAGGGTATTTATTTTATTTCTTCTTCCAAATCACTAAAATAAGATTAAAATATGATAATATAATAAAAAAATACCTAATATATAATAATATTTTATTATTTAAATGGAATAACCCATATACATCTACACTTCTATCAAATGGTAAATGAAGTCATCGATCGTGTGTACGGTGGACTATCGCCTCACGAACCAATGTAATTAGTTTTCCATCACCATCCTTAAAGTATAGATATAATGATGTATTTAACATATTTATGTGATATTTATTACATATTTATACTTATGGTATTATTATATCACATATATATACTTACTTTCCATTCCATGGGGCATACGATAACATTGGTCGTGTGCATTGCGAACTACCGCCTCTTGAAGTGATATGATTCGTTTTTCACTTACGCTTTACATGGAAGGTATTAAGGATAAATATAATTAATATATGTGATATTTATTAAATAATAATACTTATAGAAATATAATATCACATATAAACTCTTACCTTCCCTTCCATTGGAAAACAATAATGTCGCTCGTGTGTACGTGTGGACTACCACCTCCATGTTGTGATGTTAAATGTTTTTCATTTTATTTTTAATTGTATTTTAATAAATATTTATTTTATTAATATAAATTATATATACTTAATAATAATTATTCAATAATGGGGAATTAATATTTTACTTTCTATTCATTCCATCCGTCAAGAAAAATGGAAACAATGTACATGCTTACGTATACCCTACCTTCACCATGAATGGTGTGATCCATTTTCTATCTCTAAATTTTATAGATTAATATAAATAAATATATAATGAATATATATGATATTAATATTATGGTTAATATTCTATATATTATTTAACCATGATCATTATAAAAGTTCCAAAATTACCAAACCAAAACATACATGAAAAATGAAAAAATTATCACCCAAAATAGTGATTTTAACAAAGAATTTTTTTATAAATATTTCATAAAAGACTATATGTAAATAATATATCATAGGAAATATATGATTAAGGTTATATAATATACTAATAAGAAAAATAAATTAATTATACTGGATTTGTTTGACACATACAAAGAAATTTGAACATGAGGTGAGGGTTTCTCGTTGCACTTTTACTTCTGTGATACATATATCATATTCACAACTTATTTATCTGGTGTGGGGTATATACTTCCACTTTTTATATGTTATATAATAAATATATTTATATTAAGGATATTTAAAAGATTCATTTAATGTTATTTCTTTCATGGGTCTTATGATTTCAAAAGTTACAATAGTGGTAAGAGATTTATGATTCAATCTCATCTTAATCAAGATTGTTTATACTTAAATTCACATTAAAGAAAATTATTTGATCATTGTCAAATAAAACTCTTTAGTTTTATTATAAAATTTTTATTCATGAATTTTTCAAATAATATTACCCTTTTTCTTCTCTATGGTACTTAAAATGGTTGATAAATGTTTTTTTTCAGAAAATATGACTTTATTTCTCCCTTCGATTGAAAATATTTTTTCTTCCAAAATCATGTTTTATAGAAATGGTTTCAAATATATTTTCAACATTCCTTAAATGAGTTTTTAAATAAATTTTTACCACTATTTATCTTTTTTTAAATGAAATGAATGTTCATGTCATTTTCCAAACAAGACTCATTTGGATTTTACCAAAAATGTGAAAGGAATCTTTATTTTAATGTGTACAACATAAAGGGAATTTCCCACCATCATGAAAAATAAATATTTTAAATAATAATTTATAATTTTCATATACTATTTTCCATGATAATTATTTTCAAAGTATTTTTTTAACTTTTTTTTAAAAAAATATTTTCAATGTAAAAAATGTTATTTTCTTCAAGAATGTTTTAAAAGATATTTTCATGGAATTTCTATTCATAAATTAAAACATCCCTTATTTTACTTATATTTAATTGTGGATATGTTGTAATGAAACCATAGTTATTATTTATATGTATAGTTTATGATCATGTTGACTGGGGATGTACTATTCTATTATCACTCACTATAATACTCTGGATGGTTTATGATTATGTTTATTGATGGGGGTAAGTATTATCATTTTATTTGTTATTTTTTTAAATAAAAATGTATATTTGTATTATGTATAACCCATTTAATATGAGTAATTTATTGTATATATTAATTTATAGTTGAGGTTTGTAATTATATATCTTCTTGATGCATCAATATGTCTCATGAGACAAATCATTTGGCCAAATTAAATGGTTTTTTACACATAGTTTTAAACTATCTTATGAAATGTTTTGACAGTATGATTTAGATGCCTAGAATTATGAACTCCCTAATTATTAGATTAGTTATTAATATACATGTGATTATTTTATTAGATATAATATCCATGGATAAGTTTCAATATCATGTGATTACATATATGGATTTATTTGATCATCTTTTAGTCATACCATATTATAATCAAGTAATTGTTTAAATGGTATGTGTTTCAGTTATTTACCTTTACATTTTGATTATTAATATTTATTCATGGTGGATTATATTGTACTTTTACCCTTACTGTTCATATGTGATCACCCCTTTCTTATGTTTTATTTTTATCCAGATACGAAGAAGTATTTTGTGATTGAAATACAAGGATATATTATGGGTAAATATGTAATTACCAAATAAATCAATTTTTGTATTTTATGTTTCCAATTTTAATATTAATTTAAAATATTTATCTAGTTTACCAAGACTACTAAACTATTGGGTACTTCAATATGTAATTCATTATATCTTATTCCAATGTAATAAAGAAACAATTGACTCTGGGCTACTAGGGCCAGAGTTTTTAGAGTTTTTATTAGAGAAAGATTATAAGAAATCTTGGGAACTAGATTTAGGATAACATATATTAGGGGATATAACCCTATGAATGAATTTAAGAATAAGTATAATTATAGGATAGCATCCTAAACTTTTGGTGAGGTAGAGATTATGTATTTTTCCTAGCAATAAATTTATGTATGAATACTATAAGTGGATGTGGTTCTGGCACATATGTACTTAGGGGAAATAACTCTAAAAATGGAATGTCGTGATTGACTCAAGTGTTACCTGGTTCATGACAATAAACCTTAAAACACACCCTTTTAACATTATTCATGGGTATAATTGGGTTAATTCACATTTTTCTTATAGACCATTATGAAGGATTTGAAAATATTTTTATGATTTGAAAATTTTCCCAAAGAAACCATGCTTATGATCCTGATATCATCTATGCATAAATTTTTAAATTTACGTAAAGTGTTTCACTAGTTTTTGGATAATGAATTATATTTCATAATGTTATGATATAATCTATTGTATGTTATTATTCAAAAATAGTGAATATTTGAAGGAATCGGAGTTTTCTACAAGTGTATAGAGAAATTCCACCATGATTGTGATTGTATGGGAAAGAAAGAAATTTCCAATGTTCAATTCTTCAATTTTAAGGAGATGGGGAACTATACAAAAAAATTCCTCAATAATCAAGGTAATATACCTCAGAAAAATCTATGGGATCAAGGTCAATCTTATTATATTACTATATACAACATTGAATGATTAAAGTGATTTTATTTGGATTCAATAATTATGTGATAATATTATTTTAACAATGATATTATGGTTATAAGAATCATGAAAGGTATGAGGATTATACTATGGTAGTATTTATTTAACGATTTGGTAGTAGATGGTGAATGGTACAAAAGAAAAGTGATTCAGTGGAAAGACGATCTTTGCAAAACACATGATTGGGTGATTATAACTCATAATATATTCATGATGTTGAGATAATAATGATAAATAAATGTTTATGGGATATTATTTTTGACCTTGAAATTGGTTTGAAATTTTATAGTTCATGTTATCTTTGTTGGGGTTTATAAAAAAATTTTATTTATAGAATATATTCAACAATATTTTATTTTATTTTTGTAAGAATTAATTTTTTAATTACGTTTTTATGGTGATCAAGGTATTCATATATTTTTTATGTGAAATTAAGAGATAATTTTTGTTGATTGGTGAATATAATATAATGTTTATTTTTTAAAATTTAGTGACATTTGTTCTAATTTTTTAGACTTTTAATTTGGTAAGACGGATTTTGGAATTTTCTTAAGGTTAAATATTTCTGAAATGTATGAATTTGAACTTTGGGTATTAGTGGATAACTTATGATAATCATTAGGACTATGTTACTTTCTAAAGAGAGTAGTAATATCTTGATATCCTCTTATAGAATCAAGTTATCCATTAGAATTTGGGTTTAGTGATTCAATCATGATAAATTCATCTTCAGTAACCAAATTTTGGAAAGACAAATAAAATTTTGGTGTAAATTGATTAAATGTTTAAATTATACTTTTAAAGTAATTATATATCATTATGTTCTTAGTTTAGATAGTAAAGTAATCCATCAACTCTAGTAAAAGGATCTAGAAAAATAATTATCCTAGTACTTCCATTTCTGATGAACTGATAGACTTTTCACCCTTATAGATTCATGTTGTTGAGGTTAGTAACCTTCTATGGATCACCCACTTTCATAGGATCAATTATCTCTATCACTCTCCATAATTATTTATGCTTTTCTTCCATGTCCATATCTTAACTTCCCACCAATGTTCTTTTATTTAGAAACCTAGATATGTTTTGTTCTAGATGAAATTCATAGTTACCATCCCCTCATATTAAGAGGAAGTTTTATTAACTATTTTATGAAGTGGGTTTTTCAAAAATGTTATTTTCATATGTCAACCCCTTGATTACTAAGATCATGTTTAAAGTGTGAGGATGTAATGTAATGAAGGTGGGGAGAATATAATATCCAGATATTTTATAATAGGAACCACATGTTCTAGAGTATATATATCCTGAAATAATAAGATTTGTTATGAATTTAACACCCTAATACATTATAATATATTTATTTTTAAATAAATTCAATCTCTTCGATGTCTTGCAGAACACAAAACCCCGAGCCTGAATAAACCATAATATAGAATTTCATTATAATCTAGCCATTAAATTAGAGGGTATGAATAGTACTAAATATATAATGAAAATTATATGGTTTACACATGTATAAAATAAATTCACTGGTTATAAATTAATTATAAATAAAATAAAAAACATTTAAAATAAAGTTTTTTTCTCAAAAACTATATTTTTCTAAAAGGTTGGTTACTCAAAATTTGAGAACATAATTTAAGATTATTTTTTAATAATTTTAGAAATTTTATTTTAAAAAATTAATTTTTTTTGAAAAACTAATATAGAAATTAAAGTAGGGTTAAAATTTGGTATTTTTCAAAAAAAATGTTGATTTTTCAGTGAATGGTGAAAAATACTTATTTTTTGTAAAACAATCATTTATTTTCAATAAATTATGTAATTTAAAAGGACCATTGTGATTTGAATTAAATTAAAATTAACATAATTATTATTTATTTACATTTAATCCAATTAATTTAACATAAACTACCTTTATATTATATTTTAGTATAAGTTTATTTTTTTTGTTTAAAACGCATTTTTGAAAACTATTTTAAATCGCATAATGTTCCCCCATTTTAATTAATAAAAATAACCCCTAATGAGAAATAATTTAAATTAAATAAAAATATTATACATATAACTTTTATGTTTCAATTAATATAATGATGATTTTTATACATACTAATAATGTAATATCATTTTTTCTTTGAAAAAATACAATTCTTTAAAACTTCTTTTTCATCGCATTTGCGGGATTAATTTTAAATTATATTCAGTCACTTAAGTGAATTGAATTTGAAAAACATGGATTCCATAATTTTAATTATAATAATTTGTATTATCTAATAAGTTTGAATTAATTTTTTACCATATATTATGAATAGTTAAATCACTAAAAATTAATTATCGAGGTTAGGTGAAACGAGTTTGCTGGGGTTAATCTAAGAATATAAGGTTTAAAATGACATATTAACTAGTAAAACACATATTTTATGGCCATATTTTGTACATTAAATCTACTAAGAAAATAAGGTTTGATAATGTCTCATTTGTTTTGGCTTGTGGAAAGATAAAAACGTGGGAATCACTTTTTATTTCCAAATATTCCAAGTGTCTCCTCTCCCACACTTATAAAAGGCCACCCCCTCTCATATCTTATTAAAATTTTGAAACCATTTGGATTGTTAGATACCAGTACAAATATATTACTTAAAACCCTCCCCACATACTAGATTCCTTATTTTTATAAGAATTTCTCCTAAGAAGGCTCCCGTAAGAAGAGGTAAAATTCTTAAATGTGGGTATTTATTTTATATATTCTTCCACCTACTTCAAATCACCTTAAAATATGATAATACAATAACAATAGTATCTAATATAAACTAATATTTTATTATGTTAATGTCATAAAACATATTCATTTCCACACCCATCAAATAGGAAATGAAATAGTCAATCGTGTGTACTGTGGACTACCGCCTTGCGAACCAATGCAATTCAGTTTCCATCAACACCATTCAAGGTTGGATATAATTATGTATTTAAAATATTTATATTATATTTATGATATTATGATATTTTTATAATTATTATATCACATATATCTTATTACTTTCCATTCTTTGGGATATATGATAACGTTATCTGTGCGTACAACAGACTACCACCTCACGAAGCAATGTAATTCATTTCTCATTTATGATTTACATGGAGGGTAATAATGATAAAGGTAATGAATATATGTGATACCTATTACCTAAAAATAATTCAATAAATATGATATCACATCTAACTTCTTACCTTATCATCCATTGAAAATTAATAGCGCCTCTCATGCATACATGTGGACTACTGCCTCTACCTAGAGATGTGTAATGTTTTTAATTTTATTTTTACTTTGATGGTGGTAATGATGTAGTTGATTAATATAAATTATATATATATATAATGATTATTTAATGGTGAATTAATATATTTTTTCTTTTATTCCATCCATTGAGAAAAATGGAAATAACATTCATCTATATGTACGGACTACCGTATCCATGAATGATGTAATCCATTTTCTATATCTAACTTTTATAGATTACTATAAATACATATATAATGTTTAAAAAAAATTATATGAGTTAACCATAATCAATATAAAAATAAACAATTTATAGAACTAAAACGTACAAGAAAAATGAAGTAATTCTCACCAGAAAAATTGATTTAAATAAATAATTATTGATAAACAGGTCATAAAATAATATAACTAGATCACATGGGTATAAAATATTTTAGTATGGTTTTTTAATAGATGTATAATAAACCTATATTTACTATAAATTAGTTTCATAAACATATGAAGGAATTCAAACCTGAGGTAAGGGTTTCTCATCCCACTTTTACTTCTATAAGATGTATGTCATATTCACCAATATTTTCTATGGTGTGGTTTATATACTGACCCTTTTGAAATTTTATATCATTAATTTATTTATATTCCTAGTATTTAATTTTTTATTGGATTTTATTTCTTTCATGGTGATTACGATTCAAAATTTACCAAATTGGTAAGATATTTATGTTTCAATCTCATTTTAATCGGGATTGTTTATACATGAGTTTCCATTAAAGGAAATTATTTGATCATTTTCTAATAAAACCCTTTTATTTTATTCTGATATGGTTATTCATTAAGTTTTCAAGTAATAGTACCATTTCTTATCTTTTTTTTCTTAAAATGAGTTTGAATTTGCTTTGAGAAAATCCAATTTTATTTCTATCTTCGGTCAAAAATTATTTTCCTACCAAAACCATGTTTTCTAAAAATGTTCTAAAAAAATTTAACATTCTAAAATTTATTTATTGAAGGAATTTTTACCCATTTTTGAATTTTTACAAAGAAATTTGAAATTAATCTTAATGTCATTTTCCAAAAAAAGACCAGTTTGGATTTTACCAAAAATCTGAAATAAATAATTGTTTTAATTTGTACAGCATGAACAAAATTTCCCACCATCAGGAACAATTAAATTTTTAAAGAATTATTTATAAGTTGTAAAGTCTATTTTAAAAGAAAATTATTTTGAGATTATTTTGTTAAATCTTAGTTTCAAAAATATTTTCAAAGTAAAAATTTTATTTTCCTCAAGAATGTTCTAATGGATCATTTCATGGAATTTATCTTCATAAAAAAAACAACCACCATTACAATTATGATCTATTGGGGATATATTTTTGATGAAAACATCATAATTATTTATTTGGATAGTTTATGATTAGTATTACTATGGATATAATATTTTATTACTATTCACCATATAACTATGGATGGTTTATGATTATCTTTATAGACTGGGGTAAGTATTAATATTTTTTATATTAGTTTTTCAATAAAAATTTTTTTTATTATGTTTCACCCATTTCATATGAGGAATGAATTAGACTTATTAAGTGACTGGTGGGGCCCATAATCACAGACCTTGGATGCATCGACGGGTCTCATGAGAAAAATTAGTTGGCCAAATTAGATGGGTTTTTATCCATATTTTTAAATTTTATTTTGAAATATATTGATAATATGTTTTAGATGTCCGACATTATGAATACCCTCATTGTGATATTGTTGACGCTCCTTTCCATCACAGAGTCTAAAGGAATGAAAAGAGAAATACCTTGAACCCAAAGTGATCCATCCTTTGAAGAAACATCAAAAATCAACAAAGGAATGAACCAAGATTCCAATGATCTTGGGTCGAGCAAGTTCCACTAAGGTCATGTAAGTGTACTTGCGTACCGCCCATTGGTCACGCAGGTGACTTGCACACCCTCTTTGAAATTCACCCATGGTCTTCTCTAGCCTATAAATACCCTTGTGCCCCCCCCCACGTAGTACCTGCACGCCCACAAGGACTTGCATGCCCCATTCTTTTTGGTTTCCCCTCTTACTTATTCCACCTCTCTTATACCTATCCACCTATCATCTTCGAGATTAAGCCCTCAGAACTCTTTTCAAATCCATTTATGGCATGATTTCCTTGTTTCCTTCCTTATCTGAAAGGAATTCTGTGGAACATCTCTCAAAACCTAGTTATTTACATATCTTTATGTCACCAAGGTTAGAGATTTTATTCCTTCTAATCTCATCATTTAAGATAAGAGAATCCTTAACTCAGGCCTCCTTTTCAGGAGTAATCCCTAGTGCAAGTTCTCATTAATGTGGGAATCCTCCTTAGGAGTAAGCCCCATGTTCCCTAACATGGGCCTCCTTTTTAGGAGTAATTCCCAGTCCAAGTCCCTTAACTTGGGCTTCCTCTTCAGGAATAAGCCTCAGTTTTCAAATCCCTTTAATCTGGGCATCCTCCTTAGGAGTAATCCCCAGTCTCAAAGTGCCCAAAATATGGGCATCCTCCTCATGAGTAAGCCCCAACCATAATTCCCTTAACCTGGGATTCCTTTTAAGGAATAAGCCCCAATTTTAAATCAACAAATGTGGGCGTCCTCTTTAGGAGTAATCCCTAAGTCCCTTAATTCTAAAATTCCATTAACCTGGGCTTCTTCTTCAGGAGTAAGTCCCAGTTTTCAAATCCCTTTAAACTGGGCCTCCTACTTAAGAGTAAGCCCCAGTATTAATTTCTCTTAACCAGCCTTAATCTACTTTTTGATCTAGGCTTCCTTATCAGGAGTAAAACCCAATCATAAGTCCCCTCCTAAATTGGGAATCTTCCTCAGGAGTAAGCCCCAAGTTAGAGTATCCAAATCTCCATAAAGTACATATACCTTTATGGACCCTGTTCCTGGACTTATTCTTTGAAATAAGCCCTGATATATATCTATTTTGGCAGTCATATGCACATAAGCCCCACATCATTTTCTATGATTTCATCTTTTATGGCACAATTTTCTGGTTTTACCAATACCTCTTGTTTCTCACACCGAGCATGACTCACGTGACCTTAGAGTGTAAAATTAATTATGACATCTTTCTTTGAGCCATCAATCATACATAAACATCATACTACCTTTCCTGAACTATGCAGGTTCTGATTCCTTTTTTAAATAAAGGATACGTAGGTAGCCCATCTGTGGGTACGATCCCAACTCTGAAATAATCTATGTCCTTCTGAATGACAATAAACTTCAAGTGCCCCCTGAGTGGCTTTAAAACCAGTATGGTCATCATAATGACCAAGAGACTTTTATATAATGTATTAAAAGATACCATTGACTAAGCATCTCTAACAACTACAGATGATTCTCTATCGATGAAGAACCTCGAATACATATAAAATATTCTCTAAATTTCCTATATATCAATCATTGATTGTCAGATCTAAAGGAAATCTCATTTATACTTGGTAATTTAATAAGGATTCATGAACATAACTTAAATCTATAAAGAGAGTCCCAGAGTAGACAATAATTCCCCTCAAAAAAGTTGTGATGAGTCCTACATCCCATCCTCTCGACCAATGAAAATTCCTAAGCCTCATCGGTCCACAACTAATGAGAGCCTACCTTTGGAAAGTAGGTCCAAATAGATATGGAATCATTGGATTTTTCCGGTTCTATGAAAAAACCCATTAGAAACCGATTTGAATGTTTGTACCTTAAATCAACGAGGTCATCTCCAATTCCAGAGGAAACAAAAAATGGTGAACCCGATGTGAATCCTTAACCAAGTTAAAATGATGTTTTACTTATTTGTTAGGCCCCTATTTAAAACTCAATGAGAGGGACAACAAAACAATCAATAACATATGTTCTTATCCGAAAGGTGTAGTGGATGGACTTATCTTGATTACGTCTGTTATATCAAATAGGCACTCTTTTCCAGGATCTTCTGCATTATGAGAATGGATTTTCTTAAGCTCAAATCTGTGAATACCTATGTTGTGAAAACCTCTGCTGTGAATGCATCTGCTGCTGATCCTACTGAATCGTCGTCTCCTCTAAGGACGACATCACCTACTCAGCATCTTCAACGCTAGGTATCGAATGCACTGGTTAGAGAGTATCATCAACACAGTACTATTCCGACTTTGAAGGTTGCTCGACAAGCCCTCCATTTGAACAATTCACCCTTGTTGTCTGGACAGTGATGACCAGCGATCAAGAAGCAGGTGGTGCCAACCACCATTTTCAACTGTTTCAAGTCGTTATCCCCAGAACTCAATCACCAGTCACTCCCATATTCTGAGGAGGTGAATGAGAAGGTCCTTCAGTGCCATAATTCAAGAAGACAAGAGTCTTTCCCAAGGTCTCTTATCAACAATCACCTCCAGACTTGTGCGGCAGTGCACCCTCAACATGATGAGGGTATCATCTCCAGGCGTTTGGCTCAGGTTCCTTGAACCCGAGCAGGCAAGACGAATAGCCAAAGGCGAAATCTGGTCAACAGTGAGTAGTTTCTCATATCTGCCATCTCCGGAGAAGTCCACCAACCTAACTTGGTGGCAAGCAATGAGCGGGCCCATACACCCATACATTTTAATTCTGCTATTCAGAAGACTTGTTTGGTAGCAGCACGCCAATCCCGCCAGGCAATTTCGGCGGAGTACTATAGACAGGAACATACACCTGTTTATAAATCATCAGCTAGTCAGCAGGCTCGTCTGACTGCATATGATGAAGCCCGCCAACCCAATGTGTTGACAACTGGTAAACAGAAACATACACTTGATTACACTCATCAATCCTTCCAGCAACATTGTCTGTCAGTATTGAAGGAAGCTCGTTATCCACATTCGGCGGAGTGCAATCAGCAAGAACATACACCTACTAGTATTGATCAAGACTACCAACAGTCTCGTTTGGTGGCACTCGAAGAAGATAGTCGGAAAGCTCCGGTGACAAAAAGGAGTCAGACTCAACTCTCTTCCCCCACACTTGAGTACTGTCAGGATTCATTGACAGGAAAAGGAGGACAGGAGAAGGAACGTACACCTACTCCAAGCATGGAATGGAAGTATATCCATGTTCCATAAATTGAAGTCACCAAGCACATTCTGTCAATAGTGAAAGAGTAGAAGAAAATCTCTGCTCGTATCCTGGATGTCTGCCAGGATATTATAACAGCTTCAGTAGCATCTCATGGAAAGACACATAATTCTATCCCTACCAGTGGAGTGACACATCAATAGTTCACTCTGGAACAGACAAACACATCTGTTCCAGTCCAAGAGGGTTGTGGGGCATACTCCCCTATATCATACGGACAACCAAATCAGGAACATACACCTGGTTTGAGTGGATATAATCACCCTAACCTGATTATTTATCCGAAGCAGGCACGCACACCTGCCAAATTGAGTATGAAGGCGTCTAAGAAGAAGACCCGCCCATCACAGTCAATAAATCAAGGGCCCATCTGTGATAAGGCCTTACTCGATGTTGGAGTTCTTGAATCCCTCAGACAATTATCTGTTGGAATTCAAGATTCTACTCTCTCAGTTCCCAATAGTGGGAGCATTAATTCTGAATACCTTCATCAGAAACATCCTCATGAAGGCTTGTTTCATGACAGTTCGATAGATCTTGAAGTTCCATCTTCAGATGAGAGCTACAATAACCCTCTATGTGGCCAGAAGATCAAGGAGTAAGAGGTATCATCTTTTACTGTAACCCATCATGTTGGTCCTCCCCATGATGATGAATTTAGCTGCGAAAATCCTCTCTGCAGTATTAATTCGCATTGCTTGGAAAATTCTGCAGAAGACAATGCAGTGACGAGAAATCCCTCTTATATTGAGGCACTTGCAAAATTTAAGCCAGTCATGTTTGATGCTTTACCATCATCAAGTGAAATACTTTCTCAATCATAAGATAGCCCGGGGTGTAGGTCATTCTCCGGACCACCCCTGGGTCATTCATCTTCTAGTTTGATCAGTGGATTCTCTACCAATCTTGTTGAATCCGATGAAGCCACAAGCAAGCACCATCTCTGGTCTAATCAGGTAGAAGAATCATCATTGAATGATAAAGACGAAATGTTGAACATGAGAAAACAACTGGAAAAGGGTGAAGTGCCAGTCTTGTTTTGGCCTTTGGGTGACTCTCAATATGACATTCCAGAGATGTTGACAGAAGATGGGATTCATGATATTCATCTCAACATATGGAAAACTCTTTGTCAGTTGAAAAAGAAATTATTATCTTATTATGAATATGAAAATCATGTCAAGGTAATAGAAGGGTTACAATGACAAATTGACTTGTCATCTCTATCAGTCTCTCGATATCCGAAGGCTGAAAAACAATAGAGATCCCTTCAGCGTTCATGCCTTGGAGCACTAAGAAAATTGTGCCAGTTAATTGCCAATTCTCCATCTGGTATTCATGTCAGAGGATGGGGTGTTCATGGAGAACTACATTTCACTATGCTCTCCAGTCAGCAAAGCCCACCGAAAATGGTTTCATGCAATGTAATTTCACATGGCCGGCCACAGTCAATGGGTTTTGTTTGTAATCAAAAGCATGATCAATAATAGGCTTCAACTAGTTCTTCTCAAATTCAAGCATACAGAGATCAAGTTGTTGAATTACTCATGCATCAATAAAACAAGAATATTGAATAGGCCTCTCGTGTGGAGAAATCACATCATCAAGTGACAAAAGTGATAGAAATCATCCAACCGTCTTTTGAGCCAGGTGATAAAAGTGGGTGTCAATTGATGCATCCAACAAATTTCTGGACCAAGGTCCGCAAGATCAAGAGAGCCTTTAAGAAAGTCTCAGACATAGCATGTCAAGAGCCACCCCAGATTTCCAGACTGGGGACTCTTTTAACCCAAACCTCGGAATAAACAAATAGGATTCAAGGAGTTGAGCAGGAACAGCAGGAACAACCCCAGTCCACCAGACTAGGGACTTTTTAAAATCCTCAATCCCTCCCTCAGAGAAAGTCAGTATTCTCTCAATTAGGGAAGAATCCCCAAGAGTAATGAAGATCCAAATTATCAGGAGATTCTCTCCAAATTAAGGTTCGCCAAGAAGTTCTTGAGGGATCGAATCAACAAAAGGAAATGTCTCATCAGGGATATGGAAGAAGGCAATATCGTAGAAATGCTGATAGAAGGGATACAATGCATTATACATCAATTAATGTCATCAATGCTGTTGTTGCTGATCCACCAGACGAGACTCACTCAGAGGGATCAAATGAAGAGGTTCCTGCTCAAGAAGTTGTATGCACAGACACAAATGAAGAAGGTGTGCGTACAGGAAATCAAAGGCTTACCCAAAATCTGGGTGTTCCTTCAAGTGACCTACTTCCCCCTCTCCGAAAGGGATTCAACAAGGGGAAAGGAAAGAATAAAGTTACATACCCTTCCTCTGGAGAAGGCCAATCGCTCTCATTAGAGCAAAGATTTTCACAATAAGAGGAAGAAATGAAGGAATTGAGGAGGATGAATGCAGAACTACTTCAGGGTAGTCTTCCTCCTAAGCATGCTGGAGTCAGTCAGACAAAGGAATTTTTTGTGGCTACTAAGATGGATCAAGAATATCCTCCTTTATCAGTACACCCTTACAGGTCTAATCCTATGGGTTAAGTGCAACAACAATCGGTAGTGCTTCCATCGGTTGAAGTACCAGCCACCATATCTGTCCAAGCTCCAGTCATTGCACCTGTTCTGGTCCAAGCTCAACCAGATGTTTCTTAAAAGTTAATAACTACTATTGAGTCATTAACATCTCGTTTGGAAGCTATGGAGGGAAAGAGTGATCAAATTCAACCAGAAAAGAGATCTTACCCTGAATGGGTTGATGCAATTCCTCCCCCATCAAATTTTGAAAGTACCAAATTCCCAATCTTTAATGGTTCGGGAGACCTAGAGTAACACTTAACACATTTTTTTCTCATTGTGATCCTATGAGGGGAACCCTTCAGCAACAAGAAGCAGTTAGGCTCAGGTGTTTTGTATAGTCATTACAAGGACCTGCTTTTGTTTGGTACACAAGCTTGCAATCCCGATCAATTACCGGATGGGAGGATCTTCGCCAAAAATTCCTTCTTCAGTTCATCTCAACGTTGCCAATGATGATAGTTTTTTATCTTACAAACTGTAAGCAAAGGGAGAATGAAAGGGTTTCATATTTCATTGCTCGCTAAAATGGATTAACATATTCCCTGAGCTTAGCACTCCCTCAAGAAGAATTATTTCCAATCTGTGTGGAAAATTTGCGTGATGAGTTACGCATGCCGTTGATCCCTGTGAAATAAACATGAGGGTTTCGAGACCTTCAATTTCTCAACAGATTGAATATTCTCTTATAAAGACTAAGGATAAAACTCATTTAATTCCATCAGTTTCAAGAAGGAGAATGGGTAAAGCAGAGACTGCTACAGTCATGATTAAACAATCACCTATACCCGCTTCTACTTAAAAACCTTCAACTTCTCGAAGGGATCCACCTTCTGAGCGTCATCAACAGAGGACGTTTAGTCAAGATGATCAAAGAGATAAAAGACGGAAATGGTTTGATGAGTTGAAGAGAAAAGTTTATTCTTTCCAAAATGAACAAGTTCATAGTTACTTCATTTCGGCCCTGGAGAATAATTTGGTTAAACTGTCGAGGCCCAAGAGGCCAAACAAGGAAGGAGATGAAGATCGTCCCAATTATTTCCCATTTTATCAGATATTGGGGCATCCCATTTAGGAGTGTTTTGTCTTCAAGGACATTTTGCAAAAAATGGTCGACTCGGGACAAGTCAAACTGAAAGTTTCTTCAGCTCAGGGACCATGTGTTACTGCTACACCTCCAGAGGAAGAAGGCGAGTGGAAAGAAGTCAAGAACAAAAATGCACAAAAATATGATGATTGGATGGTCAGAAAGACGATCAATCGAACTCATTCTATTTTGAAAACACAATTAAAGAAACCAATTGTGTCTTCTTCCATGAATGTCGCAGAAAAACCCCCTTCATCAGAGGGGAAATCCTCAAAGAAACGGCATGATTCAATGAATGAAGAAGAATCAGAAGAAGATGAGTATGTGTCAAAGCCAAAGTTGTCTTTGACTCTGGCAGATTTTATGCCATCTACTTCGAAGCCACGGGCACCATCCCATCAAATGGCACAGCCTAAATTGGCTAGTCAGGCAGAGTCTTCATCAGATGAAGAGTTAATCTTTGGTTCTGTTAATATGATTCACTTAATAGATCTGTATTCCAATCACAGTTTCGAATTTGATGAACCTGGGTTCCCCATATCAAATAGAGGAATCTGAATAAGTTCCATAAGCTCAGGGTATAGGGGAAGACGTGGATCTTCCATAGGCCACTATTCCAATTCTACCCCTGCTAGAACTGTGCATGTGACAAAAACTCATGGTAGAGCACTTCAACGAGCTCAACAAGAATAAGCAAGTTCTTTCACAAAAGGCAGATTGAGTTCTGGCACAGTTATTTCGGAGGATCGGTTGGAGGTTCCACCTTCTTCCTCTCAGCAAGTAAATAGACCTATTCGGTCTAATCTTCCAAGTCCAAGAGTATTACCAACTCCTACCCCAATACAAGATGCATCAACTTCCAAATCATCAACTTCGAAGGCACCTGCCAAACCACATGTTCTTGTTGGGAAACGCAGACCTTTGGATCAAAATTATGATGTATTGAAACACCTGGCCCAATTACCGGCCAAGTTATCAATTCTAGATGCTTTGAATCTGTCAAAAGATCTTCGTTAGGCACTCATCGAGGCTTTGTCAAGTCCTCAGGAGTTTGAAACTGAAATTGTTGCAGCTGAAGTCTACCACGTAGAGAATAATCCTACAGAATTCCATGCAGTGATATCTTTCATAGATGAAGATGAAGATGATGTCGTGCATTGGCATATTAGACTTTTGTATTTATCTGGAAAGGTCAATGGTGTATACATCCGAAGAGCTTTCGTTGATAATGGTTCAGGAGTCAACCTCATGCCCATTCGTACACTTAGTCGATTGGGCCTCAAGGAATCGGACTTGTCTCCTTCTACTATGATGTTACAAGGATATGATAAAAATGAACAAGAATCATTGGGTGAGATTACACTCAGAACTCAGTTTGGAGATCTTGTATCCAATTCGGATTTCGTGGTTGTTGATCAAGACTCATCCTTCAACATCTTTCTTGGAAGACCCTGGAAACATCAACATGCGGCTATCCCTTCATCATACCATCAATGTCTCAAGTATTGTTTCGATGGTCAATTTGGGACATTGTACGGTGATAAGGCCCCGTTCAAGACATGTGAGTCTCAATACATTAAGATTGATTCCTATCACATGAAGAGAAAGGAGAAATCCACAACAAGGGAGATTACCAAAGTTAATGATCCATATGGTTTGGAAAAGATTCCAGTAAACCCATTAGCACATGTGAGTACAGATTATGTATTTCCTATCAGTCAAATTGACAGGATAGACCCAAATAAAAATACTCTTATGGAAACCTCCATAATGTCAATTGCGGCAATAAATCCAGATAGCATGGGAGAAAATGGTGATCCACCAAGAAATGATGAAAGCTCAAATGGAGATGTCTTCATTTCATTTGCTGAAATCTAGAAAGTCTATACTTCGCCAACCAGGCCAGAAGAAGTTATAGAAATGTTATAGGTTAATGATGATGTTGATTCTCAATCCATCATCTCCTATTTATTACCCAAATAAGACCCTTCATCAACAATCAGTTTGGAAATGGAAGCTTCTTCTTCAAGATGTTCAAATTTTAGCATCTCTTCTGATCATGAAAATTCTGCTTTATCATCTACTATGCAAGTAGAAACAGAAGAAATAACACATGTTGAAGAAGAAGAAGAAGATCTAAGGGATGCTCCTCCATCATTTGAAGAGGGTATCTCTACCACTGTGTATGAAATCAAAGAGATAAATCTGGGTACAAAAGAATATCCATGTCCCACTTTAATTAGTTCGGATATGACTCTTGAAGAGCAAGAGATGTATATTTCCTTTCTAAATCAAAATTGAGATATATCTGCTTGGAACTATACAGAGATTCCAGGGCTTGATCCTGATGTTTCCACTCATCATTTGGGTTTTCCAAGAAGAACATAGAGGATTCAAACAAGCTGTTATAATAATACACCCAACTTATGCTTCCAAAATTGAAGCTGAAGTGTATAATATTATCAAAGCTAACTTCGTCAGAGAAGTTCAATATACCAATTGGATGGATAATATTTTCCCTGTGAAGAAAAAGAATGAAAAATTAGAGTTTTCATCGATTTCAGAGATCTTAATCGGCATTGTCCTAAGGATGATTTTCCAGTTCCGATTACAAAACTTTTAATCGATGCAACAACTGGATATGAAGAACTTTCCTTCATGTATGGATATTACGAATATAATCAAATCCTAATGGATCTAGAGGATGAAGAATACACCACCTTCAGAGCCCCTCCGGGTGTGTTTTTCTATCAGGTAATGCCCTTTGGATTAAAGAATGATGGAACAACATATCAGCATGCCATGCATCGTATCTTCAAACCCTTTTTAGGGAAGTTCGTTGAATGTTACGTGGACAATTTGGTGGTAAAATCCAGGCAACGTTCTAATCACTTGGCTGATTTGGAAATCATATTCCACAAACTTCGGCAATATAATTTGAAGATGAACCCCTTAAAATGTGCTTTTGGGGTAACCTCAGGGAAATTTCTCGGCTTTTTTGTATTCCATCGTCATATCGAAGTCGATCCTGAGAAGAAAAAGGCAATCCTTGGTATGTCACCTCCTCAAAATTTGAAATAATTGAGAGGAATTCAAGGAAATTTAGCCTATATTCGGTGTTTCATCACCAATTGGGAAGGAAAAATCTTACCCTTAACCAAATTGATGAAGAAGGGAGTTACTTACCAGTGGACTAAAGAATGTCAAGAAGAAATCGATATTCTCAAGAAGTATCTCTTGAGTCCACCGGTATTAATGACACCTGTTGAAGGATTTCCACTTATCCTTTATGTAATAGCCTTAGAGTGATCATTGGTTGTATTTATTTCTCAGAAGAATGATATTGGGAATGAAAACAGCCTCTACTATCTCAGTCGGACTATGCTTGAAGCAGAAACCCGATATTCAGGTATTGAGAAGTGATGTCTAGCATTAATCGTTGCAGTTCAAAAGTTGAGAAACTACCTGCAACATCACAAGGTCCAATTGGTATCTTTAAATAACCCGCTCAAATTCATCCTCAGTCGTCCAATGCTTACAGGACGTCTGGAAAGGTGGGAAGTTATTTTGTAGCAGTTCGACATTCAATATGTGTCTCAAAAGGAAATAAAGGGCCAAGCTCTGGCTGATTTTTTTGCTGAACATCCTTCATAAGAAGATACATCTCAGATATTGAACTCCCTGATGAGGTAGTATTCTCTATTTATGATAGTCCTCAGGTATGGGAAATTTATTTTGATGGTGCTTCCATAATTCCAATAGGGAAGAAAATGGAAGATCCTAAATTCAACAAGGTTGGGTTAGGATTTGTTCTTATTTCTCCGGAAAAGGAAGTGTTACCTTATTCCTTCTTATTGTGGGAAGGTGTAACCAACAATGAAGCAGAATACCAAGCCCTCATCATAGGATTAGAGTTGGCGCTTCAAGCATAAGTGAATCACCTAAGGGTGAAAGGTGATTCAGACTTGGTAATCAAACAAGTCAATGGGGATTATGCAATCAGAAAAGAATAATTGATCCCTTTGTAGGATTACGTCAGAGAATTAATGGCAGAATTCCCTTCGGAACTGACATTTTCTTATGTCCTGCGGTCACAAAATGCCCAAGCTGATGCACTATCTAATATAGCCATAGCACTGGCAGATCCAAATCGGGACAAAAGAACCATCAGTATGTCCCACCATCATACAATTTCACCTTATGTTCAAACCAAAACAGAGGAGATCAATGAAATTAGTCTCATTCCTGAACTGTATGGTCATACTACAGGATGGATGACACCTATCAGGGAATACCTTCAAAATGGAACACTTCCACCTGATAGATCCGGGAAAGAACAAATCTGGTGACGTGTGGTCAATTTTACTCTTTATAATAGCCCAGATCACCTAGAAAAAATTCTCTATAAGTGTGGTTTTGATGGAGTTCTCTTCAGATGCATTGATGGTGAAGAGACAATGGATGTCATGAAAGAAGTGCATGCAGGGGTCTGTGGTTCCCATCAGTCTAGACATAGACTGTCTGATCAAATTCGAAGGCTTGGATACTTTTGGCCTTCAATGATACAATATTGTGTTGATTTCACGAAGAAGTGTCATTCATGCCAAGTACATGCCAACTTCATTCATCAGTTCCCAGAATTTCTTCATACAGATAAATACTCGTGGCCATTTTCCACATGGGGAATGGATGTGGTGGGACCTTACCCTACTGCTACAGCCAAACAGTTTAAGTATATTATTACTGCTACTGACTTCTTTTCCAAATGGCCAGAGGTAATACCTCTCAAAGAAGTTAGTTCTAAAATCATTGTTAGCTTCATCAAGTCTAACATCATTACCAGATTTGGTGTCCCTCATACCATATTGACGGACAACGGTACCAACTTCTGTTCATCTAATGTGAAGAAGTTGTATCAAGAATAAATCATCAAATCCAACCATTCATCTCGATATCATGCAGCGGCCAATGTCCAGATAAAAGCCTTCAACAAGACTCTTTCAAACATACTACAAAAGATGGTGGATAAAGACAAGAGGTCATGGCCTGATAAACTCTTTCATGCTTTATGGGCTTATCGGACCACCACCCGCACTGCAACGCGGTCAACTCCATATTCAGTGGTATATGGAACGGAAGTAGTCTTGCCAATTGAGGTTCAATTACCCTCACTCAGAGTGTCCATTTGTGATCATTCATCTACAGATGAACAATATCAAATGCGATTGAATGAATTGGAATGGTTAGATGAGAAAAGATTGTGCACCCAACACCATTTTGAAGTCTATCAGAATCGAATAGCATGAGCTTTCAACAAAAAAGTTCATCTTCGTTCATTCGTTCAGGGAGAATTGGTATTAGTTCTCTAAACTCCAATGATACCAGGAAAGAAACCTCCCATTCTTGAACCAAAGTGGGAAGTACCTTATTCAATACATAAGGTCTACTCCATTGGAGCTTATTCATTAATCTCAATGGATGGAGAACTCATCACTACTCCAACCAATGCCAGATTTCTGAAGAAGTATTTTGTATAAACACAAAATACATCATCATTACGGTCCTGCATGACCTTAAACTGCACCACCGTCCTACATGATATCAAACTAGTCATCATTTCCAGTAAGACGTTAAACCGCACCATCTATGGTCCATTCATATGACCTTAAACTATTCGCACTTTTTTCTAACATGACACTAAACTGTATCATCCCTTTTCATCCAACATGATGTTAAACTGGGAAAAAATCCCTAATACATTCAACATGATGTTAAACTGTGTCCTCTTTTGTCCTTACTATATGACATTAAACTGCACAGTCCCCCTTTTTGTCCAATATGAAATTAAACTGTATTGTCCCCATCGTCCTAACTACATGATGCTAAACTGTACATAAATCCCTTAATACGTCCTACATGACGTTAAACTATATTTTTTTCCTGTTACGTGACACTAAACTGTGCAGCACCAATAGTCTTAACTGCAAGACTTTAAACTGCATAGTCCCTTTATATGTCCTACATGACATTAAACTGTGCATCGTTAAAGTTGTTTCTACCTCTTGTTTCTCACACCGAGTATGACACACGTGAGATTAGATAAAACTTCAACCATAACACCCTATCTAGGCCGTTAACGACGCGTAAGTCCCAACACCATTTTTTTAGGTCGTCGTCCCCAAGAACAACTTGAGCTAATTCATTCTTTAATTGAACTACGCGGACTTTGATCCTGGCCTTTTAGGTAGGGTACGTAGGCAACTTACTGAGGTTCAAGCCCAAAAACAATCTATTCAAATCGTTTCACCTCCATCTCATACGATGTTGATTCGTGAAACCACCCCTAGAATCAATATCTTTACATTGGTTCACCTTCGTCCTTGCTATATGATGTTAAACTGTACAACACTTTTGTCATGTACGACAATAAACTACAACATTATTTGATACCCTAACATGATAGGGAATCATTATTTATATTGATTTACAATCATGTTACATTTCAAAGACTACGTGCATACATGGCAATGCCCAAACCTTTTATCTTGGGTCAAACCATCATTGCACAAAAGTCCCTTTTCACCCTTCACATGTACAAACCAAATCTGTACAGAGGGTATTTCTAGAACTACGTGGGATTGATTCCCATCCTTATGGGATACGTAGGAACATTCAAGTGTCCCTAGAATCCAGCCCCAAGTCTTTGGGCCAAACCCCAAATTCCACTTTCAGTCCCCTGGCTGACAAGTCCCCATAAAAACACACACTATGTATTTCTTATAATGTTCTGAGCTCTATGACCCTAAACTAAGATCTCCCATACTTTCATCCCACATGATGTTAAACTGTATTTCAATAACTACGTATGGCTTGATTCCCATCCTTATGGGATACGTAGTGAAGTCCAATATTTCAATTCAGGACCCAGTCACAACGTGATTATGGTTAGCATTGATCTATGTATATTTACATATATGGAACAATACCCATTTTTATGTGTCATAATCCTAACCTTAAATATTTTCATATCTTCATAACCCTTTTCATGACTTCTAATCACAAAATGTCCAAAATTCTGAGAATTCTTTTTCCTGACCATGCAGCACGTGCCCTTAGGCGGCCTTGCATAAATAGTCTACATAACAGACCTGTCAGCCAAAACATGCTATTATTTGACTATGCAGCCAATGCCCTTAGGCTTCCCTACATAATTCAACCCCCTAAAGGGTTTGTTAAATAGTTGTAACTTCATTCTTGGAAAGAAAACCTCTTTTTCCTTATTGCTCTTAATGACAATATATAGGGATCCGCAAAAATAGCCATCCTTAACATATTTGTCCCATGTTCTTTTTCATGATCTGAAAGTATTCATGTCTATGGATTATATTTTCCTTCCCTATGCTTGGGTCATACCTTTTTAGGAGTAATATTCATCTAGTTCATATACAATATTGTTTGGAAATATCTTCTCCATATTCAAGTACCTCTCTCCATACAACCAACACTATGATTTGGAAAATTTGAATCCCCATAAAATTTCACTGGCTTTTTAGTAGTAGAAAAGTAAATTTCTGGGAGTTCTTTTTCCTGACTATGCAGCACGTGCCCTTAGGCTGCCTTGCATAAGTAGTCTACATAATATACCTGTCAGCCAAAAGATGCTATTATTTGACTATGCAGCCAATGCCCTTAGGTGGCCCTGCATAATGCAACCCCCTAACGGGTTTGTTAAATAATGGTAACTTCATTCTTGGGAACGACTTCTTCTAATAATTTTTAGCCCTTTTTCATATCATTCCTCAGATTAAAAATTTCTTAAGTCATAGTTTACATATTTTCCCTCATACTTGAGTGTGGTAATATGTTTTCAGATAAATTTTCAAGGAATTGAGTCCATTTTAATCCATTCGATCAAAGCTATTTCGACCTCAAACATTAGCCTTTTTATGTCTGACGTGCATGACTTTAAACTGCCAACAAATGACAAGGGAACTCTGAAAAAAAAGTCAAGTTCCAGCTCACTAAACATACATTTTGTATGATTTAGGTAATATTGAGCAATTAAAAGATTCAAAGTTTGTAGGATTATTTATAATAATCCTAGTAAAAATAAAACTATGCTTACTAGGCCCATTGGATTATGTAAAAATTTAAAGCAGGTAGCTGGAAAATACATGCACAAATGATTGAAGATGAAAGCGTTCTTTCCATTTCATGCACAAAAGTTAGAAGGACGTCCACATACTGGAGTCTCTTATCTTTTCTAAAAAATTACAAGAGTATATCAACATAAGTATTCATTTGATGTACAACATCCTGAGCTTCATCAGCAGCCACTTGAAGCTCATGCGCTCGACCAACTTCACTCTTTTCAGCCTAATGGAGAGATTTCTTGGCATCTGTGATGTATCTCATCCCATTTGTTTGATCTCCCTCCAATGAATTATTGAGTTGGTCAAGTTACCTAGTAACAGCATATAACTGTTGTTGAAGGTGCATCTGCTGGACGACTTTATCTTTGAACTTATGCTTCAACTTTTTTATTTTTGCAGCATAGTCAGCCTCGGCTCGGGATACTGCATCCCCAAATTCACTGATATTGGCTGACAGCTTCACCCTGGTCAGATATTCACTTCACTTTTTCTCTTTCTCCCTCTTTAAGATGACCTGTTTCACCGCGGCATGGATCTTTTCATATCCAAAACCGCCAAGTCCCAATATGAAAAATAGGGATGACAGCCGGGGAATCTTCGATCCTCTAGAGGCACTTCAGATATGATTTTCCATATTTTGTGCCATGCCTTGCGTCGTGAAAATTGGAACACCTTTTGAACATCCGGGTCTGACTCAGCATCAATGTCACAGGGGAGAATGTAATCTGGGATTAATGCACTTATGGAATTTCCATGTTCTGCTCCTTCCCCCCTGACATGTGCTTCTTCACATTCAATTCCCATTAGGGTAGAGGCTGAAGCTTCACCTCCAGATCTAACCGCTGAAATTGATGGTCCTTCATAATCAATTGAAATCTTTGGTTATTTTCAATGGATAACAAAAGTTAATTGGCTATATTGAAAATTAAGTATAGTCGCAAATATTTTTATCCCTTACCCAATGGTAGATCAGTAACATGAGAAGGCTCCTCCCCATATTTCCTAGAATCAACAGGATTTTCAGGGTGAGTTTGAGGAAGCTCAACGGGGTTCAGCTCTACTTACGCTAATGCCCCTACAATAGTTGGGTTTTCTATACCCCCTTCAGGCATTGGTAGTTCAGCAGTTTACCCAGATAGAACTGTATATTTGAACTGATCATGATTAGACATGTAATAAGAAGTTATTTTTAATAGGACGAAGGATAGAACTCACATCCATAATATTCTAAATTACATGGTAATTTAACATGATTTAAAAAATCTTCGAAAGATGCACCGAGTTCCATAATTTCATCTAATGTCATCTCAGAATCATGGTTAGTCTCACCAGTGGAAGCATTTAATGTGTCTTTTTGGAGACCTTCAACCTGTGGTCTCTGACCCTGGATAGAATCCTCAGATGAAATAGAAGCATCAGTTGCAATAGCCGCCAAAAGCTCTAATGCTGGGGTTGAACCTAAAGTATCACAGAATGGAATTCAATCGATGTTTCATTCAACATTTTATGAATCATTGTTAACTTACCAGAAGCAGGTTCTTATCTTCTTGCAACAGCAGCAGGAGGGATGCTGGGAACAGACGCTGGCTCTCCTCCAGGAGCAGCTAAGTTAGCCTGAACTTGTGATTGTTCGCTAGTACCCTCTATGGTCTTCAAAGGAGGGTCAGTCCTCTCCCTCAGAGGAGAAATTGAAGAATCCCCTGCAATCCAAAGGAAAATGAGCAATCTTTTCATGGTTTAAGACTCATGATTACCCAAAGGACTTACCACTACTGATGAAGCGTTTAGATGTGGCCTTCCTCCTTTGTTTCTTTTTCTTCCTTGGATTTTTGGGAGTGTTGGCAGTCTCCATTATAGTTACTTGAATTGGAGAATGGAAAATCATTTCCAGATCCTCACCATGGCCTGTTGTCCTAGAGATATCTCGCCCGACTCGCAAGGATATTCAGCAGCCGCCCCGATGGCAGTACCACCAGGGCTATACTATGGAGAAGGAACCTCAGTAGTTTCTTTATTTGCAAGCTGCAGGATGAAGAAAATAATTTCCTTGAGTAAACAAATATTTTACTGAAATCAAATTGCAAAGTAAATAAAGAAAGAAAACTTACATCTTCAGGAGCCACATAATCGTGCCACTCCTCATCTCCAGAAGCATTAGTCCCCTCAGCAACACCATGATCTATCATTTCCTTCACCAACTTGGTGACATGAATTGAATCATCAGTGTTATATATGAGCATTTCCAGCTCTCTGATGTAAGCCCGTGCATCATCGAGGTTATTCTCAAAATAGATATCTGTAGAAGCCAGAATATTCCCTATTCCAGGGAGGTGTATCCCCTCGCATAAATCCAGCCAGGCAGTTTCAACACCATAGTATAAACATTGCCATGTCTGAACAACCACTGTTCGTAGATATTCAATACGTGTACCAGAAGGATGTGAGGAATGTCCTACAATCTTGGACTTCAGTTTCTTCACATCTCCTGCAACTACTGATAGAGAATAAGGAAATAAGACTTGTTGCTCTATTAAGAAATGGTGATTAAATTGCCACAATGAGGGAACTCACCAGGATTTGATGGAGTGGGTCTTTTTATTCTGATTGGAGGATTATATCGAGCACGAGGACGCTTTGCTGCTTGTTGTTCCTCATCATCCCCATCTTGGGAATCCGGTGAGCCATTCCTAGATGAGGAATCTGGAAAATCAGCTTTAGGAAGGGAAGCATCACCTTCATGAGGAAGGGTTTCTTTCTCTACAGTCCTCTTCCTTTTCCCCGCCTGATAAACTGGGTGATTCATCACCCCTTTAGGGTATGATTCTATCTAGTGCTCGACATACCATGTAGTCAAGCTACATGCCGCTTTTTCAACTGGTAGATCAAACACTACCCCAGTCCTCTCCCTAGATGTCAGCAACCATAGTTTTCATGAAACCATCGGATGTTGCTCTAACCTGACATGTACAGGGGGAGATACGACAATCTGTTTCAAACACTTCAATTGACGTGAAAATCGATATAGATCATAGGCCTCGCATATAATTTCTCCATCAATCCTAGCGACCAGCACACCATCTCTGCAGGCCAGCTTGTATTCCCTCAAATCCAGGCTGGTTGTTCCGTCATCAACAAACCGCCTGGTTGGCAGATTTCCATAACGAAAGAAATTAAATTCCTTATACATGCTCAGCCTCACCTTCATGTCATAAGAGTTGAGAGCTAATGGAGAAATTCCACAGAATTCTTGCACTGATGGCCTAAAATAACTTCTAGGAATTTGTACTCCATTCTGTACATTATACGTCCTGATGTGAGTGGAGATCCATCCCCAAAAAACATGGAATGGTCCCACTATTCTCAAAGGAGACTTACCCATGAAGACATGGAGTAAGATCCTGTGAATATTTGCTAAAATGTGGGTATCCAACCCAACCATTTTCCCCTTGGCCAACTTGGCCGCAATAACGAAGGTCCCTGGCCTGACGCCTCCCTTCGAGTCCTTGACTGGCAGAAGATAAATGCTGAGCCACAAGGCCAAAAGACCTCCAGACGAGTCTTCTTTGGGATCCTCTGATTCACCTCATATCCCCACTTCTCAAATTCTCCTACTTACCAGAGTCGGCCAGAATGTGCTAGGAGCACCCCTCTTCTCTGTTTTGGGGTAGGTGGTAGGAAAAGTGGGCTTCTTTTTTTTCTTGGATCCCTTCTACTTCGATCCCTTATCCTTTAGATCCTTCTCCTGCTTCTCGATAAGAAACATATTCATCCACTCCTCTAGATGAATATCCCTTATAGAATAAGTTAAGGAGGTCTCTGAACTCTCGAGCTTGTGGAAGATTTTAAATCACTCTCGAGCTAAAGCCAGAGTCTTCTATGAATCATTCCAAGTCACCTTGGGAGGTATGAATTCATCATACATATCACCCAAAATTGGAGCCCCAGAGATCTTGTGGACATCCCACAGACTGATGCCTACTTCTCCATGAGTCAGATGGAAAGAATTGGTTTCTGGGCTCCAATGGCTGAGTATCTCCGGCACGAAGTTATCATGCCTGAAAACATATGTTTTCCCAACACAGACGGCTTCGTATATCACAACTCCTTTTAAATCCTTGACAAATTCTGCACAGGTTTGTCGCACCCAGTATGCCCACATCCAAGTTGGCTTCACACCTCCTCCAGGACAAAAGTCCCAACTTCTCTTCCAGCCTTTGGATTGATCCATATGAAAGTTTTGGAAAATTGAGGGATAACAATGTGGTTGAAGCTCGGGCTTATGTGGTTTCAGATCTGGCATACAAGGGCTATGATGCATCATATGATCCTTCTCCACTGTTCCAGCATTTATAAATACTCCTCCACATGAGATATTTGCTGAAGCAAAATTGGTTTAGTTCTGAAACCAAGAAATTGGGAGATAGTTCTTTGCCTCTGGAATAGTAACTTCTCGCAGATGACCATAGCCATACAAAGGCAGATAAATGCTCTGGGGGAAGTCACAATGATACTGCTTCAGATACATGGCCAAATCTGGGAGAGTGCTGTCACAGACGGTATAATAATCATGGCCAATGATGCTCATCATATCATCAAGTCACTTGCTTTCCAGTTCAGTATCCATTTCGATTCTCTTGGGAGCCATTGATTCTACAAAAAAGTTGAATAATTAACTATTAAGTAAGTTTATTTTTCATAAAATTCGTGAAGTATTTCGAAAAAAATGGATAAGGCATTAAGGCGCACACGTATAATTTTGGCTCACAAGTATGGATGTGCCGTGCAAGATTTTGGCACGCAAGTATCACCGCACAAGTCATATTACCTCTAAAGCAGCGTGACAGCAGTAAAAAAGCGGAAAACAAGTAACTTACGTGATGGAAGCAACTTGCGTGGCGAGAGCTCGAAAGCATGAAATTTGGTGCTTTGCGCGAGGAATGACCGCCTATATATAGGCCAGGCTGCACCCCTGCGCACCTAAACCCTTGCGCGCCAATGCATGTGCGCTCATCACTTGTGTACCGCCCTCTGCATGCTCAACACCTGCATGACTCATTTCCTTTGGTTTTTTATTTTCCTCAGAGTCACATCCTCATTTATTTCGGATCCAACTCTGAGGGGGGACTTTTTTTTTGAAGATCCTTTCCATCACAGAGTCTAAAGGAATGAAAAGAGAAATACCTTGAACCCAAATTGATCCATCTTTTGAAGAAACATCAAAAATTAACAAAGGAATGAACCAAGATTCAAATTAACTTGGGTCGCACAAGTTCCACTAAGGTCATGCAAGTGTACTTTCACGTCGCCCAGTGGTCGCACAGGTGACTTGCGCGCCCCCTCTTTCAAATTCACCCAGGGTCTTCTCCAGCTTATAAATACCCTTGTGGGCCCCCCATTTCGAGGAAGAAAAATTACAGAGCCTCATATATAAGCTATCGGTGCCCTAGTCTCTTCTCAAAGCTTCCAAACACTTCTAAGGTAATTTCTTACCTAGAACGGAATATCCAAAGAGGGGGAGGAAGGCCTAAGTGTTGAAACTCATCAACACTTGTGCGCCTGAGTGGACAACCCTTAAGGGAAATGGCCACACTTGTGCGTCGCTTTGATCCTTCACCAGAACTTGTGCGCCACCCTTCTGGAATCCCCTAGGGATAGTACAAAGGTCTTGAGCCAAGTCTCGACCAAGTATTACCCCAAGGGTCAAAATTCATGCAAGTACCTATATGCCGCGCAGGTATACCTGCGTGGCCAGGACTTTTGCACCCACGCAGTACTTATGAGCTCACAAGTACTTGCGCTCCCCTATCTTTTTGGGTGCCCCTCCTGATTATTCCACCTCTCTAATACCTATCCACCTATCCTCTTCAATATTAAGCCCTCAGAACTCTTTTCAAATCCATTTATGGCATGATTTATTTATTGGCTTCTTTATCTGAAAGGAATTCTGTGGAACATCTCTCAAAACCTAGTTATTTACATATCTTTATGTCACCAAGGTTAGAGATTTCATTCATTTTAACCTCATCCTTTAAGATAATAGAATCCTTAACTTGGTCCTCCTTTTCAGAAGTAATCCCCAGTGCAAGTTCTCATTAATGTGGGAATCCTCCTTAGGAGTAAGCCCCATGTTCCTTAACCTGGGCCTCCTTTTCAGGAGTAATCCCCAATCAAATTCCCTTAACCTGGGCCTCATCTTCAAGAATAAGCCTTGGTTTTCAAATCCCTTTAATATGGGAATCCTCCTCAGGAGTAATCCCCAGTCTCAATGTTCCCAAAATCTGGGCATCCTCCTCAGGAGTAAGCCCCAACCATAATTCCCTTAACACGGGCTTCCTTTTAAGGAGTAAGCCCCAGTTTCAAATCTACAAATGTGGGAATCCTCTTTAAGAGTAAGCCCCAAGTCCCTTAATTCTAAAATTCCCTTAACATGTTCATCCTCTTCAGGAGTAAGCCCCAATTTTTAAATCCCTTTAAACTGGTCCTCCTCCTTAGGAGTAAGCCCTAGTATTAATTTCTCTTAACCAGACTTAATCTTCTTTTTTATCTGGGCTTCCTTCTCCGGAGTAAAACCCAATCATAAGTCCCCTCCTAATTTGGGAATATTTTTTAGGAGTAAGCCCCAAGTTAGAGTATCCAAATCTCCATAAAGTACATATACATTTATGTACCCTGTTCCTAGACTTCTTCTTTGAAATATGTCCTGATCTCTATCTATTTGCGCAATAATATACACATAAGCCCCACATAATTTTCTATGATTTCATCTTTCATGGCACAATTGTCTGGTTTTACCAATACCTCTTTTTCTCACACCAAGCATGACTCACGTGAGCTTAGACTGTAAAAGTAATTATGACATCTTTCTTTGAGCCATCAATCATACATAAACATCATACTCCTTTTCTCAAACTATGTGGGTTATGATTCCTTTTTTAAATAAAGGATACATAGGTATCCCATCTGCGGGTACGATCCCAACTCTAAAATAATCTATGTCCTTATGAATGACAATAATCTTCAAGTGCCCCACTGAGTGGCTTTAAAACCAGTATGGTCATCATAATGACCAAGAGACTTTTATATAATGTATTAAAGGATACCATTGACTAAGAATATCTAACAACTATACATGATTCTCTATCGATGAAGAACCTTGAATACATATAAAATATTCTCTAAATTTCATACATATCAATCATTGATTGTCAGATCTAAAGGAAAACTCATTTTATACTTGGTAATTTAATAAGGATTCATGACCATAACTTAAATCTATAAAGAGAGTCCCAGAGTAGACAATAATTCCACTCAAAAAAGGTGTGATGAGTCCGACCTCCCATCCTCTTGACCAATGAAAATTCCTAAGCCTCATCGGTTCACAACTAATGAGCACCTACCTTTGGAAAGTAGGTCCAAATAGATATGGAATCATTGGATGTTTCCAGTTCTATGAACAAACCCGTTAGAAACTGATTGAAATGTTTGAACCTTAAATCAATGAGGTCATCCCCAATTCCAAAGGAAATATATATTATTTATTGATTTCCATGTGATTATTACTTTAGTCAGAATATTTATGGATAAATTTCAAGATCCCTAATTATGTGTATGGATTTATTTAATCACTATTTATTCCTTCCATATTATGCCTAAGTTATTTTCTAAATGGAATATGTTTCAGTTATTTTTTTTACCATATTGATTATTCTTATTTATAAATGATATATTTCACTGTAAGCTTACCCTTACTAAGAATATGAGCTCAAACCTTTCTTATGTTTTATGTTCCCCAAGACCCCAGGAAGTGTTTTCTGATTGAAATGCAAGGATATGCTAAGGGGAATATAGAGTTATCAAAAAAACACTTTGTATTTTATGTTTCAATTTTAATGTGAATTTAAAGAATGTATCAATTTTATCAATACTAATAAACTATTCAGTCCTTGGGATGTGAATCCCTATATATTATTCCCAATTTAATAAAGTAACTACCAAAATTGGGATACTAGTGTTGTGGTATTTACATTGATCCTTAGGATCCTTTCCATACATTTAAAATAACAACTTGTGTTGCTTCCCAAGGAAGCAATATTCACTTGATCTATACTCCACACTTTCAATCTTAATCATTCCTTCAAAAAAATACTCTCATACCTTTCTCAACTAAATGACCAGGATGTTTATCCAATAACTTTATGGATTCATTTTGAACATGAATTTACCCTTATAAAACTTGTGTCTTGTGAAAATATATATCCTTCACTCCTTTGTCTAACACCCTGGAACCATGTGCAACTTTCTACGTTGAACTCATAAAAGTAGTTTAGAAACCATTATATTCTATTTATCCAACCAAAATGAATTTTTTCCTTAATATTGATTATATTGTACCCCTTATAATTCTAGAAATCTTATATTTCTTTTCTAGACAAAAACGTCACCCCAATCCACTATATTTAGTGTTCCATAATCCACATGATTTACCTTTCCAAATCTTCCAGATTTATATTTTCTCATAATTTTATTAAATAAAGAGTAAAAATAATCTCAACTCATATCTGGCTTCATAATACCTATGATTTATCATTATTTTTTCTTCATCACTACTAATTTTGTGTTATTCAATAAAAGATAAAGATTTTTCTACATTATAAAATTATCTATATGCATATTTCTAAATCCAAAATCCATTTCATCGAAATTCTCAACCTTTACCTTAACCTCATCCAATTTCATCATTTTGGAATCTATAAACCACCGCTTAACATAAGAAATATAATACAGATATATAAGTACTTATCAAAATTTTATTAAAAGTCTGAGGACAAAAAGGATGTTATTGAACCAATATGTAAAACAATCTATCCAATGAATGGACATATCAAACTTTGCAACTAAGATTTGATACCACTTTGTGGGTATGAAACCTCTCATCTGAAATCACCCTCTAGAAGCTTCAAATATGAATCAATGTATTAGAACATGTGATATTGGAACAAACATGTGTCCATGATGTGTCCAAAATAGGAAAGAAAAATAACCCCATACACAACTACAACTCCCAAAAACACACCATAAAATAACATATGGAATATAATTATAGCCAAAAATAAAATAAATTAATCACATCAATATATTATATGGTTTAGAAAAAGTCCTACTCCAAAGGAAGAATGTTGAAAATTCTTTATTAAGGAACACACAGTATGATTAAAACAACAACAAAAATTTCAAAATGGACAATTCCCATATGTATATAGGTGAGTTACATAGTAGCCATCTAGTCAACCAGTTCCACCATCTTGTAATATTCATGGAGAGTATACCCTTTGGATCCAATATCCATGGTAATCACTTAAATAGGTCAAAGACATTGACCTACATATATTTACTTCTATTTAAGAATATTAGCTTCTAATTATATGTGTCAGATTATTCTTATACCTAATTTTAATCTTTATAGTAATTCATATTTATCCCTCACCCCCTTCTAGATCCTGGTTAATAATGATACTTTTTTTACTCTCCTTTCAATATATATACTTATGTATTTTTAAACCATAGTTGTGCCACTCCACCATCACCATAAAATTTTAGAATTCTAATTCTATATTCACTCTTTCTCCAATTTCAAAATCATAGTCAGAAAATTGTTTTCACATGGATAAACCTAACATATGAATCCCAGAAAATAAAAAAATACATGAAGTTTAAAATTAAATGGATATATTTCATACCTTGAATAGGTTTTTGGGGTTACAACATCCCCACCATATATTAGTTTTTCTTTAAGGTGTAGTTTTAAGCATCATTGAGACTCACTGGTAAAAATCTTCAACCACTAAACCTGCATATCAAACTTCTCTCCCACATCTCCTCCTAGATGTGCTATTCATTCCACTACACCGATACCAAATGGACCTACATTATATTTTAATTCATCAATTTTTAATATAATATCCAAAATTATATTTTATATAATGACCCACATCATTATAGGATGGATAATTCTAAGAAAAAATTATCTTTTTATTTGGTGGGGGTACCATTTTGAGAAATCAGGCTCAATTTAGAAGACTGAAGGATTAAAATTCATAAACTAGTTTTTTTTACTTCGAAAAAATCTTAGTATGTGACTCTGGATCTCATGAATTTATCTAAGCTAGACTGAGGCAGCCAGTTCTTCTATTATATCCTCAAGATAGATGATAGTATGGGTAGTATCCCAGGTTCCCTACTAAGTTCACCGGCCAACTGATTCCCCCCCCCAACTTGTTAGTTATACCCAGCAGATAGTCAGTGGTCTTGACTAGGTGATGTTTTAAATAGGGGTGTGTATTTATTGTAAGTGAAAAACCTCATAGTAGGGTAATAAAATATCTCTGAGGATGTGAATGGAATCAGATAAGGATGTACACAACTTGTATGGGTCTTGGTAAACCTAGGTGGTCACATGCACAAGATCAGAAAGGATGATAGCTCCTTTTTATTTAGGTGTCCCATATCATACAAAACTGTATGTATGTTAATGAATGGGTTTTCATATGTGTTTTAGTTTTTCATGGGCTCCAGTAGAGTGAATGAGTACTGAGAGATCCTTAAGTTAGATTATGGGGATGGAATTGTGCTCCAAACCTAGGATAAGTTCTCAATAGCACTTGGGATGTTCGTATTTTTATGAGGACTATGTCACTAATGGTAAATAGATCTTGATTTGATAGAAATATATCTTGGGAGGACTTAGGATTTGATATGGGTTATGGACATAGCCTGGCTATTTTACCTATAGCCTTTAGGTAGGAATAATATGAATGTGGATGAGTGTTACACGGTCTTCATATAGAGATGTGAGATGATACCCTAGCTTGGGTTGTGGTAATCAATTAATAACTTATAATAGGTATGATAAAGAGATTTTGGGTAGGACCTAGGACCATTTTTTTATTCTATGATTGAGGTGAGCATTTGGGATATGGTTTCAATGTAAGAAGTCTTTACCATATAGTGTCATTATATATAGTTGTTTTCCATGATTTGATTATGTGTAAGTGTATTGCCTGTGAGGTATTTTTTTGTTATTATATGTTTTGAATCTGACTATATCCCATGATACCTATTCTTATTTGATGTGAATTTGGGTTCTTTTTTTCTATAATAACCTTTACTTGATAAATTACACATGTGATTTTTTATGTTTTACCTTTTGGGGTTTCTAAATAGATAGTGGGAACATTCCTAGTGGTATCAAGATAGTAGGATGCTTAGGGGTGGTTTATTGACTCTTTAACGGGGGATCATAAGAATAAACTATATTACAATGGATCTTAGATGTCATGATGGTGATTCTTGGTATAAAGAATGAATTTTCATTGGTAATTAGACATGTAAAGAGGTAAAGAACCATTAGTAAGAATGTGGTTCGCACCAATCAGATGGCATGAGTTGGGGTATGAGGATCATTGAGTTTATGGTATAATTTGGGAAAGTATGTATGTTTTTAGGAGGGTATGATTTGTATCTATACACGTTGAGTTGATAGGGGATTGACTCTACTGCATTGAAATGGTTCTTAAGTGTTGAAAGGTTCATAATTGGTGTACCATCATGAGAATATGGAAACTATGTGACTATGGATGGTTGGATGACCTGGTTGAATGCTCCTTAAAGGTGGATCTAATGTGAGAGGGTCTAAATGATGATTATTGGACTTGGAGACTGAGTAGGGGTATGATATCTAGGTGTCCTAATCCAGTATATCCAAGGGTCTGGTGGACTTATAGCCTCACACTAGGATTGATGGGAACTTTTTCCTAACCTAATATGGATCCAAGGGTGTGATGGAATTGTGTTTAGACCTAGGTAATGATTAGATATAGACCTCGATCTAAGAGATGTGTTAGCCTTACATATTAATCTAATAAAAATGACAACATCCTTGTGTCCTGGTTTGATGGATGATGATGTAGCCTTTTGGCCCGATATGGTATATGATAATGTATGAGACTTATCTTCTACAATGGAGATGAAGTAGGTATGTTTCGATATCATAGAGCCCTAGTTATCACCTTATTATGTATAAGGTGTGTGTATTGCATTAATTATCATGGTGTCCTGGTTAGCACACAATGACTTAGTGATAATGTTTATTTGTTTATTTTTTCCTTATGAAAGAACATACATGTGATAGTGTATATTGGGGGTTCTTGGAAAGATCCTACTAATATGTATTTCTCACAACCTTTATGGGTACTCTTGTGTTCATTTAGACCTGATGTATGTTTTTCAGGTTGAGCACAAAATGTACAGTGGATCAGGTTGTTGTAGCTTAAGCATGTTGGGGACTATTTGTATGAGGCTCAGGGATTGTTGGAGAGCCTCCTTGTATTATTATTTCTTATTTATCTATATATTTGGTCAGCCTGGTGGGTGACTGATTGTATGCTTCTATGACATTATCTTTTGATATAGCATTGTGTTTCATTCTTTTTCTACAACACTTTGATAATAATTATTGATGCTCATTGTTTAGTTATTTATAATTATATTTTAGACTCTGATATAAGTTTATTATCTCTTCACTATCATTCTCAGTTGTCTCTGCTAGTCTAGAGCCTGGAGCATATGGGTAGGCATGATTGAGGTCATGTGGTACTCTATCCATGATCTGGTGATTTTATCTAGGGAATAACAAAGTGGTATTAAATGATGTTTTGTTTTATGATTTTGGGATTTAGTATATAGGTGTTCTAGGAATGTGTAAAAACTTGTGATGGACTTTAAATTTTTGAGTCATGAACACTTTTCTGGTGGGAATTCCTAGTTACCAAATTAATGGGGTTGTTATTCATTCTTTTCACTATTGTGATTGATATTTTCATTGAAGAATATAGGTTTACTATTGAGGTTATTTTTTTAGTTTAGCTATTATAATATTTTCAAGAGGCCAGTATTCATGCAGCATACCAAACACATAAGATCCACATGACATGTATCATCTTCTGTGTGATTTTATTGATTCTCTTATAATGGTAAGTCATGTGGATATTGGTGTAGGATAATCTATGGTGGTGGAATATAGTCCCTTTATATAGTGATGTGTGGTGACCCTTAGTGTGTTAGTGGAGGAATTTTATTCCTCCGTAATAGGACCAAGTGGGTCTATTATAGGCATTAGACGTGAGAGAAATTAACCAATGATGGACATGGTTTTCCCGAGGATGTGGAAACCCAAGGTGGATTATAGAGAAATGAATCAGTGATATTCCTTGGGATAGGGTTTCATAGAAGTGTACAATTTTGGGTTCATATGAGACATAGGATGATCTTTAGAGAGGACCTATGAGAGGGTTCTCTATTGGTCATTATACCTTGTATATAAGGGAGTGGTATTTGGAGATACTTTTGGGAAAATTTGTAATAAACTAGAGTAGGTACACATTGGATATATGAAATACCCAGGTAAATTGAAAATCAGTGAATAGGTGTTTCATATGTTCATTGTGGATTGTTTAGTTTTTGGATGAATTAGGTGACACTATAGTGCTAGTGAGGTTATTGATACATTCCTGAGATGCATATAGCCATGATGACCCAAAGTTTCTTGGTGAGGTTCCAAAATTTACCCATTGTAATATGGGACATTAGTGGTAGATCAAGTTTGTGTCATGGATTATCTAAGTTATACCTTGATAGAGTTCCATTATTGGGTGATAGTGGATCAGGAGGAGCGGTGTACATGCATTATTGGGGATTGTTAGGTGTCGACACTAATGGATAAACATAAAAGAAATCATATGGTGGAGAGAGAACCATTGGATGGTTGGATATTTTGGCCCTCATTCTCTATGAATTTTGGTGATGTTGGGAACAATGTTCCTAGTGATATGGGAATGGGATGTAATCAATGTTTAAAATTTGTCCTTGAGTATGAGTGGGGTGGCCATGCCCAATAACTATATTAGGTGATGGGTAGAGTGTAGTCCATAGATATCAGCATTAATTTAACTAAGAGATAATAGAAATACTCCTGTAGTGGAGAGCATTGTATCAATCATGGATAAACATCATTCTTATCAAAAGGGTCATGGAGTCAATGAAATATTGGTCAATGAATAGTTAAGGATATTTCGTAGTTTTGGAGTGATATATATAAAATATGATCTAGTTCCTATGTAAATACCATAATCATAATTTAGATATGTCTTTAATTCATTTGATTCATCTACATTAGTCTTGGGTGGTCCAATATAATCTAAAGTTGAGTGAATAAGGGGTGTGTCAGTGATTGGGGTGAGATCATGGAAGCTAGATAAATTGGTTAGCGGCCCAACCATGGTTTTAAAATGAGTATTGGGTTCATAATCTTGTGTGTATGTTTTTATAAATCATATATTGACACTATATTTGATTCATCAGTATTGGGTAGTTGGTGGTTCATTGGTAGGTGGAACCATGAATTTTGTGGAATGGTTGATAGAAGTAGGTTTGATTAGTGTTTTTCATGAGAACTGTACGTGGTAAAATATAAATCATATCAGAAGTGTTATTCAGGAACATATGGCTGGTATGTGGACTATTGTAACTAGTTATTTCAGATGGTCCATAACCTCCAGATTGATCCGGTAGAAGACACCATGGAGTGTCAAGATATAAGGTGTTGTGATTGATGTATCGATTCCTATGTTGTTAATGAAAGAGTTTCCCGGATTCTTGTAAATGGTGGGAATTTGATGTTTTGTAGTTATATAGTGGTAGTGTATTAGAATTAAAAGGTGGGAAAAATGAGTTCTCAGTAAATAAATGACCTTTAAAAATTAGGAGATGTTGTTTAAGGACTACCATATATTCTTAGGGAATACAATCCATATAATGGGGAGTTAATAATGACCAGTATTGTTATGGTTTATAAATTACAATTAAAATTTTATATTTCTATTCAGTAGGTTATATATTTTAAGAACCAAGGCTCTAGTTGTAATAATGAAGGTTTGGACATCATAAAATGGTGTTTTGGAATTAGAATGATTCTTGGTAAGAGGCTTGGGAGATCTATAATTTAGTGAATGAATACAGAGGAATATGGGGATACTATTGTTACCATCAACTAGATAGTGGATACCATCATATGGATAGTGGGATAGGTGGTAGATTGTTTGGATTGATAGGATCATTGGTTGATGTTATCCCACTAGCTCTCCAGTGAGGCCCAATGGACTTCCAGTGGGTGCAGATAGGTGGTGTTTTAAATAGGGACTTATGTATCTTTTCAATAGTAAACCACCTCAGTATTATAGAAGGTTGGGTGACCTAGGAGTCTCATTTGATCAACCTCTCTTCTCATATTTCCTCTTTGAGTCCCCTTGAAGTGGGGTGGATCTAGATACGAGTTGTTGGAGGTTCTAAGTGAGATCAATTTTTTTCTTCATTATTGACCTTCTATTTCCTTTCCTATGATATTATCTAAATTAATATTAGGGGATTTATGATGATTTCATAGAATCTTGATGAAATTGTCTGAAAATGATGGAGTATTTTTCTTGAAAGGCCCAAAATATGTCTTGTGGTGAAGACTCCATGTTGTTTCTTATCGATTCAATTAAAGTATGTCGTTTGTGGGTTTTTTATATTACTTTGAATTAAATATAATTTAATTGTATTTTTTTGGGTAACATGAGTTATCTTGTCCATGATTTTATCAGGGGTGTGCAAAGATCCTTTGGATGAATTTGGTGGCAAATCTGATGTTGTAAGAGCACCAATATTAGAGGATAAAAACAAGAGTTTCTGAGGAGATGTGAAACTTAAATGAGGGCTGGTAATGCTAAGTGGAGTCATCCATGGGATCAAAGAGGATTATAACACCCTTTGAGGTAGTTGGAACATATCATAAAAACCCATATGTATGTTAATGAACAAGTTTTTTATGTGTTCTTTTATTCATCATGGGTATAGATAGAGTGTTTGAGGATTGAGAGACCCTTAAGCTAAACGATGGGGGAGGAATTATGCTATAGACCTGTGATAAGTTCTTGGAAGCACTTAGGATGTTTTTATTAATCTGATGACTACGTTTCCAATAGAAAAGGGTTATTGATGCAATGTATAGAGTCATTTCTAGAACATGGTATATGAGATGGTTTTCAGAAATATCCTACGTGTTTTTCCTTAAGCCTTTTGTATAGGCATAAGAGGTATGTGGTTGAGTGATATTTGGTCTTCCTAGGAAAATATTAATTGAAACCCTAGCTTGGGTAGTGAAAATTAACTGAGTAATTTTCATAGAATTCCAAGGGGATTTTTTGTAGGACCTGGACCCTGATAACTCAAGTTGTGATTGAGGTGAACCTTTGGGTTATGGTTTCACTGTAGGAAGTCCATACCATATAGTTTCATTGTATATAGTTGTTTGAAATGATTTTATTATGTGTATGTGCATATCCCATGAGAAATTTTGTGTGATATTACATGTTTGGCATGTGTGTGTGGTCTGTGAGACATTTTATTGCTTGATGTTCATCTGGTTGTGTGTGTTTTCATGAGAACCTTTAATTGGTACATTGGAATTTTTGTTTTCTATGTTATTCCTTGTTATGGATTTTTCATGAAATATTAGAAAATTTCTATAGGTATCAAGATATTAGAATTATTAGGGGTGTCTGTTTGAGTCCTTAGAGGGAGAGTATGCATATAGGACTATAAACTGACATCTGTAAGATTGAATTATAGTGAGCATTGGGATATGGAATAAATTTTCTCTGGTAATTTGACATGATTCAAGGTAGAGATAAATGAGTTGGAACATGGTTCATGTTGAACAGATGGTACTATTTTGGTTTCTATGATCATTGAGAACATGATACAAGTCAGAGAGATATATATATTGTCTCGATGGTATGATTCAGAGATAGACATGTTGAGTCAATGGGGGATAAACCATATTTTATTGAGATGGTTCTTAAGAGTCGATAGGTTTCTAGTGAATTTACCATCATGGTTATGTGATAACCATGATACTATGTCTAGTTAGATGATCTGGATGACTACTCAATAAAGGTGGAGCTACTAAAACTAGGTGTTGATAACGACGATGTGACTTAGAGATATGGTAGGGGTATGGGGGGATTATGGATTGACCTAGTAGTGACAAGGGTGTTATGGCCTAGCAGCCTAACCCAGGGATTTATTACCCTTTTGTCTTGACCTGAGATGAATTCAGGGGTGTGTAAACCTTATTTCATAACTAGGGTCTTGATTGGATATGTACCTTAATTTAAGACATGTGTTTTCCTTGCGGCCCGATTTGGTAAAAGATAACATTGGCCATATAACTTGATATGATGGATGATGATGTGGCCTTATGGACTTATATGGTATTTGATGACATATGAAACTTGTGATCCATCATGAATCTAAATTAGGTATGGTTGGGTGTTGGGGTGTCCTGGTTATCACCTGACAACCTAACAGGTGTGCATTACACCAAGTATCATGGTGGTTTGGTTAGAATATGATGACTTAGTGAGAATGTTTATTTATTTATTACATTTACATATGCATGAACATACATATGATAGTATAAATTAGGGTTTCTTGGTGATACCCTAGTGAGATTTATTTTTCACACACTCCACGGGAACTTTGATATGTATACATACCTTATATTTGTTTTTTTTGTTGATCATAGGACATGCAATGGATCATGTATTGGGGAGTGGTTGTATGAGGCTAGAGGATTTTAAGAGAGACTCCTTGTATTATTATTTCATTTTTATCTATATATGTTTTATTTCCAATGGGTGAACTATTGCATGTTTCTATGACAACATCATTTGATATAGCATTGTGTTTTGTGACTTTTCGATTCCACTTTTATGATTATTATTGATGCTAAATTTTTATTTATTTATACTCTTATTTTAGATTATTATGTGATGGACTAGTCTCCCAATTTTCATTCTAGGAACTCATTACTAGTCAGATTCCTCTGACGTCCATGGAGGCATGCATAAGGTCCTGTAGAACATTGGTCATGGTCTGATGATTCTATTCGGGGAATTAAATCTAATCAAATAATGTATGTATCTCCATCTTGACCCAATCAAAACTAATAACATGAGAGGGGTTGGTATGATATCTTTGAAGCTAAGATACATGTAAAACATAATTCATATCATTGTATCTCTAAGAAATTGTTAACTTCTAAGGCACGATACCAATCTTATTGACAACCTTGAATGGAACCATGAACTAGGGAACCAGTTTCCCCTACCTCTAAATGTTCTATTGTCCCAATTAAAGTGACAGTTGAAGAAATACCTAGTCACCCACCTCAAACTCCAAGGGATTTCATCACAGAATAACATAAAATATATTCCTTCTATAATCAATCACTAACCACTTTTTGATCAGCTAAATATTCTCTGATCTCTTCTGCATGAGACTCAATCCACTAACAGCTAACTCCCAACCCCCAGCCTCTCAACAACATAGAGGTGATTATAATGGTCTTCTATATAAATAATTAAAATGAAAAATATAAATCAAATTCAAATAACTGAGATTTTATATAAACTATGTGGGTGCTAGATGGTTATCCCATGAAATGTAAAAATTAAGGACACATACCTACAACATGTCCTCTAACACCTAGGTAGTTATCTAAAACATATCATTGGCCTATGGATGGTAGGAATTTATTAAATGAACATGTGTATCAAGATCATTTTCTATCCCTTCCTAAAATCATGTTTTGAAATTAGAATCCCAATTTGAAATGATGCTTCTATGAACACTATAAAAATGAACTATATCCCAAACATATATCCTGTAATGACCCGAAATTTTGAATAAATCTTGTTTCTTAATTTTGTATGTTATTTTTTTTATACTCAACAAAAATGTTTCATTTGATAACATGAGTATAATTAAAATGAGATAGTTGGGTTTTTGACTGTTATATGACCATTGGTCAATATTACCGCTGGAAACTAAACGTTTTGATTATTGTCTCTAAATACAAGTAATCTTGGTTAATTAATATAGAAAGAAGATTTGATGGCCTCACCCAGTAGTCTTGGACCAATCGAAGCCCATCTAACAGAACTTGGGAAGGAGGTAGCACAACTGGGCTTTTCTCTGGACCAAACCCAAGCCGAACTTCATCGTGTGAAGTTAGAATGGAATCACCTTCGCGAGAAGTTCAAACTGATAGAAATTACTACTCGCGCGATGTTGGTCGAGCCTCCCTCGGATTCTCTCACCTTAGCACACCTTACACTTAGGTCCTATGATAGTGTGATAAGGGGCTATGTAAGGAGACTGTAACTGCCTTGTGTGATCCTTTGTTTTAAATAAAAATTGGGATTTCTTCTTATGATGAAGTTTATGAATTTTCAAATGACCGAATAAATATAGTATGTATATTTTTGATTAATTTTAGAAAAAGGAGATTTTAAAAATGCTTATGTAAACCTTAAATAATTAAAAATTTGTAATGATTTTTAAAAAATGGTCTTCTACAATTATGTTCAGTACGAAATTTAGAGTCTAATAAGATCAACTTAATTTTTTATGAATAGTAAATTATGAATAGTGATTTTATGCTTAGGATTAGTAATGTGACCAAATGGATTAGTAATCTTGCTTAAAGAAAGTATTAATATAATCTAGGCACCTTGATTAAGTAATGCGATTCAATAAAATGGTTAAATAACGATTTCATATATTATTATTCAAGTATTAGTTTTTTTGAGTGAATAGTGTTTTTAATTAAAAATTTAATTAAAAATATTTAGAAAATTATTTTTGTAAAATGGATTTCATTTTTGAACTCAGAGCGTCGATATTATGTTATGGTAATTTTTGGGGATTTTTCTGAAAAAATGAATTTTCAGTGAATAGTGTATTTATTTAAAAATTAAATTAAAAATATTTAGAAAATTATTTTTATAAAATGGAGTTCATTTTTGTAATCAGAGCATCGATATTTGGTTATGGTGAAAGTTTGGGATTTTTCTGAGAAAGTTGAATTTTTAGTGAATAGTAAAAATACAGTTTTAGGGTTTCGGTATGTTTAATGACATCATAACTGTGTCAAGATGATGTAATGAGATATTTTAAGGGTTGGACGACCAAAGGTGATGAATTATTGTATTGAGGGCCCCATGTGTCCTAACTCCATGGGAAATATCATGGGAGAGCACATGGTTTTGGGAAAACCACTTGTGAGGTGTCCCTTGGCCATTAATGCCTTGTCCCCTCACTTTCCCTATAAATACCCACCCTATACTCCTTTATTTTTAACTCCCAACTCTCCCCCAACAAAGCTCTGGTCTCATTACCTCCCTAGGAGTCCTCCCAAAGTTCCCTCAAGCCTCTCAAGGTCCCAACCTTTGAGTTTTAAGAGTTAAATTTAAGGTAAGGGATCCAACCTCTCTTTCTTTTCAAGTAATCTCTTTTATGTAATTCTTTTATGATCCATGCTCCTATGTTGGAGGATGTTCTTTTATATTCATTATAATGTACTTTTCATGTTCATATGATGAGATACCCCATCTTTCTCTCATCAATTCGTTTTAAGAATGTGTAAGTGGCGTCGTTAGGCTGCCGAATTTTTAAGGGGATTCTTTCACCCTTCTCATTCTTTTCAAAGTTCTACTTTCATGTAAAGTCTTTCAAGTTCCTTTTTAATTATTTTGGGGTATGATCTCTATATATATCATACTGAACTCTTATGTTCATATGATGAGGGACCCTATTTTATCTTTTCAATTCATTTTTGTTGAAGTTTAAGTGACGCAGTTAGGCTGTCGAATTTTCATAAGAGAAATCTAATTTTTGTCTTCCTTCCATATTTTTTATTTCAAATGGTATGTCCTTGAAATTTCATTACCATGTTCATATATACTTCTTACTCTGTTCCTATACTATTTTATGGGTCATTTATGATTTTTTACCCATGTCCCCTCTCTTTTCAATGTTTTCTAAAAACCCTGAAACATAGCCGTTATGCTGCAGAATTTTCATCTCAAAATGACTCTCTCTTTTCTCAAAATTATTTTATGTTATAAATTGTATACTCAAAGATCTTATTTCTAAAGGGGAATTCACATATATACCAAAATGTTCTATTTTAAATTCTGGTATTTACATACATGAAACCCGCTCTCCCCTTCCGTGGGTTTAAAGTGACGTAAAGATCATGTCTTTAAAGCAATTTTGAAAACGTTATGATTATGAAATGAAACCCATTTATTTTATGCTATATGGGTTATTTATGAAATGTTTGATGATGATATATGTGGATCACATGATAATAAAATAAAATTTAAGGGTGCACCCTGATAGCGCTCCAATGCATTGGGTAATGATGTAACCACTAGAGATTACAATTTTCACGATATCTTGGTGAATAACCTTGGTAATTTTCAAATGACACCTTGGGGATGAACCTTGGTGATATGTTCATGATTTTATATGTTAAATGAAGTAGACACATCTTAAAATTATGAAAAATTTTATTTTTATTATGATATGCCACATGATTTCTTTTTCATGCCTTAAAGTTCTTTTTCATGACATAGTTGAAGTATCTCAAGTTCACATGTTAAATGTTTCTCTTGTTTCCCTTACTGGGCCTTCTGCTCACCCTTTCTTTTGATGTATGTCCCCAGGTTATGAGATGTAGTAATGAACCTAGGATTAACTTAAGGAGAAGACTTTCAAGTGTTTAATAAGAATGTTTTATGTTGTTTTAGTGTATTATATTCCTGGTTTCCAAGACACTAAACCTTAAATATCCTCAGTTTTGTGTAATGTAATGAAATTTTATGTTATAAAAAGGAAGGATGTCATAGTTGGTATCAAAGGATGGTTTAGTTATTTGTGGAAATTAGGATATGAAAACTTTAGGAAGAAGCCTATAGAAAATTTTATATATTGGAAATCTTCCTGGTATTTTGGTGAGTATTGAGTAAGGTGTTGCCATGCAAATACATCCCTGTCTAGATACGAGCAGGTAGAGGTGGCTCTGGCACAGATGTACATAGTGGTAAAACCCGAAAACACCGCTTTGAGCTAGACTCGAATGGGAACTGGTACACGACAACGGGCCTTGCTGCACTCTTAGTTACGACACTCCCGGAGGATATTCTTTGGTAAATTCATAAGCTTAGTACGAACCATTTTTAAAGGAACAAAGATAAAATAAAATAAAGATTCACATAAGGATATATGATCATGCATAACCAAGTTTGAAACCTAGGGGATCCAAGTTAGGGTATAATTTTCTTCTAAAAGTTATCCTTATATGATTTAAGTTCCTTTTCATGATTATTGGATAATTATTTAAGCCCCTAATTATACTTTCTCTTCTTAGTTAATGGTGGGAAATGGAAGAACATGTCCCAACAACCAATGTGATAGAAAATGTAACGATTGTCGTATTAGTATGATAGAGATGATTAGGGGATTAAAAGATGATTATTATTTTGGAAGACGTTCACTATTTTGGGGACCCTATATGATCGTGGTATGTAGATTACTACGGTATTTTCATTGAGGAGTAAGGTTGACTTATATTTTGAAGAATTGATGAATTTAAGGTGAACTTATGGTAATATAGGTTACTTATGGAAATGATTAACCTATCTTGGGGAAAATATGTTTAGGTTAGTTAATTTTGTTATAAGATGTTAGGAGTGGTTTATATTGTTTGGAGATGAACGATGAAGTTTATTTTGGAAGACTATGTTATCAAGTATTTGGGTTTCAATCTTAGTTTGGGTTATTTTGAGGAATTTTAAGGACAGTTATTTATGGAATGGTCTATGATGAACTCTGGGTAGTACCGTGGAACTTTGAAGATTTAAAAGTAGTTTCCCTTCCTATGGGATTCTTTCTTTTTGAAGAGTTATTTTATCTTACCCTTTCTGTCTTTGGGATAATGTTTAAAGATAGAAGAAATTGATAGTTAATCTTTTGTGGATTATGTGATTCTCTAGAGAATGATTCTGGTGATTTTGATGAGACCAAGTGTTTTTGAATTCTCATCATTTGGAGAAAAGATTAGTTTTGGTAGAGACTTATTAAAGGAAGAAACTCTACTTGAAGGTAGGTATATTTTCTTATGTTTCTGTTCTATGTAGTAAATGAATTACTCAAAATTATGAAAAAGAACGTAAAACAAAAATGTTGTTGGTTTACGTTTCCTACTAGGTAATCAAATACCATTTAAACACATCATAAGTTTTGGATTTTCTTATGGTTAACTTTCTCCTAATAATGTTTTCTATCACTCTCCCTCAGAACTTGACCCATTTTTTCTCCTCCATGTCTATCTTTTCCTGTATGGAATCCTAGTGTGGGTTAACTCGGGTGACCTTTGTACTTCCCTTTCTTTCTTTTAAAGTAATAGTTTTACTGACTCCTTTTCCTTTGTGGTACTTTCAATGAAATTTCAAAACCCAATTTTAAAAATTGCGAGGACACAATTTCTTAAGGGGGGAAGATTGTAACGACCCGAAATTTTGAATAAATCTTGTTTCCTAATTTTGTGTGTTATTTTTTTTACTCAACAAAAATGTTTCATTTGATAACATGAGTATAATTAAAATAAGACCGTTGGGTTTTTGACTGTTACATGACCATTGGTCAATATGACCGCTGGAAACTAAACCTTTTGATTATTGTCTCTAAATACAAGTAATCTTCGTTAATTAATATAGAAAGAAGATTCGATGGCCTCACCCAGTAGTCTTGGACCAATCGAAGCCCATCTAATAGAACTTGGGAAGGAGGTAGCACCACTGGGATTTTCTCTAGACCAAACCCAAGCCAAACTTCATCGTGTGAAGTTAGAACGGAATCGCCTTCGCGAGAAGTTCAAACTGATAGAAATTACTACTCGTGCGATGTTGGTCGAGCCTCCCTCGGATTCTCTCACTTTAGCACACCTTACACTTAGGTCCTATGCTGGTGTGATAAGGGGCTATGTAAGGAGACCGTAACTGTCTTGTGTAATCCTTTGTTTTAAATAAAAATTGGGATTTCTTCTTATGATGAAGTTTATGAATTTTCAAATGACCGGATAAATATAGTATGCATATTTTTGATGAATTTTAGAAAAAGGAGATTTTAAAAATGTTTATGTAAACCTTAAATAATTAAAAATGTGTAATGATTTTCAAAAAATGGTCTTCTACAATTATGTTCAGTACTAAATTTACAGTCTAATAAGATCAACTTAATTTTTGATGAATAGTAAATTATGAATAGTGATTTTATGCTTAGAATTAGTAATGTGACCAAATGGATTAGTAATCTCACTTAAAGAAAGTATTAATATAATCTAGGCACCTTGATTAAGTAATGTGATTCAATAAAATAGTTAAATAACGGTTTCATATATTATTATTCAAGTATTAGTTTTTTCGGGTGAATAGTGTTTTTTAATTAAAAATTTAATTAAAAATATTTTGAAAATTATTTTTATAAAATGGATTTCATTTTTGAACTCAGATCGTCGATATTATGTTATGGTAATATTTGGGGATTTTTCTGAAAAAATGAATTTTTTAGTGAATAGTGTATTTATTTAAAAATTAAATTAAAAATATTTAGAATTTTTTTTATAAAATGGAGTTCATTTTTGTAATCAGAGCATCAATATTTGGTTAAGGTGAAATTTTGGGATCTTTCTGAGAAATTTGAATTTTTAGTGAATAGTAAAAATACAGTTTTAGGGTTTCGGTATGTTTAATGACATCATAACTGTGTCATGATGATGTCATGAGATATTTTAACGGTTGGCCGACCAAATGTGATTAATTATTGTATTGAGGGCCCCATGTGGCCTAACTCCATGGGAAATATCATGGGAGAGCACATGGTTTTGAGAAAACCACTTGTGAGGTGTCCCTTGGCCATTAATGCCTTGTCCCCTCACTTTCCCTATAAATACCCACCCTATCCTCCTTTATTTTTCACTCCCAAATCTCCTCCAATGAAGCTCTGGTCTCATTAACTCCCTAAGATTCCTCCCAAGGTTCCCTCAAGCCTCTCAAGGACCCAACCTTTGAGTTTTAAGAGTTACATTTAAGGTAAGGGATCCGACCTCTCTCTTTCTTTTCAAGTAATCTCTTTTATGTCATTATTTTATGCTCTATGCTCTTATGTTGGAGGATATTATTTTATATTCATTATACTGTCCTTTTCATGTTCATATGATGAGAGACCCCATCTTTCTCTCATCAATTCGTTTTAAGAATGTGTAAGTGGCACCGTCAGGCTGCCGAATTTTTAAGGGGATTCTTTCACCCTTCTCATTCTTTTCAAAGTTCTACTTTCATGTCAAGTGTTTCAAGTTCCTTTTTAATTATTTTGGGGTATGATCTCTATATCTATCATACTTAACTCTTATGTTCATATGATGAGGGACCCTATTTGATCTTTTCAATTCATTTTTGTTGAAGTTTACGTGACGCCGTTAGGCTACTGAATTTTCATAAGAGAAATCTAATTTTTGTCTTCCTTCCATGTTTTTCATTTCAAATGGTATTTCCTTGAAATTTAATTACCATGTTCATATATCCTTCTTATTCTGTTCCTCTACTGCTTTATGGGTCATTTATGATTGTTTGACTCATGTCCCCTCTCTTTTCAATGTTTTCTAAAAACCCTGAAACATAGTCGTTATGCTGTACAATTTTCATCTCAAAATGCCTCTCTCTTTTCTCAAAATTATTTTATGTTATAAAGTAAATACTCAAATATCTTCTTTATATAGGTGCATTCACATATATACCAAAATGTTCTATTTTAAATTCTGGGATTTACATACATGAAACCCACTCTCCCCTTTCATGGGTTTAAAGTGACGTAAAGATCATGTCTTTAAAGCTGTTTTGAAAACGTTATGATTATGAAATGAAACCCATTTATTTTATGCTATATGGGTTATTTATGAAATGTTTGATGATGATATATGTGGCTAACATGATAATAATGGAAAATTTAAGGGTGTTCCCTGATAGCGCTCCAATGCATTGGGTAATGATGTAACCACTATAGATTACAATTTTCACGATATCTTGGTGAATAACCTTGGTAATTTTCAAATGACACCTTGGGGATGGACCTCGGTGATTTTTTCATGATTTTATATGTTAAATTAAGTAGCCACATATTAAATTTATGAAAAATGTTATTTTTATTATGATATGCCACATGATTTTTTTCTCATGCCTTAAATTTCTTTTTCATGACATAGTTGAAGTATCACAAGTTCACATGTTAAATGTTTCTCTTGTTTCCCTTACTGGGCCTTCTGCTCACCCTTTCTTTTGATGTATGTCCCCAGGTTATGAGATGCAGTAATGAACCTAGGATGAACTTAATGAGAAGCCTTTCAAGTGTTTAAGAAGAATGTTTTATGTTGTTTTCATGTATTATGTTCCTGGTTTCCAAGACACTAAAGATTAAAGATCCTAAATTTTGTGTAATGTAATGAAAGTTTATGTTATAAAAAGGAAGGATGTCATATATCCAACCTAAGTTGTTGATGGAATATGTATCCCAGATCTATAATAAATTCTTGTCATTTATCAAACCTTCCATTGTAACCCATACTACATCACTCTATCTAGATGACCTCAGCAATCCCGTCATGAAATTTCTAGTCACCCCATCCCACTTCCACTCAATAATTGGTAATGGATGAATAAGGCTCATGGGTCATTGATACTCATCATTCACCTAATCATATGTAAAGCATTTTGATACAAAACCCATTATTCCCATATTCATCTAAGGCCATCAGTACTACCTTTGAATTTCATGATACATCTTGGTAATCCCCAGGTTAACAACCAATATCAAGGCATGTGAATCCTATATCATCTTCTCATTCGCACTCATAGGGACTACCACATAACTTCACACATAAAGGAACTCATTGGAATCCAAGGACCAATTTGGTGGTATATCCCCACCATATATACTATCCCTCATCACTGCGAAGTCTAAAACAAGTAGTTGACTCCTCTTCACTCTCTCAAGGATTGAGGATGCAATTCTTATAGATGCCAGATTCGCGCTGCCCTAATATTCTATAACATCAATACATATCTAAATGAATTGTCTCATCGCCTAACACTCTATAAAATCCACTTTCACCACCTACACCCGATTCAACTTACTTAGTGCATCAACAACAATGATCCCTTTATCAAGGGTATATGTTATCTGAAAGTCAAAAGGTTGTAGGTACTCATCCTACCTCAGATATTGATGGTTCAAGTTCATTTGAGAAAAGATATATATGTGGATATTATTATTTTTATACACCATGAACCTCTCACCCATAAGGTAGGTAAACCAACATCTTATCCTATGTTCCATCATAATAATCTCAAGATCATGTGTTGGGAAGTTTCTGAAGTACCCACTGGATCATGCAGTCAAGCTAAGAGAGGGGGTGAATCAATGTAAAAAAATTACAGAATTATTCCAACAAAAACTTTTTATCTCATTTTTTATTCAAACCTTTATTTTTGATATGATTTATAGATATGTTTAATCATTCTCAACACACATTCACACCACATGAAATGATAGAAAGTAAATAGTTCCTAACACATTGTATTTAAAAGGTTTAATCTCAATATGGGTACCTAATCCTTATTGTGTTCGATTATTATCTTCAGATGCATATATTTATTATATGATGTAATTTAATACCATAATGTAGCACTCTAGAATTATATTTTATCTCCTGATAGGTTTTATATTCTCTCAACTAGTTCTTTATATTGGATCTAACTAGTCCAAAATGGGTCCTTCTGGACTCCCTATGGAATAAGATCTTCCTTTTTCTCTGGTATGTCTCTACATCAAAGATAGGTATTCTTCCTTATCACAGGTCATTGACTTCCATAGAATTATATTCTATAACTGTATTCATGTTATCCTTGTACTCTATAAATATTAATAATATGTAGCTTATGATTTAGATCATATTATTTTAAGTTTCATAACTTCCAAACCTTATATAGGATGTGGATAATTGAACTTTATCACTACCATCCAACACATACATTCTAGATATTCTCACTTCACTGGAAACATTTTGTTCCAGATATTCAGATCTTTAACCCAGATGATCCTTGAACCTTACAGGTCATATAATCGCTCTCAACACTATACTTATTGATATTATCATCAATAACAGTTAGATCTGAATAGACTACAACTTTATATATCCTACCTTTCTTAGATAAATCCAATATTTGATCTTTATATCTTCTTACTTTAACAATCATAGCTGACAGCCTTCAATACCTCTAAAGATATTGGATTTTAACTTTTTCAAAGTCTCACATAGATATCAACATCAACATTCATCAAGAATTCCCCAAATCTCATCTAGAATCAGGAATTCCAAGTCATTACTGTCATATCTTTTATGTCTAGAAAAGAATAATCACCTTTAAATTAAATTCAAACAAATGGTATCTAAAATATCACTAGTATCTTATAATTATATAACTTTCATAGACTTCCCTCTTCTTATTTTGGATCTAACTTTTCCTCTCCAACATTTTATTGTTAAAACTATCTCTGATGTATCTCCTGATATTTTTTTTGTTCTAACTTCTATTTCTATCACACATGTTTGAACTATATATTATGCATCTCAACTTCTCATCTTCTGATTATCTTAACTTCTTATCATCTCAATGTTTTTGTCTTTATCTCTCAATCCACCCAGCTTCTAATTATCATAGACTTGGCATAGATGCCCTTCCTCACTATTTTTACTTAGTAAATTATGATTTAATAGACTTTGGAAAATTTCCGACTAAAATCCCCTTTTAGTCAGAGGTTATAGTTTATCTTTCAAGACATTGGATTCACTATATTTCTTTCACATCGTTTAATCCATAATACTTCACTTATTCTCATGGAGTACTTCAGTATCTAGATAGGTCAATCAAAATTTTGGAATTACATTAACCAAATTTATCATCATATTTTAATGATTTAACTTCAAATTATAAAATTATCCCTTCATGATTTATACTTCTACTTTGGTCTCCCCTCTATTGAAAGATGTTTTGAGAGCATCTTTTTCTTCAATTTCTTCAACATATAACTCAATATTTTAGCCTCGCAGATGGTCATCCTTTTGATTATTTTCCCTTTTACAATCCTAATATACCTAAAACATCTATTAACATTGAAATTATATAACATTAAAAAAATAAACCACAGGTTAATATTTCATGAGATTTTTTAACTCTCAAAATTCCTTAGCTCCATAAAGGAATTATCATCATCTAACTTTAAATGATAACATACAATTCTCATCTCATTCATTTATAAATTATATTTCTCTTAAATTTTTTAAAATTCAACTCAAATTGAATCACAATATCCCCTTTAGTCATTGTTATTCTTATAAATTGGAATAACAACATTGCATTATCTAACTTTCATTCCAAAACACTATGTATCTTTCAAATATTCAAATTCTTCACAAAATTATCTAAATGATAAATCATATGTAGGAAATTATATTTATTACACATCACAATATAAAACTCCCCTTTTCTAAATTTCTTCTTCACTTGTACTTGCTAGTACCAGGAATGTGGTGAAATTATGAGAAGCAAGTGTTTCTAATTTTTTCAAGTCTACCAATGTCAAAACATTATCTCTGGTAAATCACTTATAACAATCCAGGTAATGATAATAGTAAATATATTCCATTCCTTATTAATATTCATGAATTATAATTCATATATTTATATTCTCTATAATAATATTAAGTAATTTTCTAATCAAAAAGTAAATAGTTTAATTCTTACAAGATTTATTTACATATATTATATGGTTTTATTTAAAAGATTAATTTCAAAATATTAAAATTTTAATTTAAAAAAAGATATAATTTTTGAATTTATCATATCAAAATTATTTTACACTGAATTTTTTATAATTTTTTGGATTTGTTTATTTTTTTAATGGATAGTGAATGATACTGATTTTTATTAAAAACTATCCTTTCATTACAAGAATTTACAAAGATAATTTTTTTATGGTTTTAATGTAACATTAGTTCATTTATATTATTAATTATCCAATTAAGTTCATCTGAATCACTTTGTTTCTTCATTTTGGTATAAAATATTTATCCTTAAGAATCCATTTTTTTCTGGAAAATCACTTTTCATCCCGTTTTTTGGGTTTAATTTAAAATAATTTTTTTTATTGTATGAATTAAATTTAATAAAGATGATTATTATTTTTTAATTATTATAATTAATATTAGGTAATAATTTCAACTTTAATTTTTATCATAATGAATAGTATAAAATAGTAAAAATTGGTTACATAAGTTATGGTGAAAACAAGTTTATCTGGGGGTCAAACTAAAGTGATAAGGTTTAAAATGACCTAAAAACTTGTATAATACTATTTTATTGATATATTTAGAGCATATATAATCTTATATATTTAAATAGTCTATTTTGGATCCATTTTTCTTTAGTTATAACTTAATATATTTTAAACTTTTGAAAAATTCCAAGTGTGCCAACTTCCCCTCTTATAAAAGGGCACCACTATCCTCTCCTATACACACTTTAAGTTCCATTATTTTAACCAAGACCTTTACTTTTATATTTTTAAAACCCTTACCCATGTCCTATATTCCATATTTTTATTATAAAACGAAACTATTATATCTTTAGGTATAAACATAAATAGTCTGTTTAAAGAAGAGGTAGGGTTCTTAACCGAGCGTTTTCATTTTAATTCTTCATCTAACTCATTCATATATCCTTATAACATGATGAAATAATAAAATAATTATCTTAAAAATACTTAAATATTATTATTTTAACTTAAAAACATATATCTAACTCCTCTTACATAAAATGGGAAATGAAATTGTCATTAAGGTGTACGGTGGACTACAGCCTCGCGAATCGATGTAATTTGTTTTCCATCACTGCCTGTCATGGATGATTATAATAATTTATTTAATGTATTTATATGATATTTTTGAAATATTTCTAGTATTTGAAATATAATTTATCAACTATTTTCTTACTATTCCATCCATTTAAAAATGATAACATCATTCGTACATATGTGTGGATTACCACATCCACAGTGCAATGTGATTTGTTTTTCATAACCACATCACATAGATGGTATATCTAAGTTTATTCTAATATATAATATTATATTTATGGTATAATAATAATTTTTTATTGATAAAATAATACTTAACTTCTTTACCACAAATTCATTGAAAAATTAAAATGTTACTCATGTGTATGCACGACCTATCGTCAATATGATTGTAACGTAATTCATTTTTCATAACCATATTTCATAGAAGGTTTTAAAAGTATAATTAATGTATAAAAATTATAATTATTTCATTATTATTATTATTTAAATGATTTAATAATTAATTATTTTACCAAGTTCAATATGCTAAAGGGTTTTTTGAAATTATGAACCAAACATCCTTAAAACACCCGACATAGACTTAATCAATTATGTAATTAAATATCTCAATGGAATAAATGAAACAAATTTTTTAATTATAAGTAATTAAAACTTTAAAATATTATTAATAAATTAAATAATTGATAAAATTTTATTATACATGAGATAATGAACGTACATGACAGGTCAGACTCAAGTTAGTAGACAATTTACCTTAAAACCTCTTTTTAAATGTTTGAAATATTTCTTTTCAAAATATTTTTTCTTCCATGTAAATATTTTTAAAGTTATTTTTTGAATATGTTTATATTTAATTAAATTAACTCTAAAGGATATTTTATGTCCCACTTTATATTCTTTCAAACGCCTTCAAAGGTAATATTTTTGTGTATTTCATATGGAACATTTTGACAGTAGGTAAAAAATGTTTTATTTTAAGTTATATGACACCAATGGTTTTTTCCCACCATGATAAATGTTATTTTTTTTGGATTTATTTATAGTATTATATGTTTTATTTAAATATAAACCTTTATTCCATTTGTTTTTGGTATTTTCAAAAAGGGTTTTAAATATAATAGATACTTCGATATCTGAAAAAAAAAATTCTTATGGGTGAAAATAAAAATATTATGAGTATAGTTATGGAAATTAAATCTTTCATGTGTTATGATTAATTTATGGTTATTTAGAATTGTTTATGATTATGGATGAGAACGGTATAACTTGTGATGATATGTGAGTCCCATATAACCCTCCATTGCATTAGGTAAAGGGATGAAGTTAACCAGTTGTAGGTTTATCCTAGGATATTATTAGAATTTACCAAACAATGAAGGATATTTCTTAGGTAAGAAAATTTTATATTGAGAGAAAAGGTTATTATAAAAAGGAAAAAAATTATAATGTGTATTCATGGACTAATGTATTTTTTTTATTTGTTTTTATATGTCTATTACTGATATTTTTATGCTCATCCCATGTTTTAAATTGTTTTTCACATAGTTTTAAGGATGAGTAGGGATAAGGATTGGGTCAATAAAAATATTTTAAATATATTTCAGAAAAAAAAGATATTTTACATATTAAAAAGTTTGTATTTTGGAAAAAATGGATACTGAGTGGAAGTGCTCACTTTATTATGTAATATTTTTTTGTAAGGGTGGTGACCCGGTTCTCTAAAAATATAAACCTAATAGATCTTTAAGAATGAAAGGAAATGAATTCTTGTCTATGGATTCAATTCTCTGATTTTTTATGGTCGGTTCCTTATAGTTGGAATTGGAGTGAAGTCATAGATAATTTTAGAGGTCAGCATAATGTAATTAAATTACCTTAAGGGATTTTAATTTATGGTTATCATGATATAGAATAAAAATATTACAATGTTTCTTCATATAAACAATGTTTTTCCATAATTGTTTTCCACATAGGAAATAGGGAATCTAAAGTATGAAGGCACCGAAAGATAATATCCTTCCAAATCAAAAACCTGGATTGTTTGAAATTAGAACTGAGTAGTTTTTTTCGGATGGATCAATTGTCGTAGGCTATAAATGGTGTTTCAATCCATGTTCGAGAGAAACCAGATCTACCATAGAGAGACATGGTGATAGTGGAGCATTTATGGGATAGAACCTTCCATAATTTAGTGGATATTCTAACCCAGTTGTAGATGAGGGGTGGGTTAAAGCTCTAGAAAAGTTATTTTAAGTCATGGGTTATTCGGATCATCAATAGGTAACTCTTTAAATTTACTAGTTTGAAGTCAAAATCGATCAATGGTGGTCAGGGGTTAAGAATAATAGAGAAAGAGAAGACATTAACACCATATAATGGGATACATTTAAAAATATTTTCCTTGAGATGAATTTTCCTATGTTCTTTTGACTTAGTATAGAAATGACACTATAAAAATGTAGTATATTTGGGTGGTTTTTTAGAAGAGGTTTCAGAAACCACCCATTATTTTAGCAATGCATTGTAAAAGTGTAGGTATTTAGAGGTGATTTGTATTAAAAATCGCTAAATAATTATAAAATTTATTTTTAGATGATTTTGAAGAAACATTCTGCAACCATTTTTAAAAAAAACACCCCATACCCCACCCACTCCCTATTAGACTCCCTCACTAATGCTTATCCTGGACTCCCTCACCACCACTCATCTCAGCCTCCCTCACCATCACTAGATGTCACCTCTCTACCTCATCCTCTCTCATCACCTTTTATTGATGTCGGTCTCAAACTGTCAGTCCTTCCTTAGACTCCTCCTCACTACTTCTTAAATTCCAACCCCTATCAGCCTTTCCCTTGGAAGTGCTCAATGTCATACCCCATCTCTGTCTCCCTATAATATTGCTTGATGATGTACTGGATTCCCTCTTATCCTCAATGTTAGATCCCCCTATCTAATTCCCTCTCCGCATTTAGGATATCAGACCCTCTATGTGATTTAAGTAGAGGTTTCTCAAAATTTTTTCTTCCTAATCATGGGTATTTTATTTTGTGATATATTTTAAGGTAGAATTATACAATAGAGTTAGGTTTAGAAATTTTATTGTTCTAATTATTTTTAAATGCTTGTAGTTTATTAGATTTATGAATTATTTGTGTTTGAGGAGTAGCTTGAGACCAATTCTTCTTTTTTAAAATCACATTTATTTTACTTTATATATAATTATATAATTATATTTCATAATTGAAATTGTTTTAAGTTAAGTAAATATTTATAAACTTTGGATTAACATACCTCAGAACATATCTCAGTATGTTACAGGTTTGAATATGTTTTTTGATTTTTCATTTGAAATTTGATCCTTGGTTTGAAGAATCAAATTTACATGTCCTAATTTCAAATTCATATGTTACATTAAGAGAGATAAAGTATTTGATAACATGATATTGAAACAATTTCCTCCACATTATGTGTGTTGGATTTAGAATGAGGAATTGATATTGCTGATATTAATTTTGTTTTCAAAACTGTGGCAGAGCTTTATCAAGATAATAAGACATTAATGGATGATGATGTGGAAAATAATAAAAGAAAAACATCAATTATGAAAACATCTAAGTTTTATAAATTAGTTTTATATGTAAATTAGGAATTATATGAATGGTGTTTCAAATATTCAAAATTTAATTTTTCGATAAAGTTGTACCACATCAAATGTTTATGTGAAATTATAAATAAAGAAATTTACATGATATTGTAATTTTTGTGTGATTCATATGTTGGATTTGAAATCCCTATATTAGTATATGAGATGAATTGGATTGTTGAAAATGTTGGACTAAATTATATGAAGATAAATTCATGTCTCAATGATTTTATCTTTTATTAGAAAGAATATTCAAATAGAGAATAGTGAAAAATATATTTTTCTTATAGATGGAAATCAATAAATAATGAAGTTAGTTTGAATCTATGTACTACCACAAATAAATAGAAAAATAATTTTTTTTGAAAGTTTTATATTACTTTACATTTAAACCGCAATTGTAAATATTTTTTATGTCATCTAAAACCACTAATAATATGAAGTACCATGGTTTTCATAATAATAAATATGAGTTCTTGCAACTTCCAAGAGATTCAAAAGTGCAGAATACCTTCAATCCATCACTTCCAGATTTTTATTTTCATCCTATAAATATGAGTTTAGAATTGGAATTTTATGGTGTCAATATTTTTGGGACTTTAAGTAGTACTTACAAGATTTGGTAAATTGTTTTTATGCCTTAAATATACCTTCCTATATGTGTAGGAAACAGGCTTTGTTCATCATATCAATTTGAGGCTTCAACTAAAATTATTATTGCGATAAAAGATCTTGACACAATTATAAAATGTTGGTATAGAGTTTATAAACTATATTCAACTTAATAAAAGTTTAAAATGAGTTATCAAACTATTAGTTACAATTATATCACAACCATGGAAGAAAATAGCATATTTTTCAAACTTCCATATTTGGAATTTAATTTATTACATCATAATCTAGACATTATGCACATTGGGAAGATTTTGTGTGATAATGTGGTGTTTAAATTGATCAATGAGTAGGAAAAATAAAAATATCTCATAAATTATCATAAGTACATAGAATCAATCAATACCAAATGTTATATATGGATAAATTAGAATGGGAAGCATCCAACAGCAGTTTTTTCAATGAAAACCCATCAGAAAGATTTTTTACTTCGAAGATTAAGAAATGTAAAAGTGATTGATTGATATTATAGTAATAATTTAAGATTTGTTTTTTTGAATCATTGTATGACACTCTTATTGGAAAGTCATGACTCTATTTTATTGATGGAGAAGTTTCTACCTTTGAAAAAGGATAATTTTTTACCTGATAAAATAACTATCATTCTAATCAAATTTTATACATAATTTAGGGATATTTGTGTAGAAGACATTAAACCCCAATGAATTGGATACAATTCTGGAAGAAACAATTATGTAATCTTTTATTTGGATATGTTATTTCCCCTATCATTTTCCACTATGATGATTCATGTGATAGAACATTTTTCTGAAGAATCTCAAATCAAAGGTCTCATACATTATCGATGAATGTATCACATGGATTGGTATTTTATTTTAATTTTTTTTCATTAAAAATTTATAATTTTCTTAATCAATATTTTAAATCTTTATTTATTAATTTAGTACCTTCTATTCTTATAAGAAAAATAAAGCAAATACAAAAGGTTCTATTATAGAATGTTACCTTATCAAAGAGTGTTAAACCATCTATTCAAGGTATTTCTATTCAATAGAGATAAAATTCAAATGAGTGGGATATTTTTATGATAATATAATTCAATTATGGGAAAATAATGAGTTATCTATGTTTCCAACTTTAGGCCAAAAATTTGGAAAAATTCATTTATTTCCATTAAACGGTTTAAAGTTAAGAAAAAAACACATATATATGGTACTCAGTATTGATATTGTAGTTCCCTATATTGAATAATTGAGGACATAAACAATAATATGCCTTAGGAGCCAAACTCAGAATGAGATAGAGATAATAAATGTTTTTACTGAAGAAATTGTTTAATGGTTTTCACATTGTGTAAGTTCTTATTATAATATGTAGTTTGAATATTTTTAGAATTATTTAAATTGTGTAAAATAAATTATATCAACTTCTATTAGTAATTAATTATGATAATAAACCTGGACTATTCAAATACTTGATGTTTTTATCTTGAGGTAGTTTAAATCATGCTTGGAGATTCAATTATTACAATATTAATGGTTTAAAGTTATATACTTTTGATCATGGGGAAGATTTGAAAACAAAAAACATTGGTATATTCATAGTTTCAGATCAAGGTTACAATGGAAATTTGGTTTATATTATCATGTTAAATTATCATACAAAATTTATAGTTGTTTTATTTAAATATAACTGGGAGAATTTTAATAGGGGTATAAAGAAAGATTCATTATAATTTACTAATGTCAATTTCTATTATTTGATTGATACTAGTGGGAGGGAAGAACACAATCCATATATTATGTCTCAACAAGAAAAAATGGTATATTATGTTGATAATATTGTGAATAACGAGTGGAGTATTGTTTTCTACAAGAAAATAAGAGATTTGTATGATATGGGTGAAGAAGTTGAATTTATTTGTGATAATGAACATCATAAAGAATAATAGACTGAATTTTCTATACCTAACGATATTGAAAATCTTGGTCTAGTGAGGGAGAGTGAATAGGAAGAAGAATAAATAAAATAAGAAGAAATAATGTTAACAATGGAACCTAATAAAAACATGACCAACCAGGAATATAATTCGTAACATGTTTTTTATATTAAAAAATGTAATGAATATTTTTTATATTAATAAATGAAAGGACTGTTTTTTATATTAATAAATGCAAGGAATGTCTTTTTTGATGGTATGTCGTGCTGGAAGAGGTATAGTGTTAGTACCCACTATACATCACAGGGTCCCCATTATCCTTCTACAAAACAAGGTACAATTCCTCACATACCATGTACACTTTTTTTAAACCACTAATATTATCATAATATGCTTTCATTTGCAAGTATGACTTCTTCTAATGATGTTAAGGAATTAGATAGGACATTGAATGATTGATAAATTTCATAAATTTACACTTACATTATTTATTATAGTAGTTATTTTTTATTCATTAAATTCTCTAATTCAATTGAATTTAAATATTTTTTTAGTATCTCTCATAAAAATAGGTCTTCTATTATTTGAATAATCTGCATCATAATCTTGTGATAGTTCTTTAAATTATAGAGTATAAATCAATTTTGTGATCAAATAAGTTGTACATGAGTATGTGGTTCCAAATTATATAATTTATCTATAGAACCATTTCTATTATTATAATTTTGATAAAAATTATATACTTTTTTATTGAAATCAAAATTTCTATTTAGGATTCCTTTTAGAGCCTATGAAATTGGAATAAGTTGAGGAAATGATTTATTAGTTTGAAATTCATTAATGAGTTGATGTTTATAATTTCAATCATGTATGATAAAATGATTATGATGAATAACATTTTTATGGTGTGGGGTATTCTTTTTTTTATAATAATTGAAGTAATATTATGCATTAAACATTTAAATTAATTAATTATAATCAAATGCTAGTTTGAGTTTGAAAATTTAATGTTTTTGAATAGATTTTGGTCATTAATATAATTATCATCATGGAGATAATTATTGGTTGAGATAGTTACCATAAAATGAAAATTATGTAGAAAAGTTGAATTATTGTTCTATTATATTCAATACCTATTCATAAATAAATATATTAGATTTAATGAATTCTAGATGTTTATATAAATAATATATGTATGATAGGTAGAGGATTTCCATCTCAACTGAGGAAATCCTATGTTATGATAATACTTGTTTTTTATACCAAATAATTTCATGTATCTTCTAACCTAACTAAGGATATCATATATTACAATAATTATTGGAAAGTACATGGATTCCAATTATTCATTTCATTATTATACCACGACTTAAATAGAATTTATATCAAAGCATATATCATTTGAATTGTATTTCATTTTTTATTCATTCAATATACTCATTAATGATATGTGTTTAACTAATTTAAATGAAATCAATAGAGGAAAAGACTGGGGAATGAGGTGATAGGAATCAGCATGATTCAGTAATGAAGAGTGAGGGGAATACATCTTAGTATAGTAACCAGAAATCATGATTGTGTTTTTATTTTTTGAAACATGATATTTTTTAAACTATGATGTAATTTAATGTTGAATTATTTGTGATGTAAAGTTTATTGATTTATGGAATTTACTATTTTTATCATATTGTATTAATTACATATTTTTTATATATTATTTTTATATTGGTTTTTGGTGGATCAGGAAATAATTTATTTAAAATTTTTTGAACCTATTAAGTTATAGTGGTTTTAACCACCGCTATTTATTTATTGGTGGTTTTAACTACCATGAACCAAATATTGGTGGTTAAAACCACCACAAAATAAGGAAAATATTCATATATATATATTTTCAGTTTTAACCTCCTTAATTCAAAAATACCACAACTAAAAATTTATTCTATAGAGAAGTTTCTTCTAATTTATATAAGTGTAGTTATATTTTGAACTAAAAACATCGCTAATTTAAAAAACCAATAATAAAATAAATTTTATTAGTAAAAAATAGAAAACTTCATTAAAAATTACTAATTGTAATTCAATACTTAATGAATGTATATTTAGATGTTGTTTTTTAAAACCACTAAAAAACCTCTTAGAGGTGGTTAAAACCACTGTGAAATCTAAAAATAACCACCTCTATATTCTGTTTTTGTTGCAGTGACAAATTTTTGGGATTAAGGATAAAAAGAAGGATTTTGTAGTTTCATATGAAGCATTGTATAATTGTCATGTTACATAGAAAATTGTATATGGGATATTGATATTAAAATTAATTGGTTTTACTCGAGATTAAATCTAATATACTAAATTTTGTTTGGTCTCTCGTGAATTTAAATGTTATGAGAAACTTATTCACTGTTTTGAAAATGTGGAAATGGATTTTTCTAATGACCATGTTTTCCATGAAAAAATAGAGAAAAAAGGTCTAATTTAAAGTAAATAATAAAGAATCCATCAAATAAATCTAAAGGTAATAAAATCCTCTCTCCAATTTGTGAAAGGTGTGGTAAAAAACACCATGGGGAATGTCTTATGAAATCTAGGAATTTCTTCCAATATGATATGTCTGGGCATATGGATAATGATTGAAATGAAAGATATATTTGTAGTGGTAAGACCAATATTGATAAATATGAACTAATATGTTTTAAATTTAATGATATGGGCCATTATGTGGATGTGTTTCCAAATAAGAACACAAATGATGGGAATCAAAAAGACTATAAGCAGAAGTATGTGGTGAAATCCTTTGAAACTACATCAGTAGATGCTGGTTCATCTAATGAAGTGGTAACATGTACATTACATCTTTATTTAGATTATGAAAATGTATTTTTTTTATTTGGGTTCTACACATTCTTTCATTTATGATAACTTTACTGGTAAAATGAAAATTTCACCTCAAGAAATGAAGTCATGAATTTTGGTAAAATGATTGGGGTAGTATTAGGGAAACATGAACATACAAATATCTTCTTATTATCATCTATGGAAGGATTTCTCATATAATCATTTTTTTATCCCTTTGTATAATTTGATGTTATTCTAGGTATATATTATATTTTAGTTTAGCATGATAATATAGATTAAAAATCAAAAGTTATGTTTTGAAATGAGTTTCAGTTTTTATATAATAATTAATTCATACCTTTGATAGAAAATCAAGAAGCTGTGAAATTGTTAAAAGATAAAAATAAAAGTTATCTTTCTCATATTGTTGAAAATAAGGTAACAATTTAGATTAATTATGTTCTAAAATTAAAATAATATCTATAAGTTTTTCTGATAAGAATGCTAGTATTATACCTGATTAGGAAGTTGAATTTACTATTGACTTGGTGTTTGATGTTAATATATTTTTAAAACCCCCTTATTAAACTGATCAAGTAGAACTTATATAATTTATGACATAGTTACAATAATTTCGTGATAAAGTTTTCTTTCATCCTATCACTTCACCATGGGGTGCTCTAATTTTATTTATTAAAAATAAATATGGTTTCATGAGTCCTTACAGTGACTATAGAGCATTGAATAACATCAATATTAAGAATATGTATATGTGGCCTCGTATTGATGACTTACTTGATAAAATATATGGAGATTAGTATTTTTATAATCATTATCTCAGGTATCAGTACCATTATTTAAAGATGATGGATTTTTCCATTTTAAAAAAAATATTTCGTACACGGTATGGTAATTATGAGTTTTCGTATATTCCCTTTGGGTTAATAAATTCTCACATTTTATTCATGGATCTTATTAATAGAGTTTTCTATAAATTTATGGATAATTTTTTTGTTTTATTTACTGATTATGAACTAATATATTAAGAAATTCAGTAGGATCATAAAAACATCTAAGGATTGTTCTTGAAACCTTAAAAGTGAAGCAATTACAAAAAAAATGGAAAATGTGAATTTTGGTTATAGTAGATTTCATTACTTGTATATATTATAAATAAATATATAATAACTATTTATCCTAATAAAAATAAAGTGTTTAATTAAAGTAAAATACCTTCAATGGTTACAAAGATTCATATTTTTCTTGTTTTAGCAAGTTATTACAAGAGATTTTTTGAAAAAAAAATTACATGGTTATCATCCCACCAACCAAGTTAACAAAAAATTGACTTAGGTTCATCAATATAAAGTAATATGAGGACTGTTTCTATTAATTGAAAATAAGAATAGTTAATACTTACATTTTCACCCTGCCATCCTAAAAGAGTGACTTTGTTATCTACATTGATTCTTTATTGAAGGGACTGGGTTGTAAGTTAATGCAGAATGATTGAGAAACTTCTTATGCTTCAAGTCAATTAAAACCACATGATAAAAATTACCCTGCACATGACCTTGAACATTCATTTTTATCATTTTCATTAAAAATATAGAGACATAATTTATATGCATTAAATTTTGAAATTTATATTAATTATAAAATTTTGAAGTAAATTTTTATTCAGAAAGAGTTAAACATGAGACAGAGAAGATGGATTGAATTTATAAAGTATTATAACTCCATAATTAATTACCATATTAGTAAAGAAAGTAGATTATTTAATGCTTTGAGATATAAATATAATGCTACATTATCCATGTTACTATAGAACATGACCCTTTAGTTAATGATTTGATGAATGTTTCTGTAGAAATTCTACAATCAGGAACTTCCTCTATTTTTTTAGGTGTAATTATAATTGTATTTTTCAGATAGGACTAATAAATCTTGTAAAGAAGACCTTCAGTTATAGGAAAAGTAGAATTGGTTAAGAAATTTAAGTTTCTTAAATTTAATATTGACATATAATGTGTTTTGATATTTATAAAAAAAGGTAATGTGTTTCATGTGACACCGAGTTAAAGAAAGAACTATTTAGTGAGGATCATAGCTCTCCATTTTTTATTCATATTAATATTAAATAAATCATAGTCCTTTAGGAACATTTATGGTGGTAATTAATTAAGAAATATATTTCTAGTTTTACTATGAAATAGTTGAATTGTCAATAGGTTAAATCTGAACAATAGTTACGGAAGGTGATGCTTCAGCCTTTTCTAGTGCTAGAATGGAAATAAAAGAATATATACATGGATTTCATTGTGATATTACCAAAGATATCTAAATTTAATAATGATATTTGGGTAATTATTTATTTATTAACTAAATATTCTCATTTTCTTCCCATTTAAGATAATATATTATTTGAATCAACTTACAATACTTTATTTTAAATAGATAATTAGATAACATGGAGTACCTATTTCCATTATATCTGATCATGATCCTATATTCACCTCTAATTTATGAGAAGGACTTTAGAATTTATTGGGTACTGAATTAAATTTGAATATAGCCTTGCATCCTCAATATGATGAAAATCCAGAGCAAATGATTCTTACCTTAGAGTGTATGCTTTAAGATTGTTCAATGGATTATCAAGGAAGTTGGTATCAATATCATACCTTGGTTGAGTTTTCTTATAATAATATTTTTTATTCTAGTATATTTATGGATCCTTTTGAGGAATTATATAGAAAGAGGCATTAGATTCCATCTTATTATGATAAAGTTAGGAAAATAAAGTTGTTAGGATCAAAATTGGTAGAATAAAGGGTTGATAATGGCTAAGAGAAGGGGAAACTTTTATACAGATAACTAGAGGAGATATATTTTATTTGAGGTAGGAAATCATGTTTTTCTTAAAGTATCTCCAAGGAAAATTGTTATGCATTTTGGTAAAAAAAAGGAATCTAATTCTACGGTTCATTAGACTATATAAAATACTAGAGAAATTTGGATAATTTTACTATCAAATGACCTTTCCTTTGAGTTTATCTCACATATATTACATATTTCATGTTTCCTTATCAAGAAAATATGTGTCCAATGAATTTCATATTTTTATCCTTGAAGTAGTTCAGTTATAAGAAAACCTTTATTATTAGGAAAAGCTTGTATAATTCTTTAATTCAACGAGAAAAATTTATAGAAAAAAGTGATTTACTAGGTTATGGTCTTGTAGAAAAACTATATGATTGAATCAGAAACATGGGAATTAGAAAATTATTTTTGAAAGAGATATCCCCATTTTTTTAAGAAGTGAATAAAATTTAGAGGAAGCAATTTATAAAAGAGGGATAGAATATAGTAACCCAGGTAATGTTAATAGTAAATCAATTTCATTCCTTATTAATATTTATTTATTAAATTTTATATATTTATATTCACTATAATAATATTAAGTAATTTTTCAATCAAAAAGGAAATAGTTGTATTCTTACTAAATATTTTTATATATATTAGAAGGGTTTATTATGAAGATTAATTTTAAAAAAATATAATTTTAATTTTTTGAAAAATAAATCATTTTTGAATTCATCATGTCAAAATTATCTAGGGATTAATTCTACATAATTTTCTAACAAGTTTGATTTTTTCAATGGGTAGTGGAAATGATGATTTCTATTGAAAATTGTCTTCTTAATTCAATAATTTTAAAAGATAATTTTTATTTCAAAATTATTTCAATGTAACATTAGTTTATTTATATTATTTATAATATAATTAAGGTCATTTGAATTAATTTTATTCTTGATTTTGGTATAAAAAATTTATACTAAAGAAGACATTTGTTTCTACAAACCCACTTTTCATCACATTTTGTTGGTTTATTTTTAAATTAAATTCTATAACTTATGTAAATTGAATTTGATAAATTGGATTTAATATTTTGAATCATCATAGTTAATATTAGTTAATAAGGTCAAATTAAATTTTTATCATAATTAATAGTAAAAATATGTTATATCGATTATGGTTAAAACAGGTTTACTGGCGGTTAAAGTGATAAAGGTTAAAATGACCTAAAAATTATCTAAATCTTATTATATGGCCATATTTTAACCCTATATCATCTCATATTTTGGAATGGTCTATTTTTTGAGCCATTTATCTTGAGTGAGACCTTAATATATTTTAATCTTTTGAAAAATTCCAAGTCTTTCCTCTCTCCCACTTATAAAAGGAGACCACTTATTCTCTTATCTACACAATTTAAGATCCATTTGGTTCTGCCAATACCTATCCAAATACATTTATAACATCCCAACCTATATCCTAGAGTCCCTTGTTTGATAAAAAACCAACCTATTAAGGATTTAGGTATAAAACAAAATAAGTTGTCTGAATAATAGGTATAGTTCTTAACTGATAGTTTAATTTTATTTCTTCTTCAACATCCATCAAATATTATACAAACATATTGAAATAATAAAATAAAAATATTCTATATACTAATATTCTATTATGTTAATTTAATAACCTATATCCATCTCCTCTTCAAAAAAATAAGAAATAGAAACATTGTTCATGTATATGGTATAATATCTCCTCGTGAACTGATGTAATTCTTTTTCCATCATCACCACTCACGATTGATTATAATGATTAATTTAATAAATTTTTATGATATTCATGACATAATTATAATTATATAAAGATAATATATCATCTATTTTATTACCATTCTATCCATTTAAAAATGATAATGTCGTTCATGTGTACGTGTAGATTTCCACCTTTACGAAGCGATGTGATTATCTTTTCATCACTACATCATATGGAGAGAGTATATAATATTGGGAATTTATTTTCTCAAAAATATTCTATGAATATTATTGATTTCTATTCTAAAAAATACATTTTTTTACTAATTAATTTTATTTAGGTGTTTTTTTGGATTATATTTCTTGTGAAATTTATCTTATTTACGAGTTAAATATTTTGTCTAAAGTGTTCTTTATTTTTTTAAGTAGTCTGAAAACATTTTTCATACCCTACATCTGTAAACAGAACATATGGTTTTCAAACCCTACATTTGGAGTAATCATATGTATTATATACCATACACTATTCTAAAATTATCGATTAGGAAACGTACTTTTGAGAATTATCCCTACATTAGTGAAACTAATGTATGGTTTAACAACCAAACATTTTGAATTTAACCATACATTGTCAACTATAATTTTTGAGTTAAACCTAAATTTGACTCAGTCAAAGATAGAGTTTAAATTCAATATATTTTTTAGTTTCTAAAATGGTCTCTCCAGAATTAAAATTTTTTACATCTTCTTAAGGACTGATTCAAAGGTCCGTATTCAGAAAATCGAATTGTTCCTATATTTAATGTAAGTTATGACTTTATTTTAACATGTTAAATTCAATACTCATGATTTTTAGGTTATATTAGTTGATATATTTGAATGAAAAATAATTGAATTTCTCTTTTTAAATACTAAGAGATATTTTATTCAGAAAAAATAGAGAACATTTTGAATATAATTAACATATCTTCTATTTTGAAGAGATACACTGTGTAAACATACATGTTATTATCATGTGACGTTTCACTATTATTCAATTGTTATTGCTACTATTGTTCTTTTTTTATTGAATATGATTTTCGGCCATTATCCCTTTGAAGTAGTTTTTTTAAATACCCATATTAAGAAAAATAAAATCCATTATATATCAGTTGTTTCTACAACTGTGAGATAAATATGTTTCTTAATAAAATCAATTAATTGTGATTTATTATAGTTTCGGATAATTTTACTCAGTCATGGTGTAGTTTTATCTTTTCATTTTAATATTCATTTCCCTATAAAAGAACCAAAAGGGACTATAAAATCTTTGTTGTAAAAGTTTCAACTACCTATACTTAGTTTTGTAGTTATTATTATAGTATTACTAATATATTTAAAATCACCAATCTATCTAAGATAGCATTGGTTGAGTGGATAATGGGGTCTTATGAACTAAAACTCTATAACAATTTAGGTGGTCTTATTATCTATTTTCCCATTGCATAACATTCTTAAAAAAGAGAGCTCTTCATATTTTCATATCATATATTGAGGGATAAAATTTGAATATGTCAATAGTTTTAAAATAACACAATTCCCCCCCCCCCATCTAGCGTATCTTTTTATTATTCTAACCAAACAAAAAATGGGATGCTGCTAAAGAAACTGAGTATGATGTCAATTCAAGAGCCATGCATGCTATTATATGTGGAATTATTATATATTAATTTAAGTGTGTATCTTAATTTATGAATACCTATGATATACAGAAAACTATAGTTTATTTTGATTAAGGAACTAACAATGTCAGGTAATTAAGATACAACACTAAAAATATGAAATTCAACACTTTCAGATTGTATGATGGTGAAAACATCACTCAGATGAATAGAAGATTTACCAAAATCATCAAGGGTGTTAAAACCTTGGGAGAACCTGTTAAAAAATAGATAAAACTTTAAAATTTCTAAGACTCTTATCCTCTAAATTGAATGAGATATCTGCTGTAATCAGATAATCCACTATGATCTCAGAATTAGTAATGAAAGTATTTATTAGAATACTAATAATGTATGAAAAAAATTAAAAATGAATATGAAGATCATATTATGATAAAAATAGAGAATATTTTTTTAAATTTTACTACTCAAAAATATGAAATGAAATCAAAATAGGATGTTTTACTCTAAAACTATTCATAATGTTTATATTCTGTAATGCAACTAGCTCATATAGTCAGAAGATATAGTAAATTTTATAAGAGGAATAAATACTTAAAAACTTCATTCAAAGTATCAATAAATATGGTAGAGGAATTAATGAAGTAATATGATATGAACAAAATAAAATGGTATATATTAGTACTGATTACCCATAACTAAAATTCAAGAAAAGAAAAATGGAAAATAAAGAAAGGAAGTATCAGATGATAAATGACTATGAGAACAAAGATAAAAAATATTTGAAGGCTACTTGGAGTGCCTCTAAAGACTCCAGCAGTACTTCTAAAACTAATTCCTAAAAATATCCCACCAATATTAAAGAAAATACGAGCTTTATGGCAAAAGAGGAAGAAGAGGTACAATCTTTTTATTTTTTCTCTTCTGATTATAAATTTTTTTCTAATGTTAAATTAGTTGTCTATTTTTAAATGGTAGAAGAAAAGTATGAATCATTAATAAAAAAGTATAAATCACTAAGAAATATTTTTAATTTTATTTCAAATGGAAATTATTCCATGAAAAAACAACACTTAGACTTTAAAGAAAATTTTAGCAAATCTACCTCAAACTGAACTATTCATGAAAACATAATTAAAGAGTGAGCGGATAAAGTCATTGAAATATGATGCTAGTATATTAACTAAGGGTGAAGAATATATAAATTATATTCTTGGTAAAAATGTTCATAAAAAGTATTAATATGAAATATGAAGCAACATAGAAAAATTAAAATTATATAATTTTTTTTACCTAGTTCTAAGAATAACAACATATCAAGATTCGTCTGCCTTTATTATGGAATTAAATTTTGTTATTATAATAACTATTATTTTAGAAATCCCAAAATTAGTGAAATAAAAATGGTTTTATTTATAGAAATATTTCTAAATCTCATCTTACAAATTTTTGAAAAATTAGGCAAATCTATTTACTCAGATATTTTCTTGCCGACATAGCTGGACCTAAAAAATTAGGGTACCAAAACAAGATTTTATTTAAATGTTTTTAGGAAGAAGTTAACATGGACAAAATTGAAATATTCTATACTGATAGTTACTACTCAACACATGAGTGGATACTCTTCCAATTTTCACACATTAGAAAAATTAGATGGAGTTCTAGATACCTTTAGTGACGATGAAAAAGGAAATATAGTTAGACTTTGATCAGTTAGAAATCCAAAGTCAATTTTGATCGACAAAGTAATATATGTTAAATGGTTGAAGAAAAATATGATAATTATCTCTCAAATATTTGATGATGGTTTTTATATTTATTTCCCTGATCGTGCAAAAAAAATTAAATATGAACTGCTTAAGTTTAGAGAACCCAGAACTAAAAATGTTTATACTTTGGATCTAAATTTTTTGTGTAAGAAAAAAAGTGAATTGTTTAAATAATGATACAAATAAATAATATTTTTTTCATAGAATACATTGAAACTAAAATTTATTTAATTTGAATATATTATCTAAAAAAAATATATTTTTTATTTTGTTAGTATTGAATTTGATATAGATAGATTTTGTGATGCATTCTAAATAGGAAAGAAACACAAATCATCTTACAAATATATTAACAATTTTTCAACATATAAAGCACTAGAACTTGTCCACATATGTTTTTTTGGACCATCAAGATTAGAAATCATGGTTGGAAGATCTTGTTTTTTTTATGATTCTTTCAGATTTACTTGTGTTTATTTTCTAAATCTTAAAAGTGATTTTTTCTCTCTTTTTGTAAGATATTGTAAAATTGTTCAAAATGAAAAATATTTTAAAATAATTTCAATAAGCATTGATCGTGATGTAGAATTTTATAATAGATAATTTAATTCTTCTTTCTTAGACCTCGGTATTAAACATACCTTCTCTTCTCAAATAACACCTAAAAATGGAATTATAGAACTAAGATATAGGAATATTCAAGAAATGGAAAGAACTATGTAGAATAAATATGATCTTCATACCTATTTTTGGGAATAATATGTTAACACATCTTTTCATATCATGAATATAGTTTTGATAAGAACCTTTATTAAAAATACACCCTATGAATTGTTGAATAAAACAAACCTATGGTCAAATACTTTAGAGTTTTTAGATACAAGGTCTATATCTTTAATACCAAGGGAAATCTTGGAAAATTTTATACAAAGGCTAATGAATTAATATTTCAAAGATATTATGCTACTTATAAATCATATAATGTATAATAAAAATTCAAATATAGTAGAAGAATGTTTTCATGTGAATTTTTATGAATGTGATCATTTTGATAACAATAAAAATCAAACATATTAAGTAAAAATTTATTTATAAAATGTAATACATTAATCTATTAAATATGATTTTGAAAATAAAATAGAATATGATTAAATGAATTCTATTCTAGAAGAACATGAAACTGGTGAACCCAAAAGTATCTTACCTATAAAACCTAGTTCCTTAAAGGATCATCCTTTGGAAACAATAATAAGAAGTCTAGAAATAAGAGTTTGGGTAAGAAGTAATATAGGAATCTTATCTGAATTCTCTTCCTTTCTATATTATTTAGAACCTAAAACTATAGAGGAAGCACCATAAGATGAATTTTTGATAATATCTATAAAATAAGATCTTAACCAATTTAGAAGAAATAAATTTTGGGAATTGGTTGATATGCTATTCAATCATCCAGTAATAGGAACCAAATGGGTCTTTAGAAATTAAAAAGATGACTAATGGATAATTATAAAAAATAAAACTAAATTAGTATCTAAAGGATATGATTGATAATAATGAATATATTATGATGAAACTTTTTTACTTGTTATAAGATTAAAATATATTATAATTCTTCTAGCTTATTCCTTTTATAGGAATTATAAATTATATCTGATTGATGTGAAATTGGATTTTCAAAATTGATATTTAATGGATGAAGTCTATATTGAAAACCCACCATGTTTTGAAAATCCTCATTTTAAAATTTTATTTTCCAAACTTACTAATTCTTTTTATGGTCTAAAACAATCACCAAGAGCTTGGTCTGAAAGAACAAGTTCTTATCTACTTGAAAATATAATTTAGTAATCTTGGTTGATCCTACTCCCTTTAAAAAATAGTTTGTTTTGATATTTTTTTAGTATATATTTATTTAGATGATGTTATTTTTCATTCAACTAATAAAAATATTAGTAATAATTTTTCAAAACTTATGCAAAAGGAATTTCAAATGAGTATGATAGGAAAATTAAATTTCTTTCTTGTTTTTCAAACCTTTCTAAAAGATTATTGTAATGTTTTAAATCAGAGTAAATATATTATTGATTAATTGAAAAAGTTTAGAATAGAAAAAGTAAAACTTATACAGCTTCCATGTGTACCAATATAAAACTTGATTTGGATGAAGCTTTAAAACTAGTTGAAATCAAGTTATATAGAGGTATGATTGTAAGTTTGTTATACCTTACTTCTAGTAAACTAGACAATATCTTTTTTTGTCTGTCTTCGTGAAACATTTCCATAAAAACAAAAATAATCACATATTATTGTTGTTAAAAGAATTTTTAATTATTTGAAAGGAACTAGTTTTTAATATTTACATTAACCAAAAACTTATGATTTTAATTTAATCTCATATTCAGATGATGATTTTGGAGGATATAGATTATATAGAAAGAGTACATTAAGAATATGTCACTTATTATGGAATTACTTAGTTTTATAATCAACTAAGAAACTAAATTTAGTTTCTTTCTCAGTAGATGAGGTAGAATATATCTCTTCTAGTAGTTATTGTGCACAAATGTTGTGTATATAACACACACTATTGATCTTTGGACTTAATTTTAATAATATTCAAATTTTATGTGACAAAAAAAGTGTAGTTAACATTTTAAAAAATCCTGTTAGTCACACAAGAACTAATAATATTGATATAATTCATCATTTTTTAAGAGATCATGTTCTAGAATAGAATATCTCTTTATAATTTGTTAATATAGAATATCAACTTGTTGATATTTTCACTAAACCACTTTCCATGGATAGTTTTGAATTTATTAAGGGGGAGTTAGGTGTATCTAATTTTTAATAATGTTTTTAATTACTTTATAATTTAATTTAGTTTTATTTATTTATTATACTTTATGTTTGGATATTGTTTATTTATTTTATATTATTTATTAAATAAATTATAACTTTATTACTCTTTTCAAAAATGTGTCTTTTCAAAATTAAAATCTATAATGATTACTCTAAGTATTTTGGCTTGAGAAACAGAACCAAAATCAACAAATAACATCAAAAACTATCTCCCTCTCTCTCTCTCTTACCCTCAATCTCAAACAGTTTTAACTTTCATATATCTCAATTTCACTTCCATACCCTAAAATTCAAACCTCAAACCTTCAGAATTTCTATAATAGAAAAGACTAAAAGTGTGGAAGAAGGTGGATCGAGTAGATCTAAGTTCCAATGCACTTCAGGGGCTGATATACAAGTCCTCTAAGGGAAGTTAATCAACTTTGAGTGGTTGCTTTATATGAATATAATTCTAATAAAATATTTAGATTTTTAAGGTTTAGAATTTATTTTTAATGGTGAAAATATAGAGTAAGTTTTTTATAATGAAGCAAAAGAGTTTTATGATCATTCCCACTTTATTTTTTGGAGGCACAAATGGGGTTTTCTTCTCAAAGGTAAAGACTATGGAGTTTCCAGTCACTTCTATTAAAATATCCAAGATTGTTTAGTGTCCTTATTGAGGGGTTTTCACATAAATATTACATCTATTAGTGTTGAGAAGCATAAATCTGAGGATATTATGTATTTCCCTTTTGGATCCACCCTAGTACAAAATATGTTTTTAAAATTTATTATAGCTGATTAAAAGGTATTGGTCAAATTTATTCAATCTAAAATAGTTCCATGGATTTTTGAATTAGATAAAATTCTCTTTTCAGATATTTTATATCATGTTTTTTATGTTAAGTGACATCAAGGTAAATTTCAGTAGATATATGATGAGGTATATGCATCATTGTAGTCAAAAATAGGCTAAAATATCCTTTTATCTATATATAAGGATTATTTATCTAATTATATAAAAATAATAGGATTAGTGATATTAATATGTTTCTTAGATTTCATTATAGTAATATTATTTCTCTTGTAACTTTAATAAAATTTGGTTTCTTTTGGAGAAACTCAAAAGGAAAGATGATGTCTATTGGTCTTGATGATCAAAAAGTATCTAGTGCTCATGCTCAGGGGGAGAAAGGTACTCATAAGTCTGTGGGGTCAATATGGCTTCATTGTAAAGAATTTGGTGAATCAATAATAGAGGATGTTGTTGAGACAACTAGTATGAGACTCTAGATTGATGATAGTGAACGACCTACTAAAAGATAAATTTATCGTTCATCTAAAAACCCTCAAAAGAAGAAAATAGTGATTATATTATAACAAGGCCTAGAAAAATAGAAGAACCTATGGTTCATATTCAAGAAGATTGATTTTTATAATTTTAAAAACTAGTGTTTATAGTTTTAATAACTACTTCTTTAGAGAGACCAAATGATAATAGAGATGACCATGAGGCTCATCCAGAAAATTAGGATGAAAAGAATGCTTAATATGGTGATAAATTGAAATCACATATGGTTGAAACTACTAAAATAATAAAAAATTATATTGTTTCTATATCTACAGAATCTTTGTAAAAGTATGATAGTAAATCTGGGGAAAAACATAAGTTATTATACCATTTTCATCCTCTTCCAAGGAGAAGAATGAATACCAGTCCCTATAAATAGTTGATGTTGGACAAGCATATCTAATTCAAGAAGATGAATCTTATAATTATCTTAATTATCATATTGAATATTTTTTTTGAAAATATAATCAGATGAAATAATAGAATTTAAACTTACAAATTGAGATGGAAATTACTAGAAAATATCTAGAAGATTTTAAAAGTTCAATTGTTCCATAAGCAGAGTTGGAATCAATTCAAGATCAACTGCACAACCTTCAATAAAATTATATTTTGAGAAGTTATTTTGATGAATTTTAGTTAGAAATTATATAAAATATTATAACTATCATAATATAATTAGTTTCAAAGATAAATTTTTTAGAATTAAATAAATGCATGTGAAGTCAATTTGAATCAATAAGAAGTAGCTCATGTCAAGTGAGGGATTCTACTTCTATCCATCCAACTTATCTATATTTAATAAGAAGTTTTGAATCTATTACTATAGTTATATATAAAATAAATTATTGGATATAGATTATTTAGTGTGGTAGTGTTACACTTCACATTTTTATGGACAATCCGAAATATATTGTTGAGAGGTTAATGTAACGTCCAGAGTGGGGCTCTGGACTCGGGATGTTACATGACCTCAAGCGCGTTTCCCTGAACGCCAGAGGCTGTCGACTAGCAGCGAGGGCCTTGGTGAGTCAGTGGGGAAACTATGCCCTCATTCGGTAAGGTATACAAGGTAATAAAACAACAACAAATAGTGGAAGCAGTAAACAACATGCATACCAACAGAAACCAACAGCGGAAGCAATGTAAATATATAGTTATGATGACAATGATGCAGCAGGTACAAGTATCTAAGGAAAACAGAAAATACAATAGTGTGATGAAATACTACTAAAACCAAGTGCAAAAGAAAACAAAGTAAGCTCCTCAGCATCGTGAGCCACGGCTCGGTCCCATGCCCACCATATCCTGGCGTAGTCAAGATCCTGAAGTAGAAGGGCGCTTGCCCTTATCTATACCTGCAGCAACATAGTTTGCTTGGGCCCAAAAGCATGGCCCAAACAGGGTGTGAGATACAATCCTAGTAGGGAATCACCCAAAGATTTGTGCCTAATAGTCAATGAATACAAGGCCAGTAATAAAACAAGAAACAGAGAACGGGAAAGCACAAGCAGCTACAATCCACAGTTCTAACAAAAGAAGTGAACAAGTAAACAACCAGTAACAAAGGAAAAAAGGTAACCCTCTGGGTAGCTCTCACAGACTAACCTCTATGATCCAACCTATAAATACTAGCAACCCTCTAGGTGGCACACCCAGTCTCACCCCTCTGGTTCATTTACGTAATTAAGCAGACTCTCTGGGGAAGCACTCACTGTCAATTCCCCTTGTAGTCTCGTATCATGCTAAAGGCTCTTTGGGGAAGCAATCCACATCAATTCCCCCTATGGCCCGCGTCGTGCTAATGACTCTCTGGGAAAGCACTCAATGTAAATTTCCCCTATATCTCGCATATCGTAATTAAAAGACACTCTGGAGAATCCCTTCTGTCAATTCTCCCTTTGGTCTACTACTCTAGGTTCTCACAGTCCTGAGTATAACTAAACATGCTCAGCGTGTGTATATCGTCCAAGTAAACCTCAAGAAGTACTTGGCTATCAACTAAGGCTCAACATCAATAATAAAACAATAGTTCCACTATCCTATGACTAGGCATGGAAATAGGAAAAAATGCCAAACAGGAAGAACAAGCATGGAAAAGCAATCTGAGCACAAACAAAATACTCTAATCACAAGCAATAACCTCTACTAAAGAAATCATGAAAAGCAGGAAAGCAACAAGGGAAAAACAGGCAACACGCAATACCCCGTTAACGGGTATTGGTGGAATTTGCACATAATATTCATTAACTTTCAACGGAAAGGCACAAACCACCTACCTCGATCCTAGGAGATCGATATAAGTGAATCTCGATGACAGATTCCCCTTGGAACGATGTAGATCATTGCGATTCCAACGCAACTGACCGTGCTCGAATCGGAGAACGGATGGCGAGGTAGGACTCCGTCGAAGATCCGGCCGTACGGTCTCTCTCAGATGGTCAAAAACTGAAGAAGAAGACATATATGGGGGGTTAGACGTGACCTCGGTCCGTTTAATGAAAAAAAAGTACACGGCGTGTACTTTTGGAGTACCCGGCGTGTACTTCAAATTTTTGGTACTCCGAAATAACCGGCCTCCACCTCAGCCTTACACACCGTGTGTGTGCCCTGGACATGGCCAGAACATGATTTCGAGTCGGGGAAAGAGTACACAGTGTGTACCAAGAAAGTACATGACGTGTACTTCTGAAATTTCTAGAAAATTAATCTTTCTCAAAAACTCCAGAAGAAAGGAAAAACATACCTGAAAAGAGATCCGGGTTCTTACAAACTTCCCCCCTTAAAGAAATTTGTCCCCGAATTTCCCTAACTAGGCAGAGAAGGATAAACCCTGAACAGCTCCGGCCACTGCGATCGTACATCGGTCTCCCTCTCCCCGGTCTCGTCCTGTACTCGTCCGTGCTGCCATAGCACTCGTACCAGAGGAACAGACAGCCCGCGGAGAACCTTCGTACTACGATCGACAATCTGGATAGGATGCTCCTCGAACGACGTATCCTCTTCAAGCTTGACTTCCTTGGGCTGAAAGACGTGAGACGGGTCTGAAAAGTAGCGTCGGAGTTGAGAGACGTGGAAGACGTCGTGCATGGCCCGATACCTCTGAGGTAGCTGCAACCAATAGGCGACCAGCCCCACTCTCTCCAAAACCTCAAACGGCCCGACGTACCGTGGTGAAATCTTACCCTATCTCCGAAGCCTCTTGTGTCCCAACCTCGGTACAAAACATAGTAAAACCTGATCACCGACCTCGAACTACAGAGTTCGTCTCTGCTGATCAGCATAAGACTTCTGTCGAGACTGCGCTATAGCCATCCTCTTCCGAATCAGCTCTATCTGTTCTGAAGTCTCTTGAACAAGATGAGGTCCCAGCAAAGCTGTCTCTCCTACCTCCAGCCAGCATAAGGGTGATCGGCATGGCCTACCGTACAAAGCCTCGTATGGCGCCATCTGAATGGTCGCCTGGAAACTATTGTTGTAGGCGAACTCCACCAGAGAAATATGCTTCTCCCAAGAACCGCCAAAGTCCAGGATGCAAGCCCGAAGCATATCCTCAAGCACCTGGATCGTGCGCTCAGATTGGCCATCAGTCTGGGGATGGTATGCTATACTCAAAAGTACATGTGTACCCAAGACCATCTGAAGTCCCTAACAGAACCGAGAGGTAAAGCGTGCATCTCTGTCTGAAACAATAGAGCATGGAACTCCATGCAGACGAACAATCTCTCTGATGTAAAGTCATCCCAGATCATCAACACTGAATGTTTCCTTGATCGGCAAGAAGTGAGAAACCTTCGTAATTCTATCAACGACAACCCAAACAGCATCGTTTCCTCTAGGTGATCTCGGCAACCCGGTCACGAAGTCCATCGCAACATCGTTCCACTTCCACTCTGGAATGGGTAACTGCTGTAAAAGTCCCGCTGGTCGTTGATACTATGCTTTCACTTGCTGGAAAGTAGAACATCTCAAGACAAAACCAGCAACATCCTTCTTCGTAACAGGCCACCCGTATTGGCGATGAAGGTCCTGATACATCTTGGTGACGCCAGGATGAACTGCCCAAATAGAGGAATGTAAATCCCACATCAACTCCTTGCGTATGTCTGTTGGAACCCATAAATGTCCTTGAAAGCGCAAGATCTCATCCTCACCCACAGTCCATCTAAGAAGAGGGTCCCCTCTGGACACACTCTCCCGCAGGACTAAGACTTCTGAGTCTAATAGCTTCCTCATCCGTACCCGATCAAGTAGCGTGGAGGTAATAGCTACAAAAGATAGAAAAGTTTTTCCCCATCTGTCGTGCACCTCTAGATGCATCTCAGAGAATAGAGCCATCAGCTGCCACTCACTACTGGCCTTCTGAACTGCCTGAATCTGAGTTCTCCTTCTCAACGCATCATCCACGGCGTTGCCCTTTCCTGGCGTATAGGCAAGCTCGAAATCAAAAGACTGTAGATACTCAACCCACCTGCACTGCCTCAGATTCAGATCACGCTGTGTGAAGATATACTTGAGACTCTTGTGGTCAGTGAAAACCACAAAGTTCTCTCCCAGAAGGTAGTGTCTCAAAATTCGCAAGGCATGAACAACAGCTTCCAACTCCAGATCATGCGTAGGGTAGTTCCTCTCATGTGGCCTCAACTGCCGAGACCCGTACGCAACGACTCCATCTCCCTGCATAAGCACAGCTCCCAGCCTGATACCTGAAGCATCACAGTAAACAGTGTAGCTCTTGCCTGGCTCTGGAAAGACTAGTATTGGTGCTGACGTCAACCTTCCTTTCAGCTCCTGAAAGGCTGAATCACAAGAATCTGACCATAAGAACTTCACCCCCTTCTTGGTCAGACCTGTCAAAGGTGCTTCTAGACGAGAAAAGTCCTGAATGAAGCGTCTGTAGTATCCATCCAGCCCTAGGAAGCTTCATACCTCAAAAACGTTCTTCGGTTTCTCCCAGGAAACTACAGCTCTCACTTTCTCTGGGTCCACAGATACTCCTGTATCTGAGATGACGTGACCCAAGAAGTGAATCTAATCCATCCAGAAGTGGCACTTCGAGAGTTTAGCATAAAGCCGATGCTCTCTCAGTGTACTCAGAATGATCTAAAGATGTATGGCATGGTCGTGTCGAGTGTGAGAGTACACCAAGATATCGTCCATGAAGACCACGACGAAGGAATCCAAGTAAGGATGGAACACTCGGTTCATCAGTGCCATGAGAACTGTATGTGCAATCGTGAGTCCGAACGGCATGACTGTATACTCGTATAGACCATACCTGCTCTTGAAGGCTGTCAGAGGTAAATCTGATGGTCTAACGCGCAACTGATGATAACTGGACCTCAAGTCGATCTTCGAGAACACCTGGGCTCCTCAAAGATGATCAAAGAGGTCATCAATCCATGGCAAGGGATATCGGTTCTTAGCCGTCAACTGGTTCAGCTTCCGATAATCCACACAAAGCCGAAGGGTACCATCTGCCTTCTTCGGAAACAGAACAGGTGAACCCCAAGGAGAAGTACTGGGTCGGATGAAACCCTTAGCATGTAACTCCTCCAACTGCTTCTTGAGCTCCTACAACTCAGGTGTGTCCATCCTATAGGGAAGAATGGACACCGGTGCCGATCCTGGAACGAGCTCAGTAGAGAAGTCTACCTCACGCTCCAGAGGAAAACCCGAAAAGTCCTCTGGAAAGACATCCCTGAAGCGATCCACCACTGGAGGAAAGTCTAACTGTGGAGTTCCCTGATCATCCAGATAAAGACTAGCAATCTGGGCTGTCACCCCTCCTAGCCCAAGATTCTTGAGTCCCGCCCGACTCGCTCGAACATCCCATTCGCCTCTATGAAGAAAAGATTCACCCTCTGGTGAAACAAAACTCACTCTGCGATGATAATAGTCGGCGACTGCCTGAAAGGGAATCAACAAATCCATGCCAAGGATGACATCATATCATGTCATCTCTAGGACATAGAGATCCCATAAGAAGCGATACCCTTCAACCTCGAGAGGGAACTCTCTACACTGGTGTACACTAGATGTCCTTGTCCCCAAGGGTGTTTCTAGTGTCAACGAGTCAGCTGAAGAAAAGATATAGAGTCCAAGGCTCTCCACAACAGTAATAGAGATAAAACTATGCGTAGCCCCAGTATCGAAAAGTGCTGAAGATAAAACTGAGGCAACTAAAATCGTACCTCGAACAGTAGAAGGGTCAGGATCCTGCTCATGATAAGTTTTCTCTACGAAGAAAGACTGGCCCGTGCCGCGACCCTTCGCCCCTGGCTGACCACTCTGAGCTGAACCGCCTTACTGGTGCTGAGGAACTGGTGGCTGACCGCCACGACCTCGACCTCCACCTCGGCCCGAACGGCCGGATGAACTCCAGTTCCCCGACTGGTGAGAAACTACTGGTGCTGCTCCTGAACGAGGAGTCATGGAAGAACCTCGATCACCTACTACTGGTGAGAAAACCTGGCAGAAACGCTAAAGGTGACCCATTTTTCCGCAAGATCGGCAATCCACGGGGTCTCTCTGGCACTGCGGCCTCGTGTGCCCTGCCCGGCCACACTGATAGCATGTCACATGACTGCCTGATGATGTGTCTTGCTTCCTCGAATCACCGCGCGTAGGCTCCCTACGGTGCTTCTTGCTGTCATCCGAAGGAAATCTAGCTATGGAAGCAGAACCGCCCTGGCTTGCAGCTCTAGAGTCTCTCAGATTTCACTCCGCAATCAGTGTCTGGTTGACAATGGAAGTAATGGAAGTCAGCTAGAAGATGTTCACCTACGAGCGGATCTCCCGCCTGATCCCATCCTCAAACTTCCTCGCCAAGAACACCCCACTCCCATCCTAAAGGGGTGTAAAATGCTGCAGCTTAGTGAAACGAGAGGAATACTCCATGACAAATAGATTACCCTGCTCTAAGCTCATGAACTCTCGGGCTCGATCGGCCCTCAGGGTATCCGGGTAGAAGAAGTCGTAGAACACGCGCTGGAACTCCTCCCAATCCATAGCCTGCTGCTGACCTGCCTGTGAGATCATGTCCCACCACCTCTTGGCGGAGTCTCAGAGCATGTAGGTGGCGAGCTTGACCCGCCTCTCTGGAGACATCTCCAGATGCTCGAATATAGTCAGCATGGCTTCCAGCCATGACTCTGCAGCCTGAGGTCCTCCCTCCCCCAAGAACGTGGGAGGATGCTGCTGCTAGAAAACCCGCTTCAAGTCGGCCATAGAAGAGGAAAGAGATGGTGCTCCCTGGAAGGCCTGAATCATCCTCATGAAACCTTCCCTGAACTGCGCATCAGCGCCTGCAACTGGTATGACAACCGGTGCCAAAGCTGGCTCGGCTGGGGGATCGACAGGAAGTCTTTGATCAGCCATATCCGGCATCTGATCACTGCCCGATGACAGACGTACGACCGAAGGACGTCTCGGAGGCATAGCTATGAAAGATCAAAAGCACACCTTAGATCAATAAAACAAGGGCAGAGAAAGAAAGATCACAAATGGGAATAGGGGAGAAAAACACACAAGATTGGAAAACAGGACTACACGGCGTGTATAAAACTACACGACGTGTCGACTTAAGCCACTGACATGGGCGTGTACTCCTGCCCTACAGGTCGTGTACACCACAAACTACATGGAATGTTAACAACCACACATGGCGTGTACATGAAAACTATTCCCATGCTCGATTCTCCTTACATGGCTAACCCACACGGTCCGACTCAGCCCGAGACAACACGGCGTGTTCGAAACAAACACGGTGTGCACTAGACAAGGCTTCGGCGGTCTGTGTTGTTGAGTACACGGCCGTCTATATGGCTGGACCTTACATGGCGTGCTCCGAACAAGCACGGCGTGCATAGGCGAAGGCGACACTGTCCCGTGTTGTTCATGACACGGCCGGGTACCTGGGAAAGACTACACGGTGTGTTCTGAACAAACACGGCGTGTGGAAAGGAAGGTAACGTCGGCCTGTGTTGTTTGTGACACGGCCGGGTAACTGGACAGGGCTACACGGCATGTTCCCTATGGACACGGCATGTGGAAAAGAAGGTCACGTCGGCCCGTGTTGTTCGTGACACAGCCGGGTATCTGGACAGGACTACACGGTGTGTTCCCTACGGACACGGCGTGTTCTACCCGAGCTTCCCCAGCCCGTGTTGTTAGTGACACGGCCGGGTATATGGCTCCGAACTCACACGGCGTGTACCAATGGTACACAGCGTGTTCCCAAAGTTACTCCCATGACACCATGTTCTGCTCACACGGTCTGTGACATGGCCTGAAAACTACACGACGTGTATCCAAAAAGTACACGCTGTGTATTCTAGGTTTTTCTAGGCAGTAGCTCAGAAACTGTGCAGAATTCCAAAAACACTAAAAACAAGGGAAGAGATGCCAAATTCCGATCCGGGAGGGCCCATAACGCCTCCAGAACCAAGATTTAGCGTTCATTTTAAGAAAGAAACAAAACAACAGTTTTCTAACATAACAGCATAGAATCTATCAAGCATCTATCACAACAGCATGCATAATCTACACAGATCCAATCACAACAGCATGCAATCGCTAATGCACCCTAGATGGCATGGCAAGAATGCATGACATGTGATTTCTACAAGTGCCTATATGATGCATGAGATGGAATACCCTCATATCATCGGGTTGCAACAGAAATAGAACCGAAATATCAAAACAATAACCGCACAAGTCATGTGAATCACTCTAGGTGAAAACATATCAACCATAAAATCTCATAACCAGAGAACTGCAATTAACGAGGTAGTATGGCCTTTCCCTGTACACGGGTTAGCTACTCCCAAGCACAGCTTAATTCCAAGTACAGAATCCGTCCTATCCCTGGATAAAGTCTCCAAATAGTAAGGCAAGAGAAAAGAACACCTTTGATACCACTTTGATACGTCCCGAGTGGGGCTCCAAACTCGGGACATTACATGACCTCAAGCGCGTTTCCCCAAACGCAAGAGGCAGCCGACTAGCAGCGAGGGCCTTGGTGAGTCGGTGGGGAAACTATTGCCTCATTCAGTAAGGTATACAAGGTAAGAAAACAACAACAAACATCGGAAGCAGTAAACAACATGCACACCAACAGAAACCAACAGCGGAAGCAATGTAAATATATAGCTATGATGATAATGATGCAGTAGGTACAAGTATCTAAGGAAAACATCGAACACAACAGCGTGCTGAAATACAACTGAAACCAAGTGAAAAATAAAACAAAGTAATCTCCTCAGCATCGCGAGCCACGGCTCGGTCCCATGCTCCCCAGCTCCTGGCATAGTCAAGATCCTGAAGTAGAAGGGTGCTTGCCCTTATCTATACCTGCAGCAACATAGTCTTCTTGGGCCCAAAATCAAGTCCCAAACAGGGTGTGAGATACAATACCAGTAGGCAATCACCCAAAGATTTGTGCCTAACAGTCAATGAATACAAGTCCAGTAATAAAACAATAAATAGTGAACGAGAAAGCACAAGAAGCTACAATCCACAGTTCTAACAAAAGAAGTGCAGACGTAAACAACCAGTAACAAAGGAAAAAGGTAACCCTCTGGGTAGCTCTCATAGACTAACCCCTATGGTTCAACCTATAAATACTAGAAACCCTCTAGGTGGCACACACAGTCTCACCCCTCTGGTTTAGTTACGTAATTAAGCAGACTCTCTGGGAAAGCACTCACCGTCAATTCCCCATGTAGTCTCGTATCGTGCTAAATGATCTATGGGGAAGCACTCAACGTCAATTACTCCTATATCCCTCGTCGTGATAATGGATCTCTGGGAAAGCACTCAACGTCAATTTCCTCTATAGCCCGCGTATCGTAATTAAAAGACACTCTGGAGAATCCCTTCCGTCAATTCTCCCTTTGGTCTACTACTCTAGGTTCGCACAGTCCTGAGTATAACTAAACATGCTCAGCGTGTGTATATCGTCCAAGTAAACCTCAAGAACTACTTTTCTATCAACTAAGGCTCAACAGCAGTAATAAAACAATTGTTCCACTATCCTACGACTAGGCATGGCAACTGGCAAAAATTACAAACAGGCAGAACAAGCATGGAAAAGAAATTTGAGCACAAACAAAATACTCTAATCCCAAGTAATAACCTCTACTAAAGCAATCAACCAAAGAAGGAAAGCAACAAGGGAAAAACAGGCAACACGCAATACCCCGTTCATGGGTATTGGTGGAATTTGCACATAATATTCATTAACTTTCAACGGAAAGGCACAAACCACCTACCTCGATCCTAGGAGATCGATATACGTGAATCTCGACGAAAGATTCCCCTTGGAATGACGTAGATCGCTGCGATTCCAACGCAACTGACCGTGATCGAATTGGAGAACGGCCGGCGAGGTAGGACTCCGTCGATGATCCGTCTGTACGGTCTCTCTCGGACGGTCAAAAACTGAAGAAGAAGACAGATATGGGGGTTAGACGTGACCCTGGTCCATTTAATGAAAAAAAAAGTAGATGGCGTGTACTTTTGGAGTACACGGCATGTACTTTAAATTTTACGTACTCCAAAATAACTGGCCTCTACCTTAGCCTTACACACCGTGTGTGTGGCCCGAACATGGCCAGTACACGGCTTCGAGCTGAGGAAGGAGTACATGGCGTGTACCAAGAAAGTACATGGCGTGTACTTCTGAAATTTCCAGAAAATTCATTTTTCTCAAAAACTCCAGAAGAAAGGAAAAACATACCTGAAAAGAGATCCGGGTTCTTACAGTTAACATCTGATGAGCCCAGTATTAGAAGTCTTATCAATCATTTAAGTGAGATGGTAAAAAAAATAGTTTGTAGATACTTTCATTTAGTTTTTAAAGGTTAAGTTAGTTTATATTTTAAAAATGGGATAATTATCAATGCTTTTGATGAAACAGTGGGATGAGATGTTCAATCATAATTTTAACGGAATTATGGAAGTTCTCATAGATGTTCATTAGGATATTCAAGATTTATCCAAATTAGAAACCTAATCTAAACTAGAACCTTCACAAATATCCAATAATTCTGCTTATATTTTTGAGCCAAATATTTCTTTTAATCATAAAATAATTTTGAATGAAATTATTTTCTTCATTATATTTGTGTTTATTTACTTCTTGTTCTCTCTTTAACTCTATTTCATGTACATAATTAATAATTTCATCTAGAATTAACAAAACATTTACTTCTAATTTGGTTCTATATTAACTATTTTATATACCATTTTTTGATACTTTTTTTATATCAAAAAATTTTGGATAAAATTTGGGTAAACACAAGTATAATAACAAGGATTTTACCAGGCCCTTACTCTATGAAAATCTAGTGTTTGAGGTGTTCTGGGAGCTATTAGTGGCACATTTCAAGAGTTTTCCAAATTTCAAGGTTTCCATCGGCATGTCAGTGTGTCTACATGTCAGTGCATCAGCATATTAGTGTGTCGGTGTCGAAATTTCTGTGTTCCGAGTAGTTAATATTTTTTTCATCAATGATTTAGGTTTGTCAGTATTGATTATTCAGTGCATCAGTGGATTAAGGATTTCGGGAGTCAGGGTATCAGTAGGTCGAGGAATCAGTGAGTCAGGACGTCAGCAGGTCCAAGTGTCAGTAGGTCGAGGCATTGGTAGTTCATTGTTTCAATAGCTCAGTTTCAATGGCTCATCATCGGTAGGTTGCATCAGTAGCTCACATGTCGGTGGTTCCATGTCGGTGACTCACCCATCAGTGACTTATTTTCAGTTTTCCTAGTTTCTTTTCCTAGTTTTCCAATTTCACCCCTCTTATGTCTTATTTGAAATAAACTGAGTTTAAATCCTCCTTCTAGTGTTTTTAAGATCATTTCAAAGGTAATTAATTATATCTATAAATATACTAATGTCTAGGGTGATTTGAGATACTCAACCCTTGGGATCTTGACCATGATCCCACATTAATGTCTCTTAAAATTGTTCTTACTTTAAAATAGGATCTATCTCTTCAAAGCTAGGATCTCCGCTTACTTGTGTGTTTTACATTTACCCTTAGTGAATCTAAATCCTTCCTCCCCATACCAGTTGTGTGCCTGTGCTAGAGTGTAACGCCTCGACCCCAGTTACCCAGATTCGATGCGTTATTGCGTAACATTGGCATGATCACAAAAGATCAAGTCTCGAAAGACCGATTAGTTTAGTAGCCTTGGAAACACTAGATACATTCATACGTCGTACATTGCATCATAAAGTAAAACAAAACTACAACAACATATTTTCTTCATATCCCCTCATACTATCCCTGCAAGTCATTCATAATATACTTCTTCACATCCTGGAAAAATTAAAACATTGAAAGGGGTGAGCTCAGATGCTCAGTAAGGATAACAATATAGCGGAAGCTTTCATAAATAAATATAAACATTAAGGCAATGTATAACTAAAACAAAAGCCTTTTAAACTTGAACTCCAACATAATATGGCAAAAGTAAAATGAGATAATTCCATTTACTTATTCACATGGATATTCTAATGGTTGAATAATCACATGAAATATCAATAACCACTTTCATAATGATGGAATGCATAATGATAGACTATCATAACCACGTAGCCAAGGCCTCGTGCCAAGACCACAAATAAGATTTTTTCAAGGCCTCATGCCAAGACACTAGTTTGTATCATGAGACCTGCCGATGCATCGAGGAGCTATAGCGGGCTACACCCATCACTTATTAAGTCCAATGCATTCCTCATATGAACAGGTTTAAACATATCATAACATAATCGTATCACATAAAACATGCATAAAGGAAACATAACATTTCCACATTTCAATCACAAGATATCAATATAACACATTGATATAATAATAACTTTATCAAAACCATCTTCAATGCAGAAATAAAAGAAAATTGAAATTTGGTATTTATTTTTCATTTAAAAAAAGTAATGGCTTGTAGAGGAAGCCGATATTCAAATAATTGTCACGGCGGCGGAGAAGTCGTTGTCGTCGCATACATACGACAAGAAAAACATTCATTTTTTTCGTTTAGTAAAACGCTTCGTATAAAAAGATTCCTTTTGAATAAAAGTAAAAGTCAAAGGGTTTTATACACCGTATGAATGAAAGTTTTGTATAAAACCAAATATGCCTCAATGAAAGGAGATTGAGACGAAGTACTTACAAAGATCATTTTTAAAATAAAATAGATCTATTATGTGTATTTACTATAATTACACATAAATAAAGTACAAATACAAGATAGTACATAATAATATCATGACATAATTTGAAAGTAGGAGATTAACCCAAAGAATGGAAATTGGGTTAAGAAATTCCCTTACCTCGTGTCCGACGTGACTCGACCGTTCTTTAAAATTATGAATAAAAAAGTAGAGTTAATATCTAATTGATTAAGATCCTTTTTCAAGTTCATTATCCCTTTTTATATCACTTATTACAATGTTACAAAAATTACGTAGTCATTTAAGTTAATAACGGTCGTTTTGTCGATCTTTGGTACTTGAGTCAACAAAAAACTTCTCATAATTAAAGGTTGTTTATGTGGTAGAATATACATTATATCCAGAATTATATTCATGATGTAGATATCATATATATCATATATATCCAGTATATACATTCATTTATAATATTAAATAACATTTAGAGGTAAGAAATGAAATATACCGTTCATGGAGACAGTAAGTCGTACGTACGCATGAACGCTACTTTCATTTCTATTTCGTATTTAATGGAATTAAGTCACAATGATATAAAGGTATATTATAATTCCAGTATAATATCATATATAATATCATTTACTCCATACTTTATATGTCCCACATATGGCATTAACGATTCAAATCACTTTGAGAGGGCGGTAGTCTGCACTTCCTAAAATGAAAATATCACGTTTACCCATAATGGAAACCATAAAGGTATGCAATAAATGAAAAATACCGAATCTTAAGTAAAACATAAACATATTATATATCATATATAAATATAGTGAAATCTTAATGGCCACCTTTGAAGGTGTCATATGAGTGGTGAACAATCATCGTTTCGTGAGGCAGAAATTCGCCATCCACAGAAACAGTATGTTCTTTAACCATTAGATGTAGGTGTGTGTAAGTGTAGCTCGAATAATTATTATAAAAAAATCCTAGTATATTTAGGATACTGGTTTTGTTACAAAGGAAATTAATAAAAAGAGTTTAGGGGGTTGGAGAAGCAAAATAAAACAAAATAACATAAGAGAAGACATTACCTTAAAATCGGGTAACTCTTTTTGATTTGATCCAAAGGATTCCTTGGGAAGCATTCTGAAAAAAGTGAGGCTTCTATGAGTAATATAGGGAAGTTGAGAGAGTATTTGGGTAGATTTTGTCCGAGCCAAATGGCTTTATGGTGTGAATAAGGTGGTAGTGGTGGGGGCCTTTTATAAGAGGAGAGAAGGGGCACTCTTGGAAAGATTGAAATGTTACTTTATTATGAAATGATTTTAGGATTATAAAGGTCCCACAATGATATATTTCAAGGATAAGGTGATAAGAGTTATAAATATACTCATACAATAGGTTTTTGACAAGTGTATGCCTTGGATGTTACATTATCTTTTCATTTTATTTAAATCGTTAATTAATGAGGTAATCGCTGCATCATCATGGTGTCATAAATAATTTCATTTATTTAATTTCTAAAAATTATAAAACAAATATAATTATGTAGGAAATCTTTTTATCTTTCTAATGAATATTTATAGTAAAAAATATGACTTGTATAACCCCATTTAAAAATTGTTTTAGTAAAACAACTCATGTTTGTGACATTTTTATTTTAACATTAAATAAAAAGTTTTTAATGTCATTTTCTTACCAGTGGCTACATGGGGTCCCCAAGTTGACCCATGGATTGTCTTGGTTGGCCATGAATCATCCAATAGGGGTAGGACAAGTGTAATGGTATTTTCATATTTTTTAATATCATTTTTACCTTAAATTTCACTAATTACCTTTAATCGTGATTAATTAAACTTAAAAGTTACTATTCACCAAAAAATTATTTTAATCCCATTGAACCACATTTTAATTCCTTATGACAACCATATATGTTGGATTTTTTAAAATCAAATCACAGAAGTCGTAATGTTTCATTTAAATGAAAAATCAGTTTTTTAACTACCACTTAGTGGTTTCACTATTCATCAAAAATTGAAGTTTTTCAGAACAATGCCAAAATTTCACCCTAAGCTATAATTGATAATCCGAATTCAAAAATGATGTATATTTTAAAAAATTACAAGCATATAAGTTTCATTAATTAATTTTATAATTAATTCCCATTGTCACAACAAATAGCGTGTTTTTTAGAAACAATATATATCAAAATATTGACAATTGGTTATGTCCAATTTCCAAGTGAAATTAATTCTAATGACCACCATTGGATAAAATGGTAAAAATATATTCTAATTATACTTTAAAACCACAAAATAGTATAATTTATTACTATAAATTATTTTGATTAAAAAATTTGTTTTTAAGTATTTTAACTATTCATAAAAAATTGGAAGTTCTCAGAAAAATACCAAAAATTCAACATAGGATAATTTCGACATTTCGAATCCAAAAATGAAGTCCATTTTGAAATATAAAATTTATATAATTTCAAAAAGTGGGTATTACTATTCATAACTACTACTTTTATTGGTCACGGTGTGTTAGAATCTCTAACTTGCGCACAATTCAAGCTATTGCATTATTGAAAGAGAAGTGTATCATGAAAGCTTGGGGTGTTACATTCTCCCCTCCTTCAATAAATTGCATCCTCGCAATTTGAAATTTTTCATTGAAAATAAAAGGTTGAAAATAGAAAATACCTTTGTGGAAAACCCACATCGGAAATAAGGTTAATAAAATTTAGCCTTAATAAGAGGGAAAGGGAAATGAAAAAATCACCACCAAATTATGATCTCGATAAGGAGAACAGTAGTGGAAATTAGAGACATATAATTGGAGGAAAAACTTAAATATTTGTAGGAAGTGATTGAGGTCATCAATCACAAACAAGTGTAAAATTGAGGGCCTCAAAGCCTTCAATATTATAAGTTCAATAAGACATAAGGTATTAGGATAACACATTTTTTGTTTTAATATCCCTTTAATAAAGTTTAAGAATTATTTTATTCATATAATAAGAGGTAGGTATATGTATATTTATGCTTGACAAGTAGAGTTTCAACCTTCATATAATTTTGACCACAAACTCATCTTTCACTCAAAAATATTATATTTATCCTAATCGTATAAGGTACAAAATATTAACACATACCATTTAGATTAAGAAAACTATTTTGTAATAACCAGGGACTTCCTGTAGGCTAGTGGTAGGTAATAAAGGCATGTCACACTATGGTTATGGGTTCGATTCCTGCAGCTTTGTCCGACGCGACGGTTTATCCCCCAACCTGCAGGTTGTCCTTTTCCTAAAACTATAGTATTTTAATATTCCAAAAATACTCTTAATAAATGTTTTAACATTAAACAATACTATACAAAGTTCAACTTAATCCATTCCAACCTTTATAGTTATCCAAAATACCTCTGTCCAGACTTTCTCTAAAAGGTCTCTAAATTCCAAAATCAATTGTAACATCAGATTCCCCAAACAAAGTAAAGTTTCTCTTATTATCACATACTAAAAATATGATTACCTTCATCATATTAAATTCTTAATGAAAACAACAAGTACTGCAGTACAATCCTTATATATATCACATTATTATTATAACCAGAATATAATCCTTGAGTCCAAAAGCACCAATACATTAATTATTCTACTTCAACTGTAGTAACCGCATAATATTGTCCTTGATCCCTTGGCCTTTTCTGAGGTAAGTTTCCCTGACGCTTAGGACATTCATTTTCATAATGCCCCATTTCCCTACAATTGTAGCATTCAACATTGATAGCCTCTTTCTTTCCCTTGCAATCACGAGCCTGGTAACCTTTTTCTCCACATTTATAACAAACTCCCATTCCTTTTAGGCAAGTAACAGGGTGATTCTTCCCACAATTATCGCATAATGGAAAATCCTTCTTTCCCTTTTTCCCTTTATCCATCTCTTGTTCCATCGTTCTCTTCTTATCTTGATTTACTTTGTTGTCATAAGACTTAGAGATTTTTTTTCTGTCTTGATAGCACACGAGACTATATCTTCGTACAACGAGAAAGATTGTGAGACTAAGGCTCGATGGAGAAACGGTTTTAACCCATCAAAGAAACAATCGATCTTACTTCTTGGGTAACGTATATAATCTGCAGCATGCCTCACTAACCTTGTAAAGTTAGCCTCATACTTTGCGACATTCTCATCCTCCTTCTGCCTCAGACTCAGAAATTGCCTTTCCATATCTGCTCGATGATCATGTGGAAAGTATTTTTCTAAGAAAATTTATTTAAACTCCCTCCATTCCATACTTGATACTTCTTCGTCTTCCTTTGTGTTTTGAATCAGCGACCACCATTGATCGACATCTTCAGTGAGGCGGTAAACTGCCATGATAACCTTTTCCCTTTCACTACTCCCCAAGCCATGGAATATTTTCTCTAAGGAGTTTATCCATTGCTCAGCTACTAATGGATTTGTACCCCCATTAAATGTTGGTGGTTGTTGCCTCATGAAACAATCTAACATTGATCCTCCACATTGTGGATCAGGGTGCTCCATATGAGTAAGGTTATTATTCATAACCTGAGTGAGTTGTCCCAGTATGGTAATAAGTTGATCAGCACCAGTTGTATCTCCAGATCCACAATAATTATCTTGAGCAGGAGAGAAATCCCTACACGGCATGCGTACATTGATACGGTTTCCATTCCATCCACTAGGCGCCATTTTTAAACAATGTCATAAACTAGATTAGTTTATGAATCAAAATACATATTTCCATACTTGTAAAATACTTAACATAAATTGAACTATTTATGGATATAATCCATAATCATAAAAATGTTTTCTTTGAGGAATTATATACTCTTAAACCTTCATAGTGGTTTGTAAAGAAAATGAGAATTATCCTAAGCATATCCCTCGAGAGTGTCGTAACCAAGAGTGCAGCAAGGCCCGTTGTCGTGAACCAGTTCCCGTTCGAGTCTAGCTCAATGCGGTATTTTTGGGTTTTACCCCTAGGTACATATGTGCCAGAGCCGCCTCTACCTGCTCGTATCCAGACAGGGATGTATTTCTCAGAAAACTCACAAAATCTCTATAATACCAAAATTCTAGGAAGTTATTCTATACTAATCCTAAAAGTCTATCTTCGGGCTATGTTCTCTAATCAGAATTTATCTAAATCTAGCTTCCAAGGTTAGTACTAAACTGCCTCTGATACGAAATGTAACACCCCGACCCCAGTCACCCAGAGTCTGTGTGTTATTGCGTAACATTGGCATGATCACAAAAGATCAAGTCTCTAAAGTCCGATTAGTTTAGTAGCCTTGGAAACACTAGATACATTCATAAGTCATACATTACATCATAATGTAAAATAAAACTACAACAACATCATGTCTTCATATCCCCTCATATTATCCCTACAGGTCATTCATAATATACTTCTTCACATCCTAGAAAAATTAAAACATTGAAAGGGGTGAGCTCAGATGCTCAGTAAGGATAACAATATAGCGGAAGCTTTCATAAATAAATATAAACATTTAAGGCGATGTATAACTAAAACAAAAGACTTTTAAACTTGAACTTCAACATAATATGGAAAAAGTAAAATGAGATAATGCCATTTACTTATTCACATGGATATTCTACTGGTCGAATAATCACATGCAATATTAATAACCACTTTCATAATGATGGAATGCATAATTCCAGACTATCATAACCATGTAGCCAAGGCCTCGTGCCAAGACCAGAAATAAGATTTTGTAAAGGCCTCATGCCAATACACTAGTTTGTCTCATGAGATCTTCTGATGCATCGAGGAGCTATAGAGGGCTCCACCCGTCACTTATTAAGTCCAATGCATTCCTCATATGAACAGGTTTAAACATATCATAACATAATCGTATAACATGAAACATGCATAAAGGAAACATAACATTTCCACATTTCAATAACAAGATATCAATAAAACACATTGATATAATAAGAAATTTATCAAAACCATTTTCAATGCGGAAATAAATGAAAATTGAAAATTGGTTTTTATTTTTCATTTAAAAAAAGTTATGGCTTGTAGAGGAAGCTGAAACTCAAATAATTGTCACGGCGGCGGAGAAGTCGTTGTCGCCACATACGCACGATAAGAAAAACATTCCTTTTTGTCATTTAGTAAAACGCTTCGTATAAAAAGATTCCTTTTGAATAAAATTAAAAGTCAAAGGGTTTTATACACCGTATAAATGAAAGTTGTGTATAAAACCAAATATGCCTCAATGAAAGGAGATTGAGACGAAGTCCTTACAAAGATCATTTTTAAAATAAAATAGATCTATTATGTGTATTTAATATAATTACACATAAAGAAAGTAAAAATACAATATAGGACATAATAATATCATGACATAATTTGAAAGTAGGAGATTAACCCAAAGAATGGAAATTGGGTTAAGAAATTCCCTTACCTCGTGTCCGACGTGACTCGACCGTTATTTAACCTCCTAAATAATAAACTAGGGTTAATCTCTACTTGATTAAGAACATTTTTCAAGTTCATTACCCCTTTTTATATCACTTATTACAATTTTACAAAATTTATGTAGTCATTTAAGTTAATAACGGTCGTTTTGTCGATCTTTGGTACTTGAGTCAACAATAAACTTCTCATAATTACAAGTTGTTTATGTGGTAGAATATCCATTATATACAGAATTATATTAATGATTTAGATATCATATATATCATATATATCCATTATATACATTCATTTATAATATTGCATAACATTTAGAGGTAAGAAATGAAATGCACCGTTCATGGAGATGGTAAGCCGTACGTACGCATGAACGCTACTTTCATTTCTATTTCGTATTTAATGGAATTAAGTCACAATGATATAAAGGTATATTATAATTCCATTATAATATCATATATAATATTATTTACTCCATACTTTATACTTCCCACATATGGCATTAACGATTCAAATCACTTTGAGGGGGCGGTAGTCCGCACTTCCTAAAATGAAAATATCGCATTTGCCCATAATGGAAACCATAAAGTTATGCAATAAATGAAAAATACAGAAGCTTAAGTAAAAAGTAAAAATATTATATATAATATATAAATATATTGACATCTTAATGGCCACCTTTGAAGGTGTTATATGAGTGTTGAACAATCATCGTTTCGTGAGGCAGAAATTCGCCATCCACAGAAACAGTATGTTCTTTAACCATTAGATGTAGTTGTGTGTAAGTGTAGCTCAAATACTTCTTATAAAAACATCCTAGTATATTGAGGATACTGGTGTTGTTGCAAAAGAAATTAATCAAAAGATTTTAGGGGGTTGGAGAAGCAAAATAAAACAAAATAACATAAGAGAAGACATTACCTTAAAATCGGGTAACTCTTTTTGATTTGAGCCAAAGACTTCCTTGGGAAGAATTATGCCCAAAGTGAGGCTTCTAGGAGTAATAGAGGGAAGTTTCGAGAGTATTTGGGCAGATTTTGGCCGAGCCAAATGGCTTGAAGGTGTGAATAAGGTGGTAGTGGTGGGGGCCTTTTATAAGAGGAGAGAAGGGGCACTCTTGGAAAGATTGAAATGTTACTTTATTATGAAATGCTTTTCGGATTCTAAAGGTCCCACAATGATATATTTCAAGGATAAGGTGATAATGGTTCTAAATATACTCATCCAATAGGTTTTTGACAAGTTTAAGCCTTGTATTTTACATTATAGTTTCATTTTATTTAAATCATTAATTAATGAGGTAATCGCTGCATCATCATGGTGTCATAAATAATTTAATTTATTTAATGTATAAAAATTATAAAAAATATATCATGATGTAGGAAATATATTTATATTTATAATTAATATTTATAGTCAAAAATATTACTTGTATAACCCCATTTAAAAATTGTTTTAGTAAAACAACTCATGTTTGTGACATTTTTATTTTAACATTAAATAAAACGTTTTTAATGTCATTTTCCAACCAAAGTGGCTCCATGGGGTCCCCAAGTTGACCCATGGATTTTCTTGGTCGTCCATGACTCATCCAATAGGGTTAGTACAAGTGTAATGGTATTTTCATATTTTTATAATATCATTTTTACCTTAAATTCCACTAATTACCTTTAATCGCGATTAATTAAACTTAAAAGTTACTATTCACCAAAAAATTATTTTAATCCCATTGAACCGAATTTTACTTCCTAATGAAAATCATGTATGTCGGATTTTTAAAAATCAAATCACAGAAGTGGTAATGTTTCATTTAAACGAAAAATCAGTTTTTTAACTACCACTTAGTGGTTTCACTATTCATCAAAAATTGAAGTTTTTCAGAACAATGCCAAAATTTCACCCTAAGCTTTAATTGATATTACAAATTCAAAAATAATGTCTATTTTACAAAATTCCAAGTATATAAGTTGAATTAATTAATTTTATAATTAATTCATGTTGTCACAACAAATAGCGTGTTTTTTAGAAACAATATATATCAAAAGATTGACAATTGTTTATGTTCAATTTCAAAGTAAAATTAATTATAATGACCAACATTGGATAAAATGGGAAAAATATATTCTAATTATACTTTAAAACCACTCAATAGTATAATTTATCACTATAAATTATTTTGATTAAAAAAGTTGTTTTTAAGTATTTTAACTATTCATAAAAAATTGGAAGTTCTCAGAAAAATACCAAAAATTCAACATAGGCTAATTTCGACATTCCAAATCCAAAAATGAAGTCCATTTTGATGTATAAAATTTATATAATTTCAAAAAGTGAGTATTACTATTCATAACTACTACTTTTATTGGTCGCGGTGTGTTAGAATCTCGAACTTGCGTACAATGCAAGCTATTGCATTATTGAAAGAGAAGTGTATCGTGAAATCTTGGGGTGTTACATAGATCCCCTCCTACTTAGTTTTCTTGGAGTCCCATGCTGCTCATGTGATCCCCTATTCTTGGTGAAAGGAAGAACTTCGCTCCTTCGATCATCTAGTAGAGATTTATTCCTTCTCTATTTAATTTTTCATCATGCGAGGTGGGTTTACTAATGATTCCTTGTGAGAAAAATCTGAATACTTTTCTTAAAATCATAAATAAACAAGAAGTAAATATAATCAAGAGATAATAGGGTTAAATAAAATAAGAAGCAGAGAGTGGTTTGATGTTGATCGCCTACTTTATTTGTTATCTTTCATTATTTTATGGATTTTTGTGACTATATGCCTCTTAAAAATCATGACTATTGGTGGTATATTCTTGTGCACTAGCGATGTTCTGTTTTGTTGGGATGTTTTGATAAAAGTTCGTGTCATGAAAAACTCTTAAACCACATATACTTGGTCAAATAAATGTATGCCCCAGGATCAAACCTATTGTGTGATCACCCTGGTTATAATTAAGTGGGATTATAGAACCCTTACTTGTTAAATATGAATATATACACACATCATATTGATAGGTGTGTCTGAGTACTATGTTCTGTTGAGTTTTGTAACCTTGTGTGAGTAGTGTGGTTGTGCTGTTGGGAGCGCGGTTGTGGGTACAAGGTTGGACAGAGGAGTCTGTTCCATGATAAGGGAGTGGTATGTGCGTACAGTGGGGTTCTGGGTTAATAGTAATTATTGTGGGATTTGTGTGTGGGGAAATATAGCGGGGTGTTGGTATCCCAGTCTGAGAGACTGATTGATTGTGGAATGGATGAACTCGTAGGCAGCTAAACTGCCTTTGTTTGTGTCATGGTCATCAAATAGCATTGGGCAATGGGACTGCGGTGTGGTTACAAACTTATATGCAGTGGGACTATATCTAGGAATTTTTTTATAGTGGGGCTGTAGAGATGGGTTGTGAGATAATTATTGTGTGGTAAAAGTTTGATGAATGATGGTTGGAAATGGTTGAATATGTGTCTATGATTATTGGGGGTTTTGAAGTGGGACCGCAGTTTAGTTTGGATTGTTTTTTTGGTATGATTTTGGTTGGTAGTTTTTGGGTAGTGTTGAAATAAACTAAATTGAACCCCTAAATAAAAAATAGCAAGTTTTTAAATGAAAAGTGGGTTGGGTTATGCTTTTCCAATGGCTGTTGTGTGGTTGTGCATATAGGGGTAGCAGCGAAAGTGGTTCTGAGTGGGTTGGTTGTTCGAAAACCCATTAGTTGGGATGAGTGTTTTCTTGTCCATGTTTTTAAATTATAGTTCCTTGTGAGTTCTATAATCACCCCACCCTTGTTTAGCACCATGTACCGAACACCCCTATTTCTTGGGGGAGGGTGTCTTTCCCAACATCCCGGTGGAAGGATGGATGGTTTGTTACTTACTTTCTTCCTCACACCCTCTTCTGGTTTCTTACTAATCGAGTGTATCCGGTCGCGTTGTAATGTCTTGAGGCTTAACATATACCTAGATCCTTTAAGAATGGGTTTTTTCGAATGAGATACATAGGTGTTTGCAGGTAAGGTTTGTTTTTTCCAAGTATATTTAGGATGAGACCCGGGTGTCTTCGGGTGAGAGATGTGGTTGTTGTGGCCCAGGTGTATGCAGGTGGGATTGTGTGTGGGTTGTGGCCCATGTTTGTGGTAGAAGGTTGTGGCAGTGGGACTGCGAATGGGAATATAGGTAGCATCAAGACGTTAGTCGTTAGGGATGAGTAGTCAACCATTAGGAAAGTGGTATGGGGTATCCAAATATCGATGTGCTTATACTACCGCTTTACTTGACTTGTATTATTTGGTGAGTGTTCCTTGGTGAGGCTAGTATGGTTAGTATTCCTTGGTAGGTGCTTTGAGGTTCTTCTTTTTTCTCATAGGGATTCTAGTATGTTCCCTCACTTTTGCACAAGTGGATTTAGTTTTCCAACTGGGTATACTTGTATACTCACCCTATGTATATAAAACTTTTTTCAAGTTTCCAGGAGGACTTTGATGATCATGTTAGACTTTACTAGCTTGTGTGTCAGGATTAGTTCTTGTTTTCTCTTAGTATCATTTCTTTTGGTACTTTACTTTGGAGTTTTTTTGTACCTTGTATCCCCTTACTTTTACACATGTATGTGGGAAATGGTTTTTTGATTTACTTTTACTTTTAGTGTTTGTATTTTCTTGGGATTTATCATCTTATCTCCCAATATTGTTCTATGAAAATGGTAATTCCTTCCATATTATGTGAGATTCTATACCCTTGGTTCTATTCACCACTCTAGGGCTTATTAAAGGTAGGACTCGAGGGTCATTATCTCTCATTCAACTTGAGGAAGTAAGGTTGTGACACTTTGTTGTCCCTTCCCTCATCTTAAAGATGGTGGGTCACGAAAAAATGGTATTAGAGGAATGTTTGGGAGTTTGAGATATATGAGGGAGTTAGAAGTTAGGCACAGTGAGGATTTCATGGGATGTGGTCTCTCCCAAATTTACCCAAGATATTAGGTTTAAGCAGTCACTTGTAGTTTATCTTGGGTTGTTGAATCTTCATAGACCTAAGAAGAAACCTATAGACACGTACATTATATGGACTGTTTTTGGATATGAAGTGGCCAACTTGGGTTGATTTTATATGTTTTTAATTGAACTCTAATATACTTAAGTGAATTCAATTTAAAATAATGACTTGACCCTAGGTTATCACTTTGGGTGGATTGGTTGAAATTCATTTTTAACGGTTTCAATTTCTTATATTCGTGATGGTTTTATTCAGGAAGAGAAAACAACATCATCAATTACTGGTTTAATGCCAACACACCATAATACTAATCACTTATAAACTTGGAGGATAAAATTTATGATCACTCTAAGGTAAAGGTTTGTCTTATCTATTGAAGTATGTGGCCTTAAAATTCAACAAGGATGAAGAAGTTTTAAAATCATAAAAAAGTATCAATTAAAAGAAGTGATTAGACACTAATGGGCTGATAAATAACATCCAATACAGCCCCTTGGTACTCCCTTGTATCAACCCATAATTTTTTTATCCCTCCATTTATGGTATGGTTTCAATGGAAGTGGGAAGTAGACTGATGAGGGAATAATTGAAGAAGTAAAAAAAGACAATGAAATAATGATCACTCCGCCATTGTGTGATAATTTCAAAAGGTTTGGTGTGAATAAATTCACACCTTGAGATATATTTATCAACATTATATTAAAAATAATATAATAAAAGTATAAGAATAACTTTTACTAAGAAACTAAGATGAATTAGAAAAACTTACATGTGAAAGACAGACTTGAGACAAAACAATTTCAGCATAACATTACAATGAAAGAAAGCACCAAAGATGACTAAATCCTCCAACACCAATGCCTTAAATAGAAATTTTGGGAGCCTTGGGTAGATACTCCAATATTTAAAGTCATCCCACTTGAGTATGGTAGGACTAGTGTGGTAGAAAGCTTATGGAACATAGACTTTTCCACTCTTCACTCGAGGTGGCAGCCAGCTTGCTTCCACCGAACAGAAGTGCCTAAATGAGCATATATATAGCTGAATTGGAGTGGTCCATAGAAGAAAAAAATGGAGCTTAGGATGTCCCCAAACCTTTAATAAAGTTTCATCAAGAACTATTTTATGGTTTAATATATATGTGTAAAATGGAGGAATGTTTTTCTAGGATGCAGAATATGGCCGAATAATTTATCTCCAACCTGGGCTGCCTGGAACTCCATTAAAACATCTGAATTATCGTTGTCCAATATTTAATGTAATGTTCCCCATGATTTCCTCTATGTTCATTTAAAATTTTATAATCATTGGGATTGTATCCTGGCCTCTATAGTCACTTTATTTGGTTGTTTTCCAGTTTACTTTTCCCAGAATGTGTTTCCATGAAAGCTCATTTTGGTTGTCTTACAATGTGAACCTTCAGATACTTAAAAAGTATGAATTGTTACTTCTATAATTAGATACCTGAAAACAAAATATTAAAATAAAATCAAGGAAATTTTTTATTTTAGGAGGTGTTTAAACTTGTACCATGTAATAGTGAATTTTAAGGGGGAATTACAATCATCATGTGAAATGGTGTTCAAAGTGTAAAATGAAATAAAATGGTGTTTATGAATAATAAAGAACATGAATATTATATATATTAACAATGAATATTATCCTCATTCAATGGCTAATCACACCCCCAAAGTTGAGTTTTTCTAGTCCCGAGAAAAATGTATCTCAATAATATGAAATTTGAATTCCCTTTTCGAAAAACTTTTTAATACACATTGATTACCAAGAACCCTTATACCAAACAATCATGAAACCCATCAAAATATTTTAATACACGTAGTTTCATAAGTATATCAAAATCCCAATTCCATTACTTTGTTAAAATTCATCTCCATATTTCATCCAATATCAATTAAGCATGATGATGTGTTTTGTATCACAACAGACATGGAGGTTCATCTTTATACAAGGGGGAAATGATGGAAGTGCTAGGTGGAATAAAATTTCAATATTAAGATGAGTATTCATTTTTTTTAAAAAAAATTCAAGGTAATTGAAATTGAACTCAATAGAGTCAACCCATGTAGCGAGACTTTGTCGATGACTCCCTAGCTCAAATACCTTAGGGAACCATGTGAAGCCCACATACTCAAGCATTGTCTCGAGTTAACTCAGTCAAAAACAAATTCAAGTTACCAGAAATAGAGATAAAATTACTAACTCTGGGCCATAATACTATGGATTCATGATCCCCAAGTGCTGAAAGCCACACATTAGGTCATTTTATTACTATACGCGCAATTTACTGATTTCTTTTTTTTTTAATTTTTTTTTTGATTTTTTTGAATACTCATATTAAAACTTAAATAATCACCAAACCTATGATATTTATTTGGGGTACCCCATGAACTCTAAATAATACCCCAAAATCCATAGGACAAGCGTTGTGATTTTTTTATTTGGATGAAAATATAAACAATGAAATATCACATTAAACAGCCACACTTTCCAAAATCTATACTCATGAAATTATACATGGATTAAAATTAGAATCAGGGCATGCAAAATTATTTTATGTTCAATTTAAAATTTTGAAATTTTTATTATCATGTTTAAGGTTAAATTAACTTTTCCTTCCATCAAGTCACACTTTTTTTCAAATAATTTTTTTCACACAAATACAAAAAATATTTACAAAAAAAGAAATTTTTTTATTTCATTTCCCCCCCCCCAACTTAAAATAACATTATCCCCAGTGTTTGAAGAAAAGAAAATTTAGAAGGGTTTAGAGGTGGAGAAGGGTAGTCCAAAAAGAAAATTAAAAATGAGGATAACGGAATGAAGTCACCTGGCGTATGAAGTTGAAGTTCGTGCTACTCTAATTTAGTTTTTTCATATCCATGTCACTCGCAGAGTTCCCTAGAGGAAAAAGAAAAAAACAAACAAACAAAAAAACAATATATTTATTTATTTATATAATAATAAAAAGTAAAATATAATTATATATAAAAAATTATATAATAAGGAATCACTATAAGTCGTAGGCCAGTGGTAGAAGCACTCCCCTGTCTCCCATCGATCCCAGGTTTGAGTCCCCGCGGCTTCACCGGTTGTGATGGGGTTTTCCCCATAACCTATGACATGTCCTTATATATATATATATATATATATATATATATATATTATTTTTTTATATTTTTATTTTAAACTACAAACCCATAAAAATAAACTAATTATACATTGTCTTCTTTTTAAATTTATGGGTAAGGTATTACTCAAGGATCACACCACATGACACGGATGAATATAGAGCTCCCCTTTCATACCCGTCCATACTCATAATAGAAGAATAGGTCAACAGTCTATGGTACAATCATGTTAAGAGTTAAGTATTTTTTTAAAATATAAAATTTATTTTTTAATCCTATTTTAAAATAAAGATGATTCATAAAGATGAAAACCATGGGTTGCCTCCCGTGCAGTGCTTTTGTTTAACATCACTAGCTCAACTTATACCCTTAATTAACAAGTATTTTCCTCATCTAAGGTTGGTTCACATAATTTTTCATCAACATAATTTTTTTGAAATGGTTCAATGAATGGTTTGACTCTATGACCATTAAATTTAAAGGTTTGATCATTGGTGGGGTATTGAATTTCTACAGTCCCATGGGGGTACACCTTATGCACTTTGTATGGACCTGACCATCTAGACCTCAACTTTCCCAGTTGTAAATGATGTTTATAACAATACAAAAGAATAGGTTTACCCAGTAAAATGTGTTTGGTTTTAATATTTTGAGATTGGTGCGATTGTACTTTAGCTCTATTGATCCTTGAATTTTCATAAGCCTCCATACTAAGTTCCTCAAGTTCATTGAGATCTAATTTACTTTTTTGTTTCATCCAATGAGAGGTCATAATTCATTTTCTTAATTTGTCAAAAAACCTTATGTTCAATCTCCACTGTAAAATGGAATGCTTTACTATAAACCAACCTATATGGGGACATTCCTAAAATGGTTTTAAATGTGGTTTGATAGGCCCAAAGAGAATCTAAGATTTTTCTTGGACAATCATTCCTAGATGGATTAACATTTTTCTCAAGAATTTGTTTGATTTCTTGATTGGATAACTCGGCTTGACCATTGGTCTACGGGTGGTAACTAGTGGACACTTTTTGATAAATTCCATACTTTTCTATCAGTGCTGAGAATGGAAAATTACCAATATGAGTTCCACGATCACTAATGATAGCCCAAGGAATTCCAAATCTAGATAGGATGTTTTCTTTGAGAAATCTAATCAAAGTTTGATGATCATTGGATTTTTTTAGTAATGGACTCAACCCATTTTAAAACATAATCTATGGCCAAAAATATGTAAATATATCTCTTAGAGTTTGGGAAGGGTCCTATGAAAGTGATTCCCTAGAAGTCAAATATTTCAATCACTAAGATGGGAGTGAGTGGAATTTGATTCCTTTATGAGATGGACCCTACTTGTTGACACCTAGGAAAGCTTTGAAAAAATGTGTAAGAGTCCCTTTAGAGGGTGGGCCCAAAGATACCACACTAAAAACCTTAACAAATGATTTCTTAGAAGAAAAGTGACCTCCACATGCCTCGCTATGACAGAATTTAAGGTTGGACTCTTGTTTAGATTCTGGGACACACCTTCTAATAAATTTTTCAGGGAAGAACTTATAGAGGTATGGATCATCAAACACATAGTGCCTAACATCAGAAAATAATTTCCTTCGAGCTTGAGTACCTAATAATTTTGGAATAACTCTTATAACTAAGAAGTAGTATATGTCGGTATACCATGGGAAATCACTCACTGAAAAGGGGTGCTCATTCGGAAATGAATCAGACATAGAAAGCTGATGTGATTTGTCTTTTATTTCCATCCTAGAGAGGTGATTAGATACGATATTTTCACCACCCTTTTTATACTTAATGGTTAAATCAAACTCTTGAAGAAGAAGGACCCACCTAATCAATCTAGCCTTGGAATCTTTTTTTTTTGGAAAAGGTATTTCAGGGATGAATGGTCAGTGAAGACAATTATGGGTGATCCTAAGAGATAGGAATTGAATTTCTCTAAGGCAAAGGCAATAGCAAGAAACCATTTCTCAGTGGTGGTGTAGTTGATTTATGCATCATTTAATAATTTTCTTTCATAAGAAATGACACATGGATTTTTCTCACACTGTTGACCTAAGACTGCTCTTACAGTAAAGTCACCCACATCACACATGAGATCAAAAGGAAGTTTCAAATTTTGAAATTGCATGATAGGTTGAGAAATAAGAGATGACTTGAGTGTAGAGAATGATTCCTCACAGCTTTTTATCTATAAAAATGAATCATATTTCACCAATAGAGCACAAAGTGGTTGAGGAATAGAGCTAGAAATCCTAATGAACCTTCTATAGAAACCATCATATCCTAATAAGGACCTCACTTCCTTAACAGTTTTATGAGAGGGAAGGTGATGAATGATGTTGACCAAAGCTTTATCAACTTCAATCCCTCTACTAGATACCAGATGTCCTAGAACCAGTCCTTCCTTTACGTGAAATGGAATTTTTCACAATTTAGGATGAGATTCATATCCTCACATCTTGACAAAACCCTTTCAACATTTATAAGGCATACCTCAAAAGTATCCCTAAAGATGGAGAATTCTTCCATGAACACCTCTAAAAAATCCCCCTCCATGTTTGAAAAGATTCCCATCATGCACCGCTGGAATGTACCGGGGGCATTACATAACCTAAAGGGAATGTGTTTAAAGAAAAATGTGATGAATGGACAAGTGAAGGTTATTTTCCATTGATCCTCTAAGGAGACCTCAATTTGATAACACCCTGAGAATCTATCTGGGAAGAAATATAATTGATGACCTACCACTCGCTCGAGGACTTGATCAATAAAGGGAAATGGGAAATGGCCTTTATTGGTATAAGAGTTGAGCTTCCTATAGTCAATACAGAATCTCTATCCACTACTAACCCTTGTGGGGAGAAGTTCACCATCTTCATTGGTGATCATATTAATTTCATCTTTCTTTGTGAAAACTTGAATTGGGCTTACCCACTCACTCTCAACTATGGGGTATATGATACCCACTTTAAATAACTTAAGAAGTTATTTCCTTACAACATCGATAAGATTTGGATTGAGTCTCCTATGAGGTTGCTGAAATGGTTTGGATTTAGATTCAAGAACAATACTATGATTTCCAATGAGTGGGATAATCATAGGGATATCAGAAAGGGTCCATCCAATTTCTTTCTTATGCTTTCTTAGGACATCCAGAAAAATCATCTCCTGATTGGATTCAAGAGAGGAAGAAATGACAATAGGAAAGGCTCGATTTTTTCCTAAGAATGCATACATTAGTGATAAAGGTAAGACCTTAAATTCAAAATCATATTGGTTATCACTTTCCAAGAAATTATGAGACTTTGTATTAAACTTAGTTTCTTTGTTCAGATTTCCTGAGAGAATTGGTTCCTTGTGAATAGAATTTTCATCCACTAAATTAGCCAGAGGAGTCTCATGAATGGGTATAGACTCAATGTTATTGATTTCAACCATGGTATCATTGATTGGTGATTCAAAAAAATCATCAATAGAGGAATCTGAAAGATATTCAAGCCAAGGAGAAAAATTTCCCTCATGTGAACAAAGAAAATCAATCTCTTCTTGACTTAAACATCCTTCAGTAATTCCTTGTTGTTCCCCGAGTTCACTATCAACACTACAAATCCAATTAACCTCATGGATCTCTTCATCATCCTCAATTTGAGAGTTTTCACTATAGATTCTCAAGTCTAGACTCATGTTCCAAAAATTTGTTGTCATGTTCCCATTTCAGACTCTAATGACTGAGTTGATTGTTTCTAAGAAGGGATGACCAAGGATGATGGGGGTTTTCTCCCTAGGACCTAATATTGGGTAACTGTCAAGGACAATGAAGTCAACTGGGTAAATGAAATTTTTAACATTCACCAAAACATCCTTTAAGATCCCCTTAGGAACTCAAACACTATGATCATAAAGTTGAAGTGTGAAAGATGTGGGTTGGAATTCTTCAATCCCTAACTAACAATACATGGCATAAGAAATGAAGTTCACACTAGCTCCCAGATCACAAAGGGATTTGACAACTTTGTTCTCTCCTATATCAACATTGATGTATGGACATCATGGATCTTTTAACTTTTAAGTAATGGTCCCTTGAATGGGGGTACTCACATTAGTAGCCAAAAGGACTTGGTTTTTATGTGAAAATTTACTTTTAAAAGTTCACAAGTCCTTAAGGTACTTTGAGTAGGTAGGAATGTTTTTGATTTCATCTAGAAGGGGGATGTTCAACTTAACTTGATAGAAGATTTCCCTCCAAGTTTCATTCAGTTCTAGTTTATATTTTCCTCTCATGCATTGAGGGAAGGCAGCACGTTGTTTGATAGTTTGGTGTGGTTGTAGTTCCTTCACATTATCATTGGGTTTTTTCAAAATATATGGTTGGTTACTCATAATTTTCATGAATTGCTGAATCTTTTAATTGTTCTAGAATGTCTTAGTTCATTTTATCCATTTTCTTACACAACTTCCCAAGGAGTTGAAGAGGGGAAGACTGAATCGGGGCTTGTGCAGGTTGGTTTATCCCAGGAGGATACTTTCGTTGTTGGATTGGTTGTTGCATGGGTTGTTTGATGGGTTTTTGGTATTAGTAAGGAGTTTATTTGTATTGGGATGGTTGTGGTTGGAACTGGTTATGGTTTTAGAAATTATTTTCAGGGTAGGGTTTTTTTCCTTTTGGTTGGCTAGGTTGTTGGTTATCTTTCCAACAAAAGCCAGGGTGGTCATTATACCTTGTGTTGAATGTCTTTTGGTATTGGGTATTTTGAAAGTTCATAGCATTGACCTCCTATGGTGGTCCTCCTATAATAACATCTTTAATGTAAGGGATGGTTGGGTAGTTTTCAATCTTGTGGTCATGTTTTTCACAAATTGTGCAAATAGGGTCAACAGTTTGAATTTCATGGACCTTACTAAGATCGATCTCCTCAACCCTCCTAGTGAGTGCATAAAGTTTCTACCTAAGTATTTCCTCCTCCCTAAGTGTGTGAATTCCACCAAATTTGAGTGGATTCTCATATTAAGGTGATGTTCCCCATGTTTATTTTTGTTTAGTAAGGCTTTCTAGATACTCGTAATCATTATTTGGGGCTTTGTTTTTAAAGGTCCCATTACACATCATGTCAATGAATTGTTTGTTACTTGGGTCCAACCCTTCATAGAAAATTATTACTTGTTCAGGAATATAAAACCCATGGTTTGTAACCATATTTAGGGTGTCTTTGAACCTCTCACATGTTTCATATAATGAATCTCCCTCTTTTTCATAAAAGTTTTAGATGCTCTTTTTAAGTTCATTTTTTGTGGTGGGGAAAGTATTTTTTGTAGAATTCTCTTTGTAATTGGTCCCAATAGTTTATGTATGATGGTCTCAAATTTTTTAGCCAATTTTTATCTTTATCCTTTAAATAAAAAAGTAAATGTCTTCATCTTATCTGATTCTAGTTGATATGGGGGACACATGGTTTCTACAATGTCATTGAACTTCCTTAACGTGAAGGTAGGGCATCTCGAACTCCATTCCATGTAATGTGGGAAGGTGGTTTAGGACATGGGGTTTAAATATGTAGTTGTAATCTCCTAGTTAATTGTGTATAATGTATGAGGAGGCATTGGTATAGGCTTGTTTTAGGTAGTCATTCATGGTTTGATCGACTGCATTCCCTAAGTATGGGGCTACCTCATTTGGATTTCCATTTTAGTTCCCACCTGGGTTTATAAGTTAGTTTCTTTAAAGACCTTCCATTGAAATGGGATAAATTTTTGTATCTAGAGTATTATAAAGATTAGGATCTAATTTAAATATTTCTCTTGGTTTACTTGACTCCCCAACCCCAGGACTATCCACCCAAACTAGACGGTTTGATTGGTCACGAGAATAGGTGGACATGAGCTAAAATAAACAAATGAGAAATGGAAAAGACAATATAATTTGGATGAGAATAGAAGAAATGGGGGAGAATAGAATGGGTTTTTGGATGACTTACTTGGGTCCCTAGAAACTAAACCAAAATTTGGTCTCACCCAAATTTACCCAAGATATTAGTTTTAAGCGGTCGCTTGTAGTTTAGCTTGGGTTGTCAAATCCTCAGAGACCTAAGAAGAAACCTATACACAAGTACATTCTATGTACTATTTTTGGCTATGAAGTGGCCAAATTGGGATTATTTTAGATAGTTTTAAGATAATTCTAAGAGACTTAAGTGAATTAAATTTAAAATAATGAGTTGATCCTAGGTTATCACTTGGGGTGGATTGGATGAAATTCTTTTTTAACGGTTTCAATTTCTTATATTCGAGATGGGTTTATTCAATAAGATCAAACAACTTCCTCTCTTATTGGTTTAATACCAACACACTATAATACTAATCACCAATACACTTGGAGGATCAAATTTATGATCACTCCAAGGTAAAATTTTGTATTATCTCTTGAAGTATGTGGCCTTAAAATTCAACAAGGCCGAAGAAGTTTTAAAATCATCAAACAAAAATATAAATTAAAATAAGTGATTAGAAATTAATGGGGTGATAAATAACATTCAATCCATCCCTTTTCTACTCCCTTGGATCATCCCATAAGTTTTTTATCCCTCCATTGATTCTATGGTTTCAATGGAAGCGTGAAGTAGACTCTTGAGGGAAGAATTGAAGAGGTAAAAAAGACAATGAAATAATGATCACTACACCATTGTGTGATAATTTCACAAGGTTTTGTGTGAATAATTTCACACCTTGATCCAAAGGTATCAATGTGATATGAATAATAACATAATAATAGGACAAGAATAACTTTTATTAAGAAACTAATATGAATTCGAACAACATACATGTGAAAGACAAACTTGAGACAACAAAATTAAATCATAACATTACAATGAAAGAAAGCATACAAGGTGATTAAATCCTCCAACACCAATACCTTAAATAGGAATTTTGGGAGCCTTGGATCAATCCTTTAATAGTGAAAGTCATCCAACATGATTATGGTAGGATTACGGTGGTGGAAAACTTGTGGAACTTAGACTTTTCCACTCTTGACACAAGGTGGCATCCTGCCTACATCCACCGAACATAAATGACTAAATGAGATTCTAGATGGATAACATGGAGTGGGCCATATAAGAAAAAACTCTATATCCAGATTTCCCCTAACCATCTATAACGTTTCATCCCAAAATAGTTTATGGTTTATGAGATATGTGTAAAATGGTGGGTTGTTTGTATGGGCCACAGAATCTGGTCCAGAAATTTATCTCCAAATTGGTTCTCCTGGAACTCCATAAAAAAATCCAAATTCGATTTGGACACTATTTAATGAAATGTTCCCCATTCTATCCTCTATCTTTAGATAAATTTTGAGAATCATTGGACTTAGATCCTGGCCTATACAATCTTTTTATTGGGATATTTTCCAGTTTACTTTCCTCAGAATGTGTTTCCATGAAAGCTCATTTTGGTGGTCTTCCAAAGTGAAACTTCATATAATTAAAAGGTATGAATTGTTCCTTATATCATGAGAGACCTGAAAATAAAATATAAAAATAAAATCAAGGCCATTTTTTATTTTATGCGGTGTTCAAAATTGTACCATATTATAGTGCATTTTAAGGAGGAATTACAATCATAATGTGAAATGATGTTCAAAGTGTAAAATGCACAAAAATGATGTTTATGAATAATAAATAACTTGAATATTATATATATTAAAAATTAATATTAGCCACATTTAGTGGCTAATCAGTTTTTTAGGGAAATGTTGTTAGGAAATCATAGTGTGTGAGATAGGCTAGGAAAGACTGGCTAGGAAACAGGATTTTAGGGCCCCCTGTGATCCGATGCAAGGACATTGGACCTACTAAATGACCAAGTGAGGCTACACTGATTGAAGGGTAGAGACCCTAGGAAAGGTACATACATCATAATGACTTGTTCTCTTGTGTTTCTTGATGTTTTTGGAATTTACAATAAATGAAGAGTTAAAACAAATTTAAAATAAATTTTCCACACTACTTGGGATTAGGAGTTCCTTGTTTACATTTTCAAATATTGAACCCAAACATCACCCCATTGTGGTACGATAAGTTTAGGCCTAATAGGTTGACTTGGTTGATCAGTGGAGGGTCGATCAAGATAAGTAATATGACCAGTGGTAGAAGGCACTTCGTGCCTTTCAGCGCCAGACTCTGGGGAAGTATGAGGGTAGTGTCTCAGACCAAGAGATGAAAAGTTGGCTCGAGGATATGATGATCACTTTTATCTTGATCTAGGATCTGGCAGAGTACTGGGTTCTTCTATAAGTAAGCCAGATTTTAGGAGCTTTTCATCAGTGGTGGGCGCTTTACCTCTGGGAGAGGAAGGAAGTTGAGGTTTCGTGGGCTTACTTTGAGAAGGAGTTCTAAGCAGAATTCCTTTCTTCCATGATGAAGGATGAGAAGAGGTAGGATATACTCTCTCTATAGTAGGGGTGTATATCAATAAGGAGATTGGGGATCAAATTCAAATATATCCATCACTTCATACTAGGTCTCTTTCCGTATGAGGAGTCCTGAGTGAGACTCTTAGTGGAGGTACTCCGACCTTCTCTTCAGTATGATGTTACTCCTTTAACTCAAATGAAATACGTAGAGGTTCATAATAATTCTGTGGTAGTGGAAAGGGTAAAATTGCATGGAGGTGTCCTGTGAGAGGGGAGCCAACCAAGTTCATCAAAGGGGAAATCCATCAGCAGCTGGTCTCTGGCATCATGAACTTCCATGTTTCAGCTAGTGAGAAGTAGGCCCCAACAGTTCCAGTTTATATCTCCTGATCCTCGCCCTTTTCCCATGGGCTCAGAACCACGGTGATTTGTATGTAGAGTTCGTAGAAATATTTAGAACCAGTGCCCAGTTCGAGCATCATATAGTGGGGGCGGGCAGGTTCAGCGCCCACCTCAGCAGCAGTAGTTTCCAGTAAGGCTCGTCCAGCAGTAGGGGCAGCGATCGCCCGCTCCACTGGAGGGTATAGGGTGATGGGGGAGGCTGACCTTAGGTCACACCTCAAGGACCTCAACCAGGGTTTGGTCAGGAAGGTGGTTGACAGTAGATAGGTAGAGGAGCTAGGCATGGGCAGTTGCACTCCGTAGAGGTAGCAGTACTAGTGGGGCCAGAGGTTGTTCAAGGTATGATTAGTCTATTTAGTAATCTTATGTGCGCTTTGTCTGATTCATGATCCTTGCACTTCTTTATTGCACCTAGTATAGTCCATGATCTGGGACTATACATATATATACTTTCTATTCACCGGGTGTTTAGTACGGAAGTTGGAGGACAAACTAGTTTGTTTGATGTTTTTCTAGGATTTAGACTGATGTTGGGGCCACATCAGTCTGGTGGGGATCTTCTTTTTCAACATATACAGTCATACAATGTCATACTAGGCATCGACTGGTTGTTTTCTGTGCATGCTGTTATTGATTGCTTCTGGAGAAGGGTCATGTTCTCGGATATGGGTGTAGAGCGCATAGCTTTCATTGGCGAGCGAAGTTTTCAGGAGGGCAGCCGACGTGTGAAGCCTATTCTTTCCTTGTTATCAAAGCTGTCAGTGGAATCAGTAGATACAGAAATGGTGGAAGTTTTTGGGGTTGTTAGTGAGTTCCTATATGTCTTCCCCAAAAATGTTGTGAGTCTACCCCCTTGACGTGGCATCAAGTTCAGGATAGACTTGCAACTCAGTTCCCATCTAATTACAATGGCTCCCTATCAGATAGAGCCTTATGAGTTGTGAGAGTTGTGGATTTAGGTTAATAACCTAGAAAAGAAGTTTTTTATTTGGCCAAGTGTGTCACTGTGGGGTGCTCCAGTCTTGTTCACAAATAAGGCGGACGGTGTTCTAAGAATATGCATAGACTACCAAAGACTAAATCAGGAGACGGTCAAAAACCGTTACCCCCATCTGAGAATAGAGAATCTTTTCGACCAGTTAAAGGGGGCATGTTGGTTCCCTAAGATTGAACTACGGTCTAGATATCACCAGTTGAGGGTAAAAGAGGGTGAAATCCTGAATACTAATTTCAAGTGCAGGTATGGGCACTTAGATTTCATGGTCATTCCCTTCGGTGTCACAAATTCAACGACCGTGTTCTTGGTTCCCATGAACTCTGTTTTCTATAAGTACATGGATCGGTTCATCTTTGTGTTCATTGATGATATCCCGATCTACTCAAGGTCATAGGAGGAGCACGTCTGGAATCTGAGGACTATCTTGGAGGTCCTCTAACACCACCATCTCTACGTAAAGTTTTCCAAATAAAATTTCTAGATGTGAGAGGTGCACTTCCTCGGACATGAGGTGTCTTGGAAAGGGATATCAGTGGACCCTCCAAATGTTTAAGTAGTTGTTTCTTGGGCAGCACCCAAGAAGGTGGTGGAGGTTCATAGTTTCCTGGGTTTGGTAGGCTATTATTGGAGGTTCGTACCTAAATTCTCTCAAGTTTTAGATCCATTGATAGATTTTAATATAAAAGAAAATGCCTTCATGTGGAGTGACTAGTGTTAGGTATATTTCATGTATCTGAAGGGGAAGATGGTCAGTTCTCTAGTGCTTAGATTTCCAGAAGAAGGGGTGATGTTCGAGGTATTCTATGACTCTTATGGCCTAGGCTTGGGATGTGTGTTGATATAGTAGGAGGGATTAATCTCTTATGGGTCTAGGTAGTTATGTAATCAAAAATGTAATTATTCCACACATGATCTGGAGCTTTCAGTGGTCTGATTCGTGTGGAATTTGTGGCATCATTACCTCATTGGGAAGTGCTTTGTGGTCTTCACAAATCACAAGAGCTTAAGGTATATCTTTTCCCAATGAGACCTAAACTTGCATCAATGACAGTGGGGTGAGTTCCTCCAAGATTATGACTTTGAAATATTTTAAACCCTAGGGAAGGAGAACATGGTGGCTGATACCTTGAGCAGGAATTTGTAGAAGGAGGTAGTTGGGGAATCCATGAATGCTTCGAATGAAAATGGAGGATTTGGCTACTTTTCACCTGTACATTGGGGAGGATGGTGGGAGAGGCTATCTATTTCAGATGACAGTGTAGTTTTATTTGGTGTGATAGGTAGAGGAGTCTCAGTGGGGAGACTCAGAGGCTGAAGTAATGCGTGATTGCGTTGTCCAGGGTGATGCTCCGGAAGGATGGTCGGAGGATACCGGAATCAAATGTTGTTAAATAAAAAGTTTTTTGTCCCAGAAGAAATACGTGAGGGAGTTCTCTGTGATTTCCATACAAGAGTCTCTAAAATTTATCGAGGCTAGAGGTAATAGTTTTGGTGGCATGGGGTGAAGCAGGAAGTGTCAAAGTTTGTGGCAAGATGCCTAGTGTGTCAGTAGGTGAAGGTCGATCATCGTGTTCTTGGTGATCTGTTGCATCCCTTGGATGCTCTCGAGTGGAAGTGGGATGACATATTGATGGATTTCATCACAGGATTACCCAGGTATTAGGGTGTATGTGATGATCTTTGGGTATTGGTGGATCAATTGACAAAATCATCTCACTTCCTCGCAATCAAGTATTTGATCGTAGTGGATGCCTTAGAATAGAGGTACATAGGAAAAGCGGTGTAGCTACATGGAGTTCCAAGATCCATTGTCTTGGATAGAGATACATGTTTCACATCGTGAGTATGGAGGATATTACATCATAACTTTGGAACCCATTTATGCCTTAACACTGTTTTCCACCCTCCGACGGATGGGCAGACAAAGAGGACCATCCAGACATTGTAGGGCATGCTGTCGGCATGTGTCTTGGACATAGGATGATCATGGGTATGACACATTCCCCTACTAGAGTTTTCTTACAATAATAGTTATCACTCTACCATTTTCATGGAACCATTTGATGATTAGTATAGAAGATTGTATCGCTCACCCGTATATTGGACCGAGGTAGGGGAAGCATCCCTCCTTGAAGCAGAGGTAGTGTAGAGAACAACAGAGAATGTTGAGCTTGTGTGAGATGATAAAGGCATCTCAGGACTAGTAAAAGTTGTATGCTGATCATAGGTGGATTCCCTTGTAGATCAAGGTTGGGTACCACATGTTCTTAAAGGTCTCCCCTCGATGCAAACAACAGAATTTTGGTAGAAGACGCAATATTTCTCCCAGGTTCATCGGACCCTTCGCGGTGTTGGGACGAGTTATAGAGGTGGAATATTAGTTGGCATTGCCACCACAGTTGGATAGAATCAATGATGTCTTTCATGTCTCTCAAATTCATCAGTATCTACATGATTACTCCCACATACTAGACTATGGAGAGTTGTATGTTGAGGATGACATGATGTTTGTGGAGCGATCGATAATAATCAAGGATCGTGAGGATAAGGTGATGCATGGATGGGCCATTCATTTGCTTCGTCTGTTTTGGAGGCATGGAGGCCTCAAGGAGAGTACTTGGGAATTAGAGGCATAGATTCATGCCCAGAACCCACAGTTGTTCTGAATTTTCTCTTGTTTTTTTATTTGTACCTTGCTTATGATGAAATGTTTGACCTCGCTTATTGTATGATAAGTTGTTTCCCAATTCTCTGAATGATTGTGAAAATTCATGGCTTTGGAGAGGGTAGGGAATGATCCATAATCAAGACACATTAATGTGGGTGATATTAAAAACATGCGGGCAAGACAGTGTTTCCCAAAGTGGATAGTATCATGACATGGGGGAAGGAACACCCTAATCCATGTGTTTGGATTGTGTGACCTTGGTGTTTTCATGGTTATTTGGGGAAGTGTGGGGCCTTGGTGTTTGAAAAGTTTTTCAGGAAATAGATGAAAATGAGTTGTACTGTAATTTCAATTTTTCCATCCAGTTTTAGAATAACACGTGGTGGTTTTCTCCTAAGAGGTATCTTAATGGGTGGTTATTCTAACTCCCTTTCTTCTGGGTTAGTTTTAAAATTCTCTGGGACGAGAATATTTTGAGAGGGATCTGATGTAATAAACTAGATTTCCCCAGTCCCTTCCTTTGTGAAAATCCAATGTTTGAGGTGTTATGGGAGTTTTCAGTTTCTCATTTCAAGAGTTTTCCAAATTTCCAGTTTTCTATCGGCATGTCAGTGTGTCGGCGTGTTAGCGCATCGGCACGTCAGTGCATTGTCATGTCAGTACATCAGAATGTTGACCACATTGTCATGACACATCAAATTGATTATGATTTTAATGTTCATTTGAAGTATAGAGAATACCCTAGGTCGTCTCTCAAGGAGCATTGATAGGTTTAGAGTATGAGTTTTTAATAAAAAGTACTAAAAAGTGGGGTGATTTTGAAAAAAATTTTAAGAAAATAACATGATTTAAAGAGCTTAATAGTTGATAGATAAATGTATTGATTTAAGAATTATGAGAGAAGGGTATCATTTCATGTTCACTGTACATCTTGGATAGTTCATTGTTTGGAAAATTCCACATGATTTTTTTTAATTATTTGGTTGAGGGTTGACAAGATCTTGATTCCCCTTTTACCCCTTAAAATAATGCAGAAATAAGAAACCCCTGACACAAAATATAATTTTTTCAAGGATTGGACTTCAATCATAGAAAAAGGGATACAAAATCATACTAAAATATCATATATGTGTGAGATAGAAAGGATTCTTGTGTTTTCTAATCGGAACAACCCAAGATTCCCACTTGAAATCTCAACCCAATCAGAGTTGAAATAAAAAAAATTCACTTAATTATATCTAGAGAAATGAAATAAAAGGATAAGAATGTAAAGATAAGAAATAAGTGAAATATTTATCACAAAAATGACACAAAACAGTTAGAATAATAAGTGTTGGAACTCACTCCCAAGTGTGTGTATCTCCCTCGAAATGATCATCCACTGTTTAGCTCGACATCGGGAGGAGGAGGAAGCTCAGGTGGAAATTATCATTCATCCTTGATCCCCCCATGAGGATAGGGAAATAAAGAAAGTCATGGATTATTAGAGTACTCCTTTTGGTCTCCAAAATACTAGATCATTTCCTCCTGGCCAAACTTTCAAATGAGGAGCATAAGCTTCTATTTTCTAAGCAAACTAGAAGGTGGTTTTGGGAACACAGATTGTGTAAAACCACTAGGCCCATGGTTTTAGAACACTAGATAGTAGAATATTGCTTTTAAAAAAACTAGAAACATGTTATCCCACCTCTTTAATGTCTCCACTAAAAGTTTACCACCATTTTGACAACTAGAGACTGAGATATGGACAAATCACAACACACCACTTTTGACTTCGTGTAGATTTGGTGTGCTGGAAAGATCACATTGGTTGGGCCAAAAGATGGACGAATGGGTCTTGTTTTCCTTTATATGAAATGTAACTCAATGAATTTTGGACAATATCGCAATCTTTCATCCCATTTGGATGCACTTTTCGGTTGCAGTGTGCAGATGAGTCCACTAGTGTGCATAGATCCTGCGCAGTTTGACCCATTTTTCTTGGACATCATCATGGGCCCTCCGAATCACCTCCACCTTAAATGAAGTTATCAAAACAAGTGTCATATCCATTTTTAATAGTAATAACCAAAAAATAATTGAATAAAAAATGAAGTGAATTTTTTTATTATTTTTAAAATTTTAAATACAAAACTAGTTGAGCACAATGATGTAAGGGTGAAAATGAAATAGTGAATCATGGTGTGATCACACCCCAAAACCTAAAAATTTTCACTCTTGTGAAAAGTCATATTTTCAAAAGTTATTCTTGTAGATATTTATAACTTGATAAAGATTTAACATTCAATGAAAACATAATTCATGATACAAATGTGATCAAAGAAAAAATCACACCGAGGAGTTATTCTCTGTGATCATGGAAAAAGATGTCTCAAAAATTGTATCCTATTGAAATTACAAGAGATGCATGATAAAAATCAAAGAAAATAATTCAAAAGTTAATAATTTCACTAATTCTCTATGTGTGTGTGTGTGAAAACTATTTAACGTTATTCTTTCTACTTTTTATCGAGTACATATAAGTTATTTTAAAAAAAATCTGCATATATGATCATTTCCACCGAACCTACCCTATATCCTTTGCAATAAAATTCTAAAACCCACTCACTTAAACACTCCCAAAATTCAAACAATAAGCTCCTGACCTAGATATCCCCATATTTAGTACATTTTATCACTCCCCTCATTTATTTATTTTTTTTCAAAAGTTGCACTTGGAACAAATCTCACACTCTTCTCCCAACCCATGCTTAATCTCCTCACAACACTAATTAAAATAGTTATAATATGATAAAAGGTCAAGTAAGGGTGGTTTTTGACCTACCCATTATACAACCCTTTTTTAGGATGTACAACAGTTGGATAATAGGTACCCATGCATAGGTCAATCTGGTACAGTAATACAATAGATCGAATACGGATAGAATGTATGGAAAAATGATTTTGGAAAGTGTAGAAAAATCAACCTAACTTATATTAACCTTTTATTAAGTATAAATTTTCACACTTCATGGTTGGGTGAAAAGTTGTGTGGATAAATTAAGTGACACAATTCTTCCTTAAACTATTCACAAAAAAGGGATCTATTCAACTCAAAGGATTCCAAATGATACAACCATTTATATCATTGACAAAGAACTAAATTTCAAAAGAAATTCACACCATGGTATTAAATTTTTGTTGAAATGCACATTGCCTCAGAATTTTTTTGTTGAATTCTAAAACAACATGAAATATGGAAATTCCATATTCATTTTCAATAACATCCATGATAAAACGGGAATCATTTTACATGATAAAGTGGGAAAAAAATTAATAATCCGACATAGAGGTGAGAGGGAGGGAAGGGGGGGAAAGTAACAGTACAATTCAGCAAGCTAAAAAGAGAAAAGGAAGAAAGATGATGAAAAGTCATAACTAACCCAGGAATATACCCATCCCCCCACACCTAGAGTGTGCAGTGTCCTTATTGTAATAAAATATAATGCGGGAAGGAAGGATAAAACCTAGTGGTTTTCATTGGTATGTTGCTTCTTGAACATAGAGTTCCTCCATCGAGAAACCCAGAATGGATTCATGGAAATGCTTCAGCCGCTGCCCATTAACAGTGAAGGTTGGCTTTGTTTCCTCATTTTAAACCTGAACAACAACAAATTAAGATACATTAGTAATGGTGTATGGTCCAAACCAATGGTAACAAAGTTACCTGGATGCAACTTCAGCCTTTCATTTTAAAGGAGGACTTTCTGTGCAATGTGAAATTGTCGATAAAGGATCATATGGTCTTGAGAAGCCTTGGTTTGTTCCTTATAAATCATAGAGTTCTCATATGAATCTATTTTCATTTCCTCCAGCTCCTAAATCTGTAAATTATTTTGAGAACATGAACCACAAATAATAGAATTGCATTGTTTAATATCCCATTAGGCCTGGTGATCAATCTCAACAGGTAGGTGAAAACTCTTTCCAAACACTTGTCAATATGGTGACATGCCAATGTGAGTTTTAAAGGTAGTACAATAATTCCATAATTAATTATAGAGTCTAACACTCCAATATTTTCAATTAGGATGAACTATATTTTCATTAATCGGTTTTACCTCTCTATTTGACACATCATCTTGACCATTGGTCTATGGGTGATATGCAGTAGACACTCTATGACTGACCTCATACTGACACAAAAGTGATTGCATTGTTTGATTGTGGAAATGAAAACCCTGGTCAGCAATGATGAACCTAGGTAAGCGAAACCTGCAGAATATTTGGGTTCTCAAAAATTCTACAACTGCCTTAAAATCATCAGTCCATGTAGCTCGTGCCTCTACCTATTTTAACACATAATCAAATTCCGGAAGAATGTACAAGTTGCGAATGGAATTGGGAAATGGACCCATAAATTCAATACCCAAAACATCAAAATTTCCATAAAATATCAATGGCTGTTGTGAAATTTTATTTCTTTTATAGAAATTACACATTATTTAAAAACGAGGACAATATTTACAAAAATCCTGGGAATCCCAAAAAAATGTTGGCCAAAAGAAACTAGAATCAAGGACCTTGTGAGAAGTCCACTGGGGACCAAATTTTCCCCCACAAGCAAGATAGTGGAATAATCTAAGGACAGACTGAAACTCATTATTAGGAACACAACGCCTAAGGACTTGATCACTATATGTGCACCAGAGGTAGGGGTCATCCCAAACGTACCTACAGGACTCATGTTTTAGTTGGTCGACCGAGTTTTTATTGAAATTAGAAGGAATTTAGGATGCTATAAAATAATTTACAATTTCAGTATACCAAGGAATGACAACTTTCACTCTGTGTAGTTTCTCATCAGGAAACATGTCGTTTATTGGAATACAGGGGGATGAGTCAATGTCTGAGGATGGGTGAATCCTACTGATATAGTCAGCCACCACATTCTCTTCTCCTTTTTTATCTATAATTTCTAAATTGAATTCCTAAAGGAGGATCATCTATTGAATGAGATTTGTTTTGGCTTCCACTTTCTTAAGGAGATACCGGAGGGTTGCATGGTCTGAGAACACAATGACTTTAGACCCTAAAAGATATAACCTAAATTTTTCCAAGGAAAACACAATGGAAAGAAATTATATTTTATTTGTGGTTTAGTTTTCTTGTTAAGGGTCCAATGCACGTGAGGCATAGGCAATGACATGTGGAACTCGATCAACCCTTTGTGAAAAGACTACCCTAACTGCAAAGTTAGAGGCATCACACATGAGCTCAAATGGTAAATCCCACTAAGGTGGTTGGATTACCAGGGGTGACATGAGACTCCATTTTAACTTATTAAAATCTTCCTCAAAATATTTATAAAAAACAAATTCCTTTTCTTTTTTGAGTAACCGGGAGAGTGGGAGTGCAGTCTTACTAAATTCACGAATGAAATGATGGTAAAATCCATTGTGACCTAGGAAAGACAACACATACCATACATTTTTTGGGAATGGTAGGGAAGAAATTACATCCACTTTTGATTTATCTACATGGATACCATCTTCAGAAATTACATGTCCCAAAAATATACTTTATCTCACCATGAAATTTCATTTCTCATAATTTAATACGAGATTATTTTCAATAGAGTGACATAGGACTAAAGCAAGACTACTCAAACATTCATCAAAATGGGATCCACAAATAGTTAAATCATACATGAATACTTCCATTCAATTCTCTAGGTAATCCAGTAAAATACTAACCATACATCACTAGAAAGTACTCAAATCATTGCACAGACCAAATGGCATCCTCATATATGAAAATGTGCCAAAAGTGTCAAGTGAATATCATATTTTCATAGTCTTTGGTGGAAATATGGATCTGAAAGTATCTATAATACCCATAAAGGAAATAGTAGTGGGACTTACCTGCTGACCTCTCTAGAATTTGGTCAAAGAATGGAAAAGAGAAATTGTCCTTCCTATTGTGTTGGTTTAGTCAGCGGCAATCTATGAAAACACACCAACTATTTTGCATGTGAGTTGGAACCAATTCATTTTTTTCATTTTTTATTACTATAAGGACAATTGTTTTATGAATTACTCGAACCTTACTAACCAATTGTCTTTCAGAGATGGGGAAAATGATTCCATCATCCAAATATTTTATTACCTCATTTTTTATAACTTCTTAGAGGTTTGGGTTCTGTCGATTTTGTGCTTGTCTCATTGTTTTAGCCTCATCATTTAACAAGATATGATGTGTAACAATTAATGGGCTAATACCAATAATGTCGGAAAGTGTCCATCCTAATGCTTGTTTATACTCCCTCAAAAGTTCAAGTAGTCTTAATTCATGCCTAGGAGGGAGTTAACTGGCAATGATGATGGGAAGCTTGTTTCCATTCTCAAGATATGAATATTTTAAATCTTTAGGTAGTTGTTTCAGTTCCAATTCAGTTGGATTTTGGATTGATTGGAGTTTTTTTCAAACTTATAGGTCACTAATCTCATCTAACTTCTCAATGGTATTATCCTCAGATGAGTAATGAGATTTTATAAGCTTAGTAGTATCATTGATGGTCAATGGATCCTTCATGTTCAAAAACTCATCAATTAATAAGCATACATGAAATTTTTATAGAACACTAAAACAATTAATTCATGATTCATTTCCTAGAATTTCATTTACTAATGAAAACTCATAAATGGGATTGGGGGAAAGAAAAGATGTTCTTTCAAATGAAGGGAGTACATCAATTGAATTAATAGAGAGAGAGAGAGGAATGTTATTCTGAGGGGTGACTCATGGAATCAAGGATATTGAAGTGGACTATGTCACAAAAAAATCCATATATAATGTACCATTATAGACATTAATTATGGTTTTGGATGTTTTCAAGAAATTTCTCCCCAATATAATTGGGGCGTGTCCATTCATCCTATCATCCTCCATTTTTAGCACATAAAATCAACAGAAAAAATTAAAAATTTCACCCTCACAAGAATATCCTCTAACACACCAGAGGGGTGTGTAGTACTCTAGTTGGATAGTTGAACAACAATTATAGTGGGATTAATCCCTCCAACTTGCAATTTAGAGTAAATGGAGTGAGGTATCACATTAATAGAAGCACCTAAATCAATCATAGCATTGGAAAATGAATATTATCATATGGTGTATGGAATTGAGAATGTCCTGGGATCGTTGCACTTGGTGGGAAGTGATGGCTCTATTAATGCTGATACATTCCTCCCCAAGCTCACCTTTTCATCTCAATTAAGTCACCTTCAGTTTGTACACATCTCCTTTAGAAACATTCCATATCGTCGAATTTGCTTCATGACATCAATCAAGGGGATGTTTACCTGCACTTTTTTAAAAGTCTCCAAAATTTCCTTATCGAGTTCAGTTTCCTTTTTTTTCTAGGTTGGGTGGCCCTTTGGGGAAATGTAATAGGATTCGGTTGGATAGGAGACTCATTGATATACACACTCTTTCCTTAGGAAGGGATTCTCCCAAGACATGGTATTTTAATATTTGGAACATTTTTAATGGTTTGGATGGAGGTTTCATCAAGAGTGGATGAGTCTAATGGATGATTTATTTTACTTTCTAGTTGTTTTCCACTCCTAAGTGTGATGAAAATAACATTTCCTTTATCCCTAGGTTTAACTACTAGTTTGATGGTAGTTTACCTGACCCATGACTTTGAATTTCACCCACTGAGTTAGCTAGTATGTCTAATTGGGTTTTGAGGTCTTGTATGGTTGTATGAGTAGTTTTTTGGAATTGGAGATTGTTGGTAGCCATTTTCTTCATTATATATTCTAGGCTAGGATCGGGTTTTAGATGGGGTGGTTGGAATGGCCTTTGTGGTGGTTGAGGATTTCTGGGTGGTGGTGGATGACTACTCTTCCCTAGTTGGTTCCATTGTTATTGAGGTTGGTTTGAATACCCCCCTTAACTATAAGCATGATTTTATTTCTACCCATAGTTGGTTGGATATTATGGTTCTTGCCTAAAGGGTTGGTAATAGGGGCGTCCTGGAAAGATTTCCTCACAACTCTCAGAAGTTTCTCTTAATTGAAGGAATTGGTCAGAGTAGTGGGTATCCGAAGAGAATATACCGCAATGGATGGGAGGAGAATATTGGAATTTTACTTGGGAAATAGAAAGTTTTCTAAGAATAGTACTTACTTATTCAAACATTGTGTCCACCTTCTTCTAGAATTTGGTACTTTTCACCTCATTGACACCTCGAATAGGTACAATGGACCATGTAAAAAAAATTTGAGTGTTCTATGACATTTTCTCAATTAGGTTTCTTATAGAAATTGGGTTATTATCAACCAGAACACCACCTACAGTAGCATCAATCATGTTACGATCAATTAGAATTAAACCTTCATAAAAATATTGTATTAAAAGTTGATCGCTTATTTGGTGGTGTGGACAACTTGAACATAATATTTTAAATCTTTCTCAATGTTCATGAAGTTTTTTCCCTTGAGATTGTCTTATACCACATATTTCTTTTCTTATTTTTTCAGTTTGAGAGGCTAGGAAATATTTTTCATGAAAAAGGCATTTCATGTCTACCCAGCCTCTTATTGGTGAATTAACATAGTAAAGCCAATCTTTTTCAGTATCTTCTAATGATAAAGGTAATTCCCTTATCTTTACTTTTTATTTATCCACTTTAGTAGGTTTTAAAGTAGAACACATAGTATTGAATTCTTTTAAATTCTTGTGTGAATCATCTCCCTGTGGTCCTTGAAATCTAGGTAATAGATGAATTAAACCAGTTTGTAGTTCAAAATTGGGTGCCTCGCCTGGTAATTGAATGTGTCTAGGTTGGATATCGACATAATGTGAGGTTAGTTATTTTAATTTTATGTTATTTTCATCCATATTATGCTTGTTTATTTCATTTTTTATGTCAGTTCTAGAAGAATAAGGGGAAGGATCAAGAGAAGTGTCGATGTTTTTTGTGTCCTCTTTCAAAGGGTTCTCTTCTGTGTCACGGTGTCGTTGATGTAAGATCCTCTCCGATTCTGGTTTAAATGGTGGTAGGTCTCCCAAAGATTAATGTTTCATGCACAGAACCTACAAAAGAAATAAACCAGAACACAAAAATATAGGTAAATGTATAAGATAAAACAAATAAATATTCACAAATTTAACAAAAAACTTATCAAAAACATGCTCTAAAAACTAAAGTGCTCCCCAGATATGGTGCTAATAATTTACTGCGTTATCTTGACACGTCAAATTGATTATAATTTTAAAGATGATTTAAATTATAGGTAATACCCTAGGTCATATCTCAAGGATCATTGATAGGTTTAGAGTGTAGGTTTTTTATAAAAAGTACTAAAAAGTTGGGTGATTTTGAAAACAATTTTATGAAAATAACATGATTTAAAGAGTGTAATAGTTGATAGATAAAGGTTCTGATTTAAGAATTATGGGAGAAGTAGAACATTTAAATTTCACTAGAAATCTTGGATAGTTCATTGTTCTGAAAATTACACAAGTTTTTGTTTAATTATTTGCTTGAGGGTTTTCGAAATCTTGATTCCCCTTTTACCCCTTAAAACGATGAAAAAGAAGCAACCATTAACACATCAATCGTGTTTTAAAGGTTTGGTATTCCATCATAGAACAAGGGATTCCAAATCATACTGAAATATAATATATGTGTGAGACAGAAAGGTTGATTTTGTTGTACAATTAGAACAACCTGAGATTCCCACTTGAAATCTCAACCCAATTAGTGTTGAAATAAAAAATGTTTCACTTAATTATATTAACAGAAATGCAATCAGAGGAGAAGCATGTAAAGATAGGAAATAATTGAAATATTTAGCACAAAAATTACACAAAACCAGTACAATAAAAAGTATTGTAACTCCCTCCCATGTGTGTGTATCTCCCTCTAAATGATCGTCCACTGTTTAGCTCGACATCGGGAGGAGTAGGAAGCTCAGGTGGAACTTCGCCTTAATACTTGATACCCCTATGAGAATAGGGGCCTCTAGAACTTACTAAATGATGAGAGTACTTATTTGGGTCTCCATAATACCAGATATTTTCCTCCTGTCCGAACTTGCAAATGAGGAGCTCAAGCTTCCATTTTATAGGCAAAGTGGAAGGTGGTTTTGGGAACACATATTGTGTAAAACCACCTGGCACATGGTTTTAGACAACTAGAAAGTATAATATCACTTTAAAAAATCTATAAATATGTTATCTCATATCTTTAATGTCTCCATAAAAATTTTGGAACCATTTTGACAACTATATCCCGAGATATGGACAGATCACAACACACAACTTTTGACATCATGCGAATTCGGTGTACTGGAAATATCAGGTCATTTGGGCCATAAGATGGATGAATGAGTCTTGGGTTCCTTAATATGAAATTAATCTCAATGAAATGTGGAAAATACCTCAAACTTTCATCATATTTTGATTCATAGTTTTCTAGAAGTGTTTGGATGAGTCCACTGGTGTGCATAGATCCTGTGCAGTTTGGCCCATTTTCCTTGGACATCATCATGGGCCCTCCAAATCACCTCCACCTTCAATAAAATTATCAAAATAAGTATTATTTACATTTTTATAGTAATAAATACAAACTAATTTAATCAAACATCAAGTGGAATTTCTTATTATTTTTATAATTTTCAATACAAAATTAGATTAGCACAGTGGTGTAAGGGGGAAAATGAAACAGTGAATCAGGGTGCATTCATCTATTAGTGCATTGGTATGTCAAGAATGTTAGAATTAGTGATTCAAGGGTGTCGGTATTAGTGAGTCAAGGCATAGGTGGTTTGAGACTTCAGTGAGTCAAGGTATAGGTAGGTCAAGGCGTCGGTGATTCAGGGCATCGGTAGGTTGAGGCATCGTTAGGTCAAGGCGTCGGTAGTTCATTGCATTGGTAGCTCGGTATCAGTGGCTTAGCAATGGTAGGTCGCATCAATATCTCACTCATTAGTGGATCTGTGTCAGTGACTCACCCATCAATGACTCACTGATCAGTGACTCATTTTCATTTTTCTATGTTTTTTCCTTAGTTTTCCAGTTTCACCCCTATTACATCTTATTTAATGTAAACTGAGTTTAAACCCTCCTTTAGGAGTTTTTAAGAGAATTTAAAAGGGAATTAATTATATCTTTAAATATCCTAAAGTTTCGAGTGATTTGAGATACCCCAACCATGTTATCTTTACCACGATCCCACGTTAATGTATTTTAAAACTATTCTTCCTTTAAAATAGGATATGGCTCTTCAAAGTCGGGATCTTACCTTACTTGTATGTTTCCCATTTCCCATTAGTTTTTATAGAGACTTCCTCCCCAAACTAGTCATTATCCTATTCTAGATCCCCTCCTATTCAGTTTTCCTGGAGTCTCATGCTACTCGTGCGATGCCTTGTTCTTGTAAAAAGGATGAACTTCATTCCTTTGATCATCTGGAAAGGATTTCTTCTATCTCTCTTTAATTGTGTATCATGTGGGGTGGGTGTACTAATGATTCCTTATGATTAACGGCTGAATACATTTCTTAAAAATAGAAATAAACAATAAGTACATATGATCAAGATATAAAAGGGGTAAATAATATAATTGCCAGGGAGTGGTTTGATGTTGATCGCCTACCTTATTTTTCATCTTTGATTCTTTTGTAGATTTTTGTGAATATATGCCTTCTGAAAGTCATGATCGTCAGTGGTCTTTGCTTATGCACTAGTGATGTCCTGTTTAGTTGGTATGCTTTGATAAACGACCACATAATGAAAAACTATTTAACCACATATACTTTGTAAAATAAATGGATTCCCCAAGATCATACCTATTGTGTGATCACCCCGGTTATAATTAAGTGGAATTAGAGAACCCCTACTGGTTAAATATGAATATATTCACACATCCTATTGATAGGTGTGGTTGAGTGTTATGATCTATTGAGTTTTTTAACCTTTTGTGAGTTGTGTGGTGTTGTTATTGGGAGCACGGTTATTGGTACATGGTTGGAAATATGAGTTTGTTTTGTGAGAAGGTAGTGGTATGTGCATAAAACAGGGTTGTGGGTTAATATTAATTGTTGTGGGATTTGTGTGTGGGGTAGTACAGGGGGGTTTTGGTATCCCAGTCTTAGAGACTGATTTATTGTGGAAAGCATGAACTTGTAGGCAGTTGAACTGCCTTTTTTTGTGTTGTGGCCATCGAACGACATTGGGAAATGGTAATGTGGTGTAGTTACAAACTTGTGTGTAGTGGGACTACATTTGGGAATTTTTAGTAAGTGGGGCTACAGATATGGGTTGTGAGAGAAGGATTTTGCGGTAATATTTTGAAGAATTATGGTTGGAAACAGCAGAACGGGTGTCTAGGAAGATTAGGGGTTTGTGAAGTGGGGTCGTAGTTTGGTTTTTATTTTTGTATTGGTGTGGTAGGTAGTTTTCCGATAGTTCTAGAATAAAATAAAGTGAACCCCTTAATAAATAAATGGAAAGTGGTTAAACAAAATGGGTTTTGGTTTTTGCTTGGCCATTGGATCTTGTGTGGTTGTGCATATTGGGGTAGCAACTAAAGTGGTTCTGAGTGGGCTAGTTATTCAGAAACCAATAGGTTGGGATGAGTATTTTCTTATCTATATATATAAATTTTAGTTCCTTGTGATTTCCATATGCACCCCACCCTTGTAAAGAACCATGTGTTGAAACCCCCATTTCATAGGGGAGGGTGTCTTTCCCAACATCCCAGTGGGAGGATAGATGGATGGTTATTGACTTTCTTCCTCACACCCTCTTATAGTTTCTTACCACTCAAGTGTATCTGTGTAGGCTGTAATTGATTGAGGCTTAACATAGACCTAGATCCTTTAGTAAAGGGTTTATTGTGGATTAGAGTCTGAGGTGTTTGCAAGTCAGGTATTTTTTCCAATTATCTTTAGGATGAGTCCCATGTGCCTTTGGGAATGAGACATGGTTTTTGTTTCCCAGGTGTCTATGGGCGGGATAGTGTGTGGGTTTAATCCCAAGTGTGGGTGGCCAAGTTTTGGTAGTGGGACTGTGAATGGGAAAAGTTGTAGTGTCAAGATATTAGTCATTAGGGATGAGAAGTCAACCAATTGTAAAGTGGTGTGGGGTACCCAAATATCGATGTGCTTATACTACTACTTTACCTGACTTTCATTATTTGGTGAGTGTTTCTTGGTAAGGCTAGGCTGGTTAGTATTTCTTGGTTGGTGCTTTGAGGTTCTAGTGTTTTCTCATATGTATGTTAGTATGTTCCCTCACTTTTTCATGGGTGGATTTAGTTTTCCTATTGGTTATACTTGTATACTCACCCTACGTATATAAAACTATTTTTAGGTTTCCCAGAAGACTTTTTGAGGATCGTGATGGACTTTACTAGCTCAGGCATTGGGATTAGTTGATGTTTTTTCTTAGTATCTTTTCTTTTGGTACTTTACTTTGAAGTTTTGTTGTACCTTGTATCACCTTAATTTTTAACATGCATGTGGTAAATGGTTTTTGGCTTTACTTTAACTTTTGGTTTTGGACTTTCTAGGGATTTACAATCTTATCTCCCAATTTTGTTCTATTAAAAGGGAAATTAATACCATATTATGTGACATTCTATACCCTTAGTTCTAGTATCCACTCTAGGGAATACCGAAGGTGGGACTTGGGGGTCATTATCTCTCCTTCAACTTGAGGAAGGAAGGGTGTGGAACTTTCTTATCCCTTCCCTCATCTTGAAGAAGGAAGGTCATGAAAAAATGGTATCAGATGAAGGTTTGGTAGTTATAGAGACAGGATGGAGTTCTGAGTTAGGCATAGAGAGGATTGAATGGGATGGTAGGGAAACGGTGTTAGGAAATCTTGGTGCATGAGATAGGCCAGGGAATACCGGCAAGGACACGGGATATTAGGGCCCCTGTGATCTGATGCAAGGACTTTGGACTTACTGAATGACCAAATGAGGCTAAACTGATTGTAGGGTAGAGACCCTAGGAAATTTACATGTCTCATAATGACTTGTGTTCTTCTGTGTCTTTGGTGTTTTTGTGAATTAAAAATTAATGAAGTGTTAAAAAAATTAAATGAAATTTTCCACATTACTCAGGCTTAAGAGTTCCTTGTTTAATTTTTCAGCTATGGCACTCGGGCATCGCCCCCATGTGGTACAAGAAGTTGAGGCTTGACAGGTTGACCCAGTTGATCAGAGGAGGGATGATCTAGATGATGAAGATTATCATTGGAAGAAGACGCTTTGTGCCTTACAGCGGAAGACTCTTGGGAAGTATGAGGGCATCATCTCGGACCTGGACATAAAAAGTTAGCTTGAGAAGCTGGTGATTTATTTTGGCTTCATCTGAGCTCCAGAAGAGTACTGGGTTCCTCTAGAAATATTCCAGATATGGGTAGAAGCATGTTAGTGGTGGACGCTTTACCTCGGATAGAGGAAGGAAACTTAGGTTTCATGGGATGACTTTTAGAATGTATTATGGGTGGAATTATTTTCTTCCATGATAAAGGCCGAGAAGAGGCAGGAGCTACTCTCCCTCCAACTAGGGAGTATATCGGCAAGTGAAATAGGTATCAAGTTAAAATATCTCATGTACTTCACACCGGATCTCTTTTCGGATGAGGAGTCCCAAGAGAGACACTTAGAGGAGGCACTCTGGACTTATCTTCAGTATGTTGTTACTCCTTTCACTCTACCGGCATACTTAGCGGTTTAGAAGAGGGATGAGGTAGTTGAAAGGATTCACTCATTGGGATGTGTTCCACAAGAGGGGAGCCACCCAAGTTCTTCAAAGGGGGAATCTGTCTGCAGTAGGTATCCGGTGTCAATACCTTCTAGGTTTTGGCTACTGAGAAGCAGGCCCCAGCATTTCCAGTTTCGATCTCCTAGTCCTCACCCTTTCCCCATGGGCTCGGAACCAAGGTGCTTTTTCTATGGAGGTTGTGGAAATATTTTTAACCAGTTCCCAGTTTGAGCAATGTATAGTGGGGTTGGGCAGGTCTAGCGCCCACCTCAGTAGCACCAGTTGTTGGTTAGGCCCTTCCAGTAGTAGGGGCAGCGAGCTCCCACTCCACCGAGGATAGATGATGCTAGGGGAGGCCGACCTCAGGGCACACCTCAGGGACCTAGACCAGGGCATGATTGGGGAGGCAGTCTATAGCAGAGAGGTAGAGGAGATGGGAATTGGAAGTTTCACGCCGAATAGGTAGCAGTTCTAGTGAGTCCAGAGGTTTTTCAGGGTACGATTAGTTTGTTTAGTACTATTGTGTGTTCTTTGTTTGATTCGGAAGCCTCACGCTCCTTTTATCACCCAGTCTATCTCATTCAATGGGACTAGATGTAGAGAGACATCTCATTTCCCTGCTATTGAGTACGCCAGTTGGAGTACAAACCAATCTGTTTGATGATTTTCAAGGATGTAGACTGATGTTGGGGTCGCATCAATCTAGTAAAGATCTTATTCTGCTACATATGCTTTCATACAATGTCATCCTAGGCATCGACTGGTTGTTTTCTATACACACTATTATCGACTAATTTTAAAGAAGGGTTATTTTCTCAGATATGGTCATCTAGCGTGTAGCTTTATTTGGTGATCGGAGTTGTCAGGAGGGAAGCCAATATGTGAAGCCTCTTCTTTCCTTGTTAGCCAAGCTATCAATGGAATCAGAAGATACAGAGATGGTGGAAGTTCTGGGGGTTGTTAGTGAGTTCGTGAATGTCTTCCCTGAAGAGGTTGTGACTCTACCCCCTCGATGTGACATTGAGTTCGGGATAGACTTGTAACTCGATGCCTATCTGATTTCAATGGCTCTCTATAATATGGTTCCATCTGAGTTGCAGGATTTGCAGATTCAGGTTGATGACCTGATGAAGAAGATTTTTATTCTTCCAAGTGTGTCACCATGGGGTGCTCTAGTCTTGTTCAATAAGAAGGAAGATAGTTCTCTAAAACTGTTCATAGACTACCAGATAATGAATCATGTGATGATCAAGAACCGTTACCCCTTTCAAAGAATTGAAGATCTTTTCTACTAGTTAAAGGGGTTGTTTGGTTCTTTAAGATTGACCTTCAGTATGGATATCACCAGTTGAGGGTAAAGGAGGGTAAACTCCTAAAGACTACTTTCTGGTGTAGGTATGAGAACTTATATTTTGTGCTCATGAACTTTAGTGTCACAAATTCACTAGTTGTGTTCATGGGGCTCATGAACTCTATTTTCCGTAATTACCTGAACCGGTTCATTCTCGTGTTCATCAACAATATCCCGATCTACTCAAGGTCATAGGAGGAGCACGTTTGGCATCTAAGGACTATCTTGGTGGTCCTATGACACCACCAGATCTACGGAAAGTTGTCCAATTTCATTTTCTGGATGCAAGAGGTGCACTTCCTTAGACATGTGGTGTCTCAGCAAGGGGTGGTGGTGGATCCGTCAAAGTTTGAAGTAATTTTTTCTTGGGTAGAACCTAATAATGTGGCAGAGTTTTGTATTTTCCTAGGTATTGAAGGCAATTATCATAGGTCCATACTTGAATTCTCTCGAGTTGTAGCTTCATTGATAGCTTTCACCAGAAAATAATAGGCCTTCGTGTGGAATGAACAGTGTCAGATAGCTTTCAGTTATTTAAATGGGAAGATGGTCAGTTTCCTAGTGCTTGGATTTCCATAATAAGGGGTGATATTTGAGGTGTTCTATAATGATTCCATCCTAGGCTTGGTATGTTTGATGATAAAATATTAAGGAGTAATCTCTTATGGGTCTAGGAAGTTACGCCATCACTAACATAATTATGAAACCCATGATCTAGATCTTGCAGCGGCCATGTTCGCGCTAAAGTTGTGGTGGCATACCTCAATGGGGAGCACTTTGTGGTCTTCCTGGATCATAAGATCTTGAGGTATATCATTTCCCAATGAGACATGAACTTGAAGTAGTGAAGGTGGATGGAGTAATTTTTGGATTACGACTTCAAAATCTCTTACACCCTGGGTAAGGGGAATTTGGGGGCCGATTACTTGAGCAGGAAGTCACAGAAGGTGGTAGTTTAGGAATCCATGAATTATTGGAAGGAAATGGAGGAGTTGGACACTTTTCACTTGGACACTAGGGAGGACAGTGGAAGAGTCTATCTGTTTTAGATGATAGTTTAGTCTCCCTTGGTGTGACAAGTAGAAGAGTTCCAATGGGGAGACTGAGAGGCTAAATCAATGTGTGATTGCTTTGTCCAGGTTGATGCTTTGGAAGGATGGTAAGAGGATAACCAAAATTGGATGTTGTTCCATGATAAGTTGTTTGTCCCGTCAACAATACGTGAGGGATTTCTCCAGTAGTTCCATAGCTCACCCCTGGCGGTGCATCCAGGAGTCTCTAATATGTATAGAGGATTGATGTAATAGTTTTGGTGGAACAGAATGAAGTAGAAAGTGGCGAAGTTTATTAAAAAAATGGCAGCTTTTATGGTAATATGCCTAGTGTGTCAGCAGGTGAAGGTCGAGCACTGTGTTTCTGATGGTTTGTTGTAGCCCTCGGATGTTCTTTAGTGGAATTGTGATGAATGCTTGATGTATTTTGTTATAGGATTACATAGGGATTAGGGAGGATTTTATTCTATTTGGGTAGTGATGGATCTATTAAAGAAATCATCTCACTTCCTGGCTATCAAGGAGTTGAGCGTTGTGTATGCCTTAGCATAGAGGTACATAGGTGAAGTGGTGTGGCTTCATGGAGTTACAAGATCCATTATCTCGGATTGGGATACATGTTTCACGTCGTGAGTTTAGATGGGATTATATCATGACTTCGGCACATAGTTACATCTTATCACTACTTTCTACCCTTAGACGGATGGTAAGATAGAGAGGGTCATCCATATTTTGGAGGACATGTTGTCGGCGTGTGTCTTGAACTTCAAAGGATATTGGGTATGACACCTGAACCTGGTAGAGTTTTCCTACAATAATATCCATCACTCTACCATTGTCATGGAACCATTCAAAGCCTTGTATAGAAGATCGTTTCTCTCACCCGTATGCTGGACAGAGGTAGGGTAAGTACCCCTCCTTGTATCATATGTAGTGTAAGGAACAACAGAGACCTTTCAAGTTATGCATGAGAGGATGAAGGTGGCTTAGGACCGTCAGAAGTCGTATTCCGATCATAGGAGGAGGCCCTTGGAGTTCAAGGTTGGGAACCATGAGTTTTTAAAAGTCTCCCCTCATCACGGATACAAGATGACTCCCACATCCTAGACTAGGGAGAGTTAGATGTCGAGGATGGCATGACATTCATGGAGCGACCCATAAGAATAGAGGATCATGAGTAGAAGTTTCTACATGGACAGACCATTCCTTTGGATCTTGTGTTATGGAGGCATGGTGGCCTCAAGGAGAGTACTTGGGAATGAGAGGCACAAATGTGTTCTTAGTACCTGGAAATATTCTGAGTATGCTCTTTTGTTTTTATTTGTACCTTTCTTATGATGAAATTTTTTACTTCTCTTATTGTATGATAAGTTATTTCCTTATTCTCTGAATGTGTGTGAATAGTCTTGGATGTGGGGAGGGGAGGGCCAGATCTCTAATCAGGATGCATTAATGTGGATGGTATTAAACCCATGAGGGCGAGATGGTTCCACCCAAAGTGGATAGTATCTTGAAATGGAGGAAGGAGCTCCCTAATCCATGTGTATGGATAGTGTTACCTTCGTGTTTGAGTGGTTGTGTGGGGTAGTGTAGGGCCTTATTGTTTTCATATTTGTTCAAGAAATAGATAACAAGGTGGTTTTCTGGGATTTTGAGGTTTTTACTCTAGTTTTAGAATAACATGAGGTGGTTTTCTCTTGAGAGGTGTCTTAAGGGGTGGTTGTTCAGACCCCATACCACCTATTCTAGGTTAGTTTTGAAATTCTCAGGTACAATAATAGTTTTATAGTTATATGATGTAATAACCTGGATTTCCCCAAGCCCTTCCTTTGTGAAAATCTAGTGTTTGAGGAGTTATGGGAGCTGTTGGTGGATCATTTCAATAGTTTTCCAAATTTCCAATTTTCCATCGGTATGTCAATGTGTCGGCATGTCATTGCATTGGAATGTCTGTGTGTTGGGAAAAAAATTAATAATCCGACATAGAGGTGAGAGGGAGGGAAGGGGGGGAAAGTAACAGTACAATTCAGCAAGCTAAAAAGAGAAAAGGAAGAAAGATGATGAAAAGTCATAACTAACCCAGGAATATACCCATCCCCCCACACCTAGAGTGTGCAGTGTCCTTATTGTAATAAAATATAATGCGGGAAGGAAGGATAAAACCTAGTGGTTTTCATTGGTATGTTGCTTCTTGAACATAGAGTTCCTCCATCGAGAAACCCAGAATGGATTCATGGAAATGCTTCAGCCGCTGCCCATTAACAGTGAAGGTTGGCTTTGTTTCCTCATTTTAAACCTGAACAACAACAAATTAAGATACATTAGTAATGGTGTATGGTCCAAACCAATGGTAACAAAGTTACCTGGATGCAACTTCAGCCTTTCATTGTAAAGGAGGACTTTCTGTGCAATGTGAAATTGTCGATAAAGGATCATATGGTCTTGAGAAGCCTTGGTTTGTTCCTTATAAATCATAGAGTTCTCATATGAATCTATTTTCATTTCCTCCAGCTCCTAAATCTGTAAATTCTTTTGAGAACATGAACCACAAATAATAGAATTGCATTGTTTAATATCCCATTAGGCCTGGTGATCAATCTCAACAGGTAGGTGAAAACTCTTTCCAAACACTTGTCAATATGGTGACATGCCAATGTGAGTTTTAAAGGTAGTACAATAATTCCATAATTAATTATAGAGTCTAACACTCCAATATTTTCAATTAGGATGAACTATATTTTCATTAATCGGTTTTACCTCTCTATTTGACACATCATCCTGACCATTGGTCTATGGGTGATATGCAGTAGACACTCTATGACTGACCCCATACTGACACAAAAGTGATTGCATTGTTTGATTGTGGAAATGAAAACCCTGGTCAGCAATGATGAACCTAGGTAAGCGAAACCTGCAGAATATTTGGGTTCTCAAAAATTCTACAACTGCCTTAAAATCATCAGTCCATGTAGCTCGTGCCTCTACCTATTTTAACACATAATCAAATTCCAGAAGAATGTACAAGTTGCGAATGGAATTGGGAAATGGACCCATAAATTCAATACCCAAAACATCAAAATTTCCATAAAATATCAATGGCTGTTGTGAAATTTTATTTCTTTTATAGAAATTACACATTATTTAAAAACGAGGACAATATTTACAAAAATCCTGGGAATCCCAAAAAAATGTTGGCCAAAAGAAACTAGAATCAAGGACCTTGTGAGAAGTCCACTGGGGACCAAATTTTCCCCCACAAGCAAGATAGTGGAATAATCTAAGGACAGACTGAAACTCATTATTAGGAACACAACGCCTAAGGACTTGATCACTATATGTGCACCAGAGGTAGGGGTCATCCCAAACGTACCTACAGGACTCATGTTTTAGTTGGTCGACCGAGTTTTTATTGAAATTAGAAGGAATTTAGGATGCTATAAAATAATTTACAATTTCAGTATACCAAGGAATGACAACTTTCACTCTGTGTAGTTTCTCATCAGGAAACATGTCGTTTATTGGAATACAGGGGGATGAGTCAATGTCTGAGGATGGGTGAATCCTACTGATATAGTCAGCCACCACATTCTCTTCTCCTTTTTTATCTATAATTTCTAAATTGAATTCCTAAAGGAGGATCATCTATTGAATGAGATTTGTTTTGGATTCCACTTTCTTAAGGAGATACCGGAGGGTTGCATGGTCTGAGAACACAATGACTTTAGACCCTAAAAGATATAACCTAAATTTTTCCAAGGAAAACACAATGGAAAGAAATTATATTTTATTTGTGGTTTAGTTTTCTTGTTAAGGGTCCAATGCACGTGAGGCATAGGCAATGACATGTGGAACTCGATCAACCCTTTGTGAAAAGACTACCCTAACTGCAAAGTTAGAGGCATCACACATGAGCTCAAATGGTAAATCCCACTAAGGTGGTTGGATTACCAGGGGTGACATGAGACTCCATTTTAACTTATTAAAATCTTCCTCAAAATATTTATAAAAAACAAATTCCTTTTCTTTTTTGAGTAACCGGGAGAGTGGGAGTGCAGTCTTACTAAATTCACGAATGAAATGATGGTAAAATCCATTGTGACCTAGGAAAGACAACACATACCATACATTTTTTGGGAATGGTAGGGAAGAAATGACATCCACTTTTGATTTATCTACATGGATACCATCTTCAGAAATTACATGTCCCAAAACTATACTTTATCTCACCATGAAATTTCATTTCTCATAATTTAATACGAGATTATTTTCAATAGAGTGACATAGGACTAAAGCAAGACTACTCAAACATTCATCAAAATGGGATCCACAAATAGTTAAATCATACATGAATACTTCCATTCAATTCTCTAGGTAATCCAGTAAAATACTAACCATACATCACTAGAAAGTACTCAAATCATTGCACAGACCAAATGGCATCCTCATATATGAAAATGTGCCAAAAGTGTCAAGTGAATATCATATTTTCATAGTCTTTGGGGGAAATATGGATCTGAAAGTATCTATAATACCCATAAAGGAAATAGTAGTGGGACTTACCTGCTGACCTCTCTAGAATTTGGTCAAAGAATGGAAAAGAGAAATTGTCCTTCCTATTGTGTTGGTTTAGTCAGCGGCAGTCTATGAAAACACACCAACTATTTTGCACGTGATTTGGAACCAATTCATTTTTTTCATTTTTTATTACTATAAGGACAATTTTTTTATGAATTACTCGAACCTTACTAACCAATTGTCTTTCAGAGATGGGGAAAATGATTCCATCATCCAAATATTTTATTACCTCATTTTTTATAACTTCTTAGAGGTTTGGGTTCTGTCGATTTTGTGCTTGTCTCATTGGTTTAGCCTCATCATTTAACAAGATATGATGTGTAAAAATTAATGGGCTAATACCAATAATGTCGGAAAGTGTCCATACTAATGCTTGTTTATACTCCCTCAAAAGTTCAAGTAGTCTTAATTCATGCCTAGGAGGGAGTTAACCGGCAATGATGATGGGAAGATTGTTTCCATTCTCAAGATATGAATATTTTAAATCTTTAGGTAGTTGTTTCAGTTCCAATTCAGTTGGATTTTGGATTGATTGGAGTTTTTTTCAAACTTATAGGTCACTAATCTCATCTAACTTCTCAATGGTATTATCCTCAGATGAGTAATGAGATTTTATAAGCTTAGTAGTATCATTGATGGTCAATGGATCCTTCATGTTCAAAAACTCATCAATTAATAAGCATACATGAAATTTTTATAGAACACTAAAAAAATTAATTCATGATTCATTTCCTAGAATTTAATTTACTAATGAAAACTCATAAATGGTATTGGGGGAAAGAAAAGATGTTCTTTCAAATGAAGGGAGTACATCAATTGAATTAATAGAGAGAGAGAGAGGAATGTTATTCTGAGGGGTGACTCATGGAATCAAGGATATTGAAGTGGACTATGTCACAAAAAAATCCATATATAATGTACCATTATAGACATTAATTATGGTTTTGGATGTTTTCAAGAAATTTCTCCCCAATATAATTGGGGCATGTCCTTTCATCCTATCATCCTCCATTTTTAGCACATAAAATCAACAGAAAAAATTAAAAATTTCACCCTCACAAGAATATCCTCTAACACACCAGAGGGGTGTGTAGTACTCTAGTTGGATAGTTGAACAACAATTATAGTGGGATTAATCCCTCCAACTTGCAATTTAGAGTAAATGAAGTGAGGTATCACATTAATAGAAGCACCTAAATCAATCATAGCATTGGAAAATGAATATTATCATATGGTGTATGGAATTGAGAATGTCCTGGGATCGTTGCACTTGGTGGGAAGTGATGGCTCTATTAATGCTGATACATTCCTCCCCAAGCTCACCTTTTCATCTCAATTAAGTCACCTTCAGTTTGTGCACATCTCCTTTAGAAACATTCCATATCGTCGAATTTGCTTCATGACATCAATCAAGGGGATGTTTACCTGCACTTTTTTAAAAGTCTCCAAAATTTCCTTATCGAGTTCAGTTTCCTTTTTTTTTCTAGGTTGGGTGGCCCTTTGGGGAAATGTAATAGGATTCGGTTGGATAGGAGACTCATTGATATACACACTCTTTCCTTAGGAAGGGATTCTCCCAAGACATGGTATTTTAATATTTGGAACATTTTTAATGGTTTGGATGGAGGTTTCATCAAGAGTGGATGAGTCTAATGGATGATTTATTTTACTTTCTAGTTGTTTTCCACTCCTAAGTGTGATGAAAATAACATTTCCTTTATCCCTAGGTTTAACTACTAGTTTGATGGTAGTTTACCTGACCCATGACTTTGAATTTCACCCACTGAGTTAGCTAGTATGTCTAATTGGGTTTTGAGGTCTTGTATGGTTGTATGAGTAGTTTTTTGGAATTGGAGATTGTTGGTAGCCATTTTCTTCATTATATATTCTAGGCTAGGATCGGGTTTTAGATGGGGTGGTTGGAATGGCCTTTGTGGTGGTTGAGGATTTCTGGGTGGTGGTGGATGACTACTCTTCCCTAGTTGGTTCCATTGTTATTGAGGTTGGTTTGAATACCCCCCTTAACTATAAGCATGATTTTATTTCTACCCATAGTTGGTTGGATATTATGGTTCTTGCCTAAAGGGTTGGTAATAGGGGCGTCCTGGAAAGATTTCCTCACAACTCTCAGAAGTTTCTCTTAATTGAAGGAATTGGTCAGAGTAGTGGGTATCCGAAGAGAATATACCGCAATGGATGGGAGGAGAATATTGGAATTTTACTTGGGAAATAGAAAGTTTTCTAAGAATAGTACTTACGTATTCAAACATTGTGTCCACCTTCTTCTAGAATTTGGTACTTTTCACCTCATTGACACCTCGAATAGGTACAATGGACCATGTAAAAAAAATTTGAGTGTTCTATGACATTTTCTCAATTAGGTTTCTTATAGAAATTGGGTTATTATCAACCAGAACACCACCTACAGTAGCATCAATCATGTTACGATCAATTAGAATTAAACCTTCATAAAAATATTGTATTAAAAGTTGATCGCTTATTTGGTGGTGTGGACAACTTGAACATAATATTTTAAATCTTTCTCAATGTTCATGAAGTTTTTTCCCTTGAGATTGTCTTATACCACATATTTCTTTTCTTATTTTTTCAGTTTGAGAGGCTAGGAAATATTTTTCATGAAAAAGGCATTTCATGTCTACCCAGCCTCTTATTGGTGAATTAACATAGTAAAGCCAATCTTTTTCAGTATCTTCTAATGATAAAGGTAATTCCCTTATCTTTACTTTTTCTTTATCCACTTTAGTAGGTTTTAAAGTAGAACACATAGTATTGAATTCTTTTAAATGCTTGTGTGAATCATCTCCCTGTGGTCCTTGAAATCTAGGTAATAGATGAATTAAACCAGTTTGTAGTTCAAAATTGGGTGCCTCGCCTGGTAATTGAATGTGTCTAGGTTGGATATCGACATAATGTGAGGTTAGTTATTTTAATTTTATGTTATTTTCATCCATATTATGCTTGTTTATTTCATTTTTTATGTCAGTTCTAGAAGAATAAGGGGAAGGATCAAGAGAAGTGTCGATGTTTTTTGTGTCCTCTTTCAAAGGGTTCTCTTCTGTGTCACGGTGTCGTTGATGTAAGATCCTCTCCGATTCTGGTTTAAATGGTGGTAGGTCTCCCAAAGATTAATGTTTCATGCACAGAACCTACAAAAGAAATAAACCAGAACACAAAAATATAGGTAAATGTATAAGATAAAACAAATAAATATTCACAAATTTAACAAAAAACTTATCAAAAACATGCTCTAAAAACTAAAGTGCTCCCCAGATATGGTGCTAATAATTTACTGCGTTATCTTGACACGTCAAATTGATTATAATTTTAAAGATGATTTAAATTATAGGTAATACCCTAGGTCATATCTCAAGGATCATTGATAGGTTTAGAGTGTAGGTTTTTTATAAAAAGTACTAAAAAGTTGGGTGATTTTGGAAACAATTTTATGAAAATAACATGATTTAAAGAGTGTAATAGTTGATAGATAAAGGTTCTGATTTAAGAATTATGGGAGAAGTAGAACATTTAAATTTCACTAGAAATCTTGGATAGTTCATTGTTCTGAAAATTACACAAGTTTTTGTTTAATTATTTGCTTGAGGGTTTTCGAAATCTTGATTCCCCTTTTACCCCTTAAAACGATGCAAAAGAAGCAACCATTAACACATCAATCGTGTTTTAAAGGTTTGGTATTCCATCATAGAACAAGGGATTCCAAATCATACTGAAATATAATATATGTGTGAGACAGAAAGGTTGATTTTGTTGTACAATTAGAACAACCTGAGATTCCCACTTGAAATCTCAACCCAATTAGTGTTGAAATAAAAAATGTTTCACTTAATTATATTAACAGAAATGCAATCAGAGGAGAAGCATGTAAAGATAGGAAATAATTGAAATATTTAGCACAAAAATTACACAAAACCAGTACAATAAAAAGTACTGTAACTCCCTCCCATGTGTGTGTATCTCCCTCTAAATGATCGTCCACTGTTTAGCTCGACATCGGGAGGAGTAGGAAGCTCAGGTGGAACTTCGCCTTAATACTTGATACCCCTATGAGAATAGGGGCCTCTAGAACTTACTAAATGATGAGAGTACTTATTTGGGTCTCCATAATACCAGATATTTTCCTCCTGTCCGAACTTGCAAATGAGGAGCTCAAGCTTCCATTTTATAGGCAAAGTGGAAGGTGGTTTTGGGAACACATATTGTGTAAAACCACCTGGCACATGGTTTTAGACAACTAGAAAGTATAATATCACTTTAAAAAATCTAGAAATATGTTATCTCATATCTTTAATGTCTCCATAAAAATTTTGGAACCATTTTGACAACTATATCCCGAGATATGGACAGATCACAACACACAACTTTTGACATCATGCGAATTCGGTGTACTGGAAATATCAGGTCATTTGGGCCATAAGATGGATGAATGAGTCTTGGGTTCCTTAATATGAAATTAATCTCAATGAAATGTGGAAAATACCTCAAACTTTCATCATATTTTGATTCATGGTTTTCTAGAAGTGTTTGGATGAGTCCACTGGTGTGCATAGATCCTGTGCAGTTTGGCCCATTTTCCTTGGACATCATCATGGGCCCTCCAAATCACCTCCACCTTCAATAAAATTATCAAAATAAGTATTATTTACATTTTTATAGTAATAAATACAAACTAATTTAATCAAACATCAAGTGGAATTTCTTATTATTTTTATAATTTTCAATACAAAATTAGATTAGCACAGTGGTGTAAGGGGGAAAATGAAACAGTGAATCAGGGTGCATTCATCTATTAGTGCATTGGTATGTCAAGAATGTTATAATTAGTGATTCAAGGGTGTCGGTATTAGTGAGTCAAGGCATAGGTGGTTTGAGACTTCAGTGAGTCAAGGTATAGGTAGGTCAAGGCGTCGGTGATTCAGGGCATCGGTAGGTTGAGGCATCGTTAGGTCAAGGCGTCGGTAGTTCATTGCATTGGTAGCTCGATATCAGTGGCTTAGCAATGGTAGGTCGCATAAATATCTCACTCATTAGTGGATCTGTGTCAGTGACTCACCCATCAATGACTCACTGATCAGTGACTCATTTTCATTTTTCTATGTTTTTTCCTTAGTTTTCCAGTTTCACCCCTATTACATCTTATTTAATGTAAACTGAGTTTAAACCCTCCTTTAGGAGTTTTTAAGAGAATTTAAAAGGGAATTAATTATATCTTTAAATATCCTAAAGTTTCGAGTGATTTGAGATACCCCAACCATGTTATCTTTACCACGATCCCACGTTAATGTATTTTAAAACTATTCTTCCTTTAAAATAGGATATGGCTCTTCAAAGTCGGGATCTTACCTTACTTGTATGTTTCCCATTTCCCATTAGTTTTTATAGAGACTTCCTCCCCAAACTAGTCATTATCCTATTCTAGATCCCCTCCTATTCAGTTTTCCTGGAGTCTCATGCTACTCGTGCGATGCCTTGTTCTTGTAAAAAGGATGAACTTCATTCCTTTGATCATCTGGAAAGGATTTCTTCTATCTCTCTTTAATTGTGTATCATGTGGGGTGGGTGTACTAATGATTCCTTATGATTAACGGCTGAATACATTTCTTAAAAATAGAAATAAACAATAAGTACATATGATCAAGATATAAAAGGGGTAAATAATATAATTGCCAGGGAGTGGTTTGATGTTGATCGCCTACCTTATTTTTCATCTTTGATTCTTTTGTAGATTTTTGTGAATATATGCCTTCTGAAAGTCATGATCGTCAGTGGTCTTTGCTTATGCACTAGTGATGTCCTGTTTAGTTGGTATGCTTTGATAAACGACCACATAATGAAAAACTATTTAACCACATATACTTTGTAAAATAAATGGATTCCCCAAGATCATACCTATTGTGTGATCACCCCGGTTATAATTAAGTGGAATTAGAGAACCCCTACTGGTTAAATATGAATATATTCACACATCCTATTGATAGGTGTGGTTGAGTGTTATGATCTATTGAGTTTTTTAACCTTTTGTGAGTTGTGTGGTGTTGTTATTGGGAGCACGGTTATTGGTACATGGTTGGAAATATGAGTTTGTTTTGTGAGAAGGTAGTGGTATGTGCATAAAACAGGGTTGTGGGTTAATATTAATTGTTGTGGGATTTGTGTGTGGGGTAGTACAGGGGGGTTTTGGTATCCCAGTCTTAGAGACTGATTTATTGTGGAAAGCATGAACTTGTAGGCAGTTGAACTGCCTTTTTTTGTGTTGTGGCCATCGAACGACATTGGGAAATGGTAATGTGGTGTAGTTACAAACTTGTGTGTAGTGGGACTACATTTGGGAATTTTTAGTAAGTGGGGCTACAGATATGGGTTGTGAGAGAAGGATTTTGCGGTAATATTTTGAAGAATTATGGTTGGAAACAGCAGAACGGGTGTCTAGGAAGATTAGGGGTTTGTGAAGTGGGGTGGTAGTTTGGTTTTTATTTTTGTATTGGTGTGGTAGGTAGTTTTCCGATAGTTCTAGAATAAAATAAAGTGAACCCCTTAATAAATAAATGGAAAGTGGTTAAACAAAATGGGTTTTGGTTTTTGCTTGGCCATTGGATCTTGTGTGGTTGTGCATATTGGGGTAGCAACTAAAGTGGTTCTGAGTGGGCTAGTTATTCGGAAACCAATAGGTTGGGATGAGTATTTTCTTATCTATATATATAAATTTTAGTTCCTTGTGATTTCCATATGCACCCCACCCTTGTAAAGAACCATGTGTTGAAACCCCCATTTCATAGGGGAGGGTGTCTTTCCCAACATCCCAGTGGGAGGATAGATGGATGGTTATTGACTTTCTTCCTCACACCTTCTTATAGTTTCTTACCACTCAAGTGTATCTGTGTAGGCTGTAATTGATTGAGGCTTAACATAGACCTAGATCCTTTAGTAAAGGGTTTATTGTGGATTAGAGTCTGAGGTGTTTGCAAGTCAGGTATTTTTTCCAATTATCTTTAGGATGAGTCCCAGGTGCCTTTGGGAATGAGACATGGTTTTTGTTTCCCAGGTGTCTATGGGCGGGATAGTGTGTGGGTTTAATCCCAAGTGTGGGTGGCCAAGTTTTGGTAGTGGGACTGTGAATGGGAAAAGTTGTAGTGTCAAGATATTAGTCATTAGGGATGAGCAGTCAACCAATTGTAAAGTGGTGTGGGGTACCCAAATATCGATGTGCTTATACTACTACTTTACCTGACTTTCATTATTTGGTGAGTGTTTCTTGGTAAGGCTAGGCTGGTTAGTATTTCTTGGTTGGTGCTTTGAGGTTCTAGTGTTTTCTCATATGTATGTTAGTATGTTCCCTCACTTTTTCATGGGTGGATTTAGTTTTCCTATTGGTTATACTTGTATACTCACCCTACGTATATAAAACTATTTTTAGGTTTCCCAGAAGACTTTTTTGAGGATCGTGATGGACTTTACTAGCTCAGGCATTGGGATTAGTTGATGTTTTTTCTTAGTATCTTTTCTTTTGGTACTTTACTTTGAAGTTTTGTTGTACCTTGTATCACCTTAATTTTTAACATGCATGTGGTAAATGGTTTTTGGCTTTACTTTAACTTTTGGTTTTGGACATTCTAGGGATTTACAATCTTATCTCCCAATTTTGTTCTATTAAAAGGGAAATTAATACCATATTATGTGACATTCTATACCCTTAGTTCTAGTATCCACTCTAGGGAATACCGAAGGTGGGACTTGGGGGTCATTATCTCTCCTTCAACTTGAGGAAGGAAGGGTGTGGAACTTTCTTATCCCTTCCCTCATCTTGAAGAAGGAAGGTCATGAAAAAATGGTATCAGATGAAGGTTTGGTAGTTATAGAGACAGGATGGAGTTCTGAGTTAGGCATAGAGAGGATTGAATGGGATGGTAGGGAAACGGTGTTAGGAAATCTTGGTGCATGAGATAGGCCAGGGAATACCGGCAAGGACACGGGATATTAGGGCCCCTGTGATCTGATGCAAGGACTTTGGACTTACTGAATGACCAAATGAGGCTAAACTGATTGTAGGGTAGAGACCCTAGGAAATTTACATGTCTCATAATGACTTGTGTTCTTCTGTGTCTTTGGTGTTTTTGTGAATTAAAAATTAATGAAGTGTTAAAAAAATTAAATGAAATTTTCCACATTACTCAGGCTTAAGAGTTCCTTGTTTAATTTTTCAGCTATGGCACTCGGGCATCGCCCCCATGTGGTACAAGAAGTTGAGGCTTGACAGGTTGACCCAGTTGATCAGAGGAGGGATGATCTAGATGATGAAGATTATCATTGGAAGAAGACGCTTTGTGCCTTACAGCGGAAGACTCTTGGGAAGTATGAGGGCATCATCTCGGACCTGGACATAAAAAGTTAGCTTGAGAAGCTGGTGATTTATTTTGGCTTGATCTGAGCTCCAGAAGAGTACTGGGTTCCTCTAGAAATATTCCAGATATGGGTAGAAGCATGTTAGTGGTGGACGCTTTACCTCGGATAGAGGAAGGAAACTTAGGTTTCATGGGATGACTTTTAGAATGTATTATGGGTGGAATTATTTTCTTCCATGATAAAGGCCGAGAAGAGGCAGGAGCTACTCTCCCTCCAACTAGGGAGTATATCGGCAAGTGAAATAGGTATCAAGTTAAAATATCTCATGTACTTCACACCGGATCTCTTTTCGGATGAGGAGTCCCAAGAGAGACACTTAGAGGAGGCACTCTGGACTTATCTTCAGTATGTTGTTACTCCTTTCACTCTACCGGCATACTTAGCGGTTTAGAAGAGGGATGAGGTAGTTGAAAGGATTCACTCATTGGGATGTGTTCCACAAGAGGGGAGCCACCCAAGTTCTTCAAAGGGGGAATCTGTCTGCAGTAGGTATCCGGTGTCAATACCTTCTAGGTTTTGGCTACTGAGAAGCAGGCCCCAGCATTTCCAGTTTCGATCTCCTAGTCCTCACCCTTTCCCCATGGGCTCGGAACCAAGGTGCTTTTTCTATGGAGGTTGTGGAAATATTTTTAACCAGTTCCCAGTTTGAGCAATGTATAGTGGGGTTGGGCAGGTCTAGCGCCCACCTCAGTAGCACCAGTTGTTGGTTAGGCCCTTCCAGTAGTAGGGGCAGCGAGCTCCCACTCCACCGAGGATAGATGATGCTAGGGGAGGCCGACCTCAGGGCACACCTCAGGGACCTAGACCAGGGCATGATTGGGGAGGCAGTCTATAGCAGAGAGGTAGAGGAGATGGGAATTGGAAGTTTCACACCGAATAGGTAGCAGTTCCAGTGAGTCCAGAGGTTTTTCAGGGTACGATTAGTTTGTTTAGTACTATTGTGTGTTCTTTGTTTGATTCAGAAGCCTCACGCTCCTTTTATCACCCAGTCTATCTCATTCAATGGGACTGGATGTAGAGAGACATCTCATTTCCCTGCTATTGAGTACGCCAGTTGGAGTACAAACCAATCTGTTTGATGATTTTCAAGGATGTAGACTGATGTTGGGGTCGCATCAATCTAGTAAAGATCTTATTCTGCTACATATGCTTTCATACAATGTCATCCTAGGAATCGACTGGTTGTTTTCTATACACACTATTATCGACTAATTTTAAAGAAGGGTTATTTTCTCAGATATGGTCATCTAGCGTGTAGCTTTATTTGGTGATCGGAGTTGTCAGGAGGGAAGCCAATATGTGAAGCCTCTTCTTTCCTTGTTAGCCAAGCTATCAATGGAATCAGAAGATACAGAGATGGTGGAAGTTCTGGGGGTTGTTAGTGAGTTCGTGAATGTCTTCCCTGAAGAGGTTGTGACTCTACCCCCTCGATGTGACATTGAGTTCGGGATAGACTTGTAACTCGATGCCTATCTGATTTCAATGGCTCTCTATAATATGGTTCCATCTGAGTTGCAGGATTTGCAGATTCAGGTTGATGACCTGATGAAGAAGATTTGTATTCTGCCAAGTGTGTCACCATGGGGTGCTCTAGTCTTGTTCAATAAGAAGGAAGATAGTTCTCTAAAACTGTTCATAGACTACCAGATAATGAATCATGTGATGATCAAGAACCGTTACCCCTTTCAAAGAATTGAAGATCTTTTCTACTAGTTAAAGGGGTTGTTTGGTTCTTTAAGATTGACCTTCAGTATGGATATCACCAGTTGAGGGTAAAGGAGGGTAAACTCCTAAAGACTACTTTCTGGTGTAGGTATGAGAACTTATATTTTGTGCTCATGAACTTTAGTGTCACAAATTCACTAGTTGTGTTCATGGGGCTCATGAACTCTATTTTCCGTAATTACCTGAACCGGTTCATTCTCGTGTTCATCAACAATATTTCGATCTACTCAAGGTCATAGGAGGAGCACGTTTGGCATCTAAGGACTATCTTGGTGGTCCTATGACACCACCAGATCTACGGAAAGTTGTCCAATTTCATTTTCTGGATGCAAGAGGTGCACTTCCTTAGACATGTGGTGTCTCAGCAAGGGGTGGTGGTGGATCTGTCAAAGGTTGAAGTAATTTTTTCTTGGGTAGAACCTAATAATGTGGCGGAGTTTTGTATTTTCCTAGGTATTGAAGGAAATTATCATAGGTCCATACTTGAATTCTCTCGAGTTGTAGCTTCATTGATAGCTTTCACCAGAAAATAATAGGCCTTCGTGTGGAATGAACAGTGTCAGATAGCTTTCAGTTATTTAAATGGGAAGATGGTCAGTTTCCTAGTGCTTGGATTTCCATAATAAGGGGTGATATTTGAGGTGTTCTATAATGATTCCATCCTAGGCTTGGTATGTTTGATGATGAAATATTGAGGAGTAATCTCTTATGGGTCTAGGAAGTTACGCCATCACTAACATAATTATGAAACCCATGATCTAGATCTTGCAGCGGCCATGTTCGCGCTAAAGTTGTGGTGGCATACCTCAATGGGGAGCACTTTGTGGTCTTCCTGGATCATAAGAGCTTGAGGTATATCATTTCCCAATGAGACATGAACTTGAAGTAGTGAAGGTGGATGGAGTACTTTTTGGATTACGACTTCAAAATCTCCTACACCCTGGGTAAGGGGAATTTGGGGGCCGATTACTTGAGCAGGAAGTCACAGAAGGTGGTAGTTTAGGAATCCATGAATTATTGGAAGGAAATGGAGGAGTTGGACACTTTTCACTTGGACACTAGGGAGGACAGTGGAAGAGTCTATCTGTTTTAGATGATAGTTTAGTCTCCCTTGGTGTGAAAAGTAGAAGAGTTCCAATGGGGAGACTGAGAGGCTAAATCAATGTGTGATTGCTTTGTCCAGGTTGATGCTTTGGAAGGATGGTAAGAGGATAACCAAAATTGGATGTTGTTCCATGATAAGTTGTTTGTCCCGTCAACAATACGTGAGGGATTTCTCCAGTAGTTCCATAGCTCACCCCTGGCGGTGCATCCAGGAGTCTCTAATATGTATAGAGGATTTAGGTAATAGTTTTGGTGGAACAGAATGAAGTAGAAAGTGGCGAAGTTTATTAAAAAAATGGCAGATTTTATGGTAATATGCCTAGTGTGTCAGCAGGTGAAGGTCGAGCACTGTGTTTCTGATGGTTTGTTGTAGCCCTCAGATGTTCTTTAGTGGAATTGTGATGAATGCTTGATGTATTTTGTTATAGGATTACATAGGGATTAGGGAGGATTTTATTCTATTTGGGTAGTGATGGATCTATTAAAGAAATCATCTCACTTCCTGGCTATCAAGGAGTTGAGCGTTGTGTATGCCTTAGCATAGAGGTACATAGGTGAAGTGGTGTGGCTTCATGGAGTTACAAGATCCATTATCTCGGATTGGGATACATGTTTCACGTCGTGAGTTTAGATGGGATTATATCATGACTTCGGCACATAGTTACATCTTATCACTACTTTCTACCCTTAGACGGATGGTAAGATAGAGAGGGTCATCCATATTTTGGAGGACATGTTGTCGGTGTGTGTCTTGAACTTCAAAGGATATTGGGTATGACACCTGAACCTGGTAGAGTTTTCCTACAATAATATCCATCACTCTACCATTGTCATGGAACCATTCAAAGCCTTGTATAGAAGATCGTTTCTCTCACCCGTATGCTGGACAGAGGTAGGGTAAGTACCCCTCCTTGTATCATATGTAGTGTAAGGAACAACAGAGACCTTTCAACTTGTGCATGAGAGGATGAAGGTGGCTTAGGACCGTCAGAAGTCGTATTCCGATCATAGGAGGAGGCCCTTGGAGTTCAAGGTTGGGAACCATGAGTTTTTAAAAGTCTCCCCTCATCACGGATACAAGATGACTCCCACATCCTAGACTAGGGAGAGTTAGATGTCGAGGATGGCATGACATTCATGGAGCGACCCATAAGAATAGAGGATCATGAGTAGAAGTTTCTACATGGACAGACCATTCCTTTGGCTCTTGTGTTATGGAGGCATGGTGGCCTCAAGGAGAGTACTTGGGAATGAGAGGCACAAATGTGTTCTTAGTACCTGGAAATATTCTGAGTATGCTCTTTTGTTTTTATTTGTACCTTTCTTATGATGAAATTTTTTACTTCTCTTATTGTATGATAAGTTATTTCCTTATTCTCTGAATGTGTGTGAATAGTCTTGGATGTGGGGAGGGGAGGGCCAGATCTCTAATCAGGATGCATTAATGTGGATGGTATTAAACCCATGAGGGCGAGATGGTTCCACCCAAAGTGGATAGTATCTTGAAATGGAGGAAGGAGCCCCCTAATCCATGTGTCTGGATAGTGTTACCTTGGTGTTTGAGTGGTTGTGTGGGGTAGTGTAGGGCCTTATTGTTTTCATATTTGTTCAAGAAATAGATAACAAGGTGGTTTTCTGGGATTTTGAGGTTTTTACTCTAGTTTTAGAATAACATGAGGTGGTTTTCTCTTGAGAGGTGTCTTAAGGGGTGGTTGTTCAGACCCCATACCACCTATTCTAGGTTAGTTTTGAAATTCTCAGGTACAATAATAGTTTTATAGTTATATGATGTAATAACCTGGATTTCCCCAAGCCCTTCCTTTGTGAAAATCTAGTGTTTGAGGTTTTATGGGAGCTGTTGGTGGATCATTTCAATAGTTTTCCAAATTTCCAATTTTCCATCGGTATGTCAATGTGTCGGCATGTCATTGCATTGGAATGTCAGTGTGTTGACATGTCATTGCATCAGTGATTCAGGAGCATCGACATCGGTGAGTCAGGGGTGTCGGTATCAGTGAGTTAGGGCGTCGGTGGGTCGAGGCGTCGGTGAGTCAGGGCATCGGTCGGTCGAGGCGTCGGTGAGCCAGGTTGTTGGTAGGTTAAGGCATTGGTAGGTCGAGGCATTGGTAGGTCATTGGATTAGTAGCTCAGCGTCAGTGGCTCAGCATCGGTAGGTCGCGTCGGTAGCTCACCCGTCAGTGGCTCCGCGTCGGTGACTCCCCCATCAGTGACTTATTTTCAGTTTTCCAGTTTCACCCCTCTTACATCTTATTTGACATAAACCAAGTTTAAATCCTCTTTAAATATCCTAATTTCTCAGGTAATTTGAGATACCCAAACCACGGGATCTTGACCACGATCTCATGTTAATGTCTTTTAAAGTCGTTCTTCCTTTAAAATAGGATCTAGCTCTTCAAATTTGGGATCTTCCCTTCCATGTGTGTTTCCCCTTTTCCCAAAATGCATCTAGAGCCTTCCTCCCTAGACCAGTCATGCACCTATGCTAGAGCCCCTCCTTCTCAGTTTTCATGGAGTCCCAAGCTACTTGTGCAATCCCCTGTTCTTGGCACAAGGAGGAACTTCTCTTCTTCGATCATCCAGTAGGGATTTCTTCTATCTATCTTTAATTATGCATCATATGGGGTGGGTGTAGTAATGATTAATTATGAGTAAAAGCTGAATAATTTTCTTAAAATGAGAAATAAACAAGGAGTAAATATGATCAAGGGATAACAGGGGAAAATAAAATAATGGGCAGGGAGTGGTATGATGTTGATCGCCTACTTTATTTTTTATCTTTGATTATTTAATGGATTGTTTCAACTGTATTGATACTGAAAATCATGATTTTTTGTGATATTTTCTTGTGATATAGTGATTTACTGTTTTGTTGGGATGCTTTGATAAACGGTCATAGCATGAAAAACTATTAAACCATGTATACTTGGTTAAATAAATAGATAGCCCAAGATCAACCATATTGTGTGATCACCCCGGTTATAATTAAGTGGAATTATAGAACCCCTAATAATTAAATATGAATATATTCACACATCATGTTGATAGTTGTGGATGAGTGCTCTGTTATGTTGAGTTTTGTAAGCTTGTGTGAGTTGTGTGGTGCTGCAGTTGGGAGCACAGTTGTGGGTACAAGGTTGGAAATAGGAGTTGGTTCCGTTATAAGGGAGTGGTATGTGCATACATCAGGGTTGTGTGTTAATAGTAATTGATGTTGAATTTGTGTGTGGGGAATTACAGGGGGCCTGTTGGTATCCCAGTCTGAGAGACTGATTGATTGTGGAATGGATGAACTTGTATGCAGCTAAACTTCATTTTTTTTGTCTGTAGAACTATATTAGGTAATGGTACTGCGGTGTGGTTACAAACTTCTATACAGTGGGACTGCATCTCTTAATTATTGGGCAGCGGGGTTGCTGATCTGGGTTTTGAGAGAATGGTTGTGTGGTAAAATTTTTAAGAATGATGGTTGGCAATGGTTTAATAGGTGTCTGAGAAAATTTGGGGTTTGTGTAGTGGGACTACAGTTTGGTTTTGCTTGTTTTTTGGTGTGGTTGTGGTTGGTTTTTTCTCAGTAGTGTTTAAATAAAATAAAGTGAACCCCTTAATAAATAAATGGAAAGTTTTTAAACAAAAAGGGGATTGGGTTATGCTTGTCCAGTGGTTGTAATGTGGTTGTGCATATAGGGGTAGTAGCGAAAGTGGTTCTGAGTGGGCTAGTTGTTCAGAAACCCATAGGTTGGGGTGAGTGTTTTATTATCTATATGTATAAATTGTAGTTCTTTGTGATTTCTATAAGCACCCCACCATTATTAAGAACCATGTTCCGAAAAACCCCATTCCTTGGGGGAGGGTGTCTTTCCCAACATCTTGGTGGGAGGATGGATGGTTGGTTACTGACTTTCTTCTTCGCACCCTCTTCCAGTTTCTTACCGCTCGAGTGTATCTAGGTAGACTGTAATGGTTTGAGTCTTACCATATCCCTATATTCTTAAGGAAACGGTTTTTTATGGATGAGAGTCCTGGGTGTTGGTAGGTCAGGTTTATTTTTTCCATGTATCTTCGGGATGAGGCTCAGGTGTCTTCGGGAGAGAGACGTGGTTTTCTGGCCTAGGTGTTTGCGGTTGGGATTATTTGTTGGTTGAGGCTCAGGTGTGTGAGAGTAGTTTTTGGAAATGTGACTATGAATGGTAATATATGTAAAGTCAAGACATTGTCTGTTAGGGATGAGTAGTAAACCAGTGGTAAAGTGGTGCGGGGTACCCAAATATTGATGTTCTAATACTACTACTTTACTTTACTTGTGTTATTTGGTGAGATTTCTTTATTGAGGTTGGGATGGTTAGTATTCCTTGGTAGGTTCTTTGATTTTCTAATGTTTTCTCACATGGACATTAGTATGTTCCCTCACTTGTGCATTGGTGGATTTATTTTTCCTACTGGGTATACTTGTATACTTACCCAACATATATAAAATTGTTTTCAGGTTTCTAGGTGGATGTTGAGGATCGTGCTGGACTTTACTAGCTTGGGAATTAGGATTAGTTTCTGTTTCTTCTTAGTATATTTTCTTTTGGTACTTTGAATTGGAGTTTTTTTGTACCTTGTATCACATTACTTTTGAACATGCATGTGGGAAATGGTTTTTGGATTTACTTTTATTTTTGGTGTTTGGATTTTCTTGGAATTTACCATCTTATCTCCTGATCTTGTTCAATAAAAAGGGTAATTCCTTCAATATTATGTGAGATTATATACCCTTGGTTCTAGTTTCCACTTCGGTGCCTACCAAAGGTGGGTCTTGGGGGTCATTATCTCTCTTTCAACTTGAGGAAGGAAGGGTGTGGCACTTTGTTGTCCCTTCCCTTATCTTGAAGAAGTTGGGGCGTCAAAACAACATTATTTTGAATATAATATATTATGACAGGAGAATGAAGTCAACATAAACTTTTTGTAATATTATTTGTTTATCCACATTTTATAAAACATTAAATGATAACTATAATTTCTGTCATATCTCATTAAGAATCTATTTTATATGTGTTTTTATTTTCTATATTATATATCCCTTTTTTATATATGGGATTTTTTATCATCAAAAAGGAGGAGATTTTTGGGAATATATTGTCTCAACAATACTCTATGAATCTTGTTGATTTTTATTCTCACAAATAACCTTGTTTGTCATACTAATGAAATTAATCTAAGTGTTTTTTAGGATTATATGTCTTGATAAATTTATCAAATTTATGTGTTAGAGTTTTTGTCTAAAGTGTTCTGGATATGTTTTTAAGTAGTCTAGAAACATTTTTCATACCCTACATTTGTAAGTGGGACGTATGGTTTTAAAACCCTATGTTTGGAGTAAACGTATGGATCGTATACCCTACACTATTGTAAAATTATGGATTTGGAATCATAATTTTGAAAAGAAACACTACATTTGTGAAACTAACTTATAGTTTAACAACCCAATGTTTTGAAGTTAACCATACATTTTTAACCGTACTTTTAGAGTTAACCCTATGTTTGAATTAGTCAATGATAAAGTTTAAATTCAAGATATTTTATAGGATTCCTTCAACGACCTCTCTCAAATTAAATAATTTTTTACATCTACTAGAATATCGATTCAAATGCTCTTATTCAATAGACCAAATCATTTTTATTTCTAAGGGAAGTTATCACTTTATTTGAACGTGTTAAATTTAAATAATCATTATTTATCTGGAGATATTTTTTGATCTATTTTATGGAAATAAAATTGAGTTTCTATTGTTAAATAGTAAGAGTTATTTCATTCAGAAAAATAATAGAGAATCTTTTGAAAATAATGAACGTCTCTACTATTCTGAAGATCTATATTTTGGAGACATACATGTTATGATTGAGTGTTGTTTGACTATTATTCCATTATTGTTACTGCTATTGATCTATTTCTTACTTATTGAATATAATTTGCAACAAAATTCTCTTTGAAGATTTTATTTCTTTAAGAAACTTTTCTATGAAGAAGAAGATCCATTATCTATCAGTTGTTGCTAAAACTGTGAGCTAAATCTCTTTCTCAATCAAATCAATTAATCTCGATTTCTTATAGTATCGGTTGATTATACTAAATCATGGTGGAGTGTTATCTTCTCAGTCTAATTAATGGATATTTTATTTCCCTATAAAAGAAACAAAATTACATGAAATGACTGTGTTGTAAAGGTGTCAACTTCCCTCACTCAGTTGTGGGGGTATTATGATAAGAGGACCTGTCTAGTGAAAATCACCTAGCTCAGTGAGAGAGTATTGGTGGAGTGGACTAGGGTGTCTTTATGCCCTAAAACACTAAAAAATTGATGTTTTATTATTCTATATTTTTTAAATGCTTAACTTTCTTAATGAAGAAAATGCTTCATATTTTCATATCATACACAAAAGAATAAAATTTGAATCTATAAAGAGTTTTAGAAAAACACAATTAACCCCCCCTCTTGCGTATCTTATTATTATTTTGAACTAGAATATAATTGTATATAAATATATAATATGATATTTATTATATTATCATCATTATGTAAAGATAAAATAAAACTTATCTTATTTTCCTCAGTTTTCTTAAATGGAAACATTACTCATGCATATGTACAGCCTACCATCTTCATGAATGGAATATAATTTATTTTTCATAACCATATTTAATGGTTTTTTAAGAGTATAATTAATATATAAAAATGATAATTAAATAATTATTATTTTTATTGAGATTATTTAATTGTGATCTATTTGACCATGTTCAATATACCAAATCCATTTTGAAATTATAAACTAAACATCCTCAAAACACCAGACGTGGAATTAACCGACCAAGTAACTAATTATGGAATTGGAATAAAGGAAATAAATGGTTTAATTATAAGTGATTAAACCAGTAAAAGAATATTAAGAAATTAAATAATTGATAAAATTTTATTATACAAGAGATAAACAATGTACTTGATAAGTCACACTCAATATAAGAGGAATTTTACCTTAAAACCTCATTTTAATTTTTTAAAGATTTATTATAGAAATATTTTTTCTTCCATGTCTATATTTTTATAAATGTTTTATGAATGTTTTCATGTGAAAATAAATGAATTATAAAGTAAATTTCATATCACTTTTTTAATTTCTTTCAAAAAAATTCAAAATGAATCTTTTTATGTATTTTATAATGACTGTTTTGAAAACATAGAAAAATAAATGTTCCATTTTAACATATAATAAATCAATGGTTTTTTTACACTACAGTAACTATTTTTTTTGTTGGATTACTTTATAATATTCCATGTTTTCTGAAAATAAAAACATTTCTTCCATTTGTTCTAGGTATTTTCAAAAAGGGTTTTAAATGGAATAGATATTTCAATATCCAAAAATGTTTTTCTTATGGGTGAAAAGAATACTTTTCAGATTATGATGATGGAAATAAAATATTTCATGTGTTATGATTATATTATAGTTCTTTTATATTTTTATGATGATAGGTGATCCTAATATAACTCATTATAATGGTTCATCCCAATATATCTCTCCAATTCATTGGGTAAAGGGACGGAGTTAACCGGTTATAGGTTTATCCTAAGATATTATTAGATTTTACTGGGTTGGTTATTCCATTTATAAGAGGGATCTTATGAGTGATTTGAAAATGGTGTACCAAATTACCTATATGATTTATCTATCCTGGCTATGGGTTTTCATAAAAATAATTAGATTTAACAAGGTAATCTGATGGGATTAATTTTAAAAGGGAACTTTATACTACTTAATATGGGCGAAGTGTATGGATTTGTGAGAAAAAATCAAGAGTTTTTCATAATTTTAAAGAAACAATTATGATTTTTTTTCCCATTAATATTTCTTAGGAAATGTTTTGAGAAAATATTTGGGAAGTGAAGTTGATTTCTTGGGTAAGAAAATTTATATTTTGAGATCAAAATTTTTTATGTAAAAGGAAAAAATTTATAATGTGTATTCATGGATTAATAGGTTTTTTCTTCCTTTTTATATGTCACTTAATGGAATTTTTGGGAACATCCTTCATTTTCAAAAAAACACTTGGTTTTAAGGATTATTGGGGACATAGATGAGTTCAATATGAAAATTTTGAAGATATATCATGAAAATAAAAAATTTCATATATTAAAAGTGTTGTATTTTATAAAAAATGGATACTGAGTGGAAGTTCCCACTTTGTTATGTAATATTTTATTTTTTATGGGTGGTGACCTAATTACCTAAAACTATAAACCAAAAACAACTTAAAGGATAAAATAAAATGAATTCCTGTCTAAGGATATAATGTTTATATTGTTTAAGGTTATGTCTATACAGCACCACCCGGTTAAAAACCTAAGGATATCATATAAATTGTAAAATAATGAAAATAAAAATTATAACCATACCTTATTTTATTTTGATTGAATGCATGTTTTGATAACAAACCAAGATCATCCCATGAATTAAATGAATCCAGAATCTTCTAGATCATCAACATTGACTCTAAATACCAAAAAATTCATCGATCACTAATTTCTGAGTGCTAGCGTGGAGAATCAAAAATGTCTTTCATGATTTGTTGATTACGTGAGCTTCGTCACTTTGATTAGAAAAGGATAGTTTTGATCAGGGTGAATCATGCATGCCTTTTTCTCTCTAAAATAAATATTTTATGGATATAGTATTTTAAAATCATGCGATGAATGGTCAATAAAAACAGTGTCTTCGACTTCCTTAAATTGTCAGGTTTCATTTATAAAAAATTACACTTAGGCCCTTTTACAAATTAATCCCTTTAACTTAATCCATATTCATCAAGTATGAAAAAGTTAATATGTCACAGAAATCATAAATAATTTTTCACTTACTAGAAATATCTAAACTATTTGACATCATAAAATATAAGTTATTAAATTTACTAATCACTCCTAAAAATATTAAATTCACATTGAATAAAAATATTTATTTCTAAAATATTATTCCTTGTATTCACTTAACACTTGTGAATACACTGAGAAAATAAATTCATCTTTAATTATTCCAAACTTGAATAATATTGAATTTATTTATTTCTTGTGATCATTCAAACTTTTACAAATCACAACCCACACTATGGGTCTCACCATGTTCTAAACTCCAATTCATTAGAAATGTCCAATCATATGAATATGATTTTTGTGTCAAAATCTAGGACTTTATCTTGATGTAAGGGAGTACTAATCACAAACCAAGTGTGGTATCTATCAACAAATCATAACCTCTATAGATATAATTTTTAGTCAAAGCAATATTAAACTCATATGAACACATGAAATTAAATGAAATCTATTTGTCTTGTGATATCTCATAAAGAAAGATTCATATTTCATGTCATCATAATTTCTTACTTAATTATTTTTTGACCATATTGGATGGAATTTCAATATTCTACTGTGACATGGATTTACTAAATATACTAACATTCTGGTCAATTGGGCCCAATATATTTCTTTCATTTAAAATTGAAAAACCCTATTTTAATCATTTAATAAATACGATATCACTAATGAAACACCCAATGTAAGATACATTGCCATGACATAAACTTCATGGTTTTTATCTTGCATAAAAGTATGCGATAAAATGGTATACACAGATAATGATCTCAATTTGAGAGACCACCAATTTTTCTCAAAGATATAGATAATCAATAACACCAAAAATATGTGGTGTTCGTTTTGGTGGGTTAATCATTATGGGATCCTCTAATCAAGATCACCAAGTGTAAATTTCATGAGAATAAGTCTCAATAATTATGTTTCCCTAAAAATGAATAGTCATTATGAATCCCTGAAATTTTGTAAAATAATTTTTTTTCAAAAAAAATTAATCTTTTCAATATTTTGTGTTACATTCAAAACTGAGTTAAACTTATGTTACACACAACACTGGGTTTTAAAAACCCATGATATATAATTGATATTATTATCAAAACTCAGCACTTATAATAGAGCTATTAAACTTATAAATGTGAATATTAATAAATAATTTATAAATATTAATTATAATTGTTTTATATAAGAAAATATATTGATATAAAAGTATTTAATTTTTATAAAAGTCTTTATATGTTTCAAAAAAACAATTTTTACAAAAAAAATTACTGAATTTTTTAAAATAATATTAGAAGTAATTTTACCACTTTTTGAAATTTTAATTAACAAAATAAACTAAATTATTTAAATCTACATGTCAAAATTATCTTGGAGTGAATTTTTGATAATTTTTTAAAAATTTAAAATTTGCATTGAATGGGGAAAATTACTCGTTTCTATTAAGAAATGTCATATACTTTAATGATTTTGAAGACATAAAAATTTTTATAATATTGTATTAAAAGTAAAATTAATTCAATTATATATCTATAATCCAATCTTGGTCATTGACATTAAATTCATACTGAATTTTGATATGCCAAAAAGCGTGTACTTGATTGGTAGAGGCTTTTTCTTGTCATCTGAAAGACCCAAGATCAAATCTGGGTGGGGGTCAATTTCCAAGTTACTGTAGAAGTACTATTGTTGTTACTATATAAGGTACTATTCAGTACTATATCATTCAGAAATATTAATTTGATCTGGGCCTCAGGACATTGGTTTGGGCCTACGAATCTTAGGGCCTTCGGGCCACCAAAGGCTTTCAAGCCATAGGGCCTTCAGGCCACCAAGGACCTTCAAGCCATGAGAATTTATAGACACCAATTTACATCTAGAAATAGGCCTATGAGTCCATATAGACCAATAAGAATCTTGGGAAGACCACATAGGAGCATTCCTATGAGAGGATTCTAAGCAAGTAGTGACCACCAGAGTAGAACTAAACAGATTGGAAGAATGAGAGGGTATGGAAGTTTCCATCGTTACCAAGCCCCATGCAGCTCTGCATGGGGAAATTCTAGGTGATAAACCACAATAGTTTGGGAGATAGGTGCCTTCAAAGATTCATATTCAAGGGAGATGTTGTTCCAAGTGAGTCGGGTCTTGGGCCTTCAAGGTTATGTATTGGGCCCTATGCCTCTAGGGCTTCGGGTCATGTATGGGCCTTCGGGTCATGTATGGGCCTTGTGCATTGAGCCTACAGATCATGTAAGGGTTACCCATAAAACCTAAAAGGGGGGATTATACAAAAATAAATAAAATTTTAAGGCCTTTAGTCATTTTTAATATATTTATTTTTTATATAAAATCTTTGTGAACTTTTGAACATTTTCTCTTTGAAAATCCGCTTTCCCGTCGTGTTTGTAGGGATAATTTTAAATAAATTTTTTTACACTTATGTGAATGGAATTTGAAAAAAAAAAGATTCCATATTTTGAATAAGAATAACTTATATTATTTAATAAGTTCAGATTAAGTTTTTACTATAATTAATAGTAAAAACAGTAAAAACTATTTATCATGGTTAAGGTATAAATGGGTTTACTGAGAGTTTAAACTAAAAATATAAGGGGTAAAAATTACCCAAAAACTATATGAAAAACATTTGAATGAAATTTTTAGATCTTATCTATTATATCTTATATAATTTCCAATTTTGGTTCCTTTTGGCATGTGAAAAACGTTTGTACACCTTTTTCTTTTCAAAAATTATAAGTGTTCTACTCAACCACTTATAAATGGACACCCCCTATCATATCCTATTCAAAATTACATAAACCATTGGTTTAGAAAATACCTACCAAAATAAATTCCTTAATTACCACATATCATCATATAATCCTTAGTTCTTCCATGAATCCATACTAATAATCCTTTTGGTGCAAACCAAAAGAATCTGTCTAAAAAAATGTAATGTTCCTAACTGAGCATTTTATTTTATTTCTTTATCTACCTCCTTCAATTATTATTAGACTAAAATAATATAATAACCTAAATATATTCCATATAATTATATTTTATTATTTTAATTTCATAACCTAAATATTTCTTCTTTTCCATCAAATGGGTCATAAAATCATCATTCATGTGTATGATGGGCTACCGCCTCACGAACCGATGTTATTATTTTTCCATCACCACCTCTCATAGATGAATATAATGATGGATTTATTGTTTATATAAGATATTTATGATATTAATATGCTTATATACTCATGATATCACATATTACAACTTACTTTACATTCCTTTAGAATATGAAGACATTGTTCGTGTGTACGGAGGACTACCGCCTCACGAAGCGATGTGATCCTTTATTCACATAAATTTTACATGGAAGATAATAAGGAAAAGTTTAAATAAAAATATGTGATATATATATAATAAAAATGATTCTATAATTTTAATATATTATTTACCTTTATTTCTTTTAATCCATCAAGAAAATGGAAATGACCTTCATGCGTATGTACGGCCTATCATCTCCATAAACATTATATTTCAATTTCTATCTATAAAATTTATTGATTATTATAAATACAGATATACTGAATATATATGGTATTTATTTAATGGATAAAATTCTATATGTTATGAAACCATGATCAAATTAATAGGACCAAAAAAATCAAAACATACACAGAAAACAAAGCAGTTATTCTCCAAAATGTGACTTTAAAATGGAATTGTTAATAAATGGGTAATAAAAGGTCATAAGTAAATATTATATGGTATGAAATATATAATTATTGTTCTATAATAGAATTATAATAAACTTATATTTATTAAATAGTAGTTTTAACATCTATAAATGAATTTGAGACTTAAGGTAATGGATTTCAGTATCACTTTTTTCCTTTTTTTGAGACACATTCCATATTCAAAAACTATTTATTTTATATGATGGATAAATTTCACATTAATTTATTTTATTATAATAATCCTTAAATTTATTTGGATTTAAATATCCATTTTTTAACACCGCTTCATAGGGTTTACGGTTCAAAATTTATAAAAGTGATAAGGGATTTTTGTCTCAATTTACCTTCTTTGGGACATAAGTCATGTTATGCACCTATTTTCATCTATGAGGTGTATGTACTGTAAATTTGACATTATATATCATGATTATTATAATTTTTAAGGTATTAAAATTTTAATTTATTATCATTCTATAATGGGGCATGTGATTCATAAGATACTAAAGTGTTAAAGGTTTGACATTACAATCTCATTATTTCTCGGGATTGTTTATATTTATGCTTCTAATAAGAAAATATTATGATCTATCTCTCAAGAAACTCATGAATTTTCTTTTTCACTAGTTACATCAAGAGAATAAATATTTTCCTTTCAGTTTTCTCTCTTTATTTACTCAAGATTTCAAAATAATTTTTTTAAGAAAAATCATCTTTGTTTCTCTCTTCGGTCAAAAACCCTTTTTATTACAAAAAATGTTTTATAAAATTATTTTCAATTTTTTTTAAATTATCAAAATGGTTTATTAAGGAAATTTTTACCCATGTTTTACTTTTTATAGAATATTTTGAAATGAATCTTCGTGTCATTTTCAAAAATAATACCTGTTACGGTTTTTCTGAAAATGTGAAAAGACTCTTTGTTTTAACATGTATGGAATGAATGGTATTTTTTGTTTTCATTGGAAAATAATTATTATTAAATAATCACTTATTATTTTATAAGTTTATTTTCAGATAATTTTTTTTCAAAAAAAATTATGAATTTTATTGAATTTTAAAAAGTGAATTTTTTATATAAAGGTATTTTTCCTCAAGAAATGTTCCTAATGTAATTTGAAAATCATTTTACATATAAGATGACATCATTTGATGTTAATTATTCTTTATTAAGGAAATTTTCCAAGGATAACATTCTTATTATTTCCCTGAATGGTTTATGTTTAAGATAAAAAGATGTTGATGAGGATCATTTCTTTTCCAGGAGTTATATCATGATAAAGTTCTTATGAAACATGTTTCTTTTTATATGGGTTATTCTATGATAAAATGATGAAATGTATATAAAAACTATTTATTTTCATGGGTTTGGTTATGATGGATGTTTTATGATCATATTTCAAACACATGTATGATTTTCATTTTATGGTGGTGGTTATGTTATAGATAAGGATTTTTGTTACGTTATCACCAAGGATGGTGGGTATGTTATAACCCAGATGGTTGGAACCTATATCTCCCTCTAATTCATTGGTTAATGATTAATGTTATATGAGATAAAAATAGGGTACACAATATGTTATAATAATCCCAAAATAGGGTACATGGGATTTCATCCCAAACCCAAAAGAGGGTACACAAGAGGTTATCCCAAGCCCAAAAAAGAGTACACATGAGGTTATCCTAAGCCTAAAAGAGGGTACACAGGAGGTTACCCCAAGTCCAAAAGAGGGTATACTAGAGGTTATCCCAAGACCAAAAGAGGGTACACAAGATTTTATACCAAGATTAAATTAGGTAAATGGGTTGTTATCCCAAGCCTAACATGTTTTGATTGCCTTGGTGGGTAGCCCTAACATAATATTTTCTATGATTGTCTGTATGTAACAAATCTATGTCTTATTCCAATATTATGTTCTCATAGATCATGTTCTTTTATTCATTTATGATTCATGTCTTATAAACTTCCAACATTTATGAAACGACTCAATTTTAAGATATATGATATGAAGGGTATGGTTTTCAAATTTTATTCTCTTGTTCTCATACCTTAATGCTCGTGATATGTTGTTATCTCCCTTCTTTACTCTTATTGAGCATATGAGCTCACCCCTTATTGTGTTTCATTCCCCCAGGTTATGAAAAAGGGTATTATCAAGAAGGGTGGTAGTTATTAATAACATAGTGGAAGATGACATATCTCACTTATGGATCAGTTTTTTATGTGTCCATGTTTCCAAAGGAACTATACCTAAATGATTCTATAGTGGATTGTTTCATTATGTAATGAATATTCATCTAATAAGATGTAATATTTATATATCAAAAGTTTATGTCTTTACAATTGGTATCAAAGAAATGTTTGGTTAACCATTTAATACTAAGATAAGAAAACATTAGTGAGATCCCTTGAGACATTTTAAATGATATATCTAGGGATTTGTCTTAGGTTAAGTCTATGTATGAGTAAAAGTATAGAAAAATGTCTTGGAATTTTGGTAAAGTATAGAGTGAACAGTTTTTAAGAAATTACATCCATATTTGGATAATATAAGTGGATGTGTCTCTACCATATTGGTACCTAGGGGTAATAAATCCAAAAAGGGTGAATTGATATAGAGTCGATTTTCACCTGCTGAACAAAAATGAGCCTTGTTGTACAACTAATTTGATACTCTTAGGGGATATGCTTTGGGAATTTTTAAACTCTTTACAGACAATCAAAAAGGATTTGAAATTTGACAATTAATTACATAGGTTAATCTTATGGTGTCATAGATTTAAACAATGTGTCATGATTTAGACATCCAATAAATTATTTTTCATTATTATGTGGTTTTCCACTATGATTAGTATTTATCACACTATTATTTCTGGTTTTATTAAATGGTTGTAACCTAAAGGAACTGTTTTAATGCTAAATACAATGTATAATTCAATGATTTTATTCCCAAGAAACCAAATTTTATGGGAGATAGAATAAAAAACCTCATTTCTATACTCACACAACTTTATCAAGTTTTGAATCATGTTGAACTACAAAATGTGAAAAGGAGGGAAAAATGTTCTATTGAGTCCTTCAAGAGGAAGCATCCACCCTCTTTTAGTGGTTCCACTAATCAACTAGTCACTAAAAAATGGATCCATTCGACTGAAAAATATTTTCCATTATATAATGTTTGTATCATGAAAAAATCATTTTTGTTGTCTATCATTTGGAAGGAAAATCATATCAATGGTGGAAACTTATTAAGAATATGATTAAGGAGGAGGTAATTAACTTTGTGGAATGGGATGATTTTAAGAGGATATTTTTTAGTAAGTAATTCCCTCATATTCTATGAACAATGTTGTAGAAGGAATTTCTTGATGTAAAATTGAAGGATGATGAATCTATTTGTACCTATGAAGCTAAGTTTACAAGAATTTTAGGGTAAAATTCTGTTTTAATCATCAATATAGAATGAATAATTGATTATTATTTATTGTCTGAAGACCAAGTCTTCAAAATGTGTTGGCTATAATAGAATTTAGTATCTGATAATAATTTATTTTATTTTCACAAAATGTGAAATTAGAATTTATATATTCCAACCATTCTCATGGTTTTGATAAGAAAAAAAAAGATCAAGTCTCATGACAACTAGAATAAATCACATGGTGGAAATAAATTACATTCACCTACATGAAAAAAATGTGGTAAAAAGTAATCAAGTGAATTCTTGAAAGGAATAAGAGGGTATTACAAGTTTTGGATGCCTGGCCATTGAGAAAAAGAATGTAGAAATGACATTTATAGGCCAGTAAATGAAATAAATAGATATATAGATCAATATAATGTACCACCCATACTCTAGTGTTTCAAGTGTACGGAGTTTGGGAATTATGTGAATCAATCCCCAATCCAATGAATAATGAGAATGATAAGCCACATAAACCTCTAAATACATAGGACAAAGATAAATATTATGAAATAATAATGAATGAAGTGAATCATAGTGATTAGGGAAAATTATTCTTCCCTCCTTAGTTGGTAATTTCATGTTTGATTTGGTATGAACGGGCCCTATGAAATTCTTATTATTCATCCTTTAGTGAAATTTCATGTGATTTTGAGCATTGACTATCTCCCTCTACAAGTATTTTTGAGTATTGAAATAACATTTGATATTCTATCGGCATAAGGATAAACCCAAGCTTCCAATGAAAATGTTTTTGTATAAGATTATATATTATATAAGGAATAAAAGGTGAATTTTCTTTTAGATTTTTATATAACTACATGGAAGATTAACTTAAGAGTTATGGATACCATCATTGGTTTATGATTTTAAGGTTGATCATAAGTTCAAATTCATTGACATGCCTTTTAAAGTTTTATGTTATGGGATTTTATCAAGATTAGGGATATTTTAAGATATATTTATTTCAATACAACCCTTTGTTTTATATATGTTTTAGTGAAAAAGGTTATTTGAGGAGGAATGAATTAACACTTTTTGGACATATGATTTAAAGGTATTGGTAACCTTTAGGGTTTATCTTATCTTTGATGTTGATGTAATTATGGGTTTCAGTAAATCACCTTATAAATTCATCACACTTTGTTTCTATAAGAAAATATTTCTACCTAGATATACTTTCCTAGATATATATAAAGGAGGTGGTAAGGTTATAATGAGTACCACATTAAATTATATCTAATTGGGATCTGAAGTTTACCATGATGTTTTTGTGAAGTCTTTTGAAATATCATGATATAAAGTTAAGTTTTAGAATTGTGTATCATCCCTAGATAGATGGTTAGTTTGAGATAACAATTAAAACACTATAGGATGTGATAAGATCTTGTTCTATGGATTTAAAAGGTGGTTGGGATCAGTTCCTTCCTCTAGTTAAAATTTCATACAATAATATATTTCACTAGAGCACTCATATGGATCTTTATGAAGACCATTATGGATAGGAGTGTGTAACTCCATCGTACTGGAATGAATTTATAGAAAGAAATTAATTGGGACATGAGCTAGATGATTAAATAGTACACAAGGATAGAGGCATTTAGAAAAAATGTGTGGGATAAAAAAATTGATAAAAATTTTATATTGATAATATTTAACATGATATATAATTTGAAGTTACAGAGAAGGTGTGTCTGTAAATTTATCCATGGAAGAAAGAATATAAAACTAATCCATAGTTATATTGGTCCCTTTGAAATTATTCATTGTTTTGGAGTCATAGATTTATCATTTAGAACTTCCACTAAACCTCTCATGGGTTCATGATGTGCTCAATTTATCTCTCGTGGGGAAGTACATACTCAATCCATAAAAGGTACTATGCTTATAGTTCGTACAACTGGAGCATAATAAATCTTATGAGGAATAATATATGGAGATTCGGGATCATATAGAGAATGTTCTATAAAAAAATACCACTCACCTGCTCAATATTTTAAGAAAAAACCACTAGTTTGAGGAAGATACATGGAACCTGAGGATGTAATGAGGTAGAAGTATCCTTAGTTGTTGGTACCAAAGTGATGAATTTTGAGGTTAAAATTCATTTTAAGGGGGTACAATGTAACACATCAAGATTTTATGAAATATTTTTTTTCAAATAAATTTAGTCTTTTTGATATTTTTCATTACTTTCAACACCGAGTTAAGCTTATTTTACATGCAACACTGAATTTTAACAAATCACAATATATTGTTAATATTATTATTTAAAAGAGAATGTTATAACTAGTCATTAAACATAGTGATGTGAATAGTAATAAATAATTTTTAAATATTATGTATAATGGTTTTATATAAATAAAATATATTGATAAAAGGTGCTTAATTTTTAGAAAAGTCTTTATATGTTTCGAAAATACTATTTTCTCAAAAAAATTGCATTTTCTGAAAAAAAAAATTAAAAAAATTAATTTTACCACTTTATAAATTTAATTTTACAAAATAAAATTTTATTTTAAAATATAAATGTCAAAATTATCTTAGAGTGATCTTTTTATAATTTTCTAAAAAGATAAAATTTTCAGTAAATAGTGAAAAATACAGATTTTTATTAAGAATTGTCTTTTATTTTAAATAATTTTAAAACTAAAAAATTATTTTAAGATGAATATAAAAGTATAATTAGTTAAATTGTATATTTATTAATCCAATTTAGTTCATTGGTCAATTTCATATTGAATTTTGATAAAAATACTTTGTAAACTTTTGAACATTTTCTCTTTTAAAACCTATTTTATCATTTCATCTGCATGATTAATTTTAAATTAAAATTTTTCAATTATGTAAATTAAATTTTTAAAAATGGATTAAATATTTGGAATAATAATAATTTATATTATCTAATGATTTCAACTTAATTGTTAGCCATAATGAAAAGTAAAATTTGTAAAAATTATTTGTCGTGGTTAAGGTGAAGATTGGTTTACTGGGGATTAAACTAAAAAGATGAGGGTTAAAAATATCCCAAAACTTTTCAAAAACCCATTTTATGACTATATATAGAACTTATATCTTCTATTTTATATAATTTCCCATTTCTTTATCCCCTTGTAATGTGAAAAACTCAAGTACACCTTTTTCTTTTCAAAAATTAGAAGTGTCCCACTCACCTCACTTATAAAAGGCCTCCCCTATCCTCTCCTCTTCACACTTCCAAAACTAATAGGTTCATCAAATACCTACCAAAATTACTTTCTTAATTACCCCATATCATCCTATAATCCTTAGTTTGTTCATAAATCAAACCTAATAATCCTTTTGGTGCAAACCAAAAGAAGTTTTCTGAAGAATAGGTAATGCCCCAAACCGAGCGTTTTATTTGTTTTTCTTCCTCTACCTTTTCGTGTGTATGACGGAATACTAACTTACGAACTGATGTTATTTTTTCCATAACCTCGGCTCATGGATGGATATAATGATAGATTTATTGTTTTTTATGATATTTATGATATTATTATTCTTTTGGAATCATTATATCGCATATTCCTTCTTACTATACATTCTGTGGGAACACAATAATGTCGTTCGTGTGTGCGGTGGACTACCACCTCGCGAAGCGATGTGATTTTTTCTTTATATACGCTTTACATAGAAGATAATAGGGACATGTTTAAATAAAAATATGTGATATATATTACCTAAAAATTATTCTTTAATTTTAATATATTATTTATCTTTCTTTCTTTTAATATGTCAAGAATATGGAAAAGGTGTTCATATATACATACAGTCTACCGTCTCCATGAATGGCGTATTTCACTTTCTGTATCTAATTTTTATGGATTACTATAAATACATATACAATTAATATATATGGTATTTATATCATGGTAAAAATTCTGAAGATTATTTAACCATGATCAAAGTAATATTACTAAAAATAAAAAATCAAAACATACACAGAAAACAGAGCAGTTATTGCCTAAAAATGACTTTAACATGGATTTATTAATAAATAGGTAATAAAACGTAATAAAAAATTTTATATGGTATGATATATATAATTATGGTTTTTTAATATATTTATAATAAACTTGCATTTATTATACAGTAGGTTTGAACGTGTATGAAGGAGGTCAAGATTTAAGGTAAGGGATTTCTGTCCCACTTTTACTTTTGTGAGACACATGCCACATTCACCACCTATTTATTTTATGTGGTTTATATAATTACCATGAATGTATTTTATTTTTATTATTAATTAATTTATGTGTATTTATATATCTATTTTTGGATCACTCTTTTATGGGTTCTAGGGCTTAAAATTTACCAAAAATGTAAGGTATTTTTGTCTCGTTTTCCATCTTTGGGACATAAGTTATGTTGTGAACCTTTATTATTCTATGAGGTGTATATAATTTACCATTTACATATTATATCATTAATATAATTATTTTCATGATATTTAAATTGTAATTTTATGTTATTATTTAATGTTTCCTATTATTCAAAACAAACCAAATTGGTAAAGGTTTAATGTTATAATCTCATTGTTTATCGGGATTGTTTATACTTATGCTTCGGGTGATGAAATATTATAATCCATATCTCAAGAAACTCCTAAATTTTATTATCCTATTATTATTCCATGTGAATAAATTTTTTCCCTTCATTTTCCTCTCTTTATGTACTCAAGAGTTAAAAATAATGTATTTAATAAAAATCACATTTATTTCTCTCTTCGGTCAAAAACCCTGTTTTATTCCAAAAAAAATTTTATAAAAAAATTCAAAAATTTTTTTATCATTATCTAAACTATTTATTAATGAAATGTTTACACATTTTTGAATTTTTACAAAATATCTTGAAAGCAATCATCATGACATTTTCCAAACAATGCTTGTTTCTCTTTAACCCAAAAAGTGAAAAGAATCTTTGTTCTAATGTGTATGGATTGAATGGTATTTTGAAAAATCATGAATAACTCAATGTTTTAAAGATTACCTTATAAATTTTAAAGTTTATTTTCAGATAAAAGTATTTCCAAAATGTTTTTTTATTTTTTTTTAATTTTAGTAGGTGATTTTTTATAAAAAGTTTATTTTCCTCAAGAAAAGTTCCAAGTGGATTTTCAAAATCATTTTATATCTAAGATAACATCCTCTAATGTTACCTATTATTTACATGGTAAATTATCCAAATATTACATTATTATTATTTCTCAAGATTTTTTATGTTTATGATGATGATAATATTTTTATGAAACTTATTTCTTTTCCACGGGTTATACCATGATAAAAAAATTATGAGACTCACCTCTTTTCCACAAGTTATTCTATGATGAAATATTGAAATGTATATGAAACCAATTTATTTTTGTGGGTTCTAATGTGATGGATATTTTATGATCTTGTGACACAAAAATTTATTATTTCTATTATGTGGTGGTGGTTACGTTATAACCAAGAAAGGTGGTTATGTTTAGTCAAGAATTTTGTTTAGGTGTTTTTTTGGTTTGTAGTAGGTGGATCTTTGTTTAGTGGGTGAAGTGGTCCAAAGGTCTAAGGATGTAAGATCTGTATGGGGCCACAGTGACCCAACTATTGGTTCTTTAGATTATTCGGTTCTCACTTAACCTTAAAATTTATATATTTGAAAATAAAATATATATATATATATATATATATATTATTGTGGTTATAACTAAGAAATATGGTTACGTTATAACTAATATGGTTATCACCTATATCTCCCTAAAATACATTGGGTAATGAATAATGTTATATGATACTAAAAGTGGGAACATGGTAAGTTATCCCAATCCCAAAATAGGGCACATGGTAGTTCATCCCAATCCTAAAAGAGGGTGCAAAGGAGGTTATCCCAAGCCTAAAATAGGGTACATGAGAGGTTATCCTAAGACTAAAAGAGGGAACATGGGAGGTTATCTCAAGCCCAAAATAGGTTACAAAATGGGTTATCCCAAGCTTAAATAAGGTACATGAGTGTTTATCCCAATACTAACATCTTATGAATGTCTTGGTAGGTATCCTTTAAATAATAATTTCTATGATTATATGTTTTCCAAAAAATATATATCTTATGCCAATCCCATGTTATCATAGCTTCATATTATTTGATTGATTATGATTCATGACTTATGAACTTATAAGATTTATTACATGACTCAAGTTTATGATCTATCATAGTTAGAGTATAGTTTTTAAATTATATTCTCATGTTACTATTATCTTATACACATTATATGTTGATATCTCCCTTGTTTACCATTGTTGAGAATATGAGCTCGTCATTTCTTATGTTTCCTTTACCCAAGTTATGAAGAAATGTATTATTAAGAAGGGTGATAGTTGTGAAGAACATAGTGGTGGATGATATAGATCACTTATAGATTAGTTTTTTCTATGTCCATGTTTCCAAAGTCACTAGACATAAACAATTCTAGCATGAATCATTAGGTTATGTAATGAATATTCATCTAATAAGATGTAATTTTTATGTATGTGTAGTTTAGGTATTTACAGTAATACATCATATGCGTACCATTAGTATGATGTATCTATACCATAAGACATATATTTAAGATTACTATCATAGTATCTCAAGGTTCTAACTATAGGAGGGAACTATTATAACATGTGGATATAATAAATAATATTAGGAAATTATCATGTAAATAGTGAATGAAAAAAGTATCAACACTATTATAGAAAGAATACATCATACACAGATAACTGTATAAATGATATAGTAATGAAAAGGTATAACTCAAGTTGGTTATAGGGCACCCAACTTCATAATAGTGCTCAAGTACTTCGTGAAATTCATAACTCTTATGGAAATAGGATTACCTTATGTAACATATTGAATATAATACATATCATAGTGTCTCTGGGAACTATATCAAATAAATTATTACTGAAAATATATTACATATCCATTACCATTTAAAATTCTAATAGAAAAAATCTTCCATATAAGAATTATTTTACATATACCATTCCTTTTTTATTTTCTATCCTCAACCTAAAGGGGAATATTATATATGATCCAGAGTGGATATTATGTATGTAGTAATGATCATTTCTTATTTTATTTCTTACCTAATACTAATCTTTTAATTTATAGATTACTAAAATTCCAAACTTCTGATCTCTACGTGTTCATGTAGATTTCATGTGTCTTCTAGGTATCATATCTTATCACAATTTAAATTCTGTGGGTGAATATTATGAATATACTACATATTAACTTCAAAAATCAACTTATAACTTATGGAAAAGAATCATCCTTTATACAAGTGTAAAAAAAATTTATCTCATCAACCTAGAACACTTTTCATGGAATCACACTTAATATCATCTCAAAAATTACTACCTTTTTATAATCCACCTAATTACTTATAGAATCAAACTCTTTTATTATTAAAGTATTTAATCAAAAAACCTTCATTGTTTTCTTCTGGAAGTAGGTATGAACTCTTCTTATCTACCAACATGTTAACTTCTAAATAACTACCTTCAAAAACTCATCGAGAAAATTCCATCTTCATCTTTATATACTTATTGACTTTACCATCTACTCAACACCTATCATCGTCTATTGGGTTCTAAAACTATTGAAAAACTATTTAAAACAAATAAAACATTCAATCCATTGGGTTCATCAATCTCCCCATTTTTATTTTTTGTTAATAGCCAATAATTTCAAATTTTATCTAAATTAAATGACTTCTCCATATTTTCCCATGTATATTTCTCCCCTTTATTGAAAATAAATTTAAATTTTTAATAGTTAGGGAGATTAATATTCATCTCATGCTCTATCACAGTTTATCTTCTCCCCCTATATTCCATTATTCTGAAAATAAAACATTATTTCTTAAGAAAAGGATGACATAACTTTTCTTAAATAAATGATTCATACATTAATCAAATATAAGTATACATGAGTCGTGATTTGTGTATAAAACAACAGTGGCTAACATAGATGTCAAATATTTCAATAAATTATTCATAATGTGATCCCAATTTAGAGAACTTATTTTAGAGTTGTTTGAATAATTATCATTTAGTTTATTTTGTTCATATATCTCAATAAGAAGGTTAGAAACATTCAATCCCAACAGAATTTTTCTCCCCATTTAAACCCCAATTCCCTATTTTTTTAAAATAATTAGTTTCTCCCCTTTGGATTAATAATTGATTTTTCTTATAAAAAATGATATTATGGTTAATATACCTTATCAATGAAAAAAAAGTTAATTTCTAGATTTCTAGAATCCATAATTTGATCATCATATGGAATCAAAATCTATGGAGTCTCCAACATTCGAAACTTATAATGACTAGGTAATTCAATTTTATGAATTTATTTAATGTAAGTTCTTTCACTCCACTTAGATAAATCTCGAGAAATGGAAATTCTAGTACATACCAGAACTATATTATTTCAATACATAAATATTTTTCATATTTATTCAATTTTGCTACCCTTATAATGGTTAACCCCATCCAATTTTGTCATCATTGTCAGTACCAACTAAATTGTTCTTGTTAATACCAAATGAATTATATAGAGGAGGAACTAAGATTCAAATTGAAATAATTTTCTCTATGATGGAAATATTATATCATTTTTTGTGGGTTTATATATATTTTAGTTCTTCTTAAGCTCTCCATTGAATTACATCACCTTTAATTATCTAAAAATTTAAAATAAACTTAGCACTTGTGAGAATAAAGTGGTGTTAATTTTTCTACTTAATTACAGAATAAAGTTTGAGAGATATTTCTCATCCCAGAATATCCTTTCAATTTATCTCCAATTCCATGAGAACTCATTATGTGTTCTTCCCTTTTTATTTTTCTTGATTTAACTTCCATGAGTGGCATGGAATTATTTCCCTTATCTCCAATATTTACTTGGTGTCGAACTTTCTTTTTTACTTTTTTTAAAAAGTAGAATGAATTCTTATGAATTTATTTTATATTCTTTTCTTCTTCCAACTATTCAAGATAAACAATCATGAAACCTTTAGGAACATATTTAACTTTCTCCTTCAGTTAGTATTTTTTCTTCACACCAACTTTAACAACACATGTATTTGTTAATGCTCTATTCCATTTATCCACCAGCTTCTATTATCCTGATAGTACTTCAATTCCAATTTCAAGTGTATTATTGGATTATTTGTATATTCTATATAGTTTATTAACTTCCTTTAATTTCCATTCTTTAGAAACTTATGACAAATCACAACTTTTTCATTGAAAATATCTTCCACCATACCATATTCTTGTTTCTTTCTCAAATTGATTCATTTTTTTTTTGTTTGAGAATGCTTTTATTAAATTAAAATTCATTAATTTCTTTCATCTATCCATGATATGTCATTTCCTTTCATAAAATAAGAATTTTTTCTGAGGTGTGAAATCTTATTTAACTTTCTTCTCATGTCTATCATGTTTTGTATCTTACTTTTGATTACACACCAAGGCAGACTAACCTTTTATATTAATTTTATTTTAATTCAACCCTTTTTTCCAGCTTCAATTAGTAATAATTGAGTCATTATTGGTAGGAATAACCCAACACTCTTGTAACACCATTAGATTTTAGTATGATTTACTTTAAATAAATGTCTTGTTGATTAGTGAATGATATATGGAAAGTGAATAATAATTTATTAAAATTAAATGTAATAATAAATACATTGGTAATATATAATGTTCCAATAAATAAATTAACAGTCATTGGTGGTTAATATGAAATAACGTTAAGAACACTTACAGATTAAAAGTGTAATTTGTTTATAAAAAATGATTTTCATTATATTTTTTATTTTCATCTAAAAGATAAATTTATGAATTTTATAATTTAAATTTAATAAAATGAACTTAATTTTTTATATAATCTAATAAAAAATTATATTAGGGTGAATTTTTTTGATTCTTTTTGAAGTGGTTAATTTTAAAGTGAATAGAGAAAATTAAAATTTTAACAAATACAGTCACTTTTATGATATCATCGTGACATAAAAGTATATGAAACCATTTTTTATAGACAAAATATGTATTTAGGATTAAAATAAAATATTTAAAAATATTATGTTGAATTTAGAAATTTATTTTTGACAGTTTAAAATCTAAGTGATGTTTTATTCTAATAAAGGAACAATTTTATGATCTTTTTTGTTAATTAAGTATTTAAAAGGTAACATTTAGTTTTCGATTATTTTTAAATTCACATAAATATATATTTTTTAGTTTCAAACAAAAATATGTCATGAGGATTAATTATAAACATTATTTTGGTGTAAAATCATTTTAATGATTAAAAATAAATTTTTCTAAAAGTTATTTTCATTTCTATTTGTGTAATTTTATTAAAATTAGTTTTTACCAACTCGAGAAATTGAATATTTTAAAATTTATTCCATATTTTTAATAAAAATTGGTACATTATTTAACAATTTAAATTTCATTTTTATTCATAAAATTAATTTGTCATTGTAAAAATTAGTTTCCACAGTAAAGGCTAAAAAGGTTTAAGAGGGGGTAAATCTAAGGTATAAGGATTAAAATATCCTTTAAATATGTATAAATTTGATAATATGAGTTTACTTTGACCCTTAATTGTCTTATATTCTAAACGTTTTTCATTTGGTTCCAATTTCTTCTAATAATAACATTTATATTATTTTAAATTTAAGAAAATTTACAAAAGTATAACCCCTCTCACTTATAGAAATATCCCTCCTCTCCTCACTTCTCTACACACTTTGAGAACTTTATTTTGATAAAAATATACCAAAAAAAGTTAAAAAAACCTTTATCCATGACCAAGAGGTTTTGGTATAATTACAATACCATCCTAATAAGGCTTAAGGATATATCCGATAGAGGATACCCAAAGAAGAGGTAATCATCTTAACTGAGTTCATTCATGTTTATTTATTCTCCCACCACCTACAAATGTTATATAACCATATTAAAATAATAAAATATTTATCATTATTATACTTAAATGTTATTATGTTTATTAAAAAACCATAATCATCCTTCTTTCAATTTTTTGGAAAATGAAAATGATGTTTGTGCATATGTGCGGACTACTGCCTCCACATATGGCGTATTTCATTTTTTATAACCACATTACATGGAAGGTTATAAAAGATTTATTTAATGGATAAATTTTTTATTTATTAAATAATTATTTTTCTATAAAAATAAACCATTGTCTACCTTCCTTCTCCTACAATTCATTAGAAAATTAAAATGTTTCCCAAGTGCAGGTGCGGGCAACCACCTCTATAAACAACATATTTCATTTCCCATCACAACCTGACATATATGGTTCTAAAAAATTACTTAAATAGTAAATATGATATTTATAACACGATTAAGTTTCTTTAATTATTATATAAAAATTCTATTCACTAATAAGTTCAACTCATTTTATCGAATCAATATTTATAAAAAAATGATAATTTTAATATTTCCATGAAAATCAACATCATAAGTTATATGAAGTAACCATGGAGATATAAATATATATATAATAGTTAATCCTTTATAAACATTATATATATTATTAAAACATGTCTAAAACTTAAGTACTAGAACCGTCCAATAGTAACATGTATAGAAAACTGAACAGTTAACACAAAGATAAAGAATCATTACAAGGTTAGTAATAAAAAATTATAAGTGGATGGTATCTGGTAAGATAAATTTAAATATGGTTAAAATATAGATTTATAATAAATATAAATTTATTATACAGTGAATATTTAATTCTTCCAACTGAGCAGAAATTCAAGGTAAGGGTTTCTCATCTCAAACTTCCTGCTTTGAGACATATTTTGATATACGTTCTTATTTAAATTAAAATTTGTATATGTTTCCCCATTTAAATATAATATTGTGATGAAAAAAAATTAATTATGTTAATTAATGTTCAATTTTATGTTCTCTCATTTAAGAGGTTTTGATTCAAGTTTTATAATATCCATAAGGGTTCTTTGACTCAATTTTTAATTTCATGAGATATGTTTCATGTTGTCCAACATGATTTCTTTTATATATTGTACTTACTATAAATTCCTAAACCAAACCCCCTTGTCTAATCTAGAGATCCACAATACCTCATTAACACCTCTTTATATAAAAGATGTTGTCGACTAATTGTGAGGGTCTAAATTCCATTAATGGGGAGACAATAACCTCAGTATCATTTCTATGGACCAAAAACATAAATAAATATAAAAAAACATAGAGTAATAAAGGAAGAAGATAAAGAATCATAATATAATAAAATATGAAATTCATTTCATAAAAAAATAAATAAACCAGGTTCATAGTTTGGAAATAAAAACTAGACTATAAGTCTATGAAGATAATAAATACAACTCTACAGAAATCCTCTAAAGACTTTCCCTTTCCCACTACCAGATCCATGCTCCACTACTCACCTATCTACTAAGGGACCCTTTCCCTTAAATGGATACCTATACATTAATTCAATATGTTCATCAATATTACCATACAATTTATGCATAATAAAACCCAGTAAGAAACCACAAATTTGTCCTTAACATGTTTTCACAAGTATAACAAGTGTATTCAATGATAACAATAATTAATAAATCAACCATAATTAATAATATGTTGATTTTTAATGACCTAACCAAGTAACCCTAACATCAACCATATTTTTTTTGGCTCCATTAAATCAGTATATTAATAATGGATATTAGGAGTGATCAAAATATCCCGATAAGGGTGATGAAATGTCACTAAACATCTATAAGGGTCAAGTAAACATGTTACTCGACATCAACAAGGCATCAGGACAACATGTCATTTGGTATCTATAATGAATATACATAACATGTCACTCAGCATCTATAATGAATCAAGTAAACATGTCACTCATCATCCATTGGCCCAATATCACCATCATTGCATGTTGTGTACACTCCCCTTATAAGGAATAATCATATCATAATAGTTTACCTATTCTGAGTACCAAAACAATTCCTCCAAAGGCATAGTAATACATGAAAAAAGGAAGAGCATATAATGGAGACATATGGAATGTAATCATGAGAAATCATAAGCAACATATATAAACATGTGATCAATATCTAACATGATATCAAGCTATATAAGAATACTCATAAAATCAAGCATCATAAATAGGTATCATGGGATACACACACCCTCATGTGATCACTATCTAGCATAGTCAAACAATAAATTCCATCAAAATAATTATAACAAGGAAACAAGTGTAAAAAAACATTCCCAAATGTTAAGGAACTTAATACCTAAATCTCATTGATGAGATGATCCAAAGAAAATTGAAGGATCAAAACCTGAATCACATCACCCACCCATGGTAAATTGGCTCACACATCAAGGATACCTATAACGTGTTCTAGTTCATTAAAAATGGGTTTAGAAATGATAATTGAAAATATTTCATGTCATAAAAATTAAATCTAGAATCAAATAACTCATTGAGTCTGTCAATGACACTAATTTTGAGGTATGTTGAAGAAGATTATATCAATTCACGAAATATTCTATTTATCAAAGAACATATCATGAATTCATCATTAATTCTATAAGAGAACCTCATGTCTTGAAAATTATCATTAATACACAAAGAATCCATTATAGGAATAGATATCCAAGATGATATTAAATAATTATAATGTTTCATGAATAGTGATCTATGATAAATTACTTGGAAACGTTCATTGTTTATGATAGATATTTATCTGGTAAAAGGGATGTCATTGACAAATTAGATCTCACACTGATCTACCAAAGGATAATAAATATTACATTAGATATTGAAGGAGAACAAATATCATTCCAATTTATTATTGTTATATTAATAATCTATCATCAATAAGAGGTATAGAAATAAGAACCATGACCACATTCCCATGAGATGCTCATAGTTAAAGGTATATCAATATATGATCAAGATATGTCGTCAACTCTATATATCCTCCACAGATCTATGAATAAGGGAAGAATTATTTATTAGATCAACATAGAAACCATAGATCCATTATAGATCAATTCATATAACTCAAATAGAAATAGTAATTTTTAATAGATATAAATAGAACTCATTATTGTAGCATCAATAAATTGATCCAAAATTGAAGAACAAAGGTGAGATGATTATGAGAGCTCAATAATCATGGGAGGTGGTGTCTAGTTCAAAATAGGGGGATTAGAGTCAAAATTGGGTATTAAAAATTGTTTAAAATAAGAATAATTAAAAATCTAAGGAGGTTAATTTAATGAAAACCTATCCAGGTTGTATGGTCTAGCCAATGGGCCACACTAGCTGGCCAGTCGAGTCTGTAAAAAACTAAAAACTCATAATAACTCCACTTATGAGCAGCTATATTCCAATGGATTTATTGGGGTAGTTTACAGCCACCACAATCCAAGCCTTTACACCTCTCTTCATTCATCATTTATTAAACACTTTATACATAAAAATCAACTTCTTAAACCCCCTTAATAGTGATGAACCAATAGAGAAATGGGGAGAGTTTTATAAACTTAAAAAATTTCATACATTGAATTTAGTGAGTATTTCACACTTAAAACCCCATGAATATATTTTGAAATAATATTTTATGTAATTTAGGGTATTTATATAACCATTTCATGTTTTAACTTTCAAATTTTTTTTACTCAAAAGTTATCAAAGTTGTAAGGGTTTGTTTTACAAACTCTATTTTATCAGTATTTGTTATGTTTCAATTGTAATTGGGGAAAATTATATGTTATTTCTCTCATAAAACCCATATATTTTATTATTCTATAGTTATTTCTAGATTTAGTAATTATTTTTTTACGTTTTTTCACTCTTTTTACTCAAAAAAATCGAGAGAAGGTTTATAAGAAAATCCAATCTTGTTATCTTTTTTGTTTGGTAACCTTTCTCTTCTGTGTCTACATTTTTTATCTTGTTTCAAGAAATTTTTTTCTATATTGCAATGATAACTTAAGGTAAATTTTTTTAACTTTTAATTTCTATTCAAAATTTTAAAATGGATATTTTTTACATTTTCTAAAAAAACATTTTTGACTTTCTTTACAAAATGGTGAAAAGAATATCTTTTTAAAAAAAATTATATTAACAGTTTTTCTCACCATCATAACCATTCTTCATGATTTATCTTCCTTTCAATTTTTTCATGGTTTTTTAAATTAATATTTATTCCCGTTATTCTATAAATTTTTCAAAAGAAATATTATTTTTTCATAAATTTTTTGAAAAGGGATTTCATTCCACTTTTGTGTATTTTTATCTTCCACTGCACATTTTTGTAATTAAGAATACATAATTTTCAAGATTCCATTATTGAAAATTATTTAAAAAATATATATTTTATAGTTATTCTTGATATCTCATGAAAATGTTTTTGAATTATAATTTTAACTTTATTTTTTAAATAGAGTTAAAAAATCTATAAAAGAAATGATTTTTAAAATTTTCACTTCCATTTTCCACTTTATCTCCCAAAAGACTTTCCGTCACTATAGAACATTTATTTGTGATGAATTAATGTTCAACTTTATGTTTATGTTCTTTATTATCATGTTTGTATTCTAAATAATTTATAATATTTACTTATTCATATACACATTACACTATATGGGGAAAAATCCTATTTTGTATAAATCATATTGGGGGTGTTTACCATGAAAAGATAGATCATTTATTGACTAGGGAAAATTTTGATAGTATTTATACTTTTTAGTTTCATATGATGGATTATTTATTTCTAAAGGAATATTTAATATATACTGATAAATTATTGTCATTTTTTATACTTGATTCAATACGGATACATATTTATTAATAAGACATATTGATGATTTATTCTGATTAATACATTGGATATGTTTAAGTGATGAGTGGGGCCCGATATTATATAGCCCATGAATGCATCAAGTAGGTCACATGAGAAAAAAATGAGAATCACTCGGTGTATTCCATCCCATACAACAAAATATGTCTTGGTTGAGGCATTGATGATATGAAAGATGTCTTGGATAATTCCTTGATGATATATAAGATGTCTTAGATAAGGCCTTGATGGTAATATTAAGATGTTTTTAATTATAAATTTCATCACTGTAAAGATAGTTATTGATGTTCATGTGATTATTTACATTGTTATTTTATCCATGGGTATATTTTATGATCAATTTATTGATTAAATGACACATTTATAGATTATTTACTCTAAAATATTACTTAAGTTTGTTTCTATATAAAAGGATCTAATTTAAACTACCCTTATTGAGTGTTTGAGTTCACACATATTATGTTCTTGTTTCCCTAGGTGATAAGTAATAGTAATGAATATGATATATCTATAAGGGCATCATGTGTGGAGATTTTTTTGGGAGATATTAAAAAAAATAGTATAAGAAAATATGAATATACTAGGAAAAAATTGGAAGGGAAATGTATGGGTTTTTTCTAAGTAATTTTTTTCCTAATTCTTTATAGCTCTAAACTCAAAATGGTATTAGGTATGTAAATGACTCAATAATTTATTTTGATGTTGTAATTATGAATGGTTAAAATTGGGTCTCTTAAGTCGTATCAAATCTAGTATGTAAAGATTATGTTTTATCACCATATTTGGGAGTATGGGGTTGGGGAATCCCACTTGGTATCAGAGTAGGGTTTAGATAACTATAGAGGTTATGATGTTATTGGATTAAGGATAATTTATGAGATATAAATATCATAAAGTGTTGAACATTTTAATGCTAATCATACGTTCAAAGGTATAGATCCCTTTTTAAGTCCTATTTGACTTTATTAAATATATTTTGGGATACATTTATGTGAATATATGATTTGGGTAAATATAAACTTTGGTCTTAGTATGTGTTTTAGTGTGGTGGTTATTTGAGAGTCATTTTATTTTTATGGATAATCTAAAGATTTAGATAACCATTAACGTTAGTATATAAATTCTAGTCAAGGTGATTGGTGTTATTTAAAGGGTTATAATAATGTTTAGAATATATATAAAACCTTTAGGATTGAAAGGTAATTTGATTACAAAGTGATTCTGGGAGATCATAACCATAATTTATGATTATGGTATATATTGGATAGTCTATAACTGGATGATTTTATTTATGGAATGAATATTTAGTTAACTTTTTAAAGAATCTATGATTTTGTTTTAATTTTATGTAAATGTGATTATGATGTTTAAAATATTTATGGGAGAATATATTTCCATGTTTTTTTGTTTATAATATAGTAAGAAAGATTTTTTAAAATGATTATTGAGGTTGAATAGTTTTTTAAGTAAAATTTAAGTTCATTTTGGAAGAATATATAATCAAATCTTTCTGATTTTGAGGTTTTGAATTTATTTAAGAATATTTTTAAAAGTTTTAGTATTTATTTATTTGTGGAATGATTTAAATTAAACATTTGGTTTTATTGAGGTTTTCAAGATTAATCTATTGCTACCTCATATGAAGATTTATTCATATTGAGTATTATCTTATTTTTTTCTAACCGTTTTTTGTTTTAGTAAATTACTAGAGATAAGATGAATAATTTATAATTATTTTTTGGATATTATGTTAAATTAAAATTTTATTTTAGTTCTTAATGCGTGAAATTTTAATCATGGTTATTTATTATTTATAATCTGAGATAAAGAAATTGTGGAAAACTTCTCGCAGCACAGATGAATGATCAAATTATTCTTATAAAAGGGAAAGAAATAAAGTAAATACGTTTTATAATATTTACTATCTAAATGGTAAAATAATTTCTAAAAAAATAAAGAGGAAGATAAATTTATTAAGTCTTTTATAGAAACTATTTCTCACCTATCAAGGTGTGCTTTTGGATACTCATCCATATATATGAGTCTTATAATGGTTCATACATGGTTTTATAAATATTTAATTAATAAATGTTAAGTTTTATAGTACTAATTTAGAAATTTATAATAATAAATTCTACATAAAAGATATACTTGTTTCAAGAGACATTCATTTTTGTGATAAAAGTTGAAATTTTGTGGATGCAATTTTTGTAAGAGGGGGAAATTTTACATCCTGAGATTTTAATATTAATTACTTATAATAAATGTCTTTTTGAATATATTATGATATATGAAAAGTAAATAATAATTTATAAAAATTAATGGTAAAAATAAATAAATTATGAATATACAATGTTTAACCAAATAAATTAACACTCATTAGTAATTAATATGAAATAATTTTAAGAAAACTTAAATATTAAAAGTTCCATTCTTCTATAAAATCAGTTTTCCTTTATATTTTTTATTTTCATTTAAAATATAGATTTTCAAATATTATGATTTTAACATGATAAAATGAACTTTATTTTTTATATAATCATATAAAAATTAGCATATGGTGATTTTTTTGTATTTTTCTAGAAATGGTTGATTTTTGGGTGAATAAGGAAAAAATATAGTTTTTATAAATACTATCATTTTTATGATATTTACAGGAATTAAAAGTTTATGAAAACTTTTGTATAAACTATAAATATGTTTAATTATTAAAAAAACATTTAAAAATATTATTTTGAAATTAGAAACTTATGTTTCGTATTTTAAAACCTAAGTGATGTATTATTCTAATAAAAGAAGTATTTTTTATTATTTTCATTAATTGAGTATTTACAAGGTTATATTTGGTTTTGGATTGGTTTTAAAGTCACATAACTATATTTAGATTATTCATGAAAAAACAAATCATGAGGATCAATTATACACATTATTTTTGTGTAAAATCATTTTTATTCTTTAAAAGAAAATTTTCTAGAAACTGTTTTTCATTCTATTTTGCGTAAATATATTAAAAGTAATTTTTATAATCTATATAAATTGAATCTTATAAAATATATTTCATATTGGAAAAAATAATATTCAAATTATGTAAAATTTTCCATTTCATTTTTATTCATAAAATCATGTTACCTTAGTAAAAGTTTTTCACAATGGGAATGGTTAAAAGGCTTAAAGTGGGTGTTAAACTAAGGGATAAGGAATATAATATCATTAAAAATTGTCTAAATTTAATTTCATAAGTGTATTTAAACAAAAATTATATTATCTTTGAAAAAAATTCCATTTGGTTCCACTTCCTATTGAGAATGATATTTAAATTATTTTATAGTTAAGAGTGTTTACAAAAGAGTCACCACTCTCACTTATAAAAAACCTATCTTATCCTCACTTCTCCACACACTTTGATAACTTTAGTTAGAACAATATCTACCCAAATCACTTACCAACACCTTTATCCTCAACATATATGTTTTTTCTCAACAAAAATCATCTCATGAAGGTGTAATGAGAGATCCAAAGGATGATACCCAAGGAAGAGGTAATTGTTTTAACATAGTTCATTCAAGTTTATTTCTTCTTCCAAATCCTCAAAATAATATACAATAATCTTAATATAATAAAATCAAAATAATTAAAATACTTAAAGGTTATTATTTCATCCATTAGAAAATTAAAATGTTTCTTATTCATACATGCGGATTATCACCTCCACCAACAACATATTTTGTTTTTCATCACTAACTTACATTTAAAATTATAAAAATATATTTATTGAAAAATATATAGATTTATGATATATTTATGATTCTATAATGACAAAACATTATCTTCCTTCCCTCCCAGTCATTAGAAAATTAAAACATCTCTTATATATGTGAGAAGACTACCACCTCCAGGAATAATATATTTTATTTTCCATCACCGCCAAGAATAAACGGTTCTATAAATGTATTTAATGAATAAATATTATATTAATAACATTATTAAGGTGATCTAATATTTATATAAATATTTTATTCACTAATAAGTTCAATTTTTTTTGGGAATTGAAATTTATAAAAAATGTTAATTTTAAGCTTTCCATGATAATTATCACCATAAGTTCCATAAAGTAACCATAGACCTATATATATATATATATAATTATAAACCAATATAAACATTATGGAGATGATAAAAATATGACCAAAATTTAGGTACTGGAATCGTCAAATCAAAACATGTGCATAAATCTAAACAGTTGACACAAAGATAATGATTATAATAATTATTTATTACAAATTGAGTAATAAGAAATGTTAAGTGGATAGTATCAGGTAAAAAAAATTTAAATATTTTTTCGATATATATATATATAATAAATATGGATTTATAATAAAAGTATGATATAATGTTCCCAACCAAGAAAATATCCAAGTTAAGAGTTTCTCATCTCAAACTTCCTTCTTTGAGATAGATCTTGATTTGTGCACCTATTTCATTATATGGTGTATGTGATGAATATTTAAAATAATATATCATGATACACTATTTAATCATGGTAATTAATGTTCCATTTTAGTTTCTATCATTCAATAGGTTTTTATTCAAGTGTTATAAGATCCATAAGGTTTATTTGTCTTAATTTTCAATTTCTTGAGACATGTTTTGTGTTTTACACTATTCTTTATTTTATATGGTATACTTACTACCCCATTAATATATTTTAAGATAATATTTCATTTAATTCATGGGATTTATAAAATTTTGTCATGTTCTATCGATAAAATTCTTTTTATTTAAAATTTATCAAAGTCATAAATGTTTATTTTACATTCTCATTTTTATCAAGAATGTTTATGTTTCAATTGTATTTGGATAAAATTATATGTTATTTATCTCATAAAAAGAATCTATTTTCTTGTTTTATATTTTTTATATGGATTTCAAATATTATTTACATTTTCCTATCTTTTAACTCAAAACTATTGAGAGAATTTTTATAATAAAATATGGCCTCATTTTCCATTTTTAGACACAAACCTTTCTATTCCATATCCATATTATTAATTTTGTTTCAAGAAAGATGTTTTATATACTAAAATATTTAATTAAGTTAAATTTATATTTAATTTTTATTTTTATTCAAAATTTTAAAATTAATATTTTTAACATTTTTTTAACAAGTTATTTTTTATTATCATTACAAAATTATGAAGAGAATTTATTTTTAAATATTTTACCAATGAATAGGTTTTCCTACTATCATGAAAATTATTCAATATTTAGCTTCCTTTCCATGTGTTTATTATTTTAAAAAGTAATATATATTCTTATTATTCTATAAATTTTTCAAAAGAAAATGATTTATTTTATTAAAATTTTGAAAAAGATATTTTATTCCATTTATCTGTATTTTTATCTTCCACTCCACATTTTCATAATTTAGAATAGTTTATTTTCAAGATTCCATTATTGTAAATTATTTTTTAAAAAATGTTTTAAAAATATTACTTTAGTCTCATGAAAAGAGTTTTGAAAGTGACTTTTAACTTTATTTTTGAAAAAAACTAAAAAATATTTAAAGGAAAATATGTTTTAATATTTTTACTTCAATAATCCTATATATCTCCCAAAATACTTTTTTTACTACAATTCCTTCATTTATGATGAATTTATGGTCTCCCTCATTTCTATGTTATTTGTTATCATAGATGTATTATATATCATTTATAGTGTTAACTTATCCATATGCACGTTACTCTATATGGTGTAAACACCTTATTTTTCATAAATTAGATTGGGGGTATTTATTAGGAAGGATAGGTTATTTATAGATGGGGGAAAATATTGAAAATATATATATAGTTTTTAGTTCTATACATATGAGTATTGTTTTCTAAAGTAATATTAAATATTATGGGGTAAGTATTGCATTTTGTATAATTGATTCAATGTGAATACATATTTATTGATAAGGGATATTTATTATGTATTATAATGAATGCATTGGACAAGTTAAAGTGAAGGGTGGTACCTGGAATTATATATCCCCACGATACATAGGGTGGGTATCATGAGACAAACAAGAATGGGTATTTCTTGGTGTATGTCATATCATACAATGAAATATGACTTGTTTTAGGCCTTTATGATATGAAATATTTCTTCACTAAGGCCTTGACTGTATGAAATAAATCTTAAATGAGGTCTCGACAATAAGATTAATATGTCTAGCATTATGCATTCCATTACTATGAAGATAGTTATTGAAGTTCATGCAATTATTTACTTTTTCATGTTATCCATGGATATATTTCATGGTCAATTTATTGATTATATGTCACATTTATTGATTATTTACTCTTCCATATTACTCAAGTATGTTTCCCTATAAAACGTTTACATTGTACATTACCCTTATTTATCACTTGAGCTCACCCTTCTTATGATTCCACTTCCTCGAGTTATAATGATGAGTAATACATATGATATATCTATAATGGTATCATAAGTGGAGAATTTTTTAGGATATATTGAAAATTTATTATGGAATAATAAAATATAGGTATAACCAAAAAATCCCATTATATGGGAAAGAAATATGTTTCTCTAAGTAAATATTTTTCATAATTATATACACCAATGAACCTAAAATGGTCTTGGGTATATAAGTAACTCCATAATTTATTTTGAGGTTGTAATTATGGATGGTTGAAATTGAATCTCTTAATTTGGAATCAAATCTAGTATGTATAGATTATGTTTTAGAACTAGATCTGGGAGTACAATTTTAGGTAATCTCAACTCATCATCACAATGATCACTATCATTAAAAAATTTACATAAGTTATTATCATATTCAAATATATATACTAAAAATAGTTTTTCTTTATTCTGTAAAAATGGTTTAAATCTATGAGTACTTTTCATAACATAAATTTTCCTTCCCCTTAATATAGGCCTCATTTGTTTTTTGAAAAAACAATTGTTATAACAAGAGTCCATGGACTTGTGTCTAAATTTTTCACAGCACCAAAAATAGATAAAAAAATATTGATTTCTTCCTTTGATTTGTATTTTAACCAATTTTATCACATTGTTGTTTATGTGTAAGGAAACATTCCTTTCAATCTCTTATAATGGAACTAAAGTTATTATATTTTATTACATCCACCTTTGTTGAGTTATTGGGTTCCTCACCACTTTTAGTTACCCATTTAAGTTCTGGTTTTTACTCGTAACATAAACTATTCAGAGAATCAAAATTAGTGGGTAGATAATTCCAAGAAATTAGGGTTTACCTTCATATATGGGCTTGAATTGGGTTTAAATTTTAATTCCTTAAAGATCATATTGATTCCTCACTATGTCTTATCAACAATAATATTTATTCTAGAAACTTTCATTGAATCAATCCTTTCACCTTATTGAGGGGTTTCAAGTTGAACTTCTTCTAAAATTATTAGTTTAACCTCAAGGACAAAAAAATTTATGTTGAGGTTATTTTATCATTATCAATAGAAATTATTCTATATTTCTATTCCATATTCATCTTTTAAAACTAATATTCATGCAACTTATAATTATCTTTTAAATATTTTTTAATCTCTTTCACCCTTTTATCCTTGATTTCCAACTATGAGTTCTTGAAATTAATGATTGTTTTATGTAAATTCTATTGTGCATAGATATTCTCCTTAAATACATCATTAATCACAAATTTCTCACAAAAATTAATATATATTCTTCCTTATCCTCAATGAGTTTAGTGAGAGTATTACACTTAGGTAACTTTTTATCCAATGTACTTTCCATTTTATCAACTTCATACTCCAACTCAATTTTCTCATAATATAATTCCAAGATAAAATAAAATATATACATGATAACTTCTTAATAAAATTTATTCAAATAATAATTTACTTTATAGTAGATATATTAAACACATTAAATAGTGGAATTTTCCTCACACTCATCACATCTCAAACTAGATTATTCCAGAGGATCAAAATAAATGGATTTAACATATAACTAATTTCCAATTTTATTTCCTTTAAATAGTGGTGTATCCTCCTCCTCTAAATTCTTATAAGTTAACTTCATTAACTTATTAGCATCATTTTTCTTCCAATTTTTCAATGTTTTGGCCAAAACCTCAGTGGTGTCACTAACATGAGTAAATTTTATTTTTTTTCAAATAAGACACCTTTGTAATTTTTGAAAATATTCACTTCATGTAAAGAAGTTAAAAATTGGAAAAATTATTAGAAACAATCAGAGGAGTCCTTATGCATTTATGCCAATTGAATTTTTATATGGATCATGTAGTCACATTGATAGGGGTAGAATCAGTGTAGACCAATGTTATTAAATTATTCCAGCTTAAACTTTTCACAACCTTTTGTAATTATAAAATATCTCTTAGTTAATATCTATAGATATTTTTAATCATTCTCACCACATATTCATGTTAAATGTAATGATAGAAAGTAAATAAATCACATCACACGGTATTTACAAGGATCAATCCCAATGTAGATAGACAATAATTGATGTGTTTAGTTATTTTCTTATGACATTGATACTCATTATATAAAGAAACTGAATATAATGATTTATCTCTTAAAAATACTCTTCTATATACCAAAAGGTTTTACATTGTTCTGACTAGTTCATTATACTGGATCATTCTAGTTTACAATGGGTCTACCTGAACTCCCTAATAAACAATATATTACTTTTTATCTACGATATCAATGTATAAATTGTATATATTCTTCCTCTTCATAGGTTATCAACTTTCATAGAATACTCTTCTCTAACTACTTTCATTTTATACTTACACTCTCAAAATATTCAAAATATTTAACTTCTACTTAAAATCACCTCATTTCAAGTGTCCTAACTTTTTAGACCTTATAAAGGATATAAAAATTCAGTATATCTCACTATCTTATAGAACACATGTTCTGGTTATTCTAAAATACTTTGAAACATCAAGTTATTTATCTTCAACATAGATGATCTTAATACCTTATAGGTTGGATGTTTCCCCCTTTCACTATATCTCTCAATATTCTCAACAACATTATAGAGATATAAATAAACAACATCTTTTTATAGCCAACCCTAATCCAATAAATCCAATCTTCAAGATCTTTATATTCCTCCTTTCTAAAACTTAGTAAACCACCTTAAATTACTCTAAAGATAACAGATTTTAAATTCATCAAAGTCTCCTAAAAATATTAGCATCAAATGCCTTCAAGGATTCTATACATCTCATCTAGAATTATGATTTTAGCATCATGAATTTCATATCTTTGACATCTAGCTCAACATATTCACCACAACTTTTACTTCATGAAAATGGTATGTGAGATATCATTGGAATATTATTATTATCTAACATTCTTAGAATTCAATCCTCTTCTTATTCTACATATTTCATTGTCTCTTCAAGCTTTGATTATACAAACGATATCTAATGTAGCTGCTGAGATTTTGGTGTTCTGAATTTTATTTCTCAAAAACATGTTTAAAATCCATCTTATGTATCCCATATTCACATATTCCAATTAGATAAAATCTCAATCACATTATCTTTTAATCATCTATAGTTTTAAAAATCCATATATTGATCAGCTCAATTTTTGATCACCTCAAATTCAATACATCTAAGCTTTCTCATCCTTCATACTTCATAACTTATAATTTACTAGACTTAGGAAAGTCATCAATTTGAACCACCTTCTAATAGAAACTCATAATCTATCTTCCATTACTCTAGATTATCTAAAGTTCTTTTTGAATAGTTTCTTTTGAGTCAAATAATATTTATCCAATCATGTAGAAATGATTTATACCCTTATATGGGGATATCCTTGTAATAAATATTAAAAATGTGCATAAAATAAAATGAAGAATATTATTGTAAATTAAGTTTCTTAAACCAAAGAAATTATTCTACATCCTCAAATTCATATATGTTTGTTAAATATCTCTCAAGGGTATCTGAACTACGTCCACTCGCTATAGTGTATCCACGGGCTAACTGAATCACATTTCATACATGCAGGACTTCCCATCCTCTATGATGTGCTAGCATTTCATGGTGCAAAGATGGTAGGAGAAAGATATATTTAGGATCCAAGAAAGTTTATCCAAGTATCATGTAGGAATCATACACACTACCATCATATGGAAGTAAGATTTATAAATCCCTTGAGTGAGATACTTGACGATGTGTGCATTAACTCATGTGTTTCAACGCATTATTTAATGTTTTTTCCATTATAAAACATTCATCATATGAATATAACTCCTCTCACATGTTTTATCTTATGAACTGATCCTCTTAATGATATCCAAGACGGGAATTGGCTTGGGTGGGCATCACACATGAAATAATATACCATATGCATGAAAATCATAATTTTCATGCAAGAGATAATATAGTATATTATATATATATATACCATACATAGGGAATGTTTTCTTCAATCTCTCATTTTCACTAAATCTTAAAATATTTTTTGTTATTTCATTTTATACCACATCATTTGTAATAACTTGTGAAACAACATCCAAAACTCCTTTAGGATATTATCTAAAACACTTTTGGAAAGCTATCATTAACTTTACATTGTATCCCATCATATACAATACCTTGTGAAAACCCATCCTAAACACTTTTGGATTAACTCAAAAACATTTTTGGAGTATCTATCTGAGTCAAACTTAATCCCCTTTTAGTCAACCACAAAGTGTCACCCTATGGCACTTTATAGAATTTATAATAAATATGAATTTATAAATCAATATATGTAATAAAATAGAATCCTCTATGATGATCCTACTTTTTGTTTGTGTTTTATTCCTCTAATATCCTGAAGGCCTTAGATTTTTATTATTTTAAAAGAATCCACTTTTAATGGAAGAAGGGGGGAACCAAACAGACTTCATGACATAAAGCATTACTCGACCCAAAGATCATAGAAAACAAAAGCCAGACTAACAACATAGAACTGCCCCTCCCTAGTAATTTAATCATGATTAATCTCTCACCTGATGCAGGATTGTACAACAAACAGGTGTCCTGTGACAAAGCATAGGCCCGATCCAATGATTTTTGACATACCCTCTCAAACTTCCAAATCCTTAAAGCCTACACAAGTGAAACACCTACTCTAAAACATCATAGGTCCTAAACCTTGTCATTGCATCTGGATGAATCTCTAATCTTAAGTCCCGAAATAATTCTAGACAATGAAGCATATTCAACCACGAAAATGAGAAACTCATGCCCAAGGAGCGTGAAGCCCGATCTTCTTCACCTAGGACTAGAAAACCAAAAAACACATTGATGGAGCATCTCTATTGAGGGGATCCAAGTTGGTCGGAACTGACAGTGCCACCATGGGCATGATATTGATCATGTCAAGGCTGAAGAAGAACCCCCCTCCCCCATTTTCCCAAAGGTCGAACCACAGGAAGCGAAGGGCCAACGAGGAGGGGAGCTCTAATGAAAAAGGCGTTGTAAGACCACCATCACACATCCAATAAAACCACACAAAAACAAACTTAATACCAGATAAGTGACCAAGAACCCAAAAAAACAAATCCCCCCCTCCAAACCGCTCTATAGCCGACACCGTGCCACCCATGGAAGACAGGCCGCACCAGAACTGACGCCAGTCCACACTGACACCGACCCAAAAAAGAAGCTGACGCTGAGCCCCCAAAAGGAACAGAACTAGATCCATTGTTAGAACCAAAAACCAGCATCTGAATCCACCACTTGGAAACTGATGCTCATCATATTTGACATCAAGGCAAGAATGGAGGAACCCACCAATCCAGAAACATGCCAGATCTTGCATCGATCTGATATTGAGACACCCAACACCAAAACATGCCACACTACCGAGCTGAAAACATGCCACGCCAAGATGTCATCGATCTGAGGATAAAAATTCCGAGACCTAGATGAGAGCAGTGTGTGGACGGGTGAGTGCATATGGAGGTGACATTGAAACATGGGTGAGCACCTGCATGGGAAGGTGGGTGTGTGTGGACGGGTGAGTGCATATGGAGGTGACAGATCCACCATGTAAGGGAATGGTGTGATGGTGTGTCGGTGGGTGTGTGGAGTGTGGTTCTTAGAGCAGACCCTGGGCTACAAGCATCGAGACACTGATGAAATAGAGATACTTATAAAGTATATCCCAACCAAATAAAAGATCGATTTCAAATCATGGAACTGTGTTACAATTCACAAATTTAATAAAGATTCATAAAATGCTATCTATCTAATCTATTTTATCTGTGATTTTTGATTGAAGTCCACTTTATTTTAAACATTTGTCTCTTCACAAGACCTATATGTGAGTCTCAATAGCCAAATTTAGCTATACCCAGTGACAATGAATAAAACATGCTATTTTATACACACTTGATTGATCCAATGACATATATGCAACTGATTTCTTACATTCATGTTATTTTTTGAAGTTGTTCATGAGTTCGGGAGCATTATTTGCATAAAAATCCTTGATCGCATGATACCATTGTTTGAAGAATAATTTTTGTGTAAAGGTTCCATCATGGATAGAATTCATCACATGAAGTACTGTACATTTTTCAATCCTCATTATACAAAGGATCACATGATCAAGTGAAGTTGATCTTGTGATCATGTGTCTAATTTGGTGGCATGTGAGCTAGATGTATTTTCATTAAAAGGAGAATGATATCATGTGATCTTTATGAATTTAAGTTACCTTGAATCACCAAGAAATATATAGGTGAGGATATCCCTATAAATACTGAGGCAGAGTTAGGGGAAGTCTATGCTACCATTTTATATATTCAAGAGAAAGCTCTCATTTATAAAGAAACAGATCCACCATGTAATCCATTCATGTGAAAGAGATCTAGGTAACCTCTCTAATTACATAAAGTAAGATCTTATGTAAACTAGTATACATGAAGAATCAATGTCCCACAATCCATTAGGATACATGAATAAGAAGATAGTCATGTGCACCATTGACATGAAAAAAGGAAGGAACTCATGGGTTATCTTAGTCATGCGAAGGAAATTAGAGAAACCTATGATCCCTAATTGGTTTCTGTAAGGAGAATATTTCTCATGTGAATTTTTCACATGAAGGAGGAGAATCTCATGTGTCTCGTTTACCTAAAATATAATCAAGTCCTTTCATACCAACTAATACAAATAGAAGAATAACAGATTGAGTTGAATCATGCATGAAATAATGTGTATTCATTAAGGATTGTTAGTGTTCTTTCACTATTCAAAAGTTTTCAAGAATGTTATAATAAAATTATAATACGTACATGAACCCTGAACAAAAATATATTGATAATAAAATGAAGTAATAATTTTCATGTGGGGTTTTGATGATAATTCTATTCATAGTTAAAATACATGCATGAGATGATGTGAGATGTTTAGTGTAGTGTAATTAGTGTTTGAAAAGAATAAATTTCCCTAATAATAGATCAATACTAAATTCACTACTAATATTGTGTATCAAATATTGAGGACCTAGCACATTAATTTAATATATTATATTACTTGTCAAATGATAAAAGAATAATAATAGAGTGGTCAATTTTCTTTTATTTTGATTATCATTGGGGTTAGGCAGAAGTTTTGAGATATGAAATCTACATCATATTCATATTATTCAAACTGAATAATAATAAAAATAAGAATAATAATAATATAAATCCTATTAGGTTTTCTTCATTTTTAAGATATCTTTTTTCTTGCTATGAAATAGAGGCATACCTTTGATTTCATCATTTTGATGAGGTTGATTATATTTTATCGGTGTCTAATAAATAAGACTTATATTACATTTTTGATTACTTTAGGAGGGAAAAACTGACATATTATAATATTATGATTCAAAGTTAAATCATACATTGTTTCGGGTTGGTTCTAAGAAAATATATACAACAAAATCTATTTTTATATGTTATCTTTGATAATAAAAAGTAAGCTATGTGTGTGTTGGATAATAACCACCATACACTGAGAATATAGTCTTCCAAGTTTGAGTTTAATGTCATTAAAAAATCCTAGTGTTCCTTTTACTTTATGGTTCTATGTTAATAATTTCTAACTACGGGTGAAAAAAAGAGATAATAATTTACCGAATAAGTGACATAGGTATGAAATTTGGTAAAAAAATTTAATGAGATAAAAATTCAAAGCACACTAATTCACCCCCCCCCCCACCCCACACCTCCCTCTCGGTGTGGTTATCATAAAGTGATCATAAAATTTTTTATCAGATTGAAAGGGCACACCTGGATTATCTAATTTGAAGTTTTTTAAAGATTTTTTTTCTCTAATCAATTTAGAACGGAGTAAAAAACTGGATGAGTTATATCGACTAAAAATAATAACTCTATATTATCTAATACCATAAAGAATATAAAGAAGAAATAATTTAGGAAAATAAAGAATATATACCACTTATGAAAAGAGGATGATGAATCAATTTCCCCATGTTTTAATTCTAAGAAATAAATGTCTAAGATGAAAGTAGAAGATATAGTGTTATAGTCTTCTACCAAAGAGAAGGAAAACAGTTCTACCACATATATTGTTTTATTTCACTACACCCTCCACCCAAAGAGAACCTATCTTAGGCCGGTAATGAGAGAAAGGTGATGGTGATGGCCTGAGTCCTATCTCGAGTAGGACCTGGGTTTGTGGCTAGCATAGAGGGTATATCATGCATACAAATAGAAGGAAACACACTCTAAAAGAAACATTTTAAAGAGAGATATAAGATAGATTCACTAATCAAATTCTACTCAGATAAATAAAAGAAATCCCAAGTGTATAAATTTAATTTCATTCAAGACTCAAACAACTAGAAAGGAAATAACAAGTACCAAAAAGGTAAACTTGGTTATAAGGACCCAGCCTTAAACATTACATAATCTTGAATTAAATGAATAATTCACATTGGGGATCTTCTCTGGTTTAGAGTTTTAGAGAGTTAGGCCAACTATTACATAAGAACTTGAATGTTACAAGTAGACACTACTACTCAGTATCCATTTTTTCATAAAATAAAAACTCTTAAAAAGAAACATGCCTAGTTCCATATTTTACACAGCATGAATTTTCCATGATCCCATCCTTGACCCTATTAATCTTTATGTCAGGTGGAAAACATTTAAAAAACTTGGGATGAGCGTAAAAATCTCATTAAGTGTTATAAAATAAGAAAGGAAAACATTATCCCATCAATAAATACAAATCAATGAAACCATACTTTTCAATCATAACTTACCTCACGAAATCATAAGATTTATGAATAACACAGACAAATCATAAATCATAAAGGTTACTTATGGAATCAATATCAAACTTACATTGTAGCCATCACAGCTACATAGGGAGTTACACTTGGAATACCCATCACGGTATATTCCATAAATCTATTAGGAGAAACATCACGTTCACCTAAGTCACGTAACCCAATGCATTGGAGAGCTATCTCAGGATCACCCGCCCTAGGTTTATCACGGAACCACCCGTATACATAAACAATGCCCAATAACCATATCATAATCATAACATATAACACATGTATAAAGTAAATATAAAATTTACACATTCCAATATATCAAATCAAGATATTGTAATAAACAATGTTTTATCAAATCATTTTTAGAACCTTTTAAAAAGATATTTTTGAATCAAAGTGTCCCATACCACTTTGAAGATTTAAAATGAATTATCATTTGAAAACATTAATGTCCATATAAATAAATCCTAAAACCCATTTTGAATACATGGACATTAATGAGAAATATTTAGAAGAATAAATCTTTAAAACATTTAAAATGATATTTTAGTTAAAGAGTTTTTTTAACAAAAAGAGAGACACTTGAATACAAATAATTGAGGAATAACATTTAATAAAAACATTATAATATCATGAGAATAAAGGGATTAATGATATAATATGTCAAAATACAGTATATACACCATATAAGAGTGAATTGGTGCATAACAACAATGAAGTATCAATAGAAATGTAAATTGAGATGAAATCCCTTATAAAGATGGTATCCATAAATTAAGGATAAATCAATCACATAATTATGTGTGGAAAATATAAATACACCCAATATAAGTGGATATTAAGTGTAAAATAATTAGAGTTCATTCACACATATTCGTTGGTTGACATATTCAATAAGTACAAGTTGAACCCAAAGAATTGAAATTGGGTTAAGAAGTTCCCTTGTAAAAATTCAACAGCCTAACGGCATCTCTTTAAAATTCAGAAAATGAGTTTATGAGATAAAAAGGGTATATCATCACTTGTACATAAAATTTACTTCAATAAGTATATATAAGAACATATCCCTACATAATAATATGTAAATTAAAATACATAACAAAAAGAAGTCTTTTAAAAAAGAGGAGGGTGAAAGGTTCCCTTACCGATTTGGTAACTTACAAAAAATATGCCACATGAAAGAAGAATCATTAAATGAATATGTAAATACTCATAAATGAAAGTATATTATACAAATAGTACAATCATGGGCAGTACATACATCACACAAAACAAAATAGTTGCAAATGTAGCATGAATATCACAAGAATAAAAAGTGAGATGAAAAACTTTTACTTCATTGTAATCAAATCGAGTCGTATGAACAAAAGTTAATGACCACAAAATGAATCAAATAATACCATGAATATAAAGATAATAATAATAATATATATCAATGGAATTACACATTACACCACATGCAATAAATAAGTGGCGAACAATGGAAATATAACAGAATTAAAAGTGAGATAAGAAATCCCTTACCTCATGTCTGACTTGACTCGATCGTTATTTAATCTCATGAATAATAAACTAAAGTTAATTTATAATTTCTTAAGAACCTTTTTAAAGTTTATTATTCCTTTTATATCACTTATTACCTTGTTATAAACATTATTTAATCATTTAAGTTAATAATGTTCGTTTTGTCGATATTTGGTACTTGAGTCAAAAATGGACTTCTTATAATTACATGTTGTTCATGTGGTCAAAGTATAATTATATACAGAATGATATTAATGATTTATATATCATATATATCATATATATCCAGTATATACTTGTATTTATAATAGTACATAACATTTAGAGGTAAGAAATGAAATGCACCGTTCATGGAGACGGTAAGCCGTACGTACGCATGAACGCTACTTTCATTTCTATTTCTTACTTTAAAGGAATTAAAACATAATGATACATAGGTATATTATAATTCCAGTATAATATCATATATAATATCATTAAATATATCCTTTATACATCCCACATAAGGCATTAATGAGTCACATCACTTTGAGGGGGTGGTAGTCCGTGCTTCCTCAAATGAGATTATCGTATTTACCCACTATAGAAACCATAAAGGCGTGATATAAATGGAAAATACAGAATCATAAAGAAATCATAAAAATAATATATATCATATATAAATATAGTGTCATCATAATGGCCACCATGAGAGGCGGTTGGAGATATTTTAACAATCATCGTTTCATGAGGTGTTAGTTTGACATCCACATAAACATTATGTTCTTCATCCATTAGATGGAGGTGTGTGTAAGTGTAGTTCGAATACTTCTCATAAAAAAATCCTAGAATATTGAGGATACTGGTGTTGTTACAAATGGAAGGAATAAAAGAGTTTAGGGGTTGGATAAGTAAAATAAAACAAAACAAATTAAGAGAAACAGTTACCTTTAATTTGGGTAACTCCCTTTGGTTTGAACCAAAGGACTTATTGAAGTTCCTTCTGCCTAAGTTAAGGCTTCTATAAGGAGTATAGGGATGTAGGGACCTTAATTGGGCAGATTTTGGACGATCCAAATGGCTTGAGAGGTGTGAGGAATTGGTTATAAGTGGTCTCCTTTTATAAGGGGGAGGAGGGGCTCTTTAGGAAAGTGTGTTAATATTATTTTATTATATAATGATATTAGGTTTCTAAAGGTCCAAAAATAATTAGGGTCGAAGATAAGATGAATAATGGTCTAAATAAAATCATCCAGTAAGAATTGGACATGTTTTGGATATTATTTTAATATTTATAATCTAATTTATCTAAATCATTTATTAATGAGGTAAATACTACATCATTATTGTGTCATAAATAATTTAATTTATTATATGTCTAAAAATTATAAACAAAATACTATCATGTAGGAAATCTTTTTATATTTCCAATGAATATTTATAGTCAAAAATATTCTTTATATAACACTATATAAAAATTAATTTACTAAAATATTTTTGTTTATGTCATTTTTTCCTTTACATTAAATTAATTAATCAAAAGTGTCATTATCACTCTTAAGTGGCGTCATGGGGTCCCAAAATCGACCCAAAGATGCCCATGGTCAGACATGACTCAAAAAATAAGGTTAGGACCAGTGTTAAAGTAATTTGGAATTATTATAATATTCATTTGACCTTGAATTACCTTATTTACCTTTAACCGTGGTAAATAAAAGTCAAAAGTTACTATTCACTAAAAATTATTTTTATCTTATTGAACCAAATTTTACTTCTTGATAAGAACCATATATGTCGGATTTTCAAAATTAAATTCACAGAAGTGGTAAATTTTCATTTAAATGAAAAAGGCATTTTTTTAACTTCCACTAAGTGGTTTCACTATTCATCAAAAATTGATGTTTTCAGAAAAATACAAAAAAATTCATCCTAAGATATATTTGATATTCCAAATGAAAAAAAGATGTCTATTTTTTCAAATTCAAAACATAGAAGTAGAATTAATTAATTTTAAAATTAATTCTCGTTATCAAAACAAATAGCGTGTTTTTAAGGAACAATAACTATCAAAAGATTAATACTTGTTTATGTCCAATTTCAAAGTGAAATTAATTCCAATGACCAAAATTGGATTAAATGGTAAAAATATATTTTAATTTCAATTTAAAACCAATTAAAAAGATAATATAACCATATAAATAAATTAGATTAAAAGGCACTTTTGAATTAAAATACAATATTTTTCATTATTCGTTAAAAAAATGAACTTTATCGGAAAAATTCCAAAAATTTACACAAAGTAAATTTTGATATCCCAATTCTAAATAAGTATTTTATTTGGTCATATATAATGTATTAAAGTGACCAAAACTAGATTTAAAAAGGGTTCTCCATTAAAAGGCAGTAAATCGACCTTTTAATGTAAATTATGCTTAAAATTAGATTCATTCACATTTTAAGACTATAACATTTATTGGATAAATGTAATTACATTTAAAAAACATGTATAATCAAATTGTATTTAGTTTTCTTCATTCCCACCAATACAACGGCTTGGAGTTAACGACCATTTAAAATAATAATATTATATTGTTAGTGTGCAATGTAAGATTTCAAAGAAACATGTTGTTGTGTATCGAGGACGCTATCGAACATAGAATCCCCTTTAATGTAAAATTAATATTTAATTCACAAATACTAATAAATATGAAAGGTGTCTTATTCCTTATTTATCTGGGATGTTACATCCATCCCCCCTTTTGGGAATTGCATCCTCACAATTTTAAAACTGGGCTGGGAAACTTCATTAAAAGCCCCACATCGGAAAAAAGTCAATAAAACTATCACTTTAAAATAAATGAAGAGAAGTAAAAAAGGTTACCCAAGACAATAGATACTAGGATTCCAAAAAAACATGGATATAAAGAAGAAAAGAAAACAATCAATGTCATGACCCATCCTCGGGGCCTGTGTCGTGACTACCCCAAGGCCGCCTTCCATAGGCCAGGGGCTGGAGACTAGCACCAAAGGCGTAAATTTTCCAAAAAAGGGAAGGCATTGCCTTTATATAAGAAAACAAACACCACAGAGTACACAATCTGAACTAAACACTAAGTAAATTGAGTATAAAAGTAAGTACTAGAAAGTAAATGGGCCAGTATACAAACCCAACTGAAAGTATAGTACAAATGAGAAAAGAAAGTACAACAGATGGAAAGTAGAGCAGCAACCACCAAGACGTCCTCCGAAACTCCCACCTGAAGGGTGAGTACAGATAGTCTCTTCAGCTCCTCGAGTCAGGTCGTCCACTCCATGTATGTCCCACCTGATAGTCCACCACCGTATACCGTCCCGCTCCTCAAGCCTCAACCACGATCAGCACTGTCCGTCGTCTGCAACCAACACAACATAGTGCGGGCATAGCCTGTGTAGGGGTGAGTATACGATACTCAGTAGGGACCCCGAGACCCCTGAAGGCCTCCCATAATCCACAAAGAATAAAACACAAAGTAAAGATACATATACAAAGTATCAGCCAAATATTCTTAGGTATATTCCCATACATATACCTAAGTCATCGATTCCAGTTCAGAACCAACTTCTGATCCCAAGTACAACCCATTCCACATAGGAAAACACAACCCAATCCACACAGAAAAGTACAACTCAATCCACACAGGAAAGCAATTCAATTATATCAAAGATAATGACTGAAAGTCAAGACTCATCTCACACAGGCATACAACTCACGAAGAGGGGTGGAGATGATTAGATGTAGCCTCTAAATCATCTCCCCTGCCAAACCCACGTAGGATCCAAGTACAGAAGCCATCCCTGCCGAACTCACATAGGATACAGGTACAGTAACCATCACTGTCGAACCCACGAAGGATCCAAGTATATTCGTCATTGCTACCGAACCCATGGAGGATCCAAGTACAGTCATCCTCGTTGTCGAACCCACGTAGGATCCATGTATAGTCGTCATCATCATTGTAGACGCAGCCAGCTCTAGGGTTCCCGCACACAACACACTCGATTCTGGGAGGGTCCTCTCCTCGAGAAAAGGGGTCGATACATCAACTATCATGAAGTCCAGATTTGATGTATCCCGAAGGCCCGCCACGTCATAGAGGGATAAACCAAAAAAAATGTGTCCAAGACACCGAGTTCAAGATGACCAAGCCATTTTCCAAAAATTACACGAAATATTGGTATGATTACATGTCGTGTATTTAGAACTCGGGTAGTGCCCGTGTACCACGGCCCGTGTCGAAGGGTTGTTCGTGTTAAAGTAAGTACACGGCGTGTGGTATGGTTACACACCGTGTCTTCAGACCCCGGGTACTCTCTGTGTACCACAACCCGTGTCGAAGGGTTGTTCATGTAAAAAGTATGTACACGGCATGTGGTATGGTTAGAGGCCATTTCCAAACATCTGAGGTTGACTCCGTGTACGCTGGCCATGTGCTCGTACACGGCCTCAACTCCTATTCTCCAACCTGTGCATTTGGTACACGGGTTAGCCCGTACCACTGGCCATGCCTGGCCGTGTGGTGGATTACATGCTCGTGTACTCCACCCCGTGTCTTTGTATTCCCAGAATACAGGTAGAGCCTCACGAAGCCTCTTCTTCCTTTCTATGAAGAGAACACACGCAGTGTTACCTGGTCGTGTATTGCTGTCCGTGTCCGTGTATTTTCCCTGAATACACGCCATGTCCATCGAATTCCCCTCTGTCAAATAGTGTGGAGAGTACACGCCGTGTGTCTCGAGTCACACGTCGTGTGTTACTTTTATAACATCTGAAACGGAAGCCACATTACGCTTTTTACTACACGGGGTGTGCTCATGGAGCACACGCCGTGTATTCTGGAATTTTCCAGAAACGACGCCTCTGGCCAGCACGCCTCCCAAGGCGCCCGTTCTTCGTTCCGATGATCTGATTTCTATGAATCCTATGCTTCTATGTCGCACCGAATCTCTGAGGCCATTTACGATGTTTACGGGCCTCCGAATGGCTCCGAAAACATAGCTTGATTCACCTCTCAAGAATGGCCAAAGAATTCCACAAATTCACAAGAACGGCGGAATAATCGGACAGTGTTAGTTTGGTCTAGTCCCTTCCGCATTAGTCCGATATCAAGCGGTTTATGAGGAACAACAACATGGAAAGAAAAACCAATATTTCTCAATCCAAAACACAACCCTACCTCAATTAAAGAAGGTTGATCGCTTGACGAAGGATGGAGATGCTTTCTTTGTTCCATTGACGTTGTCGTAGAATGACGGTGTCGCTTCGTCAATGTCGAGAAGAAAGAAGCCGAGTTTGGCACTGGTGTTCTTGGCATTCTTCGATGAGAGAAAGAAGTGGAAACGTTCTTTGCAAGAAGAATGAAGTTTTTTCTCCTCCAATCCCCAACACAATGATCCAACCCCAAATAAAATAAGTCTACCCTTATTTTATTAAAGCATGGCATCTATTTCAAAATAAAAAATTCTAAAACAACTCACTTAATTAATTAAACTTAAGTTCTCTAATTAATTAGGTGTTTAGTTGGAAAGAATTAATGTGGGAGAGTTACATAACTTATGAGGGGTTTAGAGGAGTTAGGGAATGTGAGGGGATGGGCTCGTGTGGGCCCCACCTCACCTTTAACCACTCAAGGGTGGTTAGTACCTAGCGGGTCCCACCCCAACTTCCACACCTAGGATTTTAACCACTTAGAAAAGAAATAAAATTGTAACATAATTTTATTTTACTCTTCATTTAAACCACATTTTTTTTTACAACTCCTCCCAAGAAAACGCAACTCCAGTAAAGGTATTCTTAAGCAATTATCGGCGCTGCAGTTTCATCGGTTCCCTTGGATTTCAATTCTGAGCATCGGTTCAAAATTTAGAAGAACTCGCTCGTTCGTTCACTGAACGTACCCAAGCTAAACTTCAGAAATTGATTCCAGGCACACTGGGCCTCGGAATCAGGTGCCGTCAAGAATTGTGTACTCGTAAAATCCTAAATAATTTAAGAGAAAAATTTCCTTGAAATTTATGAGTCTTTACATTACTCCCACCTTAGGGTTTTATGTCCCCGAAAAGATACATCACAAACTAGGGAAACAAATGGGGGTACTGTACACGCATCTGAGCCTCCCACTCCCATGTGCTCTTCTGGAGGTTCCCGTGTTTCCACCTGATGCGTACTAGAAGAATCGACCGTCCATGTAGGACTCGCTCCTGTCAATCCTCGATCTCTACTGGGACCTCCGCAAAAGTCTCCCTGTCATCGATGTCCAGCTCCTCGTGATCAATTTAATGCGTCTGGTTGTGCACGTATCTCCTCAGCTGAGATACGTGGAAGACGTCATGCACCCGGTGCAACTGAGGTGGAAGAACCAGTCAATAAGCCACCTCGCCTATCCTGCCGAGAACCTGGAATGGTCCAATGAAGCGCAGAGATAACTTTATACCCCGGAAAAATCTCTATAGTCCACTTCGAGGTGAGACCCGTAAGAAAACATGGTCGCCATCCTTTAACTCTAGTGGTCTCCGCCTCCTGTCAGCATAGGACTTCTGTCGGCTCTGAGTAGTCCTCATCCGCTCTTGGATAATCTGCACCTTTTCTATCGTGGCCTAGACCATCTCTGGTCCCACAAGTGCTGACTCCCCAGGGTCTATCCAGCATAGAGGTGATCTGAAAGGTCGGTCGTACAATGCCTCGTATGGTTCCATCCCGATGGTGGAGTGTTAGCTGTTGTTGTACAAAAAATCCACCAAGGGTAGGTGATCCTCCTAGATGTGACCAAAGTCAAGGACACATGCATGGAGCATGTCCTCGAGAGTCTGAATGGTCTTCTCCATCTGGCCATCCGTTCGTGGGTGAAAGGCGGTGCTCAGGCGTAGCTGCGTCCCAAACACCTCCTACAACCCCTTACAAAGACGAGAAGTAAATTGAGCATCTCAATTGAAGACGATAGACGATGGCACACCATGAAGTCGTACGATCTCCTAAACGTAAAGGCATCCCAAGCTCTCCACTGAGCTCTACTCTCTAATAGGTAGAAAGTGGGTCGACTTGGTGAGTTGGTCTATGATCAGCCAGATGGAGTCGTGTCCTCTGGAAGTATGTGGAAGTCCAGTCACAGAATCCATAGATATATCATCCCACTTCTACTCCGGGACCTCTAAGGATTTTACCAAGCCTGCTGGTGCCTGGTGCTCCACCTTCACCTGCTGGCAGGTGAGGCATCGTGAATCGAACTCTGCCACATCCTTCTTCATACCTGGACACCAGTGCTATTGTCTGAGATCTTGGTACATCTTCGCTAATCCAGGATGTACCACTAGAGGGGAAGTGTGAAACTCTCTCAGCACCTCCTTCTGTAATTCAACTGGTACCATGGTACGTCTTTTGAAAATGACGACATGTTCTCCTCCTACAGAGAATCCATCAGGTGCTTGTCCTGAGGATATCTGTTCACTTCGCATCTCACAGTCAATATCCCCACGTTGTGCCTCTCTAACCCACTGAAGTAGTAGAGGAGTGACTGTGAGTGACTGTATAAAGGCTTCCCCATCTCTATCCACGAAGGATATCTGCAACGCGACTAGCTGCTCTGTCGCCTCTCCAAGTAGCTGAATGCCCGACCTCCTGCTGAGAGTATTAGCTACTATGTTCCCCTTCCCAGGATTATAGACTATCTCAAAGTCATAGTCCTGGAGGAACTCGAGCCATCGTCGCTGTCTCAAGTTCAGGCCCTTTTGTGAGAAGATGTACCTGAGACTCTGGTGATCATAATAGACTGTAAAGCGCTCGCCCATCAGATAGTACCGCCACATATTCAAGGCGAAGACCACTGCTGCTAACTCCAGGTCATGGGTAGCATAGTTCTACTCATGTTGCATCAAATGTCGTGATCCATAGGCGATCAATGCCCTTTCCTGCATCAGGACCCACCCGAGTCCAGTCCCTGATGCATCACAGTAAACTACGTACCCAACTCCCTCCTCTAGTAGCCTCAAAATGGGTGCACTGGTCAATCTCTGTCTCAGCTCCTGGAAGCTCCGCTGACATCTATCCGACCACACGAAGGGTTTCCCCTTCTTTGTCAAAGCTGAGAGTGGTGCTTCAACTCTAGAGAAGTATGGCACAAATCTCTGATAGTACCCAGCCAGAACCAGGAAACTCCGCACCTCCATCACGCTCCTGGGTGGATCCCAAGCTACCACTGCCTCGATCTTCACAGGATCCACTGCAACTCCCGCCTCAGAGATGACGTGTCCCAAGAAGTGGACCTCTCGAATCCATAACTAACACTTCGAGAGCATACCATAAAGCTGGTGCTCTCGGAGTGTGTCCAGTACAACCCACAAGTGGTAGGAGTGCTCCTCCTCAGTAGTCGAGTAAATCAATATGTCTTCAATGAAGACTACGACAAATCGATCGAGGTAAGGTTGGAATATCCTGTTCATGAGACTCATGAACACTGCTGGAGCGTTGGTTACACCGAAAGGCATAACCAAGAACTCATAGTGGCCATACTGACACCTAAAGGCCGTCTTCTGCACATCCTCATCTCGAACTTTGAGCTGATGATAGCCCGACCTGAGGTCTATCTTCGAGAACCATCGTGCTCCCTTGAGCTGATCGAAGAGGTCATAAATCCTCGGGAGTGGATACTTTTTCTTCATGGTCACCTGGTTCAGGCGATGGTAATCGACACACAATCACAAGCTCTCGTCCTCCTTCTTGGAGAACAAAATTGGGGAAGCCCAGGGTGAAACACTGGGTCGAATGAATCCCTTGCCCTACAAGTCCTCTAGATGTACCCGTAGCTCACGAAGCTCAGTGGGAGCCATCTGATATACTGGATTAGATATTGGGTTTGTCCCGGGGTACATGTCAATATAGAATTCTACCTCTCTACGAGGAGGTAGTCCGGGAACGTCGTCAGGAAAAACGTCAGCATACAGATCCACCACAATAGGAAAACTTGGACTTCGCACGTCAACTACTCCTAGGATGAGACTAGCCAACTTATGAGTGATCGGCTGTCCTCTCCTCTGCGTGAGTCCATCCTGCACTAAAAAGGCTCCCTTCTTGCCGGTGAAGGTGAACCTGCTCCCATCGGTGCGGACACATCGCACTTTGCTCCTAATACAGTCGATCTGAGCATGAACCGTAGATAACCAATCCATTCCCAAGATGACATCGTAAGGCCTCGACACCACTACAAGAAGATCCCAGACGAAGATCTAACCTCCTAGAGTAAGCTCACACTGTCGGCACCAGTGCGTAATCATCGAGTCTGCTCCAGTAGGAGTCTCTAGCCGTAAGGATCGAGCCAACGGCTCCTTCGGAATCTCCAAGCTCTGAACAAGGGAAGCAGCAATGAAAGAATGACTCACTCCTATGTCTATAAGAACTGCAGCAAGGGTGGAGTAGACACAGATAGTACCTCGAATCATCTCAGGTGCGCCATGGTCGTAGGCCTCTACTGCCTGAAGATGAGCCTGCCTTTGTCTTCCATCTCCCTTTGGTCGGTGTGGACCTCCTAGTTGTGGTGGTGGTAGAGCCTCAAAGTGTTGCCCACCACCCGCTGCTCGGCCAGCTCCTCTGTCTCATCTGCCTACTCCCTATTGACCGCCATGGTTGAACCTCTACCTTTTCCTAGGTGGTCCCTCAATCGTCTGATGTTCCTCTGCATGGCGGGTCGGGCAGTCACGAGCCATGTGGCACTGCCCACCGCATGCATAGCATTGCCTGCCTCTTGTATGACTGGCTCTGTTGCGTGTGCCCCGCACCTCCGAACCGGTATCCTAAGGTTTTCCACCGGATGGCCTGGTCCGCTTGGACCCCTATGACATCCGTCGACTGCTAGCTACAGAAGACTCTGCTACGTGCCGCCCTGCAGTAGGTCTCGCTGATGGTGTAGGCTCAACAAGAAAGCTCTCCACAATAAGGGCTCGCTCCAGTACTCCTACCAACGTCGGAATTCTAAGGGAGATCATAGATGACCTGATCTCATGCCTCAGTCCCTGCTCGAAGGTCCAGGCCCGAAAGAATGGGTCTCGTACCATGCTCGTGGAGTAGCGCGAGAGATCGGTAAATCTTGCCAAGTAATGGGATATTGTCATGCTACCATGCCACAGCTGTAATAACTCCTGGATGCGCACCGCACGGAGGGTGGATAGAACAAACTCAGAGAGAAATAGGCTCTCGAACTCTGTCCAAAGTAGAGATTCCTCGTCATGCACCTATAGCATCAGGCTCCACCATCTACCTGCTACTGTGTGCAGGAGACTTGTCGCAGGGATCACCATGAGGTTAGCTGGTTTCCCTACTAATCTGAAGACTCGGACAACAGCCTCCATCCAATCCACGGCTGCCTGAGGGTCCATCTCTCTGTAGAACCTGGGCGGCCTCTGATGCTGAAACTCGTGCAGTGCACTCAGCCGACATGCACTCTCAGCTGCTGGGGCAGGTGGCATCTGTGGCTCGGTGGGTAGAGGTACCACCGGTGCCTCTACTTTAATGGGGCCCTGCACCGAGGCCTCGTCGCTCGGTGGGCTACCATCTCACACGTAACCGGGAACCCTAGTTGGCTGCCATCATGGGGCTATCCTGAAAGAAACAGGTGCATCACGGTCAATACAGTATACCTGGTGAGCTGACACAAAGTAATCACAAAGAAAACTTTGAAACACACATGAAATCAATGTTTTCGTGCATTGAGTTGGAAATTAGAAGTCAGGGTCCTGGTGTTTGGATACGTTGGCCACCACACCAACACTGGACTCCCTGGACTGATAACCACACTCAATACCCTAAACACTATTTATTTACATAGAAGAATATATCAGAGTCCTGAGTTTTGCGATATAACCGACTCCTCTGATACCAATTTGTCACGACTCGTCCTCGGGGCTCGTGTCGTGACTACCCTAAGCCCTCCTTCCATAGGCCAGGGGATGGAGACTAGCACCAAAGGTGTAAATTTCCTGAAAAAGGGAAGGCATTGCCTTTATATAAGAAAAAAACACCACAGAGTACACAAGCTGAAGTAAAGACTAATTAAATTGAGTACAAAAGTAAGTGCTGGAAAGTAAATGGGACAGTAGACAAACCCAACTGAAAGTACAGTACAAATGAGAAAAGAAAGTACAACAGATGGAAAGTATACCAGCAACCACCAAGACGTCCTCCGTAACCCCCCACTTGAAGGGTGAGTACTGATAGTCTTGTCAGCTCCTCGAGTCCGGTCGTCCACTCCGTATACGTCCCACCTGATAGTCCACCACCGTATACCATCCCTCTCCTCATGCCTCAACCACGATCAGCACTGTCCGTCATCTGTAACCAACACAACGTAGTGCGGGCATAGCCCATGCAGGGGTGAGTATACGATACTCAGTAGGGACCCCGAGACCCCCGAAGGCCTCCCAGAATCCACAAAGTATAAACCAAAAAGGAGAGATACAAATACGAAGTATCAACCAACTCTGCTTAGGTATATGCCCATACATATACCTAAGTCATCAATTCCAGTTTGGCTCCAACATCTGAGCCCAAGTACAACCCATTCCACACAAGAAAACAGAACCCAGTCCACATAGAAAATTACAACTCAATCTACACAGGAAATCAAATCAATTATATCGAAGATAATGACTGAAATTCAAGACTCAACTCACACAGGTATACTACTCACGAAGAGGGGTGGAGATTATTAGATGTAGCCTATGAATCATCTCCCCTGCTGAACCCACATAGGATCCAAGTACAGAATTTGTCACTGCCGAACCCACGTAGGATCCAGGTAGAGTAACCATCACTGCCAAACCAACGTACGATCCAAGTACAGTCTTCATCGCTGCCGAACCCATGGAGGATCCAAGTACAGTCGTCCTCGCTGCCAAACCAACATAGGATCCAAGTACAGTCGTCATCGTCGTCGCAGACGCAGCCAGCTCTAGGGTTCTCGCACACAGCACGCTCGATTCTGGGAGGGTCTGCTCCTCAAGCCAAGGGGTCGATACATCAACTATCATGAATTCTAGATTTGATGTATCCCTAAGGTCTGCCACGTCATAGAGGGCTAAACCAAACAAAATGTGTCCAAGACACTGATTTCAAGATGATCGAGCCATTTTCCAAAAAGTACACGGCGTGTTGGTATGATTACACGCCGTGTCTTTAGACCACGGGTACTGACTGTGTACCACGGCCCATTTTGAAGGGATGTTCGTGTAAAAGTATGTACACGGCGTCTGTTATGGTTACATGCTATGTCTTCAAACCCCGGGTATTATCCGTGTACCACAACCCATGTTTAAGGGTTGTTCGTGTAAAAGTATGTACACGGCGTGTGGTATGGTTACACGCCGTGTCCAAACATCTGAGGTCGGCTCCGTGTATGCTGGACATGTGCCCATACATGGCCTCAACTCGTGGTCTCCAACCCGTGCATTTGGTACATGGGTTAGCCCATACCACTGGCCATGTCTGGCCGTGTGGTGGAGTACATGCCTGTGTACTCCACCCTGTGTCCGTGTATTCCTGGAATACACGCTGAGCCTCACGAAGCCGATTCTGCCTTTATATGAAGAGAATACATGCCGTGTTACCTGGTCGTGTATTGTTGTTCATGTCCGTGTATTTTCCTTGAATACATGCCATGTCCATCGAATTCCCCTCTGTCAAATAGTGTGGAGAGTACACGTCGTGTGTCTCGAGTCACACGTCGTGTGTTACTTTTCTAACGTCTGAAATAGAATCCACAATATGATTTTTACTATAAGGCGTGTGCTCATGGAGGACACGTCGTGTATTCTAGAATTTTCCAGAAATGACGCCTCTGGCCAGCATGCCTCCCGAGGCATCCGTTCTTCGTTTCGATGATCATATTTCTATGAAACTTCTGCTTCTATGTTGCACCAAAGCTTTGAGGACATTTACGATGTTTACGGTCCTCTTATTGGCTCTGAAAACATAGCTTGATTCACCACTCAAGAACAGTCGAAGAATTCCACAAATTCACAAGAACGGCGTAGGAATCAGACCGTGTTAGTTCGGTCCGGTCCCTTCCGCATTAGTCTGATATCAAGTAGTTTATGAGGAACAACAAAATGGAAAGAAAAACCAATATTTCTCAATCCAAAAAATACCCCTAACTCAATTCAATAAGGTTGATCACTTGAAAAAGGATGAAGATGCTTTCGTTGTTCCGTTAACGTTGATGCGGAATGACGACATCGCTTTGTCAATGTCAAGAAGAAAGAAGCCAAGTTTGGTACCGGTGTTCTTGGCGTTCTTCGATGAGAGAAAGAAGTGGAAACGTTCTTCACGGGAAGAATGAAGTTCTTTCTCCTCCAATCCCCAACACAATGAGCCAACCCCAAATAAAATAAGTCTACCCTTATTTTATTAAAGCATGGCATGTATTTCAAAATAAAAAATTCAAAAACAACTCACTTAATTAATTAAACTTAAGTTGTATAATTAATTAGGTGTTTAGTTGGAAAGAATTAATGTGGGAGAGTTACATAACTTATGAGGGGTCTAGAGGAGTTAGGGAATGTGAGGGGTTGTGATCGTGTGGGCCCCACCTCATCTTTAACCACTCAAGGGTGGTTAGTATCCAGTGGGTCCCACCCCAACTTCCACACCTAGGATTTTAACCACTTAGAAAAGAAATAAAATTTTAACACAATTTTATTTTACTCTTCATTTAAACCACATTATTTTTACAACTCCTCCCAAGAAAATGCAACTCCAGTAAAGGTCTTCTTAAGAAATTACAGGCGTTGCGGTTTCATCAGTGCCCTCAGATTTCGATTTCGAGCACTGGTTCAAAAGTTAGAAAAAACCACTCGTTCGTTCACTGAACGTACCCGAGCTAAACTTCGGAAATTTATTCTGGGCACATCGGGCCTCGGAATCAGGTGCCGTCAGAAACTGCATACTCGTAAAATCCCAAAGAATTTAAGAAAAAAATTTCCTTAAAATTTGCAGGTGTTTAAAATCAAGTTATGATAGAGAGTGATAGAAAACATGTTTATGAGAAAGTTAACCACCAAAAAATCACAAACATGTGATGGGTTAAACAGTCTTTGATTTCCCAATAGGAAAAGTTAACAAACAAGGTTTTTGTTTTAAGTTACTTTTCATTGAAGAATTTTTTTTATGAGATTAACTAAAAACATAAGGAAACACAATTAATTTTCATGTAGACTTTTATCCTTCACTAGATTTCTAACACAAACTCATATTTACTTCATACGATGAGTATTCAGAATGACTTGTTTACATTAAAATTTCTATAATCAACTTCGAGAGAATCAAATAATCAAAAAAATATGAACTATACATTTCCCTTTTCTTTAGATATTAACTAAAACAAAAAAGTTTAGTACAAGATCAGATAATCCCCAAAAAGGATATACTTTTACATAAAGAGAAACTACTCTTAATCTCCAAAATTTGTCTTAACAAATCCCAAAGTTCAACAAATAACATTCAATAAACAATCGTCCCTAAAATTCTTCAAAAGTAATCCAATATTTGATTGTAACTCAAATCTATGAAGGATTTAATTACATAGACTTCCAAGATACATCTTAACATTTATCTACAAGTAACACTAGTTACTCATAAAGTCTCATATTGAAAATTAATTAACCTAATTACATATTCTCCATGATAGGTTAATCATTTTCATAAATAAATAAAATCATCCCGTGTCCATAATAAAAATATAGATTCTTCCAAACTAAAATTTCAACCATTATTCCACAATTTAAATCCCATAGTATTCTATCTTCTTTAGGCATATAGTGTTTCCTCAAAAGAGAGAACGTCTTCCACAACCACCTTTATCACTTAATCACTAAATCATTTTTCTATACAATTTATATCCATTTGATAAAACATATGTTCTAAAAATCAACTTATTCTTGTTCCATAAAAACATTTTACCAAAATAATAAGTCATACTAACCAGGGACTTCAAGTAGGCTAGTGGTAGGAGATGTGCCCTTGTCTCCCTTCAGTTGTGGGTTCGATTCCTGCGGCCTTACCAGATGCGATGGGTTGTCACCCATCCTACGGGTTTTCCGTTTTATAAAACTCAAAAATAACCCTAACATGTTTTAACCTCAATGGTTTCCTTATACCTCTCATTTTAATCCAAATTCATTATGATCTCAACATCTTAATACTTGAAGTCTTATTTCACCAATATATGATAAAATAAAACGATCCCCAAAATAGAGAACATCATACCTTGATCATGGTGTCCATTTGGTTTCATTGTCATCTTGTTCATGTAGGTAGAAGGTCCATGCATTGCAACAATGATTTAGAGATCCTTCAAAATCATTTTCTTCCTCCATCCAAATACACCTTGTACAACATGGGTTATATGGGTGTTCACAGAAAAACAGTTTTGGAAAATAATCATGTATGACATATAATTTCAAAACATCTGATAAATCATGATTTCTATAAAACAGTCGAACCAAATTTGAGTTGAAATTTTCAATTAACGGTCCTTTTGAAATACATTAAGTATGTGCTGAGAGACTATATTTTAAAATCTAATAAAAATAGGTTGTGCAAGGGTCTCTTTCTTCAGCACATTTTTTAAAATCATAATATGATTCAAAATCTTGTGATAAGGTAAAATATTTGAAAATTCATTGATAATATTTACCTTTCTTGAAAATATGAGAATATTGTGAAAATAAAATTTTTATAAATACAACACAAGATCCATGATGATAAAGAGGTATAGTGGAGGTGTTTGATATCTCAATAAACTACTTTCAAGTGAGTTGTATGCTAGAAAATGTTTCACAATCATCCTAACATGACTTTGCAATAATTATTGCAAGAATGTCATCTGGAAGAGACAGGAATGTTGTTTGAGATCCTCCTACTTCCATTTGTAACTAACTTTACTTGATCTGAAAATGTTATAAAACAAGGATTTAACTGAAATATTATATAGGGACTCACCATAAGTCTAACGAAAATTCCTAATCTATAAATTTGTCTAAACCGACCTCTGATACCAACTATAAGGACCCGGACTTAAACATTACATAATCTTGAATTAAAGGAATAATTCACATTGGGGATATTTTCAGGTTTAATGTTTTAGATAATTAGGCCAACTATTACATAAGAACTTGAATATTACAAGTAGACACTACTTCTCAATATCAATGTTTTTCATTAAATAAAAACTCTTAAAAATAAACATGTCTAGTTCCATATTTTAGACAGCATGAATTTTCCATGATCCCATACTTGACCCTATTCATATTTAAGTCCTGTGGAAAACATTTCAAAAACTTTGGATGAGTATAAAAATCTCATTAAGGGTTATAAAATAAGAAAGGAAAACATTAGCCCATCAATAAATACAAATCAATGAAACTATACTTTTCAATCATAACATAACTTACGAAATCATAAGATTTATGAATAATACACAAAAATCATAAATCATAAAGGTTACTTATGGAATACATTTAAAACATACATTGTATCTATCACAGATACATAGGGAGTTACAATTGGAATACCCATCATGGTATATTCCCTAATTCTCTTAGGAGAAACATCATGTTACCCAATGCATTGGAGAGCTATCTCGAGCTCAACCGCCCTAGGTTTATCACGGAACCACCAGTATACGTAAACAATTCCCAATAACCATAACATAATCATAACATATAACACATGTATAAAGGAAAGATAACATTTCCACATTCCAATATATCAAATCAATATACTGAAATAAACAATGTTTTATCAAAACATTTTAAAAATAGATTTTTGAATCAAAGTGTCACATACCACTTTGAAGATTTTAAATGAAATATCATTTGAAAACATTAATGTACCTATAAATAAATACTAAAATCCATTTTAAAAAAATGGACATTAATGAGAAATATTTATAAGAATAAATCTTTAAAACATATAAAATGATATTTTAGTTAAAAAGTTTTTTTAACAAAAAGAGAGACACTTGAATACAAATAATTGAGGAATAACATTTAATCAGAACCTTATAATATCATGAGAATAAAGGTATTCATGATATAATATGTCAAAGTATAGTATATACACCATATAAGAGTGAATTGGTGCATAACAACAATGAAGTATCAATGGAAATGTAAATTGAGATGAAATCCCTTATAAAGATGGTATCCTTAAATTACGGATAAATCAATCACATAATTATGTGTGAAAAATATAAATACACCCAATATAATTGGATATTAATTGTAAAACAATTATATGTCATTAAAACATATTCATTGGATGACATATTTAATAAGTACAAGTTGAACCCAAAAAATTGAAATTGGGTTAAGAAGTTCCCTTGTAAAAATTCAACAGCCTAACGGCGTCTCTTTAAAATTCAGAAAATGAGTTGATGAGATAAAAATGGTATCTCATAAATTGGAAATAAAATTTACATCAATAAGGATATATAAGAACATATCCCTACATAATAATATGAAAATTAAAATACATAACAAAAAGAAGTCTTTTCAAAAGAGGAGGGCGAAAGGTTTCCTTACAGATTTGGTAACTTACAAAACATACGCCACATGAAAGAAGAATCATTAAATGAAGATGTAAATACTCATAAATGAAATTATATTACACAAAGAGTACAATTATTGGCATTACATACACCACACAAAAGGAAATAGTGGAAAATATAGCATGAATCTCACAGGAATAAAAAGTGAGATGAAAAACTCTTACTTCAATGTAATCAAATCGAGTCGTATGACCAAAATTTAATGACCACAAAATGAATCACATAATACCATGAATATAAAGATAATAATCATAATATATATCAATGGCATTACACATTACACCACATGCAATAAATAAGTGGCGAATAATGGAAATCTCACGGAATTAAAAGTGAGATAAGAAACCCCTTACCTCGTGTCCGACTTGACTCGATCGTTCTTTAATCTCCTGAATAATAAACTAAAGTAAATGTATACTTGCTTAAGAAAATTTTTCATGTTTATTATTCATTTTATATAACTTATTACCATGTTATAAACATTATGTAATCATTTTAGTTAATAATGTCCGTTTTGTCGATATTTGGTACTTGAGTCAAAGATGGACTTCTTATAATTCCATGTTGTTCATGTGGTCAAAGTATAATTATATCAATAATAATATTCATGATTTAGATATCATATATATCATATATATCCAGTATATACATGTATTTATAATAGTACATAACATTTAGAGGTAAGAAATGAAATGCACCGTTCATGGAGACGGTAAGCCGTACGTACACATGAACGCTACTTTCATTTCTATTTATTATTTTAATGGAATTAAAACATAATTATTCATAGGTATATTATAATTCTAGTATAATATAATATATAATATCATTAACTATATCCTTTATACATCCCACATAAGGGATTAACGAGTCACATCACTTTGAGGGGGCGGTAGTTCGCGCTTCCTCAAATGAGATTATCGTATTTACCCACTATGGAAACCATAAAGACGTGCTATAAATGGAAAATACAGAAGCATAAAGAAAACATAAACCTAATATATATCATATATAAATACAGTTCCATCATGATGGCCACCATGAGAGGCGGTTGGAAATATATGAACAATCATCGTTTCGTGAGGCGTTAGTTTGCCATCAACATAAACATTATGTTCTTCATCCATTAGATGGGGTGTGTGTGAGAGTAGTTTGAATACTTCTCATAAAAACATCCTAGAATATTTAGGATACTGGTTTTTTTACAAAATAAAGGAATAAAAGAGTTTAGGAGTTGGATAAGTAAAATAAAAGAAACCAAATTAAGATAAATTGTTACCTTTAATTTGGGTAACTCCCTTTGGTTTGAACCAAAGGACTTCTTGAAGTGCCTTATTCCTAAGGTAATGCTTCTAGGAGGAGTAGAGGGATGTAGGGAGCTTAATTGGTCAGAGTTTAGACGATCCAAATGGCTTGATAGGTGTGAGAAATTGGTTATAAGTGGTCTCCTTTTATAAGGGGCGGAGGGGCTCTTTAGGAAAGTGTGATAATATTATTTTATTATATAATGATATTCGGTTTCTAAAGATCCAAAAATAATTATGGTAAAAGATAATATGACTCATGGTCTAAATAAAATTATCCTATAATAATTGGACATGTTTTGGTTATTATTTTAATATTTATAATCTAATTTATCTAAATTATTTATTAATGAGGTAAATACTACATCATTATTGTGTCATAAATAATTTAATTTATTAGATATCTAAAAATTATAAACAACATACTATGATGTAGGAAATATTTTTATATTTACAATGAATATTTATAGTAAAAAATATTCTTTATATAACACTATATAAAAATTAGTTTACTAAAATATTTTTGTTTATGTCATTTTTGTCTTTACATTAAATTAATTAATCTAAAGTGTCATTATCACTCTTATGTGGCTTCATTGGGTCCCAAAATCGACCCAAATATTCCCATGGTCGGCCATGACTCAACCAATAAAGTTAGGACAAGTGTTAAGGTAATTTGGAATTATTATAATATTCTTTTTACCTTGAATTACCTTATTTACCATTAACCGCGGTAAATAAAAGTCAAAAGTTACTATTGACCAAAAATTATTTTCATCTTATTGAACAACATTTTACTTCTTGATAACAACCGTGTATGTCGGATTTTTGAAATTCAATTCACAAAAGTGGTAAAATTTCTTTTAAATGAAAAAGACAGTTTTTTTAACTTCCACTAAGTGGTTTCACTATTCATCAAAAATTGATGTTTTTCAGAAAAAATACCAAAAATTCAGTCTAAGCTATATTTGATATCCCGAATTCAAAAATGATGTCTATTTTTCCAAATTCAAAATATATAAGTGGCATTAATTAATTTTAAAATTAATTCTCGTTATCAAAATAAATAGCGTGTTTTAAAGAAACAAAAACTATCAAAAGATTGATACTTGTTTATGTCCAATTTCGAAGTGAAATTAATTTCAATGACCAAAATTGAATTAAATGGTGAAAATATATTTTAATTTCACTTTAAAACCAATTAAAGATTTAATCTAACCATATAAATAAATTATATTAAAAGGCACTTTTGAATTAAAATACAATATTTTTCACTATTCATTAAAAAATGAACTTTATCGGAAAAATTCCAAAAATTTACACAAAGTAAATTTTGATGTCCCCATTCTAAAGAATGATTTTATTTGGTCATATATAATGTATTAAAGTGACCAAAACTAGATTTAAAAATGGTTCACCATTAAAAGGCGGTAAATCTACCTTTTAATGTAAATTATGCTTAAAATTAGATTCATTCACATTTTAAGCCTTTAAAATTTATTGGATAAATGTAATTACATTTAACAAACATGTATAATCAAATTGTATTTAGTTTTTTTCATTCCTGCCAATACAACGGCTAGGAGTTACCGACCATTTAAAATAATAATATTATATTATTAGTGTGCAACGTAAGATTTCAAAGAAACATGTTGTTGTGTATCGGGGACGCTATCAAAAATAGTATTCCATTTAATGTAAAATTAATATTTAATTCAAAAATACTAATAAATATGAAAGGTGTATTATTCCTTATTTATCTAGGATGTTACATTGGTAGTGACCACGAACCCAAACAGCTCCTACAAAATCATGAGCTAGTAATATCTGGCCCAATCTCCAAACATATCCTATTGAACTAAAAAATAGTTTATATAAACATGGTTTGAGCTTAAAAATATACACAATAGTATCCTCCCAAAATCCTCTCATGAAAAAAAATAAAGAAATCATACTAAAGCTTAGTGAACAACAAGTGAAACTAACTTTTCACCTAAATAGGTATACTAAGTTCTCTGTCTCACCATTCCTATCTCTCATCAAGTATCACATAAAAAATCATATTATAATAATAAATCAACATGGTTACCCCACTAATTCTTCCCCATACGATTTATACTCTACCCCAATGTCATATGTACTAATTCATCTCTCTTCCAAAAGTAATTCAGCCTGAAAACACATGGGTTGAGTATCACAACATGCATCTCATGAATCACATCATCTCATGCTACATCTCCATATAATAACCAAGTTGTTTCTAGGATCCACCATAGCTTTTATGATGTGTATCATACATCAATTATTATACTTCAAGGCATCACAGCCCATACACCGAGTAAGTTACCTCAATCCATAACATACTATACACACCATACCTATAATGATACTTTGGATACTATATCTAGAGATACATGTTGGGAAATAATGAAAATATATTATAACCCTGTGCACACATATATGTTAAAAATAACCACCATTCATACTAGCACATAATACTACCAATATAATAGGGAAGGACTGGAGATGCTAGTCAACCATCCATCCTCTCCAGCTTAGATATTGGTGAACACACCCTCCTAGAGTCCACTAGGTTTCATTCACCCTAACAAACATGGGTGGGGTAGCATATGAAATCACAAAACGTATAGGATATAAAATATCTCACAACCACGCTATGGGCATAACATAGCCCTAGGTTTAACTGCATCTATCATCACTCAGACACCATGCTACCAATACTAGGGACTAGATATCCTATAAGCACACAAGTATTAAAGGAGCTACATTAAATTACTTATTACCTTTTAAAAAATTAACTTTACATTAATTAATTCATTAAGAATTAATTAACTACATTATTCCAAATTAAAATTTCAATTAACCATCAGAGTGAAGTTTATACCCTCCAAACATAATCCAAAATGTGTCCACAGTTTATCAAGATCATCTCATTTTCATTCCAGCTTTACAAACCCCATGGGTCAATACATTTATTAAACATTATTACCATTCCATAATTCCATGTACTCTAGGAAAACATCCTCATCTACCATCAAATATATGCAACCAAGCATATACTATTGCATCGAGAGGTGGGAAAGGAATGCAGATAAAACAAGTAACCTAGCCATTTTCCCATTAAATAGATTCATTAACTACAACCATAACAACTCTCATCACATAAATGGGTAATCTCATATTTAACTCATTCCATCATCTTGGTGCAATCCCTGACACCCTCATGTATATCCACATGCATCTCATTGTCACAGGCTTCAACTACTACCAGAACATTAGGACACCCCACCCATATCTCATCATACATACCAAGCTCACATCATATTCATAGTATCATATCCAGATCACACAAAAGGTAGAATACAAACAAGCATAGTAAATAGGGAAATCTAGTCCTTGAAAACAAGGAATTCAACCTCTACATGAAAACAAGCTCTCACAGCCCCCAACATAAGGAATCCAGTATTTATAAACAATGATCGCTCATAGACACAAACATTTATCTTTATTAAAAAAAAATTATTCCATATTTAATCAACCAATTCAATTAGTACATGTTATAATTATGGGTAACCAAATACATCAGCTATAATAACTATCAAATTAATTAAACATGCTTTCTAGAATTTTTCAAATTTAAAAATATATAAAGAACAACAATTCATACACATGCCTTTTTAATCTCATTAAATTTAACAAGCATTAAAACTTCATGTTCTTAATAAATTACATTAATGTATATAAGAACAAATTAAACAATTAAACATGAATACTTTAATTAATTTTATTACTATCAAATTACAAGAACAAACAATTCCATTTAAAGATACATTTTTCATTTCATTATCCAATTCTAAAAAAATACTTGATTTACATTATTTACAAATATCATTAACTAAACATGAAAATACAAGCATAGAAAAACATAATAATAAGAATAACATATATAGAACACTATCTAGAAACTCAAGAGAAAAAATGTTGTCATGGTATAAAACATTGATATTTGATCGCTATCCATAAATGAATTCTTTAATATAGTTTAATATTAATTTGAATCCCCTGTCTCAATTTTTGATGTGTTTGAAATGGAAACGGAATGGGAATGTAGATATTTGATCACCTCTCCCATAAGAAAACCAAGTCAAAGTAATAAAAGAATCTATGGAGGGTCCATGGAAAAAAAGTAGGGGCTTTGAGGTGTGGAGGTGTATGGAAAACCGCCACCACGATGTAGGGGGGATCACTATGGTGTAGGGGGGAGGCCACCATGTTTCAAGGTGTATGAAGATAAGATCCCCGCAGTACAGGACTATGGTTACGGTTTAGGAACCACCATGTAGAGGACTACTATGATGCAGGAAAGGCATTGCGGCATGTGATGATTCCATAAATTGTTTTCTATGGAATAAATGGAGGGCGTGTGGCATAGAACCAGGTTGAGTTTCACTTCTATATGGCGTAAAGGGATGCATCATGGTGTGGAGTTACTCTAGAAGCCCTTCAGAACTATATAATGATGTTGAATGAAGAGATAAGGATCTATATTTGTAGGGGTTTCTAGAGATTAATTCCATGTGAGAAAAACCTAATTAAATACCTCTTGAATTCCCCTCAATCAATCCCAAAATGAACTCCCCAGATAAAATTATAACATCCTTTTTAAGAAGCTAAACACTCCAAATACTATAGTTGGACTAGTGTCAGTAACTGATGTGGAAATAGGATTTGATCCACTTTGATTCATCCTCTCTAAAAGAGTACCATTGTGGTGAAGATTTGTATGTTATGGTATGGTCTTATCTCTAGAATATAACTACAGTCTAGCCTCTAACACTATGGTGCAACTGCCTTATCTGTGGCGTGGTCGTATGAACTACAACATAGCCATCCCTTTTTTCATTTCTTATTAAATCTCCAAACTTTTTAAAACCTCCTCTTATTTCCTCCAATGCCAAAAACTCATAATGTTAAAACATATCTTAATCTTCTCCCTTGCATCATATACCTTTCATACAATTCTCTTCCTCAAGAATACAAAACCAACCCCATATAGAAAGAAGGAGAAAGAGGATTTCTAAATAGACACCCCATGAGATACCTTTCAAGGATCTCACCATCACAGGATCTCAACCACCTTGATCGTAGGAAAAAAGTTCCAAACTATGCAATGAAAACAATCATCTTCAAAACACTATCGTGGGAGATACCTCTCAAATGAGATTAACTCCATAATAAGAAATAAGACAGAAACCATCTCATAAACCAAAAAAATCATCAACATCCAAAAAACAATCAACATTATAAGGAAGTGCTAAGAAACACATAGGTTAGGTTAGTAAGAACATATCTATGAATCACATTCCCAGGTACTCTCTTCCACACTATTGTGCTTCCAAAATACATGAACCAAGGGAATATCACACTCATGAAACCTCTTCTCCTTGAGATCCTGAATCGTTTCAGGCCACTCCTCAAAGTTCTCATCATTTTTAAAATTAATATCTCCCTAATCGATGATGTGAGATTAATCATGAAGGTAATAATGGAGCTATGACACATAAAAAACATTGTGTATATGGCTCATCTATAAGGGAAATTCTATATGATATTACATGGACCCAACACGATCCAATGCCTCAAAAGTCCCAAAAAACTAAGTAGAAATATTACCCCCACAAAAAAATCATTATTTACCATGATGATGAGTTACCTTCAAGAACACATGATCCCTAATGTCAAACTCTAGATTTCTCCTCCTATGATTGACATAAGACTTCTCACGATCTTGTGTTGCGGTAATCCTTTCGTGAATTACTTGAACCATATCTTTCATGTTCTACACAAAATCCGGCTTGAGAATATCTAACTCTATAACCCCAATCCATCACAATGTAGAATAGAAAGGTCTTATGCATAATACTTCAAAAAGTTTCATACCAATGGTGGATTGAATACTATTATTGTAAAAGAACTCAACCAAATAAAGTTTCTTCATCTATGATCCTTCAAAATCCATGACACAAGAATTAAATATGTCTTCAAGATACTAGATGGTCTTCTCTATTTGACTATATTTATGTGGATTAAAAGTAGTTATTAGGCATAATGGAGAGATAAAATCATGTTGGAGACCTCTCCATGCCCTAGAGGTAAAATGAGGATCATGATAATAGATGATCATCCTTAGGACATTGTGGAGTCTCACCACCTCCTCTGGATACTGCCTCGATAAAACCTCCATTGAGATCAACTCCTTAACTTCTATAAAGTGGGATGATTTCATAAAATAATTAACTATTACCCATTATCATCAAAGAATCCATGATCTCGAGGTAAACTGGTAATGAATTCCATTGAGATTTTCTACCACTTATAATGAGGAACATATAACAGTTAGAGAAAACCACCAGGAACATGGTAATCAACCATCACCTTCTGGAAAGCCAAAAATCGAGACACAAACTCTATAACTACATGTTTCAACTCAATACACAAAAACTAACCTATCAACACTTGTTACATTTTCATCATGCTAGGATGCACCACCAAGGGTGATCTATGGAACTCACAAAGAACTATCTTACTCATCTACAAAGGGATGAAAATATTACCCTAGAAAAACACATGATGTTTCTCATCCTCAGACCAATCATTAGGGGTATCTTCAAAAACAACATGGTCTCTCCAAACCTCTATCTCAGAATCCCCTAGCTGGGAAACCTCCACCTACTGTGCTAAAAAATAATGCACTGTCATCTAGAATAGAAAAACTCTTCCCCCAACCTCTCCCATATCAAGATTCATCACTAGGATATATTCCATCACTCTCCTAGAATCTTCATATTTATACATCACATCACTACGTGATTTCCTTATCAGCACATAATCCACAACATTTACCTTTACCAGTGTATAAAATATCTCAATGTCATAATCCTGTAAGAATTCAATCCACCTAATTTGTCAAAAGTTCATTTCACAATGGGAGAAGACATACTGTTGTCTCTTATGATCGGTAAAAACCATGAAATTCTCACCGATAGAGTAATGTCCTCACAAATTTAAGGAAAAAACATCTACCACCAACATAGGATCATGGATGGCATAGTTACATTCATTGGGATTTAACTTCTAAGACCTATAAGAAACAAATGATCTATGATAAATAAGAACAAATCCCAATCCAATAGGTGAAGCATCACAAAAAACCTCAAACTAAACTCTCTCTTATAGAAAAAAAGGACCAGAGAACTAAAAAACTTCTCCTTTAAGTACCAAAAACCTACCTGACACTGGTTAGTTCACAAGAAATCATGATCGTTTCTCATCTACGATATTAGAGAAGTCACAACCCAATAAAAATCGAATATGGACCTCCAATAATAGCTTATAAGACCCAATAAACTTTGCACCTATAAAATAGTCTTAGGGGATACCCAATAAATAACTACCTCTATCTTTGAAGAGCCTATAACTACTCCTTGCTAAGACATGGAATGCCCTAAGAAACAAAATTCATGATCCTGGAACTCATAATTTAAAAACTTTCTGAATAGTTTTTTATGATAAATAACTCCCAAAATGGCATGAAAATTCTCTGCATTCTCCTCCTCATACATAGATTACATGAGGATTTCATAAATGAAAATCACCATGAACTTATCTAGAAACTCCCTGAACACTACGCTCATCAAACCCATGAACATGGTTAGAGCATCAGTCACACTGAATGACATCACAAAAAACTCATAATGCCTATGATGACATCCAAAAATTGGACTTTATAATATCCTCATCCTTTACACACATATAATGATATCCTGACCATAGATTTATTTTCAAGAAACAAATTTCTTCTTTTAGATGATATAATAAATTATCAATTAGTGTAAAAGGATAATAGTTCTTCACTGTCACCTGATTCAATTGACAATAATTCATATAAAGATGAAAACATCCATGATCCTTCTTCATGAAAAAAATTTGGTGCACCTCAAGGTGACACACTAGGTTAAAAAGCTCACTACAGCATATCACTGAGATTTACTCATAGCTCCCATAACTCATAAGGTGTCATCCAATGCAGATACATCAATATCAGAGAAGATCCTAGTTGTATCTCAATCCCAAACTCAATATCTCATCAAGGGGTTAATGCTACCAGCTCCTCTAGAACATCACCAGGGTAATATTCTACAACCCTAGGAAACAACGATGGATGAAACTCAAATGAACTCATCCTCATCTTAGTTATCAAGGATGACAAGGAGAAAACACACCTATGGCCCATCTGAGTGTCTCTCTATCCAAGGAAAACTGTTGGATCTCTATTAGAATCATAGAACACAACTTATCTCCTAAATAAATCCATAATATCCAACATTGAATACATTCAATCCATGCTAAGGATAATTCCATAAGGTTGTTTCTGTAAACACAAGAAGTTTACCCAAGAGTGATGCTACCTCAGAAATAAGTCATAGTTTCTACATACTTAATAAAAATAAGCTCAGCCTCTAACTATCATAGTCAATACCAAGGGTACTAAAATTATCTCCACCTCAAGTCCTAAAGCATGGATGATTTCGTGTGATGTGAAGGAGTGTGTCACTCGTGAATTAAATAAATCATGCACCCATATAGAAAAAAGAAAAGGGTACCTAAAACGATGTATGGCTCACTCGGTACTGGAAATGATAGAGCTTGAAGTTGACCATGACATACTGTATGGTCACTCTGACCCTGATATTGACCACCTCCATATCCATGTTCTAATATATGAGGAAGAGGAATGACTCAAGGTTGTCCCCTGCTTTATATGTCTCTTCTTTGTAGATCTTAAGCTGGAGTATCCTGCCACTGCTGCCTTGGATGAAACTACCTCAATAGAGGAACCTAGAGCGGAACACCCAGTGCATGCTGTCTTCTTAGAAAGGTTAGGAACTCTCAATACTTATGACCTTGAACTCCATAAAATAACATGTTTCTAATCACTAGAAATTGTCTGAGAGCCACCACCCCTGGAGAGATGAGATACTAAGGGTTTGTACCTACCCACAGCTTCCCAAAATCTCTTCTATCCAGGAAACTAGGAATCCCAGAACAAAGATATTCTTCAGGAGGAATATTGATTAATTCCCTATCATGATGATCTAATTCTATCTAATTTACTTTCAACAACTTTAGCTCTTTACATCACCTCAAGATAAGTTGACAACATAAATTGGGTGACCTAGAACTAGATCTCTAGATACAAAGCTTCATCAAAAAAGCCTGGCCTCCTTATATAACAATAGGTCTAAAGTATATCATATAATTTTCCTAAAACAAATCCCAAACTCCCACATGTTGTAACTACTCTATCAAAGGGTACATAGTTCCAAGAGACTAGATTCCTTCATGGTTATAGAAATAAACTATACTCTGAAATAGTCTCAAAACTTATCCCAATATACTTCTGACACCTCAAGATACCTGAGGAACAAGATCTACCACTACCTCACTGCTCCACATAGCATCACCATGGCTAATGGAACCTATTACTTCATATGAGTATATACTAAAATAAAATCTATCACAACTTCCTACAACTATTATTCTATGACTGAGCCTAAAATGGATCCCTCATAATCTACAGAATCTTGATCTAAAACTATTGAAGTGTATTCCTCTAAGTGTTATCATCATAGACCTCTACTCTGTGATGATATGATGGAACATCCTACTAAACATATTCAATGAAATCCTGATGGGGAGGTCAATCTAGAGCCATGCCTACAAGAAGAGCAAACGGTTAGACTCCAAAACATGGAATATGTAATATTTAAGATTAATTAATTAATTAGTCTTATTTTTTAATTAAGTTTTAATATAATCCCAAGGTATACTCATTAAAACATAGGTACAAATAAGAATGATGCATGACCCCTTCCTAGGTCTCTACCCTGGAACTGGTATCACTTCGTTTAATATACTTGGAAAACTTTAAGGTTCATGTAACAGAACATAGGGGGTCCTAAATACCTATGTCCAATCTGGTCTCTCATGTTTACATTGCTTATTAAACTTAGATGACACCATTTCCCTAACAACCCATACATTCTCACCTATTCCTAACTCCAAACTATATCTTATCCCTCAACCTGAACTTTTGATACCACGCTATCACGACCCCCTCCCCCCAAATAGTACCCCTCCTGGGATAGTAATGAGATAAGGTAGATGGGTTTTTTTTGAGTCCCACCCCCAGTAGTCCCTGGTTTAGAGACTAACACAGAGGGTATATCATATATACAAATGGGAGGCAATTCCCTCTAAAAGAAACATGCCTAAGAGAGAGATAAGATAAGTACACTAATAAACTCCTACTCAAATAGATAAAATAAATCTCAAGTGAATAGATGTAATGTCATACAATACTAAAAAATGGAAAGGAAGATACAAATACCAAAAAGGTAAACTTGGTAGCAACCATGAAGCCCAAAAAACTCTTGCAAATCCACGAGCTAGTAATATTAATCTTGATCTCCAACCTACTCTTTCTAACCTAAAAAATAATTTATATAAACATGGGTTGATCATAATGGTATACTCAATAGAATCCTCCCTAAATCCTCTCATGCAAAAGATAAGGAAATCATACTAAAGCCCAGTGAACAATAAGTGAAAATAACTCATCACCTATATAGGTATATTAAGTTCCCAGCCTTACCATGGATATATCTCACCGAGTATCGCATACAATAAATCATATTATAGAAATAAATAAACAAGGATACTCTTCTATCACTTCTCCACTAGTTTTCTACTCTTCCCCAACATCATTCGTCCTAATCCATCTCTCTCCAAAAGTAAGACAACCCAAAAATACCTAGGATACACAAAATGTATCTCATGCATCACATCATATCATCATCCCATTCCACATCTCTTTATAGTATCCAAGTAGTTTTTTGGGTCTTATAATTTTAAGATTTCTCTTTCAACTCTTAAAAGGGGGATTATCAAAAATTAATAAAAAATGAAGGTCGTTGGATCATTTAGGGATCCACCATAGCCTGTATGACATGTATCACACATCAGGTATTATACCTCAATCCATCACAACCCACATAATAAGTAAGGTACCTCAATCCATCACAACTTATACATGTTATACCTATAATAATCCTTTTGATACTATATTTATAGAAACAAGTGTGTGAAATAACCACAATCTATTATATCCCTCTATACACATATATGGGAAAACTAGTCATTGTGCATACTAGAACATAATACTACCAAGAGAAGAAATTGGGACCATAGGGGGTATTCATACATCCATCCTTGAAACCTAGATGTTGGGGAACACACCCTCCCAGATTCCACTGGGTTTTAATCACCCTAACTGACATGGGTGGGGTAGAGTATGACATCAAAAAACATATGGGATATAATATATCTCACAACCACACTATGGGCCTAACCTAGCCCTAAGTCTCAACTGCAATTATCATTACTCAAACACCTGGATTCCACTGATAAAGACTATATATCCTATAATAACACAATCATTAAAGGAGCTATATTAAATTACTTATTCATCTTTTAAACAGTTCACTTTATGTTAATTAATTCACTAAGAATTAATTTACAACATTATTCCAAATTATACATTTCATTAACCATCAGAACAAATTCTATGCCCCCTAAGAATAATCAAAACCATGTCTATGATTTCTCAAGATCGTCTCATTTTCATTATATTATTGTAAACCCCATGGGTTGAGACATTTGTTAAACATTATTACCATTATATAACTCTAGGTAAACTAGAAAAACATCCTAAGATACCATCAAATAGATGCAAGAAAGAACATCTAGAAACCTCAAGTAGTGAGGAAAGGAATGTAGATAAAACAAGTACCCTGACCATCCATCCATTAAAAATATTCATTAACAAAAATCATCCTAGCTTTAATCGCATCAATGGGCAAGCTAAGATTTAAAATGTTCCATCATCCAAGGGTCATCCCCGACACCCTCATGCATATCTCTATGTATCTCATTATCATAGGATCCAACTGTTACCAAAACATCATGACACACTGCCTATATCTCATTAGCCATCATTGGTTCACATCAAAATGCAAGTCTCATATCCAGAGCACACATAAGGAATCAAACAAACAATCATAGTAAACAGGGAAATATATTCCCTAAAAACAATGCATTCAGCCTTCATGTGAAAACGGTGTCTCAGAGCCCCCAACATAAGGCATCCAACCTTAATAAATAGCAGGCACTCATATCCCCAAGAATTTATCTTTTTCAAACAGAAAATTTTATTCCATATTAAATTAACTAATTAAATTATTACAGTTTCCAACCATATGAAATCTAAGGCATTAGCTATAACAGCTATAAAATTAATTAAACATTATTTATATAATTTTCCAAATTTAATAATATTTAAAGAAAAACAATTCGTTAAAATTCCTTTTTAATCTCATTAACATTAATAATAATTTTAGCTTCATGTTCTTAATCAATTCCATTAACATAAGTAAGAAAAAATTAAATAATTAAACATTCATACTTTCATGAATTTTATTTCCATCGAATTACAAGAATCAATGGTTTTATTTAAACACACCTCATCAATTTAATTGGAAAATTCCAACAAAAGTATCATCTTTAAGGTATTTACCAATTTCATCAATTAAACAAGCTAATCCAAGAATAGAAAAATATGCTAACAATCATAAAATATATAGTTCGTTATCTGGAAAATCAAGAGGCATGCCATTATTATGATATAAAACATATACATTTAATCACCATCTATAAAACAATTATTTAATACGATTTAATATTTATAAGGTTAATTCCACCGCCATACAAAGGGATAAACCATGGTTATTTTATGATTGTACAAGAAATAAAATAGAATAAATGAATCCCCTACCTCAACTTCTTATGTTCTTGAAATGAAATTAAAATTCCAATGTAGATCTATAATCAACTCTCCTATAAAGAACCCAATTAAAAGTAAGAAAAGCCTCTGTTGAGGGACAACAACTCAATCTAGGATGATGCAGCAAGGAGGTGTGTTTAAAACCACCACCAAAACATATGGGAAATCACTACGATGTAGGGGTAAGGCCACTATGGTGCTAGGTGTACTAGGAGAATATCACAACAGTGTTGGAATACAGTTTTGGAATATACACCACCTTGTAAAGAACCACTACGATGCAATAAAGACACTTTGGTATGTGAGGATTCCAAAACTCATCTTATATGGATCAAAGTGGGGGATTTCAATGTAGAACCAGTCTAAGTCGCACTCCTCTATGGCGGGAAGGGATTCACTATAGCGTGGAGTTACTTCGAAAACCCTTAGGAACTATAGAACCATGCTGAATTAAGAGAGAAGTATCAGTATTTTTAGGGGTCTCCAGAGATTTATTTCATGTGATAAAACCCTCATTAAAGGCCTCTTAAATTGCCCTCATTCAATACTAAAATTAAATCTTTGATTAAAATTTTAATATACTTTTTAATAGGCTTAACACCCCAAAGACCATAGCTGGACCAACATCTGTAACTGATATTGGAACGTGATTTGTTATGTTGTCTAATCCACTACAGTGAATACCCTATTGAAGAGAACCACTATTGAAAAGCTCTTTGTGATTTGTAATGGCCTCATATTCACAAAAACATTGTTTCATATCCACTTAAAATACAGTGTATCCTCCTCATTTACAGTGTGTTCATATGAACTATAGTGCATCCACCACTTTTTTACTTTCCCATTTACCCTCCAAACTCCTTGAAACCTCATCTAGGTGCATCCAACGCCCAAAAATAACAAAGGTAAGGTATATTTAAATCCTAGACATTCAATTCTATCCCTACATGAAGAGGGGGCAAGAAAAATATCTTACCAAAATTTTCCTCATGAACATCCAAGAATTAGTGGAAGTTTTCTTATATCTGAGCAGTTTAATAAATTATCAATTTCTATGTTGAAACATATGTTGCATAAAAGTCCTAAATAAATAGTCACTTTTATATATGGATCATTCAAAGTAATTTAGGAAGATATCACTAAGATTTAAGAAAAACTATATATCTTGTAGAAATCTTTTGAAGAAATAACATAAGACAATATCAAACCCTATAAGAAAATTAGAGCCAAAGAAGCAAAAAAACTAAACTTGAAGAAATTTTCTCCACTTTTTAAGATTAGTGACTAAATAAAATTCATGAAAACGAAAAAATCAACTAATAAATTTGAATAAAAACTCCAGGAATTTGAGAAAAATAAAAGGTTATAATTGATTTTATGAATGCTAAACTTGAAATCAAAGAAAATAATATCAAATATATTAACACATTGATATGGGTGAATAATATATATCATGTTTTTGAAGTTTTAAATATCAATAAATAATGTGAAGAAAAAATTAAATTAATATAGGATGATAAATTCATCCTAAATAATAACTTTCTCAAACTTTGAGTTAAATTGAAAAATATTGAAACTGTTAAAGAGAAGTCTTCAAAACAGGATGAAAGAAGAGTTTTTACTAGAAGAGTTCCAACCACAAAAACTTATAAAGATTATTGTTATTCTAAAACACCTATATGTTTTTGAAAAGAACAAGCTAAAATCATTAAATTTTCAATCAAAAGTAGTCTCTAAGTAGAAGGTACAACCCACTTTAAATAATGTTACTTGTTTTAATTTTGGTTTGATATATAGTGCAGGTTCAAATTCAATAACTATGTAAAATTGGATTAAAAAAGGTGATGATTTATTTACCACTACATCTATAGTGAATAAATACAGGTGTAAAATAATATGTTCACCTAAATAATCCTAGAATAATAATAAAAAGAAACAAAAATATCAAGCATGTAAATCTATCCATATTGTTATTCCAAATAAGAGATCATGATTTATTGGATACTTTTGGTGTTGTGAATGATTCAGGAAAATATTATCTATTATTTTATAATATTACAGTACCTAAAAAAATATTCCTACATCAAGGGGTAAAATCAGATATGTAGCAAAGACCACAGAAGGAAAGGATGAATCTTCATGTTATAAAGAGATTTGAAAGTTTAAAGAACCTATGTATTATTTAAAATGGAATTGATCACAATAAATAGGTATAAAAGTATAAATTATTCAATCATTCCAAAAAAAAATTCATATTAAATGAAAACATGAGATGAATAATGAAGAAATGTCAACCTTGGGAAATAATAGGGATAAAATATCAACAAATAACATTCCCAATATGTCTATAAAAAATATAAGAAAGTAAAACTTGGGAAACAAAACCCAATAATTTTAAAATGATTGCTACACTTAATAAAGTAAGTTGATTCTTTTGTGGAAAAAGATTCCACACCATGTATCACTATAAATATACTGTGTATATTACAATAAAAGGAGGAAATATCAAGAAAAAAAAGGATAGACCATCCCAATAGAAAAATAAAAGGACTAAACTGGTAAAGATAATATCTAAGAAGTCACATGAATCTACCAAGGATATTTTTCATATTAAAAATGATATAATAGTAATTTTTTCAACTGATTTGGAAAGAAAAAGAAAAATGGAAGAATATGAGATGAAAGGCAGATGATAAAGGAAAGCATAAGATTACAAATGAAGAAATATAATTTCATGAAAGGTTGTCAATAAATTATAACCAAATAATATCATAAGTTCTGTGTGAAAGGTTCCAAATGGTTGTACATATCTCTAATGATTTATTGTTTATAACACCATCTCAAAAAGAAATTATAAAGAAGAATCAAAAGGTTACTAGTGATGAATGTACCCTGATGGCTAGTTTTAATAAGAAAAGTCTACAAAAAGTTACTAATAATGAAATTAAAGATTCTAGGTTGTACAAAAAATCCATTAAATCCAAAAAAAAAGTTAGCATGAATATTTCACTGTCACATGTAAAAAAAAGTAGTCTCATGGTTGAGAAGTAACTCTTAACCTTGTTTCCATCATTGAAAAAAAAATCCATATTATTCCCATATACATTGTGTTGGTTCATTACTTTCAAGGAATTGAATGTGATTCACATATTCAGGGGAAGAACTTATTTGAATAATTCATATTATCATATCTATAATATGTAATTTTCATTCCAATATTTATGGAAATAATCATCCTAGTTTGATTTATATACTGATATCTTGAATATTATTTGTTGTAAAATATTAGAGATCAATATTGATGAATATGATCAAGATATCATAGTTGATAAAAAAAATTGAAGCCACTTCTAGGGATGAGACCACAAAAATTAGTATTTACATTAATTGGTATTCAAATCCTTATATTTCATCCAAATATAAATTCTAAGGAAGGTACTTATATATAAAGTCATTTATAAGTTATGTGTTATTACTCTCTCATCCCTATTCAAAAAATGAAAATAAGGTATGAACATAAGGAGGAGAATTTGAATAAATCAATGAAATCAAAAAAAATAAAGAATCTTGAAGAAGTTTCAGGACTAAATTCAAGAACATAACCTACCAAGAATACTTGATAATTTTAATATGTGTGTCAATATGAGCACAAGAATTTCAGGTTGAATATATCTTGATAATTTTATTTACAATTGGTATCATAAAATTTCCACTTTCATTATATCAATTGGTATCAACTAATTACTATCACCATAGAAAAAATTGAATGGTCTCTAAGGAAAGAAAAAAGTTGTGATATATCAGTTGGTATCATAGTCTAAATTGAGAATGGACTAAATTTATGTCTAAATTAGACCATCTTGTTTTATACACTGAGAATAAATCATGTAGAATTAGAGTGGAATAAATGATGGAACATTTTTTAAGAAAGAAATCGTAATATAATATTTCAAGTAATTTTCATTTTTTATCAATAAGGTGGAGAGAATGAAATGAAAAAAGAGAGAGACGAAGAGAATATGTTTACATCCCATTTTCTATATTAGTATTGAAAACAAATAAAAATGGGGAGATTGATGATCCTATGTTTTTTTTTTGTGTTTAATTTATTGTCAATGGGTCACTAAGTGATGAATCACTTGATTAAAATATTAATTGAAGAAGAAAACTAGCTTGTATGTGTGTTTTAGTGTTCCTAAGATTTGTAATGTCTGAATATTTAAGTTCCCAATAAACTATTTTCATTAATATGAGAATTATTTTATGAATCTCAAAGGCTGATTAAATAATCTTGGTTTTGTTTTTGGTACTCCAAATAATAATATTAGAATATATATTTATATTTTTAAATTAAATATTTTAAGTACTTAAAATATTTGAAGAATATCCTTCAAGATCTGTCCTTGGAAGTTCAAAGGTCATAAGGATTTTTTTTGGATGAAGTGGATTTAAAGTGTAATGATTTTTGACCAGTTATTTAAGTTCAATGAAATGTGTCGATTTCACTAAGAGAGTTCACACTATCTACAAAAGTTAAAATAAATTAAGAGCATAACAATATTTATTTTCATGAAGTAATTAAACAAGGCCATTCAATATAAATATTATTTCATGGGGAGTTTAATTTGATGGTTATGCAATGATGTGAAGAATTTTTTGAAGAATAATTTTAAAAGTGTCTTGTTATTAAATTCTATAATTAGAATTTGTATAAGTATTTTTTTATTGGGCCTTATATAAAAAAATATGGTCAATCAAAAAATCCATAAGGGATAGCTCAATCGACCTTACTGTGGGAGCATGCTCAAACACAAGGGAGGGATAACCTAAGAGGATTTTATGAAAGCATGGGTGAGTTTTCATATGGTAAAGTGGGTGTGCATACATGGGTGAGAATGCATGGTGGTGAAAGATCCACCATGCAAGGACAAGACACAATGGCGTGTTGGTGGGGGGTGTGGTGTGGTTCCAGGAGAAGACCTTAGGCTACTCACATCGAGCCACTAATGAAATGTATATGCTTATAAAGTGGACCCCAACCAAAGAAATTTTTGATGTGGGATCACAAAACTATGTTACTATTCACATGTTTAACAAGGATTTATAAAATAATATCTATTCAATCTATTTGATTTGGGTCATCCGATCATATCCTGCTTCATCTTCAACCTTCATCTCTTCATAATGTCTTTATGCAAGTCATTAAAGATTATGTTTGGACATATCCACTGACCAAGATGACATAAGTGACATGTTAGACATTCTTGATTGATACAAATCCATATATGAAACTGAATTGTTTCATGTATTCAATTATTTGAAGTTTCACATGAGTTAGGGAGTATTATTCTCATAAACAACCTTGGTCTCATGATATCGTTGTGTGAAGAAGAACGTGTTCATACAAGTTCTTTCAAGGAAATCCTCCATCGCATGAAGTCCTCGACATTTTTCTATCATATATCCATTGAGGATCACATGATAAATTGAATCTGATCATGTAATCATGTGTCTAATTCAGTTTCACATGAGCTTAAAGTTCTATCCTTTAATGAAGAATGATATCATGATATCTCCAAGCATTTAATTTTCCTTAACTCACTACAAAATAAAGAGGATAAGTGGTGAGGATATTCCTATAAATATAGAGTTAGAGTTGAGGGAAGCCTATGCTGACATTTAATATATTTTAGTAAAATCCCTCATTTTTAAAGATACAACACCCCCTGTGTGATCCATTCACGTGAAGAAGATCCCAGGAACCTCCTTGTTTATGCAAAGGTAGAGATTATATATGCCATATTACAAAAATAATAAGGGGATTACAAGATATTTTTATATGAAAAAAAGAATATGGTTGCATGCATCATTCACATGAAGAAGAAGAAGGAACCTAAGGGATATCTTAGTCACCCGAATGAAAGGAGAAGAACCTATGACCCTTACTTGGTTTCATGAAGGGGGAGAGATCCTATGTCTATTTTTTACAAAAGGTAAGAGAATATCACATGACCCCATCACCCAAAAGAGAATAAATTCCTTGAATATCTACTAAAATGTGAATAATAAGAGGATCTTGAGCTGACTCATGCATTAAATAATGTGAATTTATGAAGGATTGAGAGTGTTCTTACACTATTCAAAATTTTCCATGCATATTAATGAGAACATAATAATACAATCATGAACCATGAAAAATAATATCTTGATAATAAAATTAAGGAATAATGTTCATATGGGTTTTGATGATAATGCTATACATGATTTAAATACATGTATGAGATGATGTGAGATATTTAGTGTAGTGTAATTAGTGTTTAAAAATAATCAATTTCACTAAGAAGGGATTGATACTACATTACCTGTTGGTATTTTGTATCGAATATTAATAACCTGACACTATAATTTGATATCTTATATTACTTATATAAGTTCAAAAGAAGAATAAGAGAGTGGACAGTCTTCTTTTCATTTGATTTTCATTGGGGTCAATAATAAGTTCTGAGGTATCAAATCCACACCATATTCATATTATTTAGACTGATGAAGAAGAAGAGGCATCCTGCCAAATTGTTACATTTCTGATATGTCTTTTTTATTGTTTTGAAATAGAGTCATCCTTTTTATTTATTCATTTCAAGGAATTTTATAAGATTTTTTTAGTTTTCATTGAATATGACTTGTATTGCATTTTTGATCACTTTAGGAGGGATAGGAAAACATCCTATAATATTGTGCTTCAAAGTTAAATATTTCATTTTATCTATTTGGTTCAAGTAAAATAGGTCCAAGGCCATCCCCTTGCGTATTATTTATTTGATAATAAAAAGGGATTTGTGTATGAGTGGGATAGTAACCATTGTACACTGAGGATGTAGTCATCCACATTGGAGGCAAACCTCATTAACAAATCCTAAGGTTCCTTATGCTTTATTATTTTATGTTCATTCTTTCTAACAACAAGTGAATAAGAAAATAGAATCATTCACTAAATAAGTGATAGAGGTAAAAAAACGGATAAATGTTTTTAAAGAGATTAAAATTCATACCACACTGATTCACCCCCCTCTCAGTGTGTTCATCCCAAAGTGATCCTAACACTCTAGAAAAACATCAATTCTACTCAATATATAATGGTATCTAGAATGATCTATATCAAAAACATCTATATTTATAACTATTTCCACTAGTATACATCATATGAAAATGTGAATTCTCATATTTTCCCTTTCTCTAAGGCATCGAGTTTTCATGAGAGATGGAACATGTCAATATGATATATCCAACTCATTTTCACTCAATTATCATAGTGTAAACCAATATAATCAATGAATATAGCAAATGTCATTCATCCTTATGGATAAAAACATCACATATACCTTATCCAATTAGATCTATTATATATAGGTGAGTCCGCACACTCGGACAATGTATCTCAATCAAGAGCCCAAATGTCATACACTTCATGCGAGAGAAAAAATCCAATATTGGTTATACTCCAGCTGAGGACATGATTAGTAGTATACCCAACCACCGCCTTATTATCTAAGACCATATTTATACTTGGGAAAGTATGGTATCTAGGTATGAAGGTTCTTGTGCTATATATCTCTCCAACCTCAACTATTGGGGTCTCAAATATGATCTATGAACCCCTAGTATACCGAATACATCTATATGAAACACTATGTGGTATGCTTAGTAGAATATCCAGTGCACACAAAGAATCTTATTATTTGTTTTGTTCCTTATAATCATATTTTATATCTATATACATGAATCCTACTCCCACTATCCTTAACATTTTTTCATAACCTATAATAATCCATGAAGAACATTGGTTAGTGATAAACTCAATATCATACTTTATGAGGTATACTATCATTTCACTTCACAAAATGTATATTTATATATACATTTATGTATCCAATGTGAAATAATGATACAATTTAGTTTTACTCAAATATAATACATTTTAATATTCTTAAACTCTTTGTGAATATTTAAAAAACCAACATAACCACCGGTTTATCATATCATATATGAAAATATTTTATATCAGTCTTATTTTTTCAATAGTTTCTAGGTTTTTTTGACTAATTACATAATATGAAATTCATGTCACATATCTATGTGACCATATGATAAACCATCCCATTAAACCTTTTAGTGACAAAAATCTATGAATAAATTTGATTTCAATATTGGTGAGACCTAGGAATCATATTCCTAATTGTTCAGATACTTGAACATATTGAAACCTCTTAAATTTACAATATAAAATGTTATGATGTTGAATTTTTTTTCTACTTAGAACTATATCTAAGTTCATAATTATCTTCCTTGGAACCCTATTCCATTAGACTTTTTCCTTGAAATAATGTAACTACTTACATTATTTTTTAATAATACATCCTAAGTCTCTTAGGATATTAAGTAAAATTCACATTAAACTTAGACTGATATAATCCTTCAAGAAATAGTGATATTCACTTTAAAAATAATAACTAAATATAAAACTTTACATTTTTCTTTATCATCACATATCCTAAACATTTTAGTATATTAAGTGGAAATTTCTTTAAATTAATCTTGGTGTTATCCTTTATTTATTAATTTTTACCTTCTATAAGTTTAAACATACTTCCAATAACTTCTTAATGAAAGGACCAATCAGAATTTGTGTGATAACTAATATGGGGGTGTGAATTATTGATATTTTATTTTTATATTTTCTTACTTATGAAACAACCTTAACCTCCCATTAAAGAGTTATGAAATTTCTGAAAATAGGCACACAAGAACAATCCATAGGAACACAAGTATTTACAAGGTTCGCTACTCAAAAAGAGTATCTAGTCCTTGGCATGGTTTGTAAATAATATGATATTATACAATACAATTAAAAACAATACTTTCATGTGGTTAAAGAAAGTAGGGAATATACTTACACTTGTATTTCACTATTATCAAAAAATATGCATATACTTTCCAAAGAGATATAATATGTAATACATATTTTCATAACAACAGTTACAAACATTCACCAATAAGATTTATTATGTTTTTAACATGTTTATTGTACTTACTTCACACTTGAAATTCTTTCAAAAATTTCTTATTTACTTTATATCTTAGTTGTAAGAAAGAAATTCCTCCCTATACTTTTGCATAAAACTTTCATAAGTTCACTTGTTCATCTAGTTTCTCTATCCAGTCATCCATCTATAAAAATCCATATGGTGTCTTCTGAAAAATGATACAAATTTATTATGCTATATATATATTTTCACCTCTGTATATATTTTTTCTGATCACACCTGATATGAAACTTTGTTTGGTATTTGACTATCTGATGCCTCTGATCACAACTCCTTTATCTAATAAAAACTTCTTATTCAACCAAGATATTCCTTGGTTATAAAATTTCCCTAATTAAACATTGTATTTCATATTTTCATTTGATATCTCTATCCAAAACTATTTATGTAGTACTTTATCTTTTACATGTTTTAATAGTATAATTCTTCTTATTATACTTGAACCCATTTTATAGATGTTTGAGGTGGAGAAAAGTTGAGAATCCAATTTATCTTTCCTACTCAAATAAATATCAAAAATTGAAACTTCCATTTAAAACAATTAACTTGTATGATTCTCAAGGATTATAGAGTATTCTTGAAGCCTCTTGTAAACTCAAACATCCACTACCTTCAATAAACTTCCATCTACCTCATCAAGAATAATGGATCTTCCTCCAATGATATTTATAACATTAAAATATAATCTTTTCATCATCACATTTGATATATTTATGAAATTTTCATAAAGAATTTTGAATTGGTAACCTTTATACAAAACATTTATCTAGTATTCCATTGTAGAAAAACTTATATCTAAATAGGCTCTATCTAATGTACTGGTAAAAACTTTATCAGAACATTTCAGTAGTTTTCCACCATACACTTTCATTGTCTGGTGACTTACATTAGAACACATCTTCTATTAATCTTTCATTCCATCCTCTATCCAAATAAATTTTTACAAAAACATTCATCTAATGTTTTCAAGACAAAACATCTATCTGAGAACTCAGAAACTTCCTTATAATATTTGGTTCATCTGATGGACTCTTTCTGATTAGAATTTTCCCAACAACATTAAAATTTTCCATCTGATGGTCTTCATCTGATTAGACTTTATCTATTTGGACTTCATCCAATTTGACTCAATATTTTTACATTCATTTGAATCTTCCATTTATACTTAAAAAACATTACTTTATCAGAAAAACTTCACAAACTTTGAACACTACCTTCTTCTCATCCAAACATATATCTTATATTATCTATCTGGTGAAATTTATCAGGACTTATTAATATGAAATTTTTATATAAAAAATAATTTCTATCTCTTTATACTTATTAATGGTTCATGAGATATTTCATAACTCATGAATTTGAAAACATTTAGGACAGATAATCCTTACCAGATTTGATTTTTAGAACACTTTTTCTGAAGATCCTTGTAAAAAAATATAAGATAATCATTCATCACAAAAACTTAATCTAGACATCTCAGCCCAGAAATGTTCTCCCGTTGGGCTTGGTCAAGAAAATTCAGTTTGGTCTTCTCTATCTATTTTCCATTTTTTGGAAGGCATATAAATTTAATATGATTTATGTTAAGACAAAAAAATACAATCATCTTATTTAAGTATAATAAGACAAACCAACCACCTTATTAAAACATCTTCTAGTTCCTTTAAAACACATCAAAACCTCCTAGCCCTAATAATCCCCCCTTGAATTTTTTTCTCAACCAAGGAACAAAAATCACTGAAACTTTGTAACTCATGAAATTGATTATTTATCCAACAATTCTAATCCTATTTCAGTGAGCTAGTTGTAAAAAATAAGAACCATTAAACTATAATACCATGTTTTCCATGATTAGTTACTTAAGAAACTTTTTTATATACCACATAAGAAATACCTCATAGAAACAACTTCTTCTACTAGAAACATTCAGTACAAAAACAAAATCATCCTATAAAAAAAATTTACAATATCTACTTCAACAAACTATTAAAAAAAATTAGGCATGTTGAAAGCATAGCTTACCCCTACCTCAAGACTTCCATTTTTCTTTGATCAAGAATAAGACAACAACATGTAATAGGAATCACCTCTCCCACAAGGAAACTACTTCCCTCCAAGGATGTTGTGCCAAAAATACACCTACAAAAATAAAAATAACTCCATAAGAATGAATATGATCAACTACCATAGCATGAAAAGATAAAAAGAAAGGAAAAAAGACCAATCAGATAAGAAACCATAAGAGGAATAGGTAAAACCCATCTCGGATCATCAGGGATTGAACATAGTAATTTGGGTATCAATATCATTCAAAAGGTCTTCAAAATTACTTGAGAGAGCTCATCTGGTCACCTATGGTTTGGGAGAATTCAATGGATTTTCAGGAAGAATGACGGTGTGATTAGATTTATAGGTACACTTTCATATTCTGATTCAAGGCAGGAAACATGGAAATGGATGGGATAGAAGGATCTAGGACCTTACATTAGATACCTCTCAAAAAAATATCATACTACATAATTTTTAACCAAACCCAGAGAGAAGGAATGAAAATGTATCATCTAAATAGAGACCCCACAAGATAGCTCTCTATAATCTCTCCATCACATGAGTAAAACTACCTCAGTTAGAGGAACGAGGTGAAAAACAAAGAAACACTAACAACCAACTCTAAAACACTCTCCTAGGAGATATGGCTCTCAAAAACATGTAAGGATACAAACAAGGCATTAAAGAAGATAAACCCATCTCATATTATAGATAAAGGTAAAAATCTATATAACATCGATACAAAAGAGATAAACATCAAACAAATTAGGATAATCAGTGTGTATTTGTGACTCTCATTCCCAAGTGCTCTTATTTTCACTACCGTGTCACCATAATACATGAAGCAAGGGAATATCATGTCCATGCAACATCTTCTCCAAACAATCCTAGATCTTCAAAGGCCACTACTCAAAGTTCGCATCATCTTATATAGAGATCTCACCCCAATTGATGACATGAGAGTTTTCATGAAGATAATAGTGAAGTTGTGACACATAGAAGACATCGTATATTCATCTCATCTATAGGGGAAGTACGATATAATATTACATGACTCCAACACAATATAAAACCTCAAAAGTTCCAAAAAAACCTAGGAGAAATCTTACTCCCATGACTGAACCTCCACTGCCCATAATGAGGAGTCACCTTCAGGAACACGTGATCTCTAATGTTGAATTCTATAGGTCTCCTCCTATAGTCATAATAGGACTTATGATAGTATTTTTATTTAATCATCCTCTCATGAACATAATAGTGACATAGACCTCGAGCCATACCTTAAAAACAGTTATGGACTCCTAAACCGATAATATGGAATATTCAATATTAATTATTTATTTAATTACTTAAATTTCAACCTAATCCTAAAGTATACCTATTTTAACACAGGAATAAATAATTATTATGAATGATCCTTCCATGGGTATTTACCCCAAAATCAGCATCACTTCACTTAGTAGGCTTGGTAAACTTAAAGGTGTTTTCAACAGATCATAGGGGTCCCTACCTATGTCTTATTTGGTATCCCTTATTTACATCGCATAATAAAATCAAATGAAACTATTTTCATACCAAACCATATATAATCATATCCTCCCAGATATCAATGTAAACCAGTGATGAATTTCAACGAAATTTCCTCCCACTTCTACTAAGGAACATCTAATGGCTGGAGAAAACCACCATGAACACAATGTTCAGACTTCACCTTTTGAAATACCAAACATCAAGATACAAAATATACAACTAAATTATCCAACCCAGAACACAAAAAATAACCTCTCATTGTGTGATGCATCTCTTTCATGCCAAGACATACCACCAAAGGTGATTTGTGGAAGTCTTATAGAACAACCACAAACATCATCAGAGGAATAAAAATACTCCACTTAAACAACACTCAATGTTGTTCATCCATGGACCAACCATTAGTGGAATCACCATGGAAAACATGGTCTCTCTAGATTTCCACCTCAGAATCCCCCAGTTGGAACTCCCCCCCCCCCATTGTACCAAATAAGAAAACACCATCATCTAAAAAAGTAAATCTCTACCACCAACTTATCCAATATCAATATGTATCACTGAGAGATCTACCATAACCCTCCAAGAATCTCTAGATTTTCACTCAATATCACTATATGAATTCCAACTCAGTGCATTAGCTACAACATCACCCTTTCTTAGTGTATAAGAAATCACAAAGTTTTAGTCCTATAAGAATTACAACCACCGTCATTATTGAAAGTTCAGGTCACCCTAGGAGACAACATAAATCAAGCTCTTGTGATCAGTGAAACCCATAAAATTATCATGGTGATGTAATTGCTAAAACCCATAAGAAACAACTAATCTTTGCGGCATAAAGACACTTCCCAATCCAAGACATGAAATTTCATAGAAAACCTTGTACTAAATTCTTTCTTCTAGAAAATAAAGAACTGAGGCGATGACCAACTTCTATTTTAAGTACTCAAAAGGTAACTAACTCTAGTAGGTCGATAAGAATTTATGATTCTTTCTTATCAATGTTGTCATAGGAGTTACTACATTAGAGAAATTGGCTACGAACCTCCTATAATATCATGTAAGACCAAGGAAATTCCACACCACTACTGTAGTATTTTGGGTTTCCCAATACAAAATTGCTTTGATCTTCAAAGAATCCACAATTAATCCATGTTGGAACATGACATAACCCATGAAATGAACTTCAAAATCCTAGAAATCACACTTAAAAATATTCCCAAACAATTGTTGACAATGAATAATTCCCATAACAGTGCACGGATTCTCTACATGCTTTTCCTCAGACATGGGGTACATAAGTATTTCATCAATGAAAACCACCATGATATAATCTAAGATATATCTGAACACTCATTCATCAAACAAATAAATAATATTATAGTGTTAATCATTCCTAACAGAATCACTCATAATGCACATAATGACATTGGAAAGCGGTCTTTGATATATCCTCATCCTTTGCCATCATTTGATGAAATCTTGACCATATATCGATCTTCAAGAACCAACTAGATCCTTTTAGTTGATTGAAAAACCCATTAATCTATGAAATAGGATAGTGGTTCTTCATTGTCATTAGATTTGAGCGATGATAATTGATATTGATATAAATACTATTGTTGGTCTTCTTAATTAAAAAAAATAGGAGCACCTTAAGGTGAAAAGATTGGTCAAAAAAATCTCACTACAAAAGATAATTAATCTGTACCCAAAGCTCTCACAACTAAGAAGTCCCCATCCTATATGGATACATTGATATCAGGGAAGTTCCATGTTATAGATCTATCCCAAACTTGATCTCCTATTTAGGGGGTAATGCCAAAAACTCTTTGGAAAATATGTGAGGGTATTATTCCACATACATTGGAAACACCATTGTTTAGATATCAGAAAAAATCAGTATCAGTTTTTACATTAGGGAAGATAAATATGGTACACACCTCCAACCCATCTGAGGGTCCTACTCACCAATGAACATGGAAGACTCTCTATCAGCATCATGGAAAAAATCCTCTTAAAGTAATCTTTAATATCCTTAAATGAATACATCAATTACATGTAAATGATGATGTCATAGGGATATATCTATATACATTGGGAGTTTCCCAAAGAGCAGTGTTTCCCCAACATTAGATCATAGTCTCTACATACTTCATACATATTAGCTTGACCACCAACTAAAGTTGTAAATACTAAGGGCACTGGAATTATATTAACATAAAATCTAGAAGAATGGACTTGGGAAGGTGATATGAAGTATTTTGTATCTCTTGAATCCAAAAAAAACATACAACCATGTAGAAAAAAAGGTTCTTCAAAATATGTATGGATCACCTAGAACTGGAAGCTCAAAAGCATGCAACTAACCACAACCAGCTTCACGGCCCCTCTAACCCTGATGGTGACCACCTCCATGGTTTTGATCTACTCTATGAGGATGAAGATCATCTCTAGGCTATCATATACCTCCCTCATATCCCTTATACTAGTCCAAAGTTGGAGCACCCTGTTGTTGCACTCTCAGTTGAAACTAACTTAAAGTATGAACCTAAATAAGAACAACTTACACATGCTACCGAATCAGAAATATCAGGAACTCTTATTTCTGATGACCTCATACTCCACATGAAAATAATGAATTTTATCCCTTGGAAAGGGCTTGAGAGTTTCTCCCCTCTATAGAAATGATATAACGAGGGTTGGGACCTACCCTTGGCTGTCTGAAAGCTCTTATGTTTAGGAAACTGGGAACCCCATACCACAACTTTTCTATATGAAGAATTTTGATGACTCCATTATCATGTTAATGTGGTACTTCCCAACATCCTATCAGTAACCTCTTCTCTCTCTATCACCTCAGGATATGTCAATAGCATAAATGATGTGACCTAGAACTGAATATCTGGATGAAAATCCTTCTCAAAATGCCTCACCCTAGCCTCATCATCTGGAAACAGTTCTAAAGCATATTAGAGAAGGGTCCTAAAATAGGTCCCAAACTCTTGCACATTATATCTCCCCTATCAAAGGGTAATCATATCCTAGTGATTGGTTATCTTTACAATCAAATAAATAAAATAAACTTGAAACTAGTCTTGGAGCATCTCCCATTAGACTATTGAATCCTCATGATCCTTATGGAAGAAGAGCCACAAATTCTTATCTGATCCTCATAGTATAATTATTTTTAATGAAACCTAATTCTCTTTCTGATCATGGATCCAACTGAATTTTATCTCCACCTCCTCCAACCAGACATCTATTAGTGAGTCTGAAATAGATCCCTCATACATTTATAGACTCTGGAACTGAAACTCCTTGATTTTCCTCCTCTAAGTGTCATCTTCATTGACATAAACCCTATGGAAATATTTTTGAAACATCCTTCTGAACATCCTATGGTGCTGATACCACTATTCCATGGCCCTCTCCTCCCAATGGTACCCCTCTTGGTCTGAAAATTAGATAATATATATAATGACCCTTTTATCCCACATCCAATAGGCCATAGGTAGGCGATAAGAACCGAGGGTATATCATACACACAAATGGTATAGATTTACCTCTAAGATATGAGGAAGTATGGATAGTATAGAAACACTCAATTACTCTTTATCAAGAAAAAAGTAAAATATCCCAATTACATGCATGTAATTTCATACAACTGAAAAATTGTAAGGAAAATACAAGTAACAAAATATAATCCTCGACAGTGGCCAAAAAATCTTAAATAGCTCCTAAACCACCGATGAGATAGTAATTTCTATCCTAATAACCAACCAAATACTATGGACCTAAAAAACAATTAATATATACATAGAGTGATTATAACATCTATAATCGGTAAGATCCTTCCCAAAGCCTCTCATGCAAAAGATAAAGAATTCATACTAAATCCCAGTGAACAAAAAGTGAAGATAAATAATTATCTAAACAGGTATATTATATTCCCAGTCTCAACATGAATATCTCACAAAGTATCACATACAAATGATCATATAATATAATATCAAAAGAAGGTACCCCACTACCACTTCCCCACTAGTTTTTCAATCTTCTCCAACATTACACATCTCGATCAATCTCTCCCCAAAATTAAGTCAACCCAAAGACACCTGGGCTAAAGTATCATCTCATGCATCTTGTGCATCACATCATCTCATAATCCTATTCCATATCTCCATATAGTAATTTAGTAGTTTTTGTGATCCACCACAGCCCATATGTCATGAATGATAACTTAATAAATCACAACCCATACATGAAATATCTATAATAATCCAAGGGATACTATGTTCAGACATACTTTTGTTTTAAATAACAAAAATCCACTATATATTTCTACACACATATATGGGAAAATATAACCACCATTCATACCATAACATAAAACTACCAGGAGAAGAGAGGTGATAAAGAGGGGGGAGTCAATAATTTTTTCCTTGCCAACCTGGATGTTAGGGAAAACACCCTCCCATAGTTTAATAGGTGTCATCTCCCTACCTACATAGGTGAGGTAGCGTATAAAATCTCCTAAAATAAATGATATAATATAGCTCACAAATACATTATGCTAATTAACCTGTTCTTAGGATCAACAACAGTTATAGTCTCTTGGACACCAGGCTGCCACTGCTAAAGACTAGATATCTTGTAAGTATACAAGCATTCAAGGAACTTCATTTAATTATTTCATTAATTTCAATATTTATCAAACTCATTAATTCATTCAATTAATAATTAAAAGTTATTAAATAAAACATTTATATATTATCAAATGTTCCCCATCTCATTTGGGCATAAACCAACTGATTCCATGGTTTCTCAATATTATCATCTTTTTCATTCTATCAAGAAATGACCCCATGGGTTAAAAAAATTATTAAACATTATCATTAATGATACATAATTCTAGGTACTAAAGTAAACATCTTAATCTATGATAAAATAGATGCATAACTAAGAAAAATCTGTGGCCTAAAGTAGTGGGGAAAGGAATACAAAACAAGAAAATCAGCCATCCAGTCTTTAAAAAAGATTCATCAACGAGCAAGCATCCAGATTCTAGCACAACAATGGAAAATCTTAGCTTCAATCCATTCCATAAATCTGAGTTCTATCCCTTACACCATCATGCATATCACCATGCATATCTTCCTGCATATCACCATTAATATCTCTATGCATATCACTATGCATCCCACCATCTCAGGAGACAACTGCAATTATAGGCTCAGGCCTCCCCTAATATGTCTCATCAACCATATTCCATCCTAGTATCACATCATTCCATATCACAAGGATCATATCTAGGGAAAATATAAAAGGTATCAAGTAGCAAACAATATCAATAGGGTATCTATGATCTAAAAACTATGTATTTATCCTTTACATGAAAATGGGCTCACTTGAAACCGAAAATATTTCTTTATCAAACAACCATTATTTTTATTACCATCTTGGATTAAAATATTTATTTATCATAGGTTAAAACTATGGGTAGACTAAGGCATCCACTATCAAAATCTAAGTATTACTTAAACATTATTTTCAGCATTACTTTTAGTTCCATTCAACTTTAAGGAAATAAATTTCATTTAACATTAATTTTATCATTTACATCAACAAAAACTTCCATCTTCATGTTCTTTATCTAGTATCATTAAAATATGGAAGAACAAGTTAATTAAATATGAAATAAGCATTAATTTTTATTTTTTATCAAACATAAGTATAATAGTTTATAAATACCTTCCTCCTTAATACTTTAACCAACCAACATTACCATATTTATGCTCTTTAACCATTTTCATCAAATTAAATGTTCTAAACCATAGCATGAAAAACATTTTAGCCAAAGAATAAACATAGATAGCACACTATCTAGAAAATTAAGAGGAATACCATTATCATGGTGGAAAAACATGTGATTACTAAAACCATAACCCATTTATTTCATTATTATTATTTATTATTCATTAATATTAATTATGGTATAATAAAAAGGATTAAATCATGATAAATTTGTGATTAAACCTAAAATTAAGAGAAGAAACAAATACCCTAGTTTAAGGCTTCTAATGTTCTTTGATTGAGAATACAACAACACTACGAAACACCAATCACCTCTTCTATAAGGAAACTACATACCTTCATGGACACTGCACCACTATCATGCCAACAAACATCAATATAACTCTATAATAATAAATTAGATCAACCACCATAACATGAAAATAAAAAAAAGGAAACAATATTGATAGGATAATAAAACACAATAAAAAGAGGAAAACTCACCTCATATTACCAAGGACCAAACCAGGAAGCCTAAGATTAATCCCTTTCAAAAGGTATTTGAAACGTCTTGGGAGATCTACACTAGTCTCTAGGGGTTTGGGATAATTCAATGGATTTTTAAGAAAAAAATGAGGGCGCAATTAGATTTATAGGAACACTACCAAATGTCGATCCATGGCATAAATGGGAAATTCATGTTGCGAAAGGTTCAATTTTTAAGAGTCACCAAAAATTGTGTCACCTCAATCCAATAAACCTGGATCACTTCATGTCGTGAAATTCATGTTCATGTCATGAATTTTTAGAGAAAAATTTATTAAATATAGTCCTTCTTCCTTTCACATAATGAACCCATGATTCAAATCCTAAATCACACCTTGAAAACCGCACTTCTCAATTCATATGATCCTATATGTTCCATGAACTACTCTCTCCCACATTGTAAAATTTTCCTAGAACCATATTTCATCTCCCAAACTCTACTGAACCTACTCTAGTCCTCCTCAAAGAACCATGGGCTTAAAAAACACACAATGTGATGAGCTACATGGATCTAGGTCCTCACATGCATGGATCCTATCAGATAATCAAAAATATCATCAATATGAGAAAGTGGATACTGAATCTTAATTGTTACCTAGTTCAACCTAGGGAAATATATACAAATTATATCAATCCATCCACCTTATTGGTGAACAGTATATGATCACCCTAAGGGGATGTTCTTGGGAAAATAAACTGTGTCTTCTAAAAATACTTAAGATAAACCTTCAAATCTCAAAGATCTGCATGAACCATTCTATAGGGGAAATGGATATGAGATATATACTTAGAATAAGCTCGATTATGAACTCAATCTCACACTCAGGTGGAAATCCTAAGAAATCATTAAGAAAAATGTCCAGGAATTGATCAATGATATGAATAAAATCTATCTAGTGTGTCTCATCATATATTATAGAAACACAATCTAACTAGGAAATTTTCACCCCCATTTGCTGATAGATGGGTCTAGAATGGGATTCTTTCAAATCTCACTCACATACATAGTTATAAAGATAATCCTCTAAAGGAATAAAATATACCTACCAGTGATAGAAAACAATGTGTGTATAATAATGATCCAACCAATCCATCTTATAGATCGCATCGAAACTAAATATCTTCAACATGAATAATTCCTAAATAATCCTATATCCAAAAATCACTATAGTGTAATCTAAACATATCTATATACCCTCATATCACATATCATTACCCCCCCCCCACTGGTCCTCTCATGGGTCAATATTTAAGAGGGGGAGTGACCTTTTAAGTAGGCCTCCAATAATCCATTGGTTAGATAATGGCATCAAGGGAATAATATGATTAAAAATAGGAGGAATTACCAACTTTCTATAAATTTAAGGATAATATAAAAGATAAGATACACCAATCGACACAACCATATAGATAAATAATCAATACCAATACATAAATGTAATTTCATACAAAAAGAAAACAACTAAAAATACCAATGAATTCTAGGTATCAATCATAAACTCCAATGACTACTAAAAAACTATTATGAGATAATAACACCCATCAAGATAACCAACCAGATTTTACAGACCTAAAAATAGACTGTGTGTGTGTGTGTGAGGTGATAATAAAAGTATACTTAGTAAGATCCTCCTTATAACCTCTCTTAAAAGTTTTAAACAATAATACTAAATACCAATAAATGAATGAATGAAACCAACTTGTTACCTAAATAGGTAAAACTATGTCACATATTCACCAAGGCGCACTCACCAAGTAATGTTTAAAATAATGTATATCCATGTCAAAAGAATATACGTAAGAAAGGTACCCAACTTTCACTTCCCCAATGGTTTATCACTCACACACCCCAATGATAAATATAATGTTCTCTCATCCCTTCCATAAGTCATCATAAACCTCATGCATACATAGCACATCTTATCCCACATACCATATAGCTCATCACAACCTCATCATCATCATCTCATTTGTATCCAGCAATAAATCTTGGAATCCACTATATCCCATGTATCATGAATTATGTATCAATCCATTATAGCACATGCAAGAACATCAGTAGGAAACCGCAGTCATTGTAGTCAAAAAAATTATGTGTTATAGCCTCAATATTCCATAACCCACACCTACAAGTATAGTAAAAATGGGAATTATCACATCCCATATAAACATGTATCATATACCTTAAGTCATTATATCCCAAACATGCCTACACATCATGGAAAGCTAATGGGAGAGTAGGGAAGAGAGAGAATCCATCCATTCATTCCCTCACTAACCTAAATGTTGAGGAAAACACCTATACCCAGAACATTTAGGCATTGGTTTCCCACTCAACTCAGGTGGTGGAGTATATGAAATAAAGATATATAAGATTAAATATATCATACAACCAAAATATTAGAAACTATCAAGTCTTAAGCTCAAATGTATTTATGATCTCTCATGTCACCAGATTATCACCACTAAGGCCTAGGAGAAAAGATCTCATATGTGCACACAAGAATCAAGATTTAACATCATTAACCATATTCACTAGAAATTAGAAATTACCATTCATTAATTAGTTAAACCCATTTCAATTGTGGTTAAATTATCACATCTCATTACATTCCAACTTACTTTCATAATTCATATTACCATTTCTAGATTTCCCATTCCATACTCCTCAAAGAATCCCTTAAAACCATCCCATGGTTCTGTTATTGAAAATTATATATATCAACACCCATACCATGAGTGTGTTATTAACTCATTTACCATTCCATAAATAGATCATTTTAGGAGTCATCCTAAACTGACATAATAAGATATACTCAAATTATAGGGAAAAAAATTCATTAAGAATAGTAATACCATAGAAAACAAATATCAATTAACCATACATCAAAATAAAACATCAAGAAAGATGGAAAAGACCAACTCTCAACCCATACCCAAGAAACCCAACAATAAGACTTACACAATAACCCAACAATAAGAAATCCCTACTCTCAACCTCTTCCATCTATTCCTATCACCCTTATCTCTAGAAAAGTCCACAAAAATACCTCTCAAATTGTGTTGAAAACTCCTTGTCTAATTAACCCCATGTATAAAATCATAATAAGGCTCTACCATCTAAGAAAACACATATAGATAAATAAGAATTATTTTTAGTAGACCAACTCAAGGGGTATCCAAGGCCATAAATCCAAGGCTTTCAAGACTTTATTAAATAAGTATGGGATCGCTCATCCCATAATAATTATCTCCAACAAACAATCTTTTTATTACTATCTTTAATTAACTGATTCGTTATATATAGGTTTCAACACCAAGAAACCTAATATCAGTAGCTAACAAAACCTAATTTTAAACCATAATCATGATTTAACAAATTCTTTCATATTGACTAGTTATTAAGTCATAATAGTGATAAAATTTACATGTATCTTTCATTAATCACTTCATCATTACTAGATTTATGTTTTTTCCCAATTCAAAACATATTAAACATGATAAATAAAAGTATCCATAGCAATATAGAGATCAAATTATCAAGAAAATAATAATATACATTATCAAAAAACATCAATTCATGCAACCAAAACATCCCTTCCAATTCATTCTTCATTTTAGTTATTATATTCATTAGGTTGAATCCACCATTTATCTAAATAATATAAAACATGATACTTTAACATTAAAAAAAACTAAAGGATGAGTAATGAATCCACAAGCCTAAGATGGAACATTCAATATTCATCAAGAAATAATAAAATAACAAGGTTCAATCACCGTCAATATTGAATGAAACCACCTCAAAAGCTATCCACAACAAACCACCATCAAGCCATTCTTGGTTATCAGCCCCAAAAATGAGGAACCTCACCACAAAAAACCTTTAGAAACAAATATAATTATGAAAGTAAGGATATGAAGATAATAGAGTACCTTGATTGAGGAGAATTTAATCCAATGAACTAAGAGGTTAGTCTATCAAGGAAAACAATTGTAGAGGTACAGGAGGTCATGGGGGCTATCTAGAATTTTAAGGAAGAGGTTTGAAATCAAACTAAGAAAGTCCACACACTAGTGCATAAACAATTTTTCATGTAATTTTTTCTTTTTTTAACATCAGTTATTAGGTGAATTTATTTGATACGATGCTGTAAATAATTTTTTAACATAAGTTAATTAAAAATAATTTTGTAAATCAATCTATTTGGGGGTTTTCACATCGTTTATCCAATAACTGACATGAAAAAACATTTTTTTTAAATTGAAAATCGATTCAACCACTATATTAGGGAACAAAAGCAAAAGAAAAGAAAAAAAGTCAGCATAAAACTAGAAAAACATCCATAAAAAAGCACTTACAATTGAACTTTTAAATTTACAATATATATTAAAAATAAACTAAAAATCAATAAAACCTATAAAATGATTATCCCATTCAATTTGTAAATGTATTAACTCTTGTGCTCTATATATTCATGAGACATAAAAAAGATAAAAAATAATAAATCAATAATTTAACTTGTATTTTTAATAAAATAAAAGAAATATTAAGGAAACATTATAAAGAAATATAACATTTTAAAACTTCATAATTGTCCCAGTTGAAATAATTTCACACAAAAATCTTAAAAAATAATATCCACATTCCTTTAAAGTTTCTTATTTATGAAAATGTTATTTTAGAGATATTTTAATTCAAAATAAGATTTTATTAATTATTATAATTAAAATTTAGTAATTGTAAATGAAAATTCACCTTAGCTTGTACAAATTTGATCTTGGATCTCTTCTTTCTTGTTGTCTCTATAAATAAATTTCATTCCTTATTTGAAAATAATATGAATAAAATAAATTTTATTCATTATAACATAAACAAGTATTAACACAATCAAACTTACATGTTTAATACATTCTTAAAATTTATTCTCACTTCACCATGGAGCTAGTATTGTGTCATGTCTTTTAAAAAAACCCAACATCTAATGAACACTGATATATAATAAAATTTAATGTGAGTTTTTTATATGTTAAGAGATATATAACACTTTTTTAGAAAATATGTTTCTTACTCTTCAATATATGGAAACATCCTTCACTGAATAATGACATTGTTCTAAAATCTTTCAATAATATAAATTGTTCTTTCTATATTGTTCATTGTCAAAGTTATAGTAGAAATAAAATTTGGTTCCATAAATCCATATACATATATCATTTCATTCTCTATAAAAATTTTATATAGATACCTAATACAAAAAAACGTAATTATAAATTTTCAAAAAATTAAATGAATAGAAAAATTTTGTTAATCAACTTACATGGAAAACAAATTCATCATGTTGATGCCCAACTGATCTCCACCTAGAAGCTCCATGATATCATTTATCAAAATCCCCATAGTCATTTCATGCCCAAAAATAGTAGCATCAATTTTAATCTTATATACATCCAATGGAAAATTTGAATATGCTGACAATATATCAAGACTAGTAGAATCTGTATCTGAAGTCATGACACTTTGTATTTTTTTCTATACAGTGTTTCTTTACCTTTAAATTATTCCTATAATAATTTGATAAATATAAAAAATTAAATTTATAAAAAGAATTAATATCAAAACTAAATAAAAGATAAAATATATACATACATCTATGGTAATGTGTCTAAGTATTATAGATGGAAAAACTAAAAAATGAATGATACTTTGTATAACTATACTCACCTCATCTATAGGAAACGGTATTTTCTAATGTATCTATAATATCATGTAAAGTGACCCTATGATTATCTATCTCTATCGGTTGGTGATAAATGGTATTGTTAATATAAAATATCATCCCATATGAAACAATATGATTGGGATCATCAACATGTAACTCATAGTAATTGGGAAGCTATGGAGGAGGTGTGTAGGGGTAGGATAAAAAGGAGAAGAGTATGGAGGTGGAGATGTATGAGTAGGATAAGTTGGAGGAGTGGGATCTGCTGGTGGATGTGGAGGAGTTAGATCAGTAGTCTGAAACTATCTTTGCATGTCTGTAAACATTGATTGAACTGATACTCTAATCCTATCCTCCATCATCACATGAATATCCTAAACTTCAGCTTCCAAATATTCAATTTTGTTTTATAAACATACTCCATTAAATAAACCTATGAATGTGGAAACTCTATTATTATAGATACACCAATCAAGTATCCTCGTACATGACCTAGGTTTTTGGGATTTCCCAATGTTGTAGCTAAAATATCCTTTCTACCCTTAACAGTAAATACCACATGTGTTCTCTACTCCTCAAGATAATCCCATATGGAATATTTGGAAAAATATATAATGAATCACAATATATAAATATTTTATTTAACTTAAATAAATAAATAAAATAAACATCTTATAATCCCATCATTTAAAACCCTTGACACTTTCGTAAGATATTTTCATTTTTCTCATTTGAGTGATCTTCTATTTTGTATGTCTAATGGGGGGAAGGAGGGGAAACCTCTACAGACCCTACAAACTCAGCTCTCGGATTTAAAGTTTTTCTTCTATAATTTTTTCTTCTAATAATGTATACCCTCCATGAGATAATATATGAGGTTATATATTTTTAGATTGAATCTCCTGTTGAGATCTCCTATATTTCTATAAATTAATAATTAAGAATAAATAAATCATTAAAATGGTCATTAATATAAAAAATCTAAAAGGGTAACATTGCACTTAACAAATACTATTCTCGTCATCTACATTAAAAAAATTATTCTATGTATATTCATATATAAATGGATATATATATATATCACATGGATTTTTGATGTTTTCTATCCCGAAAAATGAATTGTGATGTGAGGGATGATTTAAAATCCCTCCATCTCCTAGAAGAAAATTATAAACATTTCTTCCTGACTCCTTTAGTATCAAGTATATCATATGTCATCTGATAAGAAGGGATAAAACATATATTACTATAAAAAATATTAAGATAAGTAAAATAATAACAAACGAGCTTACCAAAATGGTCTCCAACAAGTGTGATAATTTTACTTTATCAACACTTCATCAATCATTAAACAAAATACTAACATTGATTTTAGCTTGTACTGATACAAAAGTCTTGAATTGTTTTGAATTTGGATATCTTGGAATATCATTATCATTAAAGTCTATTGTTATCCTCTATTCCTGGCTATAGGTAACTTATAATTTTGGTAAATGTGTGGTGCCACGTTTACCAACCCTCGAACTCTTTTCCCCCCTTGGAAGTAGATGTCTCGTGTAAAAAAGGATGAGGAGGTGCATCAATAGGATCATGTGTATATTCCTCCCTGGAGGTATGAGTATTATCATCTCCAAAAATAAGTGGATTATTATAGTATTTATCTTTTATTATCCTAAAAATAAAAGGAACAATAATTAGTACAAAAATATATAAATCCAACTATTACATACAAATGTAAATAAAAAATTAATAATTATCATACAAAAAGTAAAGTAAACTAAACTTAACACATTTTTATCCATATTTGTAATAGTTTACTAAAATTATAACAATATTAATGATAGGTTAAATGACATAAATTAATGAATAAAAATCCAAAAATGGTGTGTGAATAGTAAAAAATCTCCAACCTGATAAATCACTTTTACACCCAAAAAAATTATAATATACTCTTATACAATATTTTTTGTTTTTATATAACATATTTTATTTAAAATAATTGGTTTTCAATAAATTCAATTAATAGGTAAGTTATGTAAGGTTAAACATGGAAAAATAAACAAAACTAAACTAATATAAACAAACAATTTAACTTATTAGTTATAATATATGTTTTAATAAATAAAATTAAATTAAAATATCTAACAACTTATATGAAATTTTAAAAAGTAAACCAGAAATAAAAATATGTTTCTTTTCATATTATGAATGTACTTAACGATTTTTTTTCAAATTCCTTCATTATGATCATTCAATATGGCACAAACCATTTCTATAACATTATCATCAATATTATTTGTTAATATTTCCATGTAAGTAGAGATATCACATAAATTTGTATCTTCATCAAGTTTATCATCACAAACATAATATTTTTTTTCTTTTAAAACAATAGACTACTTTATATTGTATTGATCAAGAACATAGAAATTTTTTGCATGTGTTTCCATGATAAAAGGATGAACTATGTATTAAAATTTATTTAGATTAACTAGTTTCATTCCAAATTCATCGTGTCTAACACTATTGTTACCAATAAACCATTTATAGTTAAACACTGTAACATGAAATTTAATGTAATCAACCTCCCATATTTATTCAATGAATCCATAATATGCAGTTGATACGGATATTGGGTTTTTGTATTTGGCACTCGAAAAATGAATTGCTTCTACGAACACCAATACAATTCAATTATGAACCTCACTTATATTGTCTTGATATTTCTCATGAAATGTATAGACATTAATTTCATACACAGACCATGTTATCAAATTTAAACTTGGACTTCTCAATAATCATCTCAATGTTTTTGATGCATCTGATCTACCAACCACAGTCTCATTAAACCATGGAAAAAAATTATGCTCATTCAAAATCCACATATCCTTCTTCTTTGGATAACATTGCTTCAACAAGTTGATAAGAAATGTTATATATGTCTGAGCATTATCTATGTTATTAAAGATGTATAAATATTCCTTATGTATCTGTTCACCTATCAATGATTTTATTTTCAATCCATGGATCCCCTTTCCCCCATAATTAACTCGTTCATGGTGAGATGTAGGAAAACAGATGCTCTTCACTATAGACATATATCATGTACAAAACACTACAACCTCCTTAGAAATATACTTATCGGCAATGGATGCTTCGAGTCAACACGGATTCTTAACAGACCCCTTCAATTTCATCATATACCTTTCAAAAGGATAGATCCAACGTAGATATAAATGTCCACAAAGATTTATTTCTCGCACCAAGTGAACCATTAAATACATCCTAATATCAAAAAAAAGATATAGGAAAATACATTTCAAATTGACAGAGTATTGAAATTGCTTCATTCTCCAAAGTGTTCAAAACATTAAAATCAATGACCTTGTAACAAATTGATTTGAAAAAATAACACACCTTCATGATAATTATTATGAAACGTATGGGTAACATTACATGCAATGAAACTAGTATGATTTGTTTCATTATGACGTGACAATCATGATATTTCATACATGTCAACTTCAAATCCTTTAAAGAGGCAAAAAAAATTACATTTGAAGAATAACCATGTGTCACTTTGATATCATGAATACTTTAAAAAATATAATTTTCACCCTCGTGGATAAGGTATTTCAATCCAGGGGTAGGAATGTTCACCTTCCATCAGTAGTGGGATCCAACTCCAAACATATTCCCATTGAGAGTTAGTCCAATCTTTCATTAAACCTATCTTTATACTTTTCTTTAATTACTAAAAATGGAATAATCAAGATATCATAGATATTCTTCTCCACATGCATTAAATCAATGTTATGTTTGACCTCATGATATCTCCAATATGGTAGCACACAAAATATTTATTATTTCTTCCAAATATTTATATCATTACCATATTTATGTTTCTTTCTGAGTGTCACGTAAATGTTTGTCTCCCTATCAAAATATTGGTCAATGGATAAAGGTTTTAGAACAATATCAAATTCATGTGAGCCATTGAAATCCTTTTTAAATATTTTATAAGATTAATCCATAGAAAAAAACTTTGTATGAACCATTTATACTATTTTTTCCCATGATGTAGTTGATAATATGAAGTTTGTTGTTCACAAATTGGATGATCTTTATTCCACTTAACATTGTATCTAGAAAAAATTACATATATTGGGAATTCATTTATAGTGAACATAATCATTACATACAATTGAAAATATTCCATTTTATAAGAATCATACACCCTTATACCTTCCTCTCATAACATTTTTAAATCATAAATTAATGGTGATAAGAAAACATCAATATCATTTTCAAGATGTTTTGGTCTAGAGAACATTAAAATCAACATAAAATATTTTCTCTTCATACAATATTCAAGAGATAAATTGTAAATTACCAATAAAATAGGACATGAACTATGTATTCTAATAAGTCTTTAATATGGATTCATTCCATCCATGCACAGTCCAAGTTTGATATTTATAACTTCATTTCTGAATATAGAAAATTGGTGATCAATTTCATTCCACTATGGATAATCATCTGGATGCCTTAATTTTCCATCACATATCTTCTTATTAGCAAGAAATATTAACTTTTTTTCATCATGTGAATTTGAAAATAAATGCTTCAAATGATGAATTGTTGGAAGATACCAAAATTAATTGGTAGGGGTATCTATAATGGCTAAATAATCCTATGATTTTTCTTTTAACTTATACTATGACATCCCACTTTTACAACACCCTAAAAGAAATTCATATTCCATCCTATATAGCACATATCCTTTATTATAGGCATGTATTTTTGTATACCCTAATCCCATTAGGTATGGTATTATCTTCTCTTTATAATGTGGATTGAGAATATCAATTTCTTTAGGAAGAATAACTTTCAATAATTTTAAAAACTTTATAAAAATATTATCACTCCATCCATGTTTCGCCTTTGTGTTAATCAATCTTACCACTATCGATGAAACTGTAAATTCCATACAACTTAGAAAGAATAGTTGTTCAGCATCTCCATATAGATGCTCAATTGTCGATTCTTTCTCAATTACCTCTTCTTCAATATCACAAATCATTTATTCAATTTGATTGAACTTATCATCATACAAAGCATCATCATCAAGAGATCCAAAATTCTACTGAGTTTCACTATGCCAAATCCAAGGGTTGTAACTCCTATTAAAACTATAAAAATTTAAATGATCTTTGATCTCTCTACTTTTCAACTTCTTCATGTATAAAAATTTTATTCATGGACGGAAAAACAAGTCTTTTTTTAGAACATTACATTTATAAAATTCCAAAAAAAACATCAACACCTTCCTCATATTCATCACTTATTTGAAGTTCCATAATCCAACTTCGAATCATTATTATCTATAAAAAATATAAAAAAAATATCTTTTCAAAAGAATATAGTGGTGATAAAAGTGAGAATAAATTATTCAATTCAAACCAAGATTAAATTTATATCAAAGATTTCATAATTTGAAAGTAACAAGACTTTTAAATTTAATAAAAAATATGAGTATTTGAAAAGTATAATTATAAATTGTAGAAAATAATGGAATATAAGTTTAAATATAATTGATAAATCATAAAAATGAATGCATGAAAGTAATTTTTAAAATAAAATATAGTTAAACTAATCTCTCGTTTTCCATTTTCTTCTAAATGAAATTAGATAAAACTTTAAATTGAATATTATTGACCATAATTCAAATCAAGTGAACATTTTCCATTTTGATTTTAATATTTATCAATGAATTTTTTAACATATTTTTTTGCCTGAAAAAACCAACAATTATTTTAATAAACATTGATTCATAATATAATATAATAATATAGTAGAGTTCAAACAACGCAGTGATGAATTTGTAATGAAGTACATATATATATATACAAAATTAATATTATATATTATTTATTCCTAGTGTATTATATAAATTTTTCAAATATAATTATGTACTATGTATTCTATGACAACATGTTTTATTTGAATATACCACACTAATAACCCACATTTAAATATTTCAGTTTGCTTAATTTGATACAATAAAAATTCAAATTTATGGGGAGAAAAATGCTTCCATTGTGAATACCATGTGATACAAGTGTAATTATATGAAAATATAACATAGAGAAACTCTACCTATGTAGTGGGATAATACTATAAATTTAAAAATTAATTTAAATTAAATAATGACTGGGGATAAAGTATGAATGGGGATAATGTATGACTAGGGATAAAGTATGATTGGGGATAGGAAGCGCATAAATCTCTATTATAATTTGAACCAAATGGTTTAATTAGTCTAAATATAGTCAAAACCTAACATATATCTATTAGAATATTACAAATATATATAAATAACCCAATTGACAGTTTATATTTTGTATTCATCAATAATGACAAAGTTATATTGACAGTAACTCATAATATGCAGACTATATATTTAATATATTATTTTTCAAGATAATAATATGCTCACATCACGTGAAAAGTGTTGATATGAATATACACTACTTATAAGATATTCCATAATAAACTGTATGAAAATTTCAATGTATGTATACATTACATTTTAAGATTACTAAGTCGCTATTAAAAGCATAATTTTAATTGAAATTTATCCATGTACATGGCAGTGTATTCATAAATAATGAATGATTGAAAAAAATCATCCAAATAAGCAACATTTAGAGATTCAATACTAAAATTTAAGATGAAATGAAGTATAAATATATGTGAAACAATTCAGTTAATATGTATTTCTATATAGTATAAATTCCATAAAATTAAGATATAATTCTTAAATTTAGGATCTAACATATAACATTAAGATATAATGAAAACCTCATATTTTCACTTAAATCAACAGATAACTAAAATATATAAATATGGTAATCAAATATTTATGATGATAAGAACAATATGTGAACATGTAATGATGAGGATGATGAAATTTTAGGGTTTATAAATATGGTAATGAGAGATTAGATTAAGCAAAATTGAAAAAAAAATAGTAGTTAGTACGTCTGCGACATTGAACGACCAAAAGAGAGGATTGATGTGTGAGGCTTACTTAAGAGTTGAGATATGAGTAGATCAAATGTGAAAAAATGATTCTGATGAAACCTAACGATGTATGAATATGTAAAACTGATATTAGAGGTCACTAGATCGAAGAAATGAGGTTAGGGCTTCTGCATGATAGAAACAAGTTTTATTTCTTGATATCGAATAACATTGAAATGATTCAAAATGGAAATTCATACAATTTTAAATTTTATATCACATCGGTTATATAATATCTAACATGATAAATAAATTTTTATTGTTTTATCAAATCGGTTATATAGAAACTGATATGAAAAATATGCACTATCATGTCGGTTTTTTTATAAATGATGTGACAAAGCAATGAAATTTTCTTTATCACGCCAGTTATTATTGTGACTGATGTGATAAATTGTTATACTAGTTTTTTCATATAGGTTATTTGATAACTGACATGATAAAGAAATTTACATGGAATTTTTGCATTAGTTATAAATAACTGACATAAAAAAGTCAATGTGATAAATACTTTTTGTACTATTGACACCCTCTAATTATAGTGGAATCAAGAATTACCACCCCCATAGTGTGGTGACCTACACTATGTCTATGTTTCCCCACATTCAATGAGATATTATTTTGTGATAACTTAAAATGGGTTGAACCCATGAACCACACACATTTTAAAAAACCAAATTAAACCCTCTTGAATGCCACCACACATTTCACCATAGTATGGAAGACAACATTTCAACCTCTCGAGTGGCCACCATGACCTCCCTCCATAGAACAGGGGAAAATCCTTATTTGTTTCATCTCATCACGCATTAAACTTCAATGTGGTGAGGCCTCAATTGTAATTTATTCTCCCTAAAATGAAACTTTGAATATCCTTAAATTTTACCTTGATTATTCACTAAACCCCTAGACCTAGGAATTTTAGTGTAATCTTTTTACACAGGTGACGGCTTTACACACCATGACCATCAAAATGTCTGCAAACTAAAGAATTGTGTTACTCGTACCAAAGGAAGACCTCGCTTAGCTTCCATGAAACACCATTACCACCTACCATGGCATGGTGTCCTTCCCCATTTCTCATAGGAGAAGTCACTTGGACAAAAAAAACTTCCAAAATGGCCACCCTGGTCATTTCAATCCCCATGGTTCACTGGGAACCACACAGCCTACTCAAAACATCCAAGCTCCAAAATAACCAGCACCAAAATAGCCTTCCCCATGGCCAAACTCCAAATGATATCTCTATGGATAGCACCACACCCACCACCACAGTATGGTGCCTCTTCAGATGGAAAAACTCAACTCTATAATCTAGTGTTACTTAGACTTCATTATGACGCCTCCAAGCCTTAGTAAAATTCAAAGGGACAGATTTTGAAAAATTAGGTTCTTAAATTAGATACCCCTCAAACAATTCTCTTCCTTGATAATTAAAGACAAACCTAAAAGTAAAGAGAGAGATGGATCGAAATAACCACCCTATTATATACATCTCAAGAATCTCACTAGAATATAAAAACCCTAACAAAACATGATGCAAGAGTACATAAATACATGACATCATTTATCTCATAAAACGAGAAAAGTTCATGCAATGCATCTCGACAAATATAAAACATCAAAAAACATGGGATATTGAGAGTACATATATAAATTTCACTCCTAATATCATTTTCTTAAGTCATCATTCCACCACAATATACAATCTAAGGGGCTAGAATACCCACATAACACCTTCTTCTGATGATCCTAAATCTCAACAAGATGCTTCTCGATGGTCACATAATCTGTAACATCCATATCACCCCATTCAATGATATGAAAATCATCATGAAGGTACTGTAAAATATGTGAGATGTAAAATAAATCATTAGTCAAGATCATTTATGGGGGAAGTGATAACCAATATGTAACAGTTCTAACACACACCAACACCATGAAATGTCTAAAAATTAGGGAGAAAACTTACTCCCATGACCAAACCTTCAATAACCACGATGAGAAGACACCTTGAATAACACATTATATCCAACATAAAACTCTATATGCATCCTTTGATGATAATAATAGATCTTATGAAAATATTACAATTCCTTAATTCACACACAGATCATCTATACCTTCTCTATCGTTCTTTGCATTAATTCATGACCAAGAATCGTAGACTCCCCGACCTCGGTCCAGCACAATAGAGATCAGAAAGGTTGTCTATAAAGCACTTAAAATGGATTCATACCAATATCAGAGTGATAATTTTATTTTACAAAAAATCCACCAATAGTCGGTGCCTCTCCCACAAACCTCTAAAATCATGAATGCACTAAGACAACATTTCATCTAAATTTTGGATAGTGCACTTTATCTAATCCTTTGTCTTTGTATGAAAAGTAGGTTTGAGGATTAACTAGGAACCAAAAGTACACTACAGACCTTTCAAAACCTTGGAGGTGAACTAGGGATCACAATCAGAGATAATCATCTTCAAACCCCCATGAATCCTCACAGCCTCATCAAGATACTTCCTCGAAAAAACTTCACCTAATCTCAAATTCTTAATCTCTAAAAAGTGAGATGAAATTTTAAAATAGCTCATAGTCACCAATATAGTATCTCAACTTCCATAATCTTGAGAAAACTTTATGACAAATACCATACACTTCCACAAGTTAACATCAAGAGGCTGAAGAAATCCACTGGGAACACGGTTCTCATCCTTCACCCTTTTTAAAAAAAATATCGAGAGACAAACTCTAAAACTTATATTATCATATCATGCCACCAAAAATAAACTCATAATGTTTGATACATATTCTCCACACAAAGATATAATAATAAAGGAAATATGTGTAACTCAAGAAGAATCATATCACACATCACTAAAGTAACAAAGAGCTTCTCCCAAAACAACACTCGATGTTGGTCAACCCCGAGCCATCCCTCGAGAGCATCACCAAAAATGTAATAACCTGACCCTAACCATTGGATTATAAAGATATGAGGTTCCAATAACATTAAGTGAAATACCCCCAAACACCAAATTCTATCAATAAATTCCATGGAATTATTAAATCATTGGTTGGGTGATTTTCCCTTTAAACATGCACAACCTGTCAAGAAAATAATATGACAACAAAACCAATATTATATGATGTATAAAAAATAACTAATAAAAATCAATATAAAATAAAAAAATTATATCATAGTAAAAATAGAAATAATTAAACCAGTATAACTAATACTAAAAAATAAATCAATACATCAGAACTATGGTGGAACTTCTCTAGACACCCAGAACAAGAATAACTCCCAAAATCCACCTCAAACATCCATGAAAGCTACATAAAGAAGAAATGCTAGTGAAACATTAAATCTACCCCTTTTATGTATCATATAAATAAGGTTATATATATGAAAAAAAAGTATATATAAAGGGGCTGAGTAATCATACCTAGTCGTAAAACCCCAATACTTATCATGGATGTTAATAAAATGAGAATTAGGCTAGCTTATAGTTTTATAAAATTGAACGAATCATATAAAATAAGTTTATCAAAAATATAATTTTTTTAAAATAGCGAACATAAAAATTTTAAGCCCAATTTTTGTCCACATATCAAGTTCTCACACACACACACATACAAGAAAAATGAAAATATATATACTTGTGATTGGTGATCTGTCCTTTACCAAGTCATCACTTAGTGATATATCCTCTCATGCCTCCATTTTGGAACTGATTGTCAAGTCTTTACTAACAATATTCCATATAACAAAAATACTAATGCACTCCACATCCATTGTTTTCTCTAAGTTCTCACACCCAAAACCCGTTTTTATTTTAAAACCCTTAAATCATTTTATCAAACATGTTATGGTCATCACCCACAACCAAAGATTATATGATCAACTAGTAAGAGTAATTTTCGTCAAATAGTTATCATGATTTTTTCTTTACAAGTAGAAGGGATTTATTTAGGAACATGAAAGACTTCATATTCTAGAGAAAGTGGAAAAAGAGAGAATTCACCTACCTGTTATGATCATCAGAAATAACCCAGAAGGAAGACTCATATGTGGCACTGATCACACAATAGCGTTATAATGAAAAAACTTTATCATAGAGGGGAGTTCATCTAAAATTAGCTTCAATATCTCTAAATCAAGATCCAAGTCATGGATGAATAGAAAACATATTTATATTGATTAAAATATATTTAAAATTGAATTTAATACCCATAAATATCATATGTGATCTCCCTTTAAATCCCATGTCCCACTCCCCTAAAAAACCATGCTCAAATCATCCGTTTGAAAAAAACAGTTTTGACTGACACCATGGCATGGTGTGTCACCATGACCATGGTTCTATTTGGTCCAAACTCACCATGGTGACCACACTATGGCATGTTGTAAAATTACAAGATCTTTTAGACCCACCACACCCTATAACATGGAATGGTTAGGTCTCTCTACCGATTCTCTATATCCATGACCCAAGCATGTCATTCCTAAATCCATAGTGAGACCAAAGACTCCATTGGATGTTTTGGTATTATTATGTTACACTGGTAGACTCCCATGACACTACACCTTCCACCACAACATGTTGTTTCTTGTGGTTCACCTATAAAATTTTGAACACTCCCAATCTCTTCGAGAAACCTACCCAATCTCTCCAAAACCAAATAAACCCATAAAAAGGATTTAAAATACTCAAGAGAACATAGAAATTACCTCAAATATGGGGTGTTACATTCTCCTAACCATTAGGAGATCCATCCTCAAGAATGTGGAGGTTAGTGGTGTCTTTGAAGATTTACATCCATTGCACTATCATACATTTCTCTCATTCCAAGGTCTCTTATTGAATCTAACCATATTGTCATAACACTCATATCAATGGAATATATTTTCCTCACAAGTTATTTTACAATATATCCATAATCCAAATTATTTCATGGATAAATGTTACATCAGGTTCAAGAGTGACATGATCCCAGCTAATCACATGACTAGGATCTGGCTAGTACTTCTTCATTTGAGATATATGTAAAACATTATGGATAGTAATAAATCTTGGTGGTAAAGCTATTTTATATGAAACATTTCCAATATGTCCCAAAGCCTCAAATGGTCCCATATTTCAATGAGCTAGTTTACCTTGATTTCCCAAACAATGATGAGCCAATCATGTTGAAACTATCCTAAATATTTGGAAACCTTCATCAAAAGATAATGGGTGATGAAGATGATCTACATTTTATTTCTATCATCTTTATTCCATATCCATCCCCTTCCTAATCATATGAATTTTTTCTATAGTATCATAGACAAGACTAGACCCATCTAGTGAATCTTATCCAATTTCCATATAATAAAGCAAGAGAGCCAAGGATAGACATACAATTCTTGAATCAAAGCCATATGTAAAATGGCCTGATAACTATTATTATACATGAACTCCACTAAAGGCATATAATCTTCTCATGATCCACCAAATTCTATGACAAAATCTTCAAGAATATTTTTGAAGATATGAAATATATGTTATGACTACCCATCCATCTGAGGATGGTATGTCATGACCATGTTAAACAGGGTTCCAAGAGATTATTTCAAAGAGTGCCAAAACTAATAAGTAAATCTAGAATCTGTATCAGAGACAATAAATATAATCACTCCATATAACTTAACCACTTTCTAAATATACATATTTATAAAATCCTCAGCCATTTTGGACTCTCAAATTAGGATAAAGTGTGATGAATTTATGATTCAATCCATAATTACCAAAATATAATCATTCTTCTAGATCATCTATGATAGACATATAAAAAATTTTGTGGGAATTTACTCCCATTTCCAAATATGTATAGGCATAGATTATATCATACTAATCGGATTTCAATTCTCAGCCTTTACCTATAGAAAATTGAGGAATTTCATAACATAAGCCACAATCCTTATTCTCATACCTAACCAACATAAATAATATTTTATTTCATTTTACATTTTCTAAGTACCTAGGTGAATTTACCATTTTTAATGTTGGTATAACAAAAGAATATGTTCCAAGAAAGACTGGGGTACCACAATTCAATTCTGAAAAAACAATACTGAGTTTTGTATTCATTGTCCAACCATCCATGGTCTCCCCACCATTTAGATTTGAACTAAGTGTGATATAGTAAAGATCTGGTTATTGAGACTCTTTTATTAAATCCATAAAATCATGAAATAGAGTGATGAGTAAGAAAATAGAATTTTTATTCTATTTTTCACGGTCCAGATGCATGAAAGCAATAACTCTCATCAACTTCCATCTATCATGAGCTTCTATGAGAATTTTATTACAAGAATTTTGACTCAAATAATCAACCAAATAATTCCATTTCCAGAGTTTATACACCAATTTGAAGTCAAACATCTAGAGATACTCTATCCAAAATTATTTCCTCAAGTTTAGATATCTTTAAGAGAAGATATATTTCAAGCTTTTATGAATATTTAAGATATTGAAATTTTCTTCAAAGAGATAGTGGAACTATGTATTTAAGACATGGAATTCTATAGTTAATTCCAGGTCATGGGTAGGGTGTTTGTTTTTGTGTTTTCTCAACTTCTCCAATTCATATGCCACAACATGATCTCCCTATATAATAACACAATGCAATCACAATCTAGATGCATCACAATACACAACATAGCCTTGTCCTAGTTCTAAAAAATTATGATGGGTGCCAAGGTGATCCAAGATTTAAGCTCCTGATAGGATTTATGGGAATTTTCATTCCATTTAAATTCAATACCTTTCCTTATTAGTGTAGTAATAGGAGAATTGAGTCTAAGAATGGTACCTTTCATAAGAATGGTACCTTTCACAACCGAGAGACCTAGTTTCTTAGTCAAAACAGCCTACTCAAATCCATATAACTGTCAATCATCTCATATAGAATAGTACTTTCTACCTTTCGTGGTGTATTTTAGAAAATTGAGGTGTTCTTGGAGTTATCATGGTTCATTAAATTCTAAGGGTGATTACTATTCTAATAAGATCATCCCAATTTAGCATGGGAGACATGAAAATGATTCAAATCATATCCTCTAATTGACTTCATAAATATAGGGTATTATTTCTTGAGATGAACTCTTTTTCTACATTTGTGAAAATATCATGGAAGTGTAATACATTCCTTATTTTTTTTATGAAGATATCCAAAATGAATGAAAATTGGTATATTGTTGTGACGTGGTGGATAAGGGACTGGTCTGGTGGACTAATTCTCTAGTGCCCTACTACCCTAGGAATAACTCCCCATTTTTACTTATTCTCTAAACTAGAGATACCATTTATACATAGATGGATGAAGGTATACCCTCTAATAGTATTACCTTTAATATCTCTCTCTATATCTCTTATCAACTCTTTATTGAACCTATTTGTATAATCTGTAATAAAAAACATAATAAACTAAGAGTAAATATCAGGACATGGACCTCCCTTAAATATTTTAACTTTCATCATTTCATTGTTAGTTACCACTGATGTGAAATGAACCAGGTATTTGAATCAAGTAATATATTAAGTAACTAACATACTTCACTGTTTCAACTGGAAGATGTTTTTCATCTTCACGAGTTGGATGGTGTGTGGATAAAACTTTTTATTGAATAACTCCTCAAAATCCTCCCAAGTAAGATCTTGGTCCATATTATCTAGAACTATTAATCCTGTCTATTTAAGAAACATGTCTTTAATAATATATGATTCTATATTAACCTTCATCTCATCTAGAGTTTTGAGCAATTTAGATATTTAATTCACCATACCCAGCCATACTTCTGTATTCTTGGGTACCAAATTGCCCAGAAATTTTGATCGATTGTGATTCTATAATTCTAATGAGTGATTCATGTGATGAGGTTTCTCAACTAAACATCCATTGTTGACATACTAAATGATTTCACAATACTCTAAACCAAATATTGGTTCACTTGTGGTTTGGGTGAAACCACATTCTCAGTTTCACCCCCTTACAAGTTTATTACTCTCATGATCGGTGGAATATCATTATATAATTGTAGAAACAATTAAAAAATAATTATTTTACTCCTTCCTTATTTAGGGTTATATCATATATCATATCAGAATGACTAAAATTAAAATATCATAGCACCAAAACCAAATAATCACAGGATAATTCAGTCCTAGTGGGAAGTCTCTTTTCTAATGCATTATACTAAACTCTCATCATCTAAACTCATGATGATAAGGAAATAACACACATAGAAGTGTTCTAGAAAAATAATTACACCCTGATCACCCTGGTAACTTTAAGTTCAGAATAAATAGGTTAAGTATGTCTTTTTATGTTATACATTTCAATTCCTGACATGTCATATCACCTTACTACCATCCCAACTGAAAAACTAAAGAAAACTAATGTCGTTTTTTAAAACAAATACCTAACCATTAGCTTAGAAAGTGATGACATTCCACTAACCTTAAGTGAAATTCCCTGGACACCAAAGGATTTCAATAAATTCTAAGGTCTTACTAAATCATTGGGGGATGATTTTCCCTTTAAACATACACAACATGTCAAAACAAAAATAAAGACAACCAAACCTATACTATATGGTGCATAAATAGAAATCAATACAACTCAAAATCCAATGACCAAATGATACCATAGTAACAAAGAAAAAAATAAACCCGAATAACCAAAACTCCAAAATAAAGAAATTCAATTTCACTGAGGTGGAACCACTCCATTCTCCCAAAACAAGACCAAATCACAGGCTCCACCTCCAACATCCCTGATAGCTACATCAAGAAGCACTCCTAGTGAAATATAAAATCTAAAACTTTCCTATATAAAAGAAAAAAATTCTACATACACACCAAAGTTTATATATAGGGGGAGTAATCATACCCAGTAGGAAAACCTAGGACTTCCCACAGATACTATTAAATTGAGAATTAGGTTAGCTTGGTTTTATAAAATAGAAGGAATCATATCAAAGAAGTTTATCAAAAATTTAGTTTTTATAAAATAGAAGGAATCATATAAAATAACTTTATCAAAAATATGTTTTTTATAAAATAGAAGGAATCATAACAAATAATCATATCAAAAATATAGTTTTTTTAAATGTTGTCCAAAAAAAATTAAACCTTCTTGGAGTCTATAGTTTAATTTCTCACACACACACACACATGATGAATGAAAATCACTAAACTTATGAGTGTTGATCCTTCCTTAACTAATTCATCACTTGGTGATATATCCTCACATTATTCTAATCTGGCACTGAGCACTATGCATGTACCAACAATGCCCCATAAATGAAAATATAAACACACACTACATCCATGATTTTTACCCATTTCGCATGCCCAACCCCCATTTTTTTAAGGAAACCCATTAAATAATTTTATCAAACACATTATGAGAAAAACCAATAACCCAAGATTCCAAGATCAACCAACAAGAGAAATTTTCAGTATTGATTCAGAATGATTTTTTCATTCTAAATCATAAATAATTTATTTAAGAACATGAAAGACTTTAGATTATAGACAAAGTGGAAAAATAGAGAAGCCACCTACCTATTATGATAATCATCAATAACCAAGAGGGAAGGATTTTTCATGGAACTGACCATAGAATAGATTTTTAATGAAGAATATTTTTTATATGGGGAAAGTTCATCTTGAATTGCCTTCAAGAATCCCTTAATTTAGATTCAAATTGAGGATAAATAGAATTCATGCTAGTCTAATGTAAAATAGATTGAAAATAAAATTTAATACCCCCACAATCTTGCACAAGATATCACTTAAAATCACATGACTCCCTCCCCCAAAAAAAAGTGATTGAATCAACTATTTGAAAAATGGTTTTGACTGACAACATAGTGTGGTGTTCCCACCACACCCATGGTGATCTTCGATCCAAGCTCCCCACAATGACTACACTACATAAATGTGTAAAAAACCCAGACATTTTGGATCCATAATGACATGTACCAAGTTGTAGTAAGGTCCCTCTGATTTTTTTTCTACATCCAGACCCCCAGTGTACCATACCAGAATCCATCAATTTACCACAGGTGCCCTTGGGCATTTTAGCATACCCGTGTTACACAAGTGCACTCCCAAAACACCACGCCCACCACCATAGTGTGTTGTTTCCCATAGTGAACCAAGAAAATCCCAAACACTCCTAACCTCTTTAAAAAACTTATCAAATCTCCCCAAACTCGAATAAAACCATAAAAAGTCTTTAAAATAATTAATAGAGCATGAAAAGTACCTCAAACTGATGGTGTTTTGAAAAAAAACTCAATCATTCCAAACTTCCACCTAGAAATCCCTCAAATGGGACTCCTCCACCTATTGCACCAAATATGGTAAAGACACCATTTTTCATGAGTAGATATCATATCAATTTGAATCATAGATAACTCCTCTATCACCCACTAAATATCACAACGCTCATGCACAACATCGATATATGACTTTCTTCTTAAATAATCAGTCATGGAATTCCTTTTTCCTAGTGTATAGGAAATATCTAAGTTATAATATTGTAAGAATTTTATCCACCATCACTTTTACAAATTCAATTCATGCTAAAAGAAGACATACCTTTATATCTTATGATCTATGAAGAACAAAAAACACTCACTAATGAAGAAATGTCTCCACAACTTCATAGAAAACACAACTACAACAAGCATAAGGATATGGGTATAGTAGTTTCATTCATGATGTTGTAACTATCAAGACTCAAATGAGATAATCGCTCTCTATAGTATCAAAATATAACACAAACTAATATATACATCATTGTAGTAAATAATGAATTTAATTACCTCCTTTTTAAAATTAAGAATAAGAGCACTGAACAACTTATCCTTTAAATACTCAAAAGCAACCTGGAACCGGTCAATCCACCCAAACTCTTGATCCTTTATATTCAAATATTTCATAGGAGTTTCAATCCAAGAGAAATCATGTATGAACCTCCTGTAATAACCATCAAGACCAAGGAAAATATACACCTCTAAAAAATACATGGGGGTTATTCAAGAAAAAAAATTAGAACCTTAAAATTATCCATGGATAATCCACATTAAGACATAATATTCTCTAATGAACAAACCTCACTAGCCTAAAACTCACACTTTGATATCTTTCAAAAATAATGTTGATGCCAAATAACTCCCAAAAAAATCTTGAAGATTCTCTGTTTGATCGTCCCTTGACAATAGGAACACAAGTATGTCATCAATAAACACCACCATGAGTCGATCTAGAAATTCATGGAACAAAAAATCTAGTAGTCCCATTAATATAGTTGGATCATTCATGACACCAAACCATATTACAATCAAATCATAATTTCTATAATGATATATAAAATTAGTATTCAAAATATCATCATCCTCCACTAACATATAATGATATCCTAACCATAAATAAATATTAAAGAACCAAATATCTCCCTTAAACTAATCAAATAAAACATCAATAATAGGGAGAGATTAGTGGTTCTCCATTGTAATTTAGTTCATACAATGGTAATTGATACATAAACATAAACTGTTATATTCTTTCTTCACTAACAGAACTAGACCATCCCAAGGTGACACATTTGGAAAAATCAATCCTTGCTATATAATATCATCAACCAAAATATATAGCAACTACAACTCAGAATGCATCATCCTATATAGGGACATAGATATTAGAGTGACACCTGACTGCAACTATATCCTGAACATGATCTCATATTGAGGAGGTTTCCCCACAAACTCTTTCATAAAGAAATTAGGGAACTCTTCCACAATACTGGGAAACACCACCATTTTATCCTCCATATAACTCAATATCATCTCAACCATCAAGGAAGAAAAGGACTCAACATGCCTCTAACCTATATGAGGGTCATTCTTACCACAAACACAGTCGTCTCTCCATAAACATCATAGAATATAACAAACCTCCTGTATTAATCCAAAATATCCTAGAATGAATATTTTCAGTCCATGACAAGGATGATTTTTTATAGTTGTATTCATAAACATAAGAAATTTCCCCAAGATTTATGTTTCCCTATCATCAACTCATAATCTCAACACACATCGTACAAGTTATCTCAACCTCCATCTACTATACCCAATGCTAATGTAACTATAATTCTATCCACCTCAATTCATAGTAAATAGACTAGGGTGGTTGAAAAAATGGATTGTGTATCTCCTAAATCAAAAAAGGCATATACTCAGGTAGAAAATAAATAGATTGTACCCTGCATGAAGTTTTTTTCGACTGGAATTAGAAAGGAATAAATCTAACCATGGACTTCTTAATAGCATCTTTGGCCCTAATAGATACAACCTTAATGGTATAGATCTAATAATTATCCCTAAGGAATAGTATAATTATAGGTTTTTCCTATTCTTATAACATCCCCTCTTTGGTGATAAAAAGATAGATCACTCTATTGTTGATGTTTCCTCAGAAGATGTTTCTGAAACAGCTAAGCTTGAAGAGGGTCTCCAGCACCAAAAAGACTGCTGAGGAAGTTTAGGTGATCTATATTTAGATCTCCATGACCTCCACATGCATAAAAAAACCACATTGATCTGATAGAAGAGGTATGAGAACTGTAAAACCTAGTCAAATAGGATGAAGAAGGCTATAATCGACTCCCCCATTTTTTGAATCTTTTTCTGACCAAGAAATTGAGAGCTTTTAGCCACTTCTACACTTTATAAAAATTCTTAGAGACTCTCTTACTATGATAATATAATATTATAAAGCACCCTCTTAACAACCTCTTCCCTCACCAGGACCTCAAGATATGTCAAAAACATGAATAGGTTGACTTATCACTAGATCTCTGGACACAAAGCCTCTTTAAAATATATCACTATCACCTCCTCATCTAGAATAAGGTATAAATCATAATGAAAGATGTTATTATACTATATATTGAACTTATACATGTTGGAATTCCCTTTTAATTGAGTAAGAATATCCTACTAATAAGTCACCTTCATGGTCAAAGAAATAAACTTGGTCTGAAATTTATCACAGAACTACACCCAAATAACGGTCAACACCTCATAATTTTCAAGGAATATGAACCACCACTACTGATCTAACCCATACATTATCTTCACATCAAATGAAACTCAGTGATCCTTAAAAGCATGGATCAAGATAAATAAGATCTCTGCCTCCTCCAATAAAGACTTAGCCTCCTGATCCTAAATGGATCCCTCATACTTCTATAGACCCTGGAACTGAAACTCTCATAGTTTCCTCCTCTAAGCATATTTTATGATGACCTCCACTCAACGGTGAATTGTTGGAACATATTTCTGAATGTTATCAGTTAAAACCTAATGGGGACATCATATTGGTTCCATTATTTCAAAATAAAAATCATTAGAGTATACTAAACATGAAATATGGAATATCTAGTTTTGATTGATTAATTCAATTTAAACCAAGATTTTGTTGTCTACTCAATAAAAACACAGGTGAAAACAATCATAATGCATGGTACTTACCTAGGTTTCTACCTTGAAAGCAAAATCACTTTTCTTAACATGTTCAGTAAACATGAAGATCTTTCTGTTTTATCATAGGGGGTCCAAAATTCCATTGTACTTATCAGCCTCCCTTGTTTACATCATGTACTAAGTCCATCTGATATCATTTCCTAGTCAACTCATGTAATCCTCACTAGTACTTATCTCTAAAATCCATCCTATCACTCAACCATCAATGCTATGATACCACTTTTTCATGAATACCCCCCCCCCCACTTCTAACCCTCCTAGACCAATAGTGAATAAATGGAGAAAACCTTGAATATCATCTTCAATAGGCTATAGATTGCAAACCAGCTGTGAGGGTATAAAATGCATACTAAATAGTAGACATTTCCATATATATATAAATTTATTGAAAAAAGATAAGATGAGATCCACTAATCGACACCGTCACATAGATAAATAAGAAATATCAATACATGAATGTAATGGCACACAAAAGGGAAATAATTGGAAATACCAAAATAATCCTAGTTAATGGCCATGAACTCCAATGGCTATTGAACAACCAATATGAGCTAGTAACACCCAGTTCAATCGCCAACCAACTCCATTAGACCTAAAAAAATATTTTATATATTCATGGGGTGAGAATATAAATATACTTAGTATGCTACTCCATGGAAAATTTCATGTAAGTGTGAAGGAATCATACTAAAGACCAGTGAATAAAAAAATGAAACCAACTATTTACCCAAATGGGTATAACTATATCTCATCCTCACCAAGGCTCTCTCACCAAGTAATTCATAAAAGTATGTATATTCATATCAAAAGCACATACATAAGAAGGTACCTCACTTTCACTTCTCCCTTGGTTTTTTACTCTCACACCACAATGTAAAATATTCTATTCTCTCATCCCTTCTATAATTCTTTATGCAATTCATGCATGCATACCACATCTCATCATGATTCCCATGAATATAATCACAACCTTATCATCATCATCTCATATGTAACAAATAATTAAGTATAAAAACTACTTCCACCCATGTATCATGAATTATACCTCAAATCATCATATCCCATGGAAGTACGCCTATAGAAAACTATTGTCACTGCTATCAGAATATAAGTATGTGATATAACCCCAAGATGTAAATACTTTAAACTATAAGTATAGTAAAGTTATGATCCATAACATCCCATGTAGACACATATGTTATACCTTAAGTAATTATAGCTCAGTCACACCCACACATAATTTAACACTGAAGGGGGGCAGGGAAGAGGGATAAGTCATCCATTAATTCTCTTGTCAACCTAGATATTGAGGAAAACACCAACACCCAAAACATTTGGGTGTTAGATGCCCGCCTGACTCAGGTAGTGGAGTATATTAAATCAAAAAATAATATAATATTAGATATATCACACAACCAAATTATTGTAAATTACCTAGTCTTCGACTCAGTTGAATTCATCATCCCACATGACACCTGGTTATCACCTTTAAGGCCTAGGATACTAGATCCCATATAATCACACAAGCATCAATATTAAACATCTCAAACCATATTCACTGGTAATTATAAATTATCATTCATTCATAAGTTAAACCCATTGTAATTATGGTTTAATTATCACATTTCATTACAAGATATCATTCTTTCATAATTCATATTACAATTTCTAGATTTCTCATTCAATGATCCTCATAGTATCCCTTCCAACCATCACATGGTTTTGTTATTTAACATAAAAAAATCAACACACATACCATGAGTTTAATATTAATTCATTTACCATTAAATAAATTGTGAATTATAGGACTAGTCTCAAGATACCACAAGATGATTCACTCATAGTGTAAGGAACCAACTGCATTTTCCAAATGAATGTCATAGAAAATAACCATCGATAAACTAGTCATCAAAATAAAAAAACAAGAAATATTATAAATATAGTATCTTAACTAGTACCTAAGAAACACAATAACAAACCTCACACAACAACCCATAAACAAGAAGGCCCAGTTCTCAACCCATCCATCAATTCCCATTAACCTCATCTCAACGATAAAAAATAAGAAATCCATTATTTAAACTTATGTTTTCTATTTATTATATATCCAATTATAACCAATAAAAAACATAAAGGATCTAACATCCTAGAGAACAAATATAACACAATATTAAGTATTTTCTGCAAATAAACTCAAAGGGAAACTAAGTTCATAAATTAAAGGATTACAATCCTTAATAAACAAGGATGATCTTGCTCAGCCACAAATAATTATCTATATCAAACAACATTTTTATTAATGTTTTCGACACTTTCACTGGGGTGTGTGCATTCATCTTGTTTGAGGAAGAAAGGCATGGTTTTATTGCCCCGCATTCCCTCTTTCCAAAGGCATGAAGCATCCATTGTTGGTTCATGGATGTTTTCTCATTTATTGAAACGGGATGATGGGATTTCGGTTCTTCCTTTTGTGGATTCCTCCTTGGAACTCGTCACCTAGTCCGGGTATCCCTTATATATTTAAGACGTTGTTCGTGAAACTCTTCCTAGCACCATATCTTCATGGACACCAGTTAATTACACTGATTCTGTCGGGACATTCCAAGGGGTCCGGTCAGGGCAGAAACCTTCAGTTAGGGGAGTAGTCACGTTGGACATCACTAGCGTGTCTGGGCGCTGGGACACTGGTGTGTCTGGTTTTCTTTCCCTGATTATAGGGCTTATCGAGGGCGTGAAAGCCCGAGGCATCCTGCTTTGAATGCGAGTAATTGTATGCCATAGGCATGTTTTTGAGTCTTTCCTCAGCTTCCCATGTTTAACACAGGGTATGCCACAAGTTTAACGTCCAGCAGAGATGGACCGAACTAATCAGAACACTGACTTGAGTGGATCAGATGGGTGCAACCCCTGGATGGAACACTCATGTTGGGGACAACGTGCGGTTGACTTACTGGTCACTATTGAGGGGAATGGGGAATGATATGGCATTATTTCATCAGGATGTGGTGGCTCGGATAAGAATCAGGATGGATAATGGAGCGGTTGTATGAAGTGGATGGTGAATACAATGGAATCGTCATGAGGATGGTGATGGTTTTGGGATTGAGCCTCGAAGGGGATTCCTATATATCCCCGTGGTAGGGAATCAAAGTCCACGTAGTTCATCTTATGACAGCTTACCGCCAATTGGGGTTTTCAACGTCTTACCATTAGATGGGGTCGCAACGGCTTATCGCTGATTGAGGTCCCAATGGCTTACCGTTGGATGGGGTAAAACCGACATGAAGATGGTCGGGAAGACCAGTGGATAGTGGGATTGAACCTTAAGGAGGCTTCCTATGTACCCCGCCTTGGAAAGGATCAAAGACCACATAGTTTATGGGGGGTTTGGTTGGAAACGTCTTACCGTTGACTGGGGAAACAATGGCTTACCACTAATTGGGGTCCACAGTTTAACTTCATGCAGGACAGGGGAGAACCGATGTGAAGGAGGACCTGGGGTCCAATGGGTGGTGGGCTTGAACCTCATGGAGGCTTCCTACGTACCCTTACTTGGCAAGGATCAAAGACCTCGTAGTTTAGGTGGTTTCATGGGGCTTACACTCTAAGCTGCCCAGGGTGGATGTCATGGTCTGTGATTTCTCTAAGATCACGTGAGTTATGCTCGGTGTGAGAAACAAGAGGCAATAGAGACCTAACAATCACGACATGAAAGGTGCATCTGTGAGAGGTGAGGGGGGATTACATGTGATCGCAACCCAAAGAGGAAATAGGGGCTTATGCGTGGTTAGCAGCCCAAAGAGGTTGGGACTTACTCCAGGATGGAGGCCCGGTGGCGACAAAGCCCAGCGGGAGAGGGATTCAGTACGAAAGAGAGGAGGAGCATCATTCCCCATCATGCCCTTTATTAACCTTGGGAACCAGGAAAAGAAAGGAGGAGCAGCGGTTCTACCTCCTTCAAGAAAGTCTAGGGGCTTACACCAAGGTGGTTTCCCTTTCCCCATGTAGGATGCATGGGGGGAAGTCACAGTTTAACGTCATGAGTTGAGGACGATGTTACTTGGAAGTTTAACATCTTGCAGCTTGGATGAGGTGGGTTCACTCCGCACCCATAAGACTTACATAACTATTACCCTCTACACCTTGGTGAAGAGAAGGGATGGGAAACATCTTGGCTAGGGGGTGTCATGGAGCGAACCATTGGGGGGTCCATGTTAGTGTGGCTACGCGAAGAAGCAATATTCGTTAGCGTACCTATGTGATGAAGCATGAGGCGAAGAAAAGCAACAGGAAGTGTCGTACAAGGGACTTTGAAGTTGCTTCATGTAAACCTAGGAGGTTTCACGATAGAGGGAGTTGCAGAGTTAAGGGGTTTATGAGTAGAGGTCTCATAGAGCTCTGGTACTCCATGCAAGGGAAGGGCTTCGTGAAGGTGTGGGCTTCCCTAAGTGAAGTGGCCTAGCCTAGACATAGGCCATAGGTTCATAAAACAGGTTCTTCGCAAAGTGGAAGGGCATTCGCGAAGCATATCCCTACGAAGCATGGGTGCCTCATGAAGAAAGGTCATGTGAAGCAATGTGCTTCGAGAGGCATAGTGACTCTACCTTAGTATTTAAGTCATGTGTGCATGGGGGGTGCTTCGCGAAGAAAAAAAGCTCTGTGATGACCCGAGTCCCTGTGAGGATCTCTTTCCTTCGCAAAGGCCTGTGGGCTTCATGAAAGGCATCCCTCTCAAAAGAGGGGGTGAAAACAAGGCAAAGGGGAGGCACTTCACGGAGAAAAAGTACCTTGAGAATCTCATGGTTTGTAGAGAAGAGAGTGCTTCATGATTTGAGATCTGGGAAGAGGAAAGGTTGGATGATCTATGCTTTGGTCCTTGGGGGAGGCCGGTATTTATAGGCAAGAGGCACCGTGGAGCAGCACTTGCTCAGCACGATGATGGATTCTACTCCACGGCGGGCTCGCAAACGTCAAAGGGGCTCGCGGAGCATCCCGCCTCCTCGTTTCGCGGTGGGATCGTGAACATCAAAGGGGCTTGCAGAGCATCCCGCCTCATCGCTTCGTGGAGGGCTCACGAACGTCAAATCACCACGTGGAGAATCCTTCCTCCACGCTTCACGGCGGGCTCGTGGGGCCAAGGCGCTCCGTGAAAGGTCTTCATGAGGCAGCTTTGGAGCCTCTTTTTATTATCCTTCTCCCTTCCATTTTTTGGCACCAATAAATGCCCCCCCCCCCCTTAGACTTGGAGCTGAGGAGAAATCAAGGGTCAAAGTATGAGGGTCAATCTCCAAAATTCCTCATCTGTTTCAAAAATCTGGCTCGCGAAGAAGGATCGTCGGGAGGGAAAGCGACGGGTCGCCTGGGCGCACCGCGTAGCCCGCCGCGGTCGAGCCGTGTCGCGAAGCGGTGAAGGTTGTCGCCTATAAATAGAGGGGAGTACTTCTCTTTTGTCTTTTCTTTCCTTCGTGGTTTTTGATTTTAGAGCTCTCGATTCGCGAAGCTCCGCATACTCCGCATCTTTCTCTCCGCAAATCGGGCCTTCATCTTTGCGGTGCATAGCGAGTCTTTGACTTCGCATATGTGCGCTTTGAAACTCTACATTAAGAGGCCAAGGTAGGGATCCATAAACAGACTTCGTGAACATGCTCCATGAATGAGATTTGCGACCAAACCAAAATAATCTCCCCAACCTAAAAGACTGCATGGATCATCAAGAATCTTCCCAGGGGGTCCTTGCGGATACTGCCTGAAGGGACGAGATGGCGAACAGCCTGGGTTTAGGAGAGCTAGTTCGGAGCCACTCTAACCATGGTTCTTTGGTGGATCTTCTATCGCAGAGCCAGAGGAACTACCCGTTATGAAAGATGTTGCCTTTGTTTGGATTCGGGCTGAGGGATGACGTCTTCTTCCTAGAAGGAAGTCGGGATGAACCAGCTTACTGGTTCAAGAGCACTTCGTGTCAACGCCGATGGTTCAGGGCAGCTGACGGCTATACCCAGGAGGACTTCACACCCATCATTGTTGACTGCTTATACAACCACCTGAATAACATTTATGGGAAGGAGTTACAGCCGGAGACGTCTCCCCCCATGCATCGTACGATTTTGAAGGTGGCTCTGGGGAACCCAGAGAATGGATGGTCTGAGGAGTGGGACATGCGCCAGAGCGGAAACTTCACAAACGATTGGGCCTGGGCCTACTGGGTAGGCACCTCGTGTGAGGATTTTGGGGTGGAGCTGAGAAGAGTGGGCCTATATGAGGTAGCTTGGGCCTCCCAGTTTCACATCTACCATCCAAAGTAGCTAATGCCGAAGGTGTTGAGAAGGTGGTCATTGAGGACCAACACATTCCATTTTCACCACGGGAAAGTCGGCATCAGCTTGTGGGACGTCCACCAGATCTCGGGGGTCCTGATACTGGGGCCTATGTATGAAAAATTCCTTTCCTTAATGAGTGCATGGGAGGACCCAGAGCAAATGTCTCCACTGGTGATGTATTTGATGGATCTTGTACAAGGAGAGGACAAGGAGGCGGTGAGGGACATCCATTTCAAGTGGTGGTTCAAACAATTACTGAGCTTCCTAGAGAACAGAAAATTTCCGGTGAGGCCTCGGACTTGCCTGAAGGGGGCCCAAAGTAAGGAGCACTCATACTGGTGACTTTTGGAGGACATCCAGTGGAAAAAGTGGGGATTTAGCATCATCACCAAACAACAACTGATAGTTAGGCTGGCAGCGATCACAGCGGATCTCATCTGTGGTTGGATCCTACCAGTGAGGGACACCAACATGGGAGTGCAGCCAAGAACATTCATTATGGACTCCATGTTGGTGATAGGAGGGTGGGTAAACCTCAGGATCCTGATGCTTGCCAAGATGTATAAGATGCAGCAGCATATCAGCGAGGGAAAGAGGTCGTAGAGAATATACAGGCCATTCCACCTCCTGTATGGGTGGATAGAGGCACACATCAAGGGGGTGTATGAATAACGAAACCCAATTTCCCCTCTAGGATTTAACTTCTACCCATCCATTCTGAATGTTTTCGGGAGCTTTCCAGCCAAGCTGACCGCACAATCGGTTCTGAACCGAGTGTGGAAGGTGGAGGAGTTCAATTTACACCCGTTTCCATTGTTGACGGGGGTATTCACTAATGATGGTCGGGGAATGGAGAAGCAGTGTGCCTACCTTTTGTCCTTTCTAGGTGGAGTTTTGGTGACAAGTGTGGATCGTGATTCTCTCTATGAGCCATACACCCCACACCGATTTGCTCGATAATTCTGATGCATGCAGCGACTGACCCCACAGGTCTATCTGGGGGTGCGCTACAAGGAACACCCATGTGTGATGAGGAAGATGTGGCTTATGTTTCCACGGGGAGATGGGAAGATGCGGAACTAGCTTCCCCTACTGACCACTGTCATCAGGTTAGTGAAGGAATACGTACAGAGTTGAGAGGCAGACTACCTGGGGGAAATTCTAAAGAAACCAACCATTCGAGTTGATGATGGCATGCCTCCCAAACCTCGGGGTTGAGGTCGGAAGGTGGTAGGGTCATCTTGTGGTGGAGGGGCTGCCGTAGCGGTGGGGCCCACACTAGTTGAGGGAGAGGCAGTAGTGGCAACGGACCCGGTGGTCCCAAAAGAGCAGATCCATCCTGAGGGGAGGCCACCTAGAGGGTTCCATATAATGTACACTCAAGCTCCAGGGAAGCGGCTGCGCTACATTTATATGCCATAGAATGCTGTCTTTCCGAAGCCCTAGGAGATCTGGGAAGTTAACCGGAAATTCCTTGACCCATCGAATATTTGGCAACATCTGAACCATTTCGGGATGGATTTGTCAGGGATAGGCCCTATCAGGGCCAGCTTTGTGGTATCTCAGGTGGAGGAGGAGCAATACCTGACAGAGCTAGAGGACTTTGTGCACTCCTGGGGTACCTTGTGTCTGATGACAGATCGGGTAAAGGTGTTTCTCAATCTCACCACTCCCTCGCAGTTTTCGGTTGCCGACTTAATGGAACAGTTTCCTATATCAGAAGAATCAGATGAATCCTCATGGGGAGATGAGTTCGGGAGAGGGATCCCATTGGAGGAGGGTGAAGTCAGGGATCAAGACTCAGATCTTGAAGATTTCATCGAGTCCCTTGAGGTAAATATTCCAAACCCCTTCTTCAGGTACCACTTTCAGGTCATTATGGACTCCTTTCTAACATCTAAATTGTGCAGGAGGGCCTTGTGCACAGAGCTCATTATCTCCCTTCAAGAGATATAGACGCGATACATTCGGGGTCCACACCTTCTGCTGGGGAGATCAGCATGTTTCACTGGGCCGGAATACCCGAAGCAGCTCTCAAATCTTCAGACCTTCCAACAATATATGGAGGGCCATGCTTCGGGGTCCCGACAACATCAACCCAAGAACGAGACTGAAAATTAGATCTCTTTAAGTCTCCTCTACCAAATTAATGATTGTCATCCATCGACCATGTTAACTAACGTGCATGATCATTTTTTAACATGCACAGTCCTCCAAATGGTGTAGGTTTCCTTGGTGAGGTCGTTTGGTACCCCTAGCAGCGCCTTTACCTAGGGAATGCTGGTGACTGTGGAGGTGGAGGTCTAGATTGATCGAACAGTGGTGCTCCTGATCACCAGTGGGATCATCAGGGAGGCTGATCCTAAGATCATCAAGGTGGGGTCCAACAATGAGGATTGGTTGGATAGTCCAAGTCCCACCATGCCTGATCAAACACCGGATGTGGATTCAGATGATGAGTTTCTGGGGGAATTCCCTACATATGAGCATGCCAGCCGCGCTGACTGGGATGAGATGGCCTCTGATAAAGAGGACAGCAGAATAGTCTATCGCTGATCATGTAATCGGATCAAGCGCTTCATTGATGACACCCCCCAAGTAATATGGCTGAATGATATGGACGGACTTCACTTGTGACTGCGCGAACTATGTTTTGGGGGAGTGGATGCCCAATGTCCTCACATTCTCGTATGAGATCTTATGGCGGAGAAGATTCAGGAGCATGAATGTGGCCTCGGTGTGGGTTGGAAGCAAAGGAAAGCGGTGAACATTAAGAGGCTCCAGGAGGCTGAAGATGAGGTCTAGTGGATGCAGAATCGGGCGGATGATCACTCGGCCTCCCTCAATGCGCAATCTGAGCTAATATTTCGATTGAAGGCCTAGATGGCAGAGGCTGAAGAGGGGATGAAGACAGCCTCTGAGGAAATGACCGTCATCCGGACCGGCATGGAGTGGGCTCAGATTGCGGCTAATGAATTACACCCCATCACTGCCGAGGAGGAGTGGGAACTGGACAAGCAGCAGCAAATCCTGGATGCCACCAGTCAGAGGGTGGCGGAGCTGCTACGTTCTTTTTGACAAGGTCAACCCATCCATGAGAGGGGTCAATCCTAGGGTGATGTGTTTCCTGTAACCTTTGAACTCACTTTCATGCTTTGATTATTTTATGCCAATTTCATGCATGAGTTATGTTATTTGTGTTGGTTAATTTCATTCATGTGACATTCATGGAGCGTCCAGAAGTCAATCCCTAAGCTCACGTGGGTTGGGCCCAATGTGAGAAACAAGGGACGACCACCTTAGTGTCATGTTCAAATGTAGGAGTGAAAACTAGGATTCGGGCATCCAGGGGTTTGAACAACCAATCCGGTTTCCTAGTAAAAGAAGGGAGATACCTGATTGGAGAATGAAGCTCTCAGAACAGCTGAATTACCATTTTCCCAGCGTGATCTTGTGCACAAGCGGGGTAACTCCAGGGGATCTGGAATATATCCAAACATAAGGGAATGGAAAGTGTGAATTACAATACCCCAAATTCAGAACACTGTGGGTATGGCATGACAATAAAAGATAACTGTTGACCGCGTTTGAAACAAAGAATCTATATTGTGTTAGCCTGAAATGGGGATGACAAATGAGGGTCGACCGCTGACCATGTTCGAAACATGGGGCCTGACTCAGAATGTCATTGATTGGCCTTCTAGAACGTTGTCCCAGGATAGTAGGTGAGCCATAGGCTGTGCATCCATACTATTAGGGGGTTCCTTTAGACGTGAGAGAGGACGAGGGTCCGAATAAAGGGTACACAAAGCATGGAGAGTGGAGTGATGGGTTGTTCGACTAGAGTCCAACACTCTTAAAATTACACCATCGTGGTGGAAACACATTAGGTGGATACACTGGACCGATCAGGGATCAAACATACTTCTGAACAGGACCTCTCTGATGAGGAAACTGTCACCTCCCAACGTTTATCGTGGGGCATCCTAAACTTGTTCAGGGTAAAGCCGCAATTTCTTGGTTCCCCAAAGATCTCAGGTCAAAGGAATAGAAAAGGATGGGGAAATGGTAATTATGGTTCCCGAGGCTGGACCCGGAGGTAGGATGTCGGGGGTTCCTACGTATCCCATGAGAATGGGAATCAAGCAGAACATAGTTCTGAGAGAACAGTTTAACGTCATGCGGGATGAGGAAAGGCATGTGTGGCAATGGTTGCGCCAGTACACGTCCTACCAGAACTACTAAGCCCATGTGAGTCGCGCTTGATGTGGAAAACAAGAAGTAGTGATGGGACTTTCCTAGAACAGGAAGGCACACGTTAGGGATGATGGGGCATTAGATGATTGGCGTCCCACTGATGCTGAATCGCCTATATAATGAACCTAGATGTGCTGAAGAGTAAAGTCGAGTATGCTGGAATTCCACTTGAACATAAGGGAGTGGAAACATGTGAATCATGATGCTTGAAATCTAGACCGTAATCATGGTGGCATGACAATAGGGGATAGCTGATGACCGTTTTTTAAACACAACATCCATATCACGTTAGCTTGGAATGGGGATAGACATATGTGGTTCGACCGCTGACCATGTTCGAAACACGGGACCTGTCACAAATGTCATCCGGGGTCTTTAGGGATGTTGTCCCGAAATGGTAGGTGAGCTGAGGCGGCAAGAGACCAGGTCGTGAAGGGGGCCCCTTTGAATTTTGAAGAGGATGAAGATCCAAATAATGGACTCATGAATCTAGGACATGGAACGAGGGGAATGTCCCCGTGAAAATTACACACTTCGGGCTCTTTTCCTAAACACATCTGAACATGACTATAAGACATATCAGATAGAGGGAGTCAAGTCCCTTCCCAAGGACAAGGGTCCTGGGGCCACACACTTCCAACTTAAGGTCCTAGGTTAGACCATTAAAGGGGTATTGATTTAATGGAATGTGCACAGGGCGATGAAATAGCCAAAAGTGATGCGCAGTTCCTGTAGGGAGATCTTAGTTTTGGGTCATAGAATTCGGACCAGGCTGGGAAAAGGTATGGGAAGCACATGGTGAGGCTATTTAAATACCCAATGTGAATGAGAACCTAAGAGGTATCCCCCCCCCCCCCCCACACACATATTTCCATATGAGTTCGGCCCAAGGAAAATAAAAAGAATGGATAGGATTTTTAGATTACTGAGGCTGGACCCAGAGGCAAGAAATGTTTGGGCATTCCTACATATCCCATGAGGATGGGAATCAAGCCATATGTAGTTCTAAGAGGTGGAACGGTAAGGTACTAGTTCTTGGGATAAAAGGGGCGTGTGGGTATGGCCCTCACACCAAAAGAAGTAACATTTGATAGGTCTTGTTTTTCCTTTAGGGTGATTGGATGTGTTTTTTTCTTTTTTGAGGTGATGGGCCTCGAATAGAGAATCCAGGAATCACAGCAAGAATCAATCCAAATGAAGGCATTGATGAATGGTATGTTGTTTGACCAATACCAAACATGATGTACCTTGAGCAAGGGCACCCCAATGCAGCGCCGTTTTTCGTCGTGCGGCCAGGATGATACTGTTACAGTTTAGGTTCATGTGACGGGACCAGCCATGTATCTTAATGTCATGTGGCACAGACGTAGTATAGATGAGGATAAATTGGAAATGTTCACAGTGAAATAAATCATACCCAATGTGAATAAGGAAGAGGTCCACACCACACCGTGTGTGATTCCGAGAAAGAAACCTTGGGCCAAGGGGCCAAAAAAGAGGTAGTAGGTTAGAAAGTCGGAGAGACTGGATCTCAATTAAGCTGGACCCGTAGATGAGGTGTCCAGGTGTTCCTACATATACCATGGAATGGGAATCAAGTTGTACGTAGTTCTACAAAGGGGAAATAAAAAATATATTAGTTTAAGGTCTTAGAACTTGGACCATGGAAAAGAGGGACTATTCCAAGTAAGTGAGGACCTTAATCTGATCCATAAGCCTATGTGAGTCGAACTCAGTGTAGGAAACAAAGGCGGACAAGGTATTTTCAATACGTGAAATACATGAAAAGGGGGGAAATCGGTGGAGCCGCGAATGATTTCCTTATCGTGGATTTTTCCTCCTAACATGTGGATGCGCACTAAGGAATAGTACCAAGAGTCTCAAAATTATACTTGGACATGATGAGGTGTAGAAGGATGTGAGTCATGTAACCGAAATTTTGGTCTTAATGGGGTTGGTGTGACGATGGAGGATAACTACTGACCATGTTCGAAACATAGCATCCATATCGTGTGACCTGAGGTGGGAACAACAAACGAGCGTCGACCGCTGACCAAATTCGCAACATGGGACTTGTATCAATTTGTTGCTAGAAACCATTGAGAGCGTTGGCCCGTAATGGTAGGAGGGCCCTTGGGCCAAGAATCCATGCCACTCGGGGGTCCCTTTGGGTGTGAAAGGTGGTGGAAGCCCTAATTAAGGGGAACACGAATCCTGAGAAAATGGGTGAAAGCATGTCTGGGTAGAGTCCGACATTCCAGGTGCCAAACCAGATTACCCTTGGGCACATTAGTGAATCGTCAAAGAGGACTGAGGGGCTTATATTGAGAGTGGGAGATTTTAAAAGGCGAGTATGGAATAAGGGGATGGAAAACTCTCAGGAGAAAGAGGTAAATGGTGTGGTTGTTACAAGACCTGATGTGAATGAGGACATAATCCCATACCACACCATATACTCCTCTCCATGGGGGAATCCAGGCCAAGGGTCCAAGATAAGAGGGATATCTCTAAGAGATCGGGATGGACCCGAAGTCTAGACATTCGGGTAGTCCTATATATCCCATGAGGAGGGAAATCAAGCCACGCGTAGTTCTTGAAGGGAGTAATGTGCAGTTTGTTGTCACACAGTAAGGAAGAAAATGGGTAAGATACCCCATATACAGGAGGTGTACGGAACGGTGAGTAACCCGACATGAATGAGGACATAATCACGTACCACATAGTACAATCCCATAAGAGTTTAAGACTTGGTCTGGGGGCCACATATTGGGCATGCGAAGTATGGTAGGGCCCGTGCTGGCAGTATAGACAATACATGATGGGAGGGATGTCTCAAGGGGATCTGTGTGGTAGGGAAAAATAGCCGGATGTGAATGAGGACATAAGTCTGCTCCACAAAACACAACCCTAAATGAGAATTTGATCCCGGGGCCAGAAAACCCAAAGGGGCTAAAAAAGGCCAAGGGGCCTGAGGCTGGGCGTCCTGACCAATGGTATTCATATGACCTCTTGTGCGATTACCGCCTCATCACAGCTCCTAAATCCCATGTGAGCAGTGCTCGGTGTGGGAAACAAGGAGCCAGAATCGTCTCTCCCTGTCATATAGGGGTTTAATAGCCGGCATCGCCCGAAGGGAGTTCATCACTTGGAGATACAACAGGGCATAATGAACCACTACACTCAATGTTTGGGACATCTTGGGGTGGAAAAGGATAGCTATTGACCATGTTCGAAACACAGCGTCCCTATAGTGAATTGGACTAGGAACAAAAAATGATCATCAACCGCTAACTATATTTGCAACGCGGGACTTATATCAATTTTTTGATCATTATCCTTGAGGGAGTTGTCCCAAAGTGGTAGTAGAGCCCTTGGGCCTAACATCCCTATCGTTCGGGGGCCCTTCTGGATAGGAAATATGATGGAGTCCCAATCAAAGGAGTGGGTAAAGTATAGTTGTGCCCATCTGTGAAAGAGGTGGACACCTCTGGGTAGTGGGACATATGGCGGGATCGAGATAAGCTCAACGTGAATTGGGGAAAAATCCTGCACCACACCATATGTCTCGACCCGAGGGAATATTTTGGTGTTTGGTCTGGGTCAACAGACAAAATTTTCGAGCATTCCTACGTATCCCATGAGGATGGGAATCAAGCCGTACATAGTTCTTGAAGGCCATGCAGTTTAGCGTTGTATGGTAAGGACGTGGGAGGATAGAAGAATGGGGAGTGGGCACATGGTGTGACCGTTATAATCCTGGATTGAGTGGGGCTAAGAAATCTTACACCATATCATTCAAGGATCCTCCGAGAGAACTATACCCAGTGGGGATAGTCAAAGAGAAGAGTTTGGGGTTGGGCTCAAGAAGAAATGCTTGAGCATTCCTACGTATCCCATGTGGATGGGAATCAAGGCACACGTAGTTCTAAGGGTGCAGTTTAAAATCTTGCAGGATGACATAAAGTTTATCATCATGCGGGACGAAGCAGTTTAGGGTCATGTGGGACCATCATGCAGTTTAGCGTCATGTGGGACCGAACAGTTTATGGTCGTACCAGACCATTATGCAGTTTAGGGTCCTTCAGGACCGTCATGTAGTTTAAGGTCGTGCAATACCAAATGATCAGGCAAAGTATTGCTTGAGGAACTTGGAATTGGTGGGAGGATCTATATGCTCACCATCCATGGTCACCAAGGAGTATGCACCATTGGGGTAAACCCTGTGAATTATGTAAGTTCCTTCCCATTTGGGTTCCAAATTGGGTGGTTTCCTTCCAGGGATCATCAGTGTCTAGAGGGCCAATACCAAGTTGCCTTGCAGTAAAGAGCGGAGGTGACCTTCTTGTTAAAGGCTCTAGCCATCTTATTCTGATGCCTTTCCATATTGTGCAGGGCACGAAGGATGTTCTCGTCAAGTGCTTCCAATTCAGCTAGACGAACTTTGGATACCTTATATAGTGCTTTCTAGTCATAGACTGTTGTGTGTAACAAACTCAGTTGGATCTTGATGGGTAGGACGGCCTTAACTCTATACACTAGGGAATATGGGGTCACCTGGGTGGAATTACAAGTCATTGTCCAATAAGCCCAGAGGGTGTTGGGGAGCTTGTCCGGCCAACTCTTCTTGTTCTGACCAACCATTTTCTGAAAAATATTAGAGAGGGTTTTGTTGAACGCCTCGATCTGTCCATTTTCCTATGCGTGATAGCAGGAGGTATGGTTTGAATGGATGTTGTAGTTGGCATACAACTTCTTCAACTCAGCTGCTCAGAAGTTGGTTCCATTATTGGTGAGGACGACGTAAGGGACTCCGAACTGGTAGATGATGTTGGAGCTCATGATGTTAATGATAGAACAGGTCTTGAACTCCTTGAGCGGAATTGCCTCTGCCCACTTGGAAAAGAAATCTGTGGCGGTCAGGATGAACCTGCACTGGCGAGCTGTTGCCAGTGGATATGGTCCCATGACATCGAGTCCTCACACCGCAAACGACCAAGAGTACATAGTGGGGTGGAGAGGTTCTGGCATCTGATGCATGAATTTATCAAGAATTTGGAACGTGTGACATCACCTGGGGAACTTGATGCAATCATGGATAATGGAGGGCCAGAAGTACCACAGTCTCTGGATCTGGTGGGATAGCTTCGGCCCAGTCTGGTGGGCATCGCAGGAACCAGCATGAACCTCCTAAATGACCTGAGAAATCTTGAATCCTTGGATGCAAAGTAGGAGAAAACCATCAAAATCATGCTTGTAGAGGGTATGCTCAAGACTAGGACCACTCTGGAGGGTAAAATGCAGCGCGTGGCGTTGGATTCACTCGCGCTCGGCCCGATTAGTTGGGAGGTAACCATTTTGGAGATACTCGACAAAGGGGGATCTCCATTCGGGAGTCACTTCAACCACTGCATCTGAGGAACCTGGGGGTCCTTACATGGAGACCCCAGCGGTAAGATGGCTTACCCGCAGGTCATCGTCATCATCTGAGGTGACGGGAGCAATGACTCTCTGATGTGCTACGTGTATAATCAGGTCATCCTGCTCGGGTTATGAAAGTGATGTAGCTAGGCCAGCCAAGGCATCAGCTCGACCATTCTAAGATTGAGGTACATGAGTAACTTCCAGTCGATATGGAAATTGGGCCATTAGGTGGAGAGTGTGCTTCAATAATGGTACAAGATCTGGATTTCTGATGACATAGTCCCTATTGATCTGCTTGATGACTTGTTAGGAATCCCCTTTCACATGAAAATGGGGCACATCGATCTCGAGGGCCAGATCGAGGCTAGTGATAAGAGCCTAATACTCTGCCTCATTGTTGGTGCAGCCTTCTGATAACAGTAATGAGTACGACAGAATGGATTGTGCCGGGCTAATGAAGGCAATACCTAGGCCTACTCTATTAAGTCTGGGATCATTGAGGCTTCTACCAGTGGGGCTCTGGGAGGCTCCATCAAAGTGCATCTGCCAATATAGGATAACATGATCTACTGAGAGGATTTCCTCATCAAGAAAATCGAGATATGAGGACTAGTCTGCGGGGGTTGGATGGGAAGCAAGAAAATCTTCCAATGCTTGTCCCTTGATAACCTTCTAAGGCACAAACCTAATGTAAAAATGTTGGAGGATTACTTCCCACCATGCTACACGGCCGGTCAACATGGGGCAATTCAGAATGTACTTAGGCGGGTCTACCTGAGACACCAGTTGTACCTCATGGTGCTGCAAGTAGTGTCACAATTTCTATATTGTGAATACCAGTGTAAGACAACTCTTTTTGATGGGGGATTATCTGGTCTCCGTATCGATGAGCATACGACTGAGGTAGCAGAGGTTGTTTTCTGTCCCCTCATTATTCTTCAGGGAGAGGATGGCGCCATGAGATTGTTCCAGGGCAGTCACATAAAGGACCAGCAGCTTTCCAGAGACTAGTGGCATCAAGACCAGAGGCTGAAGCAGATACTGCTTAATTTCCTCGAACACGGCCTGGCACTCTTCGTTCCATTCATAGGTGGTTCCTTTCTTCATAATCTAGAAAAAGGGTGTACACTTGCCGACTAGATTCGCAATGAATCGTAATATGTTGGATAAGTGGCCTTGGAAACCTCAAAGCTCCCGAATATTTCTCGGGGGAGGCATCTGACTGATGTCCTTGATCTTATCTAGGTCGATCTTGATACCCTGGTACCTGACAACAAATCCAAGTAACTTCCCAGAGGTGGCCCTGAAGTCACATTTCAACATGTTCATCTTCAGGTGGCGGGAATGGAGGAAGCCGAACACTTTCTCGAGGTCCTTGAGATGGTCCTGGCTTTGGCGGGATTTGACCACCAAGTCGTCCACATAGAATTCCACCATTGTTCTAAGGATTGGCTTGAATATTCGATGCATGGACCACTGATAGGTGGATCCTGTATTCTTTAAGCCGAAGGGCACGACCTGGTAACAAAATGTACCTTGTGGTGCCTTGAAAGTTGTGGACTCCTCATCCTCAGAGGCCATACAGATCTGATTATATCTGGAGTACCCATCCATGAAAAAAAAAGGGATTGGAACCCAGTTTTAGCATCGATTAACGATTCTTTCACTGGAAGGGGAAAATCATCCTTCGGGCATTGACGGTTGAGATATCAGAAGTCAATGCAGACTCTGGTCTGTCCATTCTTCTTCCTGACTAGCACAATGTTGGCTAGCCACTTGGGGTATTGGACCTCCTTGATGAAGTTGGCTCTGAAAATCATGTCAAATTCGGCCTTGACCAACTCACCGTGAGAAGGGTGTATCTTTCTGGGAGGCTGCTTGAACCCGTGATGATTTGCTGGAAGACCAAGGAGGTGGATGGCTACCTAAGGATCTAGCCCTGGGATCTCATCATAACTCTAGGAAAACACATCCTGGTGTTGTTTAAGGAAGTCCATGTACCACTGCTACTCTTTGAGGTACATGTCTGCACTGATCAACGTGGGTCTCGGGTCCACCTCACTACTGAGGTTCACTTGAACTAGTTCATCGATCATGGCAGAGATTCCCTCTTCAAAGGTGGGGGGAGAATCCTCTAAATCCTCTTCCTCTCTTGCGGAGGAGGGATCCCCAATGGGAGAAGCTTCCTCTGGGTTGGTAGATTCTGACGGGAGGCTGGTTCCTACCTGTGCAGCAGTGGTCACCGCATTAGAAGATTCTGGTACTCCCGAAACCATATTGATGAAGGCTGTCGACCCGATCCCATCTGATCTTCAGCCCAAGGGGCCACACTTGATGATATCAAAGCAATAGTGGCGTGTTGTCTTGAGTCAGTTGATTCAATATCAGAAAAATAGGCATGTATGAAGTACTTGTGTTTCCATGGGGGAGAACATCCTGATACCTTATGGGGGTAGGAGGCTCCGGGATCACCTAAGCCTGATTTGTATAGGAGTACGAGGTGATCTTCCGCAGTCGCTCAGACTTGGGAATGTGCTTCCCCCTCATACCAAAGACAACAAAACATCTCCCCATATCATGGTTTGTGGCCTCCAATCGATGGATCAGGAAGACGTAGGCGTCATCTAGACCTGCCCAAGGTTAGTTTCAACCGTGATGGGTTCAACCTCATTGGCCTGAATCTTCTTATCCATGCTCTTGTAATAGTCGGCATCCAGGTAGCGGGGTTCAAAAGAGGCGAAAGGAGACGTTTCACCTTGTATTAAGCCTACTCGACCATTGAGGGAGTACTTGAGGAACAGGTGATATGATTAGGGGACCACCGCGTGCAGGTGGATCCATGGTCTTCCCATCAATGCATTGTACGCGGTGTCTTGGGAGATAACCATAAACTCAGTGCTGGAAACTAGGCTACCGAACTAGGTCTTCAAATGGATCTTACAAACCGGAGTCTGCTCTATCCTGTCATATACCTAGATTCTTAAATTGGAGGGAGTCAGGTAATCTTCAGACAACCCCAGCTTCCGTAGTGTTCGTGTTGGGATAAGGTTAATTTCGGGGCCGGTGTCAACAAGACAGTGGCGAACCTCCATGCTGTTAAATTGAAAGGTGGTGTATAGTGGGTGGACATTCCCCTATATGGGAGATCCTTCATCTTCTCTAGAGAATGAAATTATGGCCTGACATTCAGCGTTCTCGACCGCTTCAGCATGAAAGGCTTCTGCTGCTACTACCTCCATCTCAAACTGGAGGGGGCTTCTTAAAGCCTCAGCAAGGGCCTCACGCATATCTTATGATAGGCGAAGGGCCTAAAGGATGGAAAGCCTCACTGGGATGTTGGAAAGGTGCTTGAGAACATCATACTTCCGTTCCAATCATGAAATTCTACTTGCAGGAGGCTGTTCTGTGAGAGGAGTCATGGTGGGCCCTGCCAGCTGGGTCGGCGGCTGACTGGTGCTGGGCATATCCTGCTACTCACTAGTCGAAGCCCACAGAGTAGCTATCAGATGAGATTCGGATAACTAAGATTGGCCTATAACAGGGTGAGGCTGGTCGTGGCATGGTCTAAGTGGATCTGCCTGATCCAGCAACACAAACGGCGGTGGAGGCAGGCCTGATGACACTGGATGAAGAGGTTGTGCATGTTGAGCTCTACGATGGGCCTGTTGTCTGGTATCAGTGGCATGAACGGCCTAGATGGAGGTGTCAACTAATGTGCCTCGATGACTCATATGGTTGCGTCTCCGTCGACGTTGGCATCGGATGGGGACGTTGGGGAGATTCGCCTGGTTCTCCCTATCGTCAGGAGTCATATAGGGATTTACCAACTCCACGGTATTAACCAAAGCGTACCCTTGACTATCACTTGAAGATTCATCTATTACTGGGAAAATTCTGGGAGGAATCCTCATCTTCATAGCCATGAAGTCACCAAGAGTGTTGGACGATGATGGAATCGGGGGGCGTGTTGCTTTCCCTTGCATCGCTGATGCTTGCTCTTCTGGGAGGGGGTTGGCTGAGATGACGATGCAGAAGTAGCAGCTACAGTTTCTGAAGGCTCTGGTTGGTTCAGGCATGCACGAATGATACCAGGGGCATGAGCAACCATTTTTCAAGCCATCCAGTCATCATACTTCTGTGACTCATGGTTAGAAACCTACCGCCACTCACCTTCATCATCGCTGCTACTGTCTGGCCTTACGACGATGCATGCCACTTGTGTTGGGGTCGGTCCCAACCTGACTATATTGTTATTGACTTGGTCTTGAAGCCAGTCTTTGAACACATAGCAGTGATTGAGGGTGTGCCCCAGGATCCAATGATAGGGGCATTAGTTGGGGTGATTAGTGAGGTTAGACTCTTCTGGCCTTCTGCACTCAGGTAAACACACAATCCCTTGTTCCAAGACACTTTGTAAATAGATGGGGACCTGATTCGTGTTGAACGAGTAGGTCCGGTTTCTTATATCTGGAAAGGGGGGCCTTAGAGCCTGGCCCTGAAGAGGAGCTAGAGGATCCTGTTGGGAAGGAAGAGCCTAGTTGTCTTGCCTAGGCTGTGACGGTGCATTCTGTGAGGGCACCTACCGATTCTGAGGAAGTCACTTCTAGGCTGGAGGTTGTGCCTGTGGTGGTGGGCCTCGACGAGGCTGGGGGCATAGCCCCATTGGTAATAATTCCATCTGTCTGGGGGCCTCTATTTGGGCCACTGTGGCAGGCTCGGCTCTGGCAGCCCTTCTCGTAGGAATTACGGGAGGTAACAGGCGTGTCTGGATGGCCAGTTGCAGGGCTTCTTCTAGGCTTTGGGCCTTATCGGAGAAGTCTAGAAATCCCTTGGGGTAGTTCTGGGTTATCAGAGAGGGAACTAGTTCTGTATTGACATTTCCTACACACATTGTTATTAATTTCTCCTAAGTTAGCGGCATGTCAATGGAATATGTGATCCCTTTACACCGGGTGATAAAGTCCGCGACATGCTCATCAGGCCTTTATTTTCACTTGAAGAGGTCTGTGATGCCTGTTTTCCATGTGATGGAGCTGAACTGGTAGATGAATTTTCTGCGAAGGTCCTCCTAGCAGGTTACGGATCTGATGGGAAGCTGGTTGTACCAGATGAATACAGGCCCATTCAATGTCTGAATAAAATAGTAGAGCTTTGTAGCCTCCTGCTGCGCTGGAGTCCCTAACATGGGCCCACACCTTGAGTTGAAGTGGGTCAGGTGCTGTGGCGGGTCCCCCCTCCCGTTAAAGGGGGAGAAGGTGGGATTCCTGAAACCCGGAGGTGCTGGCATATCATCCACCCATGTTTGATATGGATTGCAATCAGGCAGGATTTCCACCTATCGTGTTTCCAACACCTCTAGGTGGGAAATGAGTGTCGCCATTGGATCATCTGGGCGGGGGTCTCAGTCTTGATGGGGATCCCTAACCACGATCGCATTGGTGGTTTCTTCAACACGGTAATCAGGCCCAACGACTCGTGGAGCGGCTGGATACATGACCCTATGAGATGCTGGGGGAGCCCAAGCTAGGTCCCTTGGATTTTCGCGCCATTTAGGAGGGTTTGGAGAGACATACAGTGCCCTCTTGCTGTAAGTTCAGGCCTCAACCCTATCTGCGGGGGTAGGACGGTCAAGGTCGCCTGGAGGCAACTCGCTGGGGGAAATTGTTCCTACCCCTACTGCCCTGGCCTAGGATCACCGTATTCCGGTCATCGCTCTGTAGCATGTTCATCCAAGAGGTCATCGACCAACTTATCTGCTTGGTAAGTTTTTGGTGCAATGTGTCCTTCTTAGGGTCTTTCTCTGTCTTTTGTACTGAGGCGGACAGGTCAGAGTGATTGGCAGCTCCGACGTGCTCTTTACCCTTACCGGAATTCTGGTTGAGTACCAATGCCTCGGTGGGCGTAGGGAGACCTAGTAGGTTCCTCTACTGGAGAGTAACCCTCCTTGATGGGTCCAATAGCGGCGGCATGCCCTTAGGGGGTAATTCCCCATCAAGAATCTCCAACTCATCCTCCTCGTCCACTATGTTGGCCATGTTGACTGTGACACTTCCTGGGGGCATGTCCTCGATATCGCCTAGCAGGTCAGGCTGCCACTGGATAGGACTTAAGAAGAGGGAAACATACTACCCCTATCCATGGACTTGCACATGGGGGGAAGCCTCCTAGATGATCTTGCAGAGTATCTTGAAACTCTAAATGCATTGCACTTGTAGGACCTTACGGCGGCCTAGTGACTCGAGGCGCTAAGCCACAGGGAGCGTAGCCAGATCGACTAGACGGAATTTCTTGACAATGTATTCGAAATGCGCTTGGATCCTGGGATAAACCACTCGCTGATGATGAAGGCAAAAGTGCATCTCCAAAAGGGTTTGGTGGAAGCATTAAACCTCCTCTGGGGTGATGGATTCCGGCATGTGAAAATTCGGCTCTGCCATGGACCAGAACATCTCAGGGAAGTGGTCTGCCATGAGTATGTTCCATAAGCTCCTCGACATAAATTTAGGGTCTGGCCCTTGATTTCCCCATTCATAAATAGGGGGTGGTTGAGGAACTGGCAGCGGTACTGAGGAAGACCGCTGGGATGACAGGCCGAGGGGTGGAGAGTACGGAGAATGGGCTGACTGGCCACCGAATCTTGGGCTATCCTCCGAAGAGTTTAGTGACCAGGACACTACGTCGCGATAAGAAGGGCTGATGGCCGCAGTTCCTGGATCAGGGATTAGGGATACTGGAAATATTTCGCATTGTTTCTCACCTTCCATTGGCCCCCATAATAGTCCTTTGTGATCTCTTGTCGAGGTAGAGAGCACTTCTGGTGACAACGGTGGAAATTGCACGACTATGACCTGTGAGGTTTCCAGATTTTCATCCTCCTGGATATACCTACAGAGGGAGGTAGGAATCCTATAGACCTCGCATTCTGGGAGCACTAGGATGATTCCCTAATTCTTTCCCCATCCCTTGACTCAGATGAGCGAGAGGAGGGTTCCCGTGCTGAGTCATATTGCACTTCAGAGTCTGAGAAGCGGACTAGTTTGATCTCTGTCTGAACCTTCCCAGAATTCTTCTTATGGTCACGGCGACCCACCTTCCTGCCCCTGGGTGGCTCCTCGAGACATGTCTGATTTCTAACATGAGTTCCTTTGGCTGCACTAGTGCTGAGGTGAAGAGGGTTTCCACCTTAGTAAGTCGGGGTGTGAGGAGCACTGGGACAAATGTCAAAGGGGACATGGGGAGGACCTTTATGGATAGCGCTGGAGCAGGAAACACCTCCGCTAGAACTGGAAGGAGCATGGGGAGGACCTCCATTCTTGTTTCCCCTGGTGACCTCAGTACGAGGAGGCTCCTTGTACCGGTATAGCTGAACACGGGTAGGACCTCTGTGTTGGGTGCTAGTGAGGCGAGGCTAGCCTTCACCCCTCTGGTTTCCGTGGTGAGGAGGACCTTCACCAGCTACTAAGAGGACACGAGGAGGATCCCCATGTTAAATAGAGACTGGATGGGAAATGTCCCTACACCTGCAGTCGGGGGTAGGAGGAATGACACCATACCTGGTGTAATGGGCACGGGAGAGACTTTTGTACCAAGTGTCACCACCGCGGGGAAGTCCCTCATTGGGGTTGATGGTAGAATGGGGAAGACCTCCATGCCAAGCCTCAAATTGGGGAAATCCCACACTCTCTGTGGTAGTGGTACGGGGAGGACCTCTGTACTGGTTGGCATCACTGCGGGTTAGTTCGTGGTGGCCATTGCTTGTGCTGGTGACCAAGAGAGTCGACCCAGCCTGCCCGTGGGGCAGTTGGGACCTCAATCCTGGTCGGGCTTATAAGTTCCCCTGCTCATTGTATTCATGGAACTTATGATATGTGTCGGTGGTGGATCATGCCATAGTAGTCGTCGACTTTGACGCCCCTTGGCGGGCGTCCCCCTCAACTTCCACCCGACGCTGGCATCGGGTCGGACGAACCGGGGCCGGTGGTGTAGGTACGTGGCTTACCTGCTCTTCATCCAGCAAGACCGGGTGGCGGTTATGATGCGTCCAGGTGGGAGCCCTCACCGGGATCCCCTGGAATGGAACTCTGGCCAGGCTAGGCCGGACTTCACCTACCTCGTTAGTGTAAGGAAGGGAGTCATCAAATCGTCCCAGGGAGAGGTTCCCAAAGTTGTTATATGTCGGCGTGGGGAGCAGCGGCTCCCTGCACGGCCCTCGGGGGTGGCGTTAGTGATGAGGCGCAGATGCCTCTAGATCCAGGTGGGCCATATCCCGGTCCAGTATTATGCCCTCATCCTCGTAACGGTGCACGAGGTCATTGATCACCCAACGTTGGATGACCTCGGAAGGAGAGATGGTTCATGATCGCCCCAGGACCATGGGTGTAGGGGCCGTTGTGGAAGAGGCAGAGTCGCACAGGACTACCGCATTGGCACTGCCCCTACCCCTGCGTTGGTAGGCAGGTAGTGATCGTGTCCTGGGAACAGAAACTTGATTCCTGAAGATCGGGGAGATTAACTCGTCAATGCTGATGAAAAAGGAATCGACGACCAATGCCCCAATGTCATTCCGTCTTCCATGACCCATAAGAGGGATCCATGCTGACAATGTCGCAGAACGGGATGTCCAACGTTCTACTACCCCAACGTCTGGTGAGTTTCACGCCAGGCCCTCTATTTTCCTGGCAGGACCTGGCGTCGGATAACTGGATCCAGTGACACACTAATCCATTGATGGCTCGAATTCTACTAATCTCCACATTGAGGAGAATAATCTTCACGTCGGGTTCACCATTTCTTTTTTCAATTCTTTCATGGGGGCGCGCGCATCCGTCTCGTTTGTGGAAAAAAGGTGCGGTTTTGTTGCCCCGCATTCTCGCTTTCCAAAGGCGGGCAACATCCATCGCTTGTTCAGGGACATTTTCTCCTTGATTGAAATGGGATGATGGGATGTCGATTCCTCCTTCCATGGATTCCTCCTTATAACTCGTCACCTAGTCTGGCTCTCCCTTATAGATTTAAGAAGTTGTTCATAAAACTCTTACTAGAACCATATTTTCATGGACACCAGTTAATTACACTGCTTCTGTCGGGACATTCCAAGGGGTCTGGTCAGGGAAAAAACCTTCGGTTAGATGAGTAGTCACGTTGGACATCACTGGCATTTCTGGGCGCTGGGACACTGGCATGCCTGGGTTTATTCCCCTTATTATAGGGCTTCTCGAGGGCACAGAAACTGGAGGAATCCCACTTCAAATGCAAGGAATTTTATTCCATAGGCATGTTTATGAGGGTTTTTTCATCTTCCCATGTTTAACATAGGGTATTCCACAAGTTTAACATCCAGCGGAGATGGACCAGACTGATCAGAACACTGACTGGAGTGGATCAGATGGGTGCAACCCCTGGAGGGAACACTGATGTTGGGGCCAACGTGTGTTTGACTTCCTGGTCACTATTTAGGGGAATGGGGAATGAGATGGCATGATTTCACTAGGACGTGGCGGCCCAGATAAGAATCAGGATGGATGATAGAGCGGTTGTATGAAGTGGATGGTGAATGGGATAGAACCATCTTGAGGATGATGATGGTTTTGGGCTTGAGCCTCGAAGGAGATTCCTACATATCCCAGTGGTAGGGAATCAAAGTCCACGTAGTTCATCTGACGACATCTTACCTCCAATTAGGGTTTTCAACAGCTTACCGCTGGATTGGGTCGCAACGGCTTACCACTGATTGAGGTCCCAACAGCTTACTGCTGGATGGGGTCGAACCGACGTGAAAATGGTCGGGACGACCGGTGGATGGTGGGATTGAACCTCAGGGAGGCTTCCTACATACCCCGCATTGGAAAGGATCAAAGACCACATAGTTCAGGGGGGCGTTTGGTGGGAAACGGATTACCGTTGACTAGGGAAACAACGTCTTACCGCTGTTTGGGTTCCATAGTTTAACATCATGTTGGACGGGGGTGAACCGATGTGAAGGAGGACTTGGGGTCCAATGGGTGGTGGGATTGAACCTCGTGGAGGCTTCCTATGTACCCTACCTTGTCAAGGATCAAATACCTCATAGTTCATGTGGTGGCATGGGGATTACACTCTAAGCTGCCCAAGGTAGATTCCATGGTCAGTGCTTGCTCTAAGCTCATGTGAGTCATGCTTAGTGTGAGAAACAAGAGGCAGTAGAGACCTGACGATCACGTCACGAAAGGTCTGTCCATGAGAGGTGAAGTGGGGCTTATATGTGATCGCATCCCAAAGAGGAAATAGGGGCTTATGCATGGTTAGCAGCCCTAAGAGGTTGGGACTTACTCCAGGATGAAGGCCTGGTGGCGACAAAGCCCAGCGGGAGAGGGATTCAGTACGGAAGATAGGAGGAGCACTGTTACCCATCACACCCTTTACTGGAATTGGGAACTGGTAAAATAAAGGAGGTTCAGTGGTTCTACCTCCTGCAAGAAAGGCTAGGGGATTACACTAAGGTGGTATCCCTTTCCCCACGTAGGATGCATGGAGGGAAGTCAAGTTTAACGTCATGTGCTGAGGATAATGGTTCTTGGTAGTTTAATATCCTGCATCTCAGATGAGGTGGGTTCACTCCGCACCCCTAGGACTTACATAATCGGTACCCTCTTCACCTTGGTGAAGAGAAGGGACGGGCAACGCCGTGGCTAGGGGGTGTCATGGAGCGAACCATTGGGGGTCTATGTAAGCATGGCTATGCGAAGAAGAAATATCTGTTAGCATGCCTATGCGAATAAGCATGAGGTGAAGCAACACAATGGGAAGTGTTGTCCAAGGGACTTTGAAGTTGCTTCGTGCGAACCTAGGAGGTTTCACGAGAGAGGGAGTTGTAGAGAAAAGGGGTTTACGAGTAGAGGCCTCGTAGAGCTCTGGTGCTCCATGCAAGGGAAGGTCTTCGTGAAGGTGCGAGCTTCGCGAAGTGAAGTGTCCTAGCCTAGACATAGGGCATAAGAGCATATAAGAGGTGCTTCATGAAGTAGAAGGTCATTCGCGAAGCAAAGCCCTACGAAGCATGGGTTCCTTGAGAAGTAGGGTCTTGTGAAGCAATGTGCTTTGTGAGGCACAGTGACTCGGCCTTAGCATTTGAGTCACATGTGCATGGGGGTGATTCGCAAAGCATAAATGCTCCGCGATGAACCGAGTTCCCGTGAGGATATCCTTCCTTCGCGAAGGCCCATGGGCTTCATGAAATGAATCCCTATCGAAATAGGGGGTGAAAAAAAGGCAAAGGGGAGGTACTTCTTAGAGAAAAAGTACCTTGAGCAGCTCATGGTTCACAGAGCAGAAAGTGCTTCATGATTTGAGAGCTGGGGGGAGGCCGGTATTTATAGGTAAGAGGCGCCGTGGAGCAGCGCTCACTCAGCGCGAAGATGGATTCCACTCCGCGGTGGGCTCGTGAACGTCAAAGAGGCTTGTGAAGAATCTCATCTCCTCACTTTTCAGTGGGCTCACGAACGTCAAAGGATATCATGGATCATCCTACCTCCTCGCTTCGCAGTGGGCTCGCGAATGTCAAATTGCCTCGCGGAGCATCCCACCTCCGCACTTCGCAGCGGGCTCGCGGGGCCAAGGCACTCTGTGAAAGGTCTTCGCGAGGCAGCTTCAGAGCCTTTCTTATTATTTTTCAACCTTTCAATTTTTTGGCACCAACAATTACCATATTTAATGAACCAATTAATTATATATAGGTTTCAACATAAAGAAACCAAACATTAGTATCTAACAAAATTTTGTTTTCAACCATAAACATTCTTTGATTAATTCTTTTATATTAAAGAGTTTTCAAGGAAGAACAGTAATTAATTCACATGATTATTTCATTGATCAATTTATATTTACCAAATTTATGTTATTTATCCAATTCCAAGAATATTAAGCATGATAAAAAAACAACCACAACAATATATATAGCACACAATCTAGAAAATTACAAGAGGCTTCATCAACAAACATCAATACATGCGATCACAACATCCCTTTCAATTTATTCTTAATTTTTATCATTATATTAATTAGGTCAAATCCAATATTTTGACAAATAATATGAATCATGATACTTTTACACTGATTAATAAAAAATGATAATTAATAAAGTTGATAATGGGAGATGGCTTTCGCGCCCGATGAATTTTAAAATTCTCTGACCATTCCTCCTCCTGTCGCGTGCCTTCAGCCGGAGTTCTCGGCACCGGAAACCTTCATCTCTGGATCGATCTTCACTACTGGCGGTCCTTCTCGTCCTCTGGAGGATGTCGGCTGCTTTATCGGTCTTCGAAGGCCTGCAGTTTCCTTCAAGGAGGCGTTGTGCGGCCCGTCCTGCGTCTCCCAGAAACCCTGTTTCCCAAAGGCTCCCCCAGTGACTCCTTTGGTTTCGCGGGATGGTTTTGGCCTATCCATAGACTTACCTGTAGCGTCATTCGACGAGGTTATGGATGGCTTGAAATGGACTCTATTGGCTCGTTTTCGGGCGGAAAAGCCACCTATTTAGGTTTTCAAATGCTGGGTGGATTCCTGGGGGCCGCAGGCCCCGGTGCATATATCGGAGGTCCATCACCTCTCCTTTTTCTTTTTTTTCTCCTCGGAAGTAGATTTTCTCCATTCTTGGTTTAGAGCTTCCCGTCGAGTGGGTCGGTGGCGATTTAGTCTGGCGTGGTGGTCGTTGGAGGTGCACAAAGGCAAGGAGAGTCTGAAGGCTGCGGTATGGATCAGTTTACCTGGGCTCCCTCTACCTTTTCAGAATGGGGCTCTCCTAAAAGCTGTTGGATATTCCCTTGGGGTTTTCCTTTATGTCGATGAGAGTACCCGTTGAGGTGCGGATCTATCGGTTTCCCGGATGTGCACGGAGTTAGACCTGTCCTACCGAATTCCGGATAAGCTTTCCCTAAAGGTTCAAGGTTCAATGATGTGGTCTCAAGATGTAGTGTACCCTATGTTCCCTAGGTTCGGTGCTTCCTGTATCATCCAAGGGAACTCCTTGCAGTCGTTTAAGTGGCTTCGCCAAGGAGGTTTCCTCTAAGAGGCTTCGCCCAACCCAGGGCGTGATGTCCCAGTCCGTGGGATGGCTGGGCCCTCCAGCATCTAGCCGGTTCCTCAGGTTGAGGCGTCTTCTCCAGATCTGGAGTTTTCTGAGTGCATCCCCTGCCCCTCCTATCTGGTTGACATCGACTTGTCCAGTGAGGCTCTTTGGTCTAGTTCTAATAGGGATCCCCCTTCTTGGTTGGCAACGTTTGTTGGATGGTTATTTGGACCCCGCCAGTTGCTTTCGTCGGGTGGTCTTCTGGAATTCTTTTTGCAGACTCCCGATGGCCAGTCGGAGCCCTTGACGGTGTCCTTTCAGGTTCCATTGTAGCTTCCCAAAGGTGTTGGGTGGCCAGAGGTTGGAGGTATGTCCTCTGTTACCTCACTCTTGTCGAATGTGGTTTCTGCCAAGCATGTGGATGGTTATTCAAGGCTAGTGGAGACGGTAAGTCAGTCTCTGCGGGATAAGGGAAAGCGTCCAATGTATGTGTCTCCTCCCAGTACGGTGAGAGGGAGGACCCTCAAGTTTCATTCTCACCTGTACTCATCTTCCCCAGTCCTCACATACCATAGTTTGGGGGTGTGTACTCGATCGAAGGTAAAGTTACAAAGGGCTCAGAATCGGGAGAGATGCTCCTTCTCACTTGAGACCAAGTCACCTGGGGCCAAAGCTGGGCAGAAGTTGTACCAATGATACCAATAATTATATGGAATGCTCGAGTACTCGGGGCGAGAATTAAAACAGACTTTTTGGCTTCTGAAATCAAGAAACACAAGGCTCTCATTACAGTGGTTTTGGAACATAAACAGAACACGAGCAAATTGAAACAATTCACTTACAGGATCAATATGCAGAAGTCAATGCAGGCAGCTCCAACCAACCAACACATTTGGATTTTCTATAATAGAGAGGTTACGGTGTATCTGACCCAGTCGGGGGACCAGTTTATTACTACAAGGGTGGAAAAGGGCCAATACACTTTCTTTGCATCCTTTGTTTATGGAAGCATGAGAAGAGGAAATCTGTGGCAAGAACTTTGTGCTTTAGACCCTAGAGAGGATCCTTGGATAGTAGGAGCCGACTTTAACATCATCATTGAGCCTTCTGAGAGGAAGGGTCATGGGGTGTTTCCACGCCAAGCTAGCACGAACTTAGTCCAGTTCATGGCCAATAAGGGTCTTATGGACTTGGGGTACTCCGGGGATCAGTTTACGTGGTGTAACAACCAAGAAGAAAATAGACGCTGCTGGAGCCGGCTTGACCGATGTCTTGCTAACCTTCATGCGATCACAACATTTCTGAATGCCAAGGTAAACCACCTGATCCGTGGGATATCTGACTATTCACTGTTGCTGTTGTCTCTAGTTCTCAGGCAGGATTACCTGGAGCGGTTTATGTTTTATGATCATTGGACTTGTAATCCGGAGTTTCATAATCTGTTTAGGACATCATGGGGGGATCTGATGCAAGGACGCTACTGGGTGGCTATTCATAACAAACTCAGGCGGCTAAAAAACAGGCTTCAGGCATGGGCAGGGGACCTCACTTCTATTGACCAAGAGATGGATGTCCTCAAATAGGATATCGAGCATCTGGAGGGTGACTTGGAGGAATCTTGGGATGACTCGATCTTTGAAAATCTTTCATCCAAGAAGAATTGTATGGCAGAGATGCTTCTCAGACAAGAGCGTATAGCCCGGGAGAAATCAAGGATTAAGTGGTTGCATGAGGGAGACAAGAATACATCTTTTTTTTCAACCATGTATCAGAGAGAAAAGACGGACGATCAAACCCAACATCATGTTGGATGATGGTACTTTCACGGATGACAGAGATCTTGTGGGTGGTATGGATTTCTCCTTTAAATATCTCCTTGCAGGTCCAAGAATGGCTGGTGGGTATCCAAGCGGAGGTGCTGATCTGTGGGATGAAATCCCAAATAGAGTTTCTTCCGAGGACAATGCCTGCATATAAGGGACTCCAGATGAGAAGGAGATCCATGCAGCCGTGATGAGTCTCAATCCGGATAGTGCATCGGGTCCTGATTGTTTTCTTGGGTTGTTTTACAGAGCCTCATGAGAAGTTGTTAAAGGGCGCATTGTCTTTGCAGTTCAGGATTTCTTTTGCGGAGGAGCTCTACCACGTGTAGCTAGCGCCACGACCTTGGTTCTTATACCAAAGGTGAAGGATCCCTCCTCCCTCCTCCATTATCACCCCGTGAGCATGTGTAAGTTTACCTACAAGGTCCTCTCAAGCATTATCAACACTAGGTTGACCATGTTTCTTCCAAGGTGGATCTCCATTGAGCAACATGGCTTCGTGAGGGGGCGGTCAATTCAGGGGGCTATCACTCTGAAACAGGAAATGGTACGGGACCTGAATCATAAGACTCACGGCTCTAACATGGTCATTAATATGGACATGAACAAGGCGTATGATAGATTGGAATGGGGCTTTATCAATAGGGTCCTGGCTTGCATGGGTCTCTCTCCCAAGGCCTCAGACATCCTTTTTAGATGCTTTAGTTCTCTGTGGATGGAGGTCTCATTTATGGGGAAAATTCATGGATACTTTAAGGCCACCCGAGGCTTAAGACAAGGTGATCTGATTTCCCCAAGCATATTCATTCTTATGCAAGACTCTCTAAGCAGGTTCCTGAACAGAGGAATCTTCAATGGTAGTATATTTCCCTTTCATAGGAGAAGGAACCTCCCTCATAACTCCCACCTAATGTTTGCAGACGACACAATTATATTCTCTAATGCAGGTAAGGGATCTGTGAAATCTATCAACATGATCCTGAAGGAGTATTGTTACTAGAGTGGCCAGATGATAAACTATTCCAAAAGCAACCTGTATATTTCCATCAAATGTGCGGCAAGGCGGGTCTATGCCTTGTGCAGTAGAATGGGCATGCAGCCGGGCTCCTTCATGATGGAGTACCTGGGTTCTCCAATATCATCAGAAAGACTGTGTGTTCGTGACTTTGATCAGGTGGTGAGAAGGATCATAGGGCGAGTTCTCAACTGGAAAACCCACTTTTTATCCTTTGGGGGGAATATTGCGCTGGTCAACAGTGTTCTGGCGGCCATCCCAGTGCATGTTATGGCTTCTACTTCAGTACCAAAAGGGGTTATCAAAGCTATAAACAGGGTACTAGCTGGTTTCATTTGGGATGTGCTTTCAGAGGGGAGGAGACACTGGGTCTCTTGGGATAGGATGGCACGACCTATCCAAGAAGGGGGCATTAATGTTAGGAGCGTCGCAGGCACTGTGCAAGGTATGCATGGCAAGATGGCCTGGGAAATCTTGGAAAAGAATACTCTCTCAGGGAGGACCATGTACCACAATTACACCAGTAATATCGATACTGGTAATGTCCAGGGATCCCCCTTGTGGCATTATATTTATCCTCTGGTTTCGAGTCTTCAACATCACTCTCGTTGGATCGTGGGAGAAGGTAGCGTCCTCTTCTTTAAATACAACTGGGTGGGTTCTGTGCTGGGCTTCCCAGGGTGTCTGGTCCCTATGATTACATTCAAGGAGGAGAGCCTATATCCGGCTTTCATCGAGGCGGTGCTGGAAAATAATCAGAAAGAAATATTTGAATCTATCCTGATCAATTCAGAATCAGACTAGTGTGTGTTTTTCCCATCGCCCTCAGGGAAGTTCAACACAAAGTACTTCCGTAGGATCTTCTACCCTCAGGCGCAGCAGGTTATCTGGAACGATTTATCATGGTGCAATAAAATCCCATCGAAATACAACATTCTCATATGTAGAATAAGGAACTTGGCGATTCCATCTGATGAGAGCATCAAGAAGATGGGAATCAGTTTAGCCTCCCGGTTCCAATGCTGCAGCAACAAAAGTGAGGAAAGCTCGAACCATACTTTCTTTGAAGGAGAATGGGCTCAGGCCGTGTGGAAGTTCTTCGGCGTCTTCATAGCGATCTCCTATAATGGGCTATGTGGGGATTCTTTCTTCAAGAGGTGGTTTCATGGAACACCGGAGAAAGGTACGGAAAGGATGGCGCGGTCCGTGGTCCTTAGTGTTGGATGCTTGTGTCTCTGGCAGGCCCGCAACAAGGCTAGATTTGAGGGGATAATTTCAATAGGGAGATCCATCATTGTGAGAACCAAGTTCCTACTCAGTAACATGGTCACCCTCCTTAAGAACTGGCGGGATGCTCCCTCACTGCGCATGCTACAGGCGTTCCCCGATCTGGATCCTTCTACCTTGGACAAAACACAGGGGCAGTGGATAAGGTGGAATCCTCCAGTAGAAGGTTTAAAGCTTAACACAGATGGCTCTTGTATCTCAGGTATCATGCGAGGTGGAGTCTTGGTTCGTAACTCGGGTGGGAGTGTGATCCTTGCCGTCACGACTCATTTTGGTAATGGAAATTCTCTTAAGGCGGATGCCAAGGCAGTTCTCACATGCCTTAATCTGTGTATCCAGAAAAATATAGAAATATCCCAAGTAGAAATGGACTCGAGGATCATCCATGACTCGCTGCTGGGAAGAGGTTCCATCCCATGGTCTGTTGTGTACATAATCTGGAGATGTAAAGTGCTAATGAGTAGCAACATTAAGGTTACTCACACCTGGAGAGAGGGGAATAAAGCGGTGGATTTTCTTGCTTCCCTAGCTGCTCCTGGTTCCGATGTCACCTGCCTCCCCAATTCCACCTCCTTGAAACCAGAGGGTGTGAATTTAATTCATGGGGACGCCCTTGGTCTCCATTATTTTAGACCCCCCTAATCCTGGTGCTGCTTTGTTCTCTTGCTCTTTTGCATCTTGTATTCTCTCCTTTGAATAAATATATATATATGATGATGATGATGATAATTAATGAATCCCTTACCTCGATATGTAACTTTCAACATTCTCAGATCAAGAATGAAAGAAAAAGGATCAACCACCACTGATCTCAAAGGAAACTACCTCAGAACCTATCCACAACAAACCACCATCAATACATGCTTGATTATTAGCCCCAACATAGAGAAACCTCAACATAAGAAACTTAAAAGAAAAAAAATAATAAGTAACATGAGGATATGAGGATAAGAGAGTACCTTGATCCAAGAGAATTTGATTCAATGAACCATGAGGTTAATATCTCAAGGGAAATGACTGCAGAGGGATGGGACAGCATGGGGGTCAGTTATAGTCTGAAGAAAGTGATTATAAATAAAATTAAGGAATTTTGGACCCTCTATTTATAAAGGAATCATGAATATCCTCTACCACGACTTGGTTACCTACACTACACCTGTGTCTCCCCTCAGTTAAAGAGATCCTATTTTTTCATCGTTTGAAATGGTTTAAAACCCTGAACCTCACTTTTTTTAAAAACTATATTAAAAACTTTTGACTACCACCATTCCTTGAACCATAGTGTGGAAGACACTGTTTCAAACTCCCATGTGTCCACCATGACCACCCTTCATGACGTAGGGGAAAATCCAAATCTGTTTCATTTCACCACACCTAAAACATCAATGTAGTAATGTGTCACCCTATATTTCTTCTCCCTTACATAAAATTCGGTGTATATTTGACTTGAACCTTAATTAATCACCATGCCACTCAACCTGGGTGTTTTAGTGTGTCTATTTCTTATAGATGACCTCTTCATGCACCATATATAGAAAAATGAATGTAGGTCAGGCCTTGGTGTTCCTCGTAATAATGAAATACCACACTAATATTTCATACAGCACTACGATCACCTACCATAGAATAGTTTCCTTCCACATTTATCACAAGATAAAACTATTAGAAAAAAATCCTTCCAAAATGGCCACCCTGGCTGTTTCACTCCTCGGGGTACACCGAGCACCACACAGGAAACACAAAATACCCAAGCTCCAAAATGGTAAACATCAAAATGGTTTTCCCCATCTATTAACTCCAAATAGGTTCACCACAGCTTGCACCACACTCACCACCACAGTATGGTGTCCATTTATACTTACAAACTCAGCACTATCCTTTATTACACCTCTAAACTTCCTTCTGACACCTCCAAACCTTGTGAAAATGAAAAGGGATGAATTTTGGAAAACTAGGCCATTACATTGCATTGATAAGGGAATATCAATAGAAAACACTCCATAGATATACTCTATATAATGTACTAAATCATTGTCTTTGTGAGAATATATGAATGAAGTAAACATATCCATATCAAATAACACATAATCTAATCTCTATTCTACAAGAATAGTGCCTCTAACTATAGATGGATCCCCTCCTTACATGGCAGGAGTATGATCAATGTCATGAGGATGGCCTGAACCCATCCCCTGAGCTCCCATCACCAGACTCCCCTAAGTAACATTTCCTTATTGGAGCTATTATACCTAACTCAGGGAACCATGACCTCCTCCATGACTTTAATAGTTAGAGGATCCCCAACTTCTCGACGGTTACAGTGCTTTAGTACCTGCCCCTAAACCCCGGGTCTGACCAGCACAATGCCCGATAGCCAACCATGGTGAAATTCCATGATATTAATATAGATGCCCAAACTTCCCAAAAGATCAGAACTCCTTCGACAACCAGTTTCAATCTAGTCAGATATGGCTCCACTAGCTTCACTAATAACACTTAACTGAGGATTACCCTCTTGGAGGATGCAGCAAACCTCTACCCTAACTACTCTTCCTACTTCCACCTTGGTGAGACTTCTCAAACCTCCAATTCCTACTACGTGATGACCTACTCTCAAAATAATGACCTAAACATAATCATCTCATAATTACATTATCTATATCAAATAATTATTTAAAAACTTAAAAATAAAAACTCATAATATACTTCCTATGAAAACCATCATAAATTTATCTCCAAAATTATAATAAATATCAATATAAATATAAAATGTCTTATAATTATATAATTCTTTAAATATATTAAAATTTTAAAATCATATTGACATTAAAATAAAACATTTATAAGATAAACATAATAATTTTAAAAATTATAATTGGTATTTAATTGAATAAACATATATACGTGTAAAATAAATTCATAAAATGAATGTTAATAAATTTTATTTATTCATAATACCTAATAAGATATTATCCCTTCTTTATAGGGATCTTATAATGATTATGCTTAACATCTAATTTATTTAATATACTACAATAGTCATATTTTTCCTCCTTAAATAACCACACATTGTATCCACACATTTCATCCTAAAAAATCCTTCCAAATTTATACTTATTTGACTTCTTTCTATAATTATATTCATTGGAATCATCTTTATGGATATCATAATGATGCATATTTCAATATTTTAGTTTTTTTTATATATGTTTTTTTTCATGGTACTTTTACTTTGTATATGTAATGTTATATTTCTATAGTAATATCCATTTCTTTTATATTCTAGAATTTTTATTCTACTTTATAATAGCACACATATAATTTATAAAAATATAATACATGCATAAGCCCAGGTTGTTGCATTATTCCCCCTTAAATAAATTATTCCCTCATAATTTTATCTTCATAGTAAATAATAAGTAAAAGGATAATTACTTCCTACTCTTTAAACCTTTACCAACATTGGGGTCTTTATTCCATAATACTTCTTTCTTATAAGGAAGAATAATATTCTATCAACCTTGACATAAAAATAATTTTAACATGAGAAACAGTTATAAAACATTACATACCTTTATCAAAATCCCCCACTCTCCATTGTTGTGTCATTCATGAAGTTAAAGGGTCCATGAAGTGAAACAATATTTTAAAGAATTTTAAAAATCTTCCATTTCCTTTGTCCAAGTATAGATTGTACAATTAGGACTAAATTGATGAAAACATATATATAATTTTTGAAGTTTCATTTTCAACATATAGTTTCAAAAAATTGAATGAACTTGGTTTTTATAAGATAATTAGAAAGAATAACATTTTAAATTTCCAATATATGGTTCTTCCAAAATAGTAGAAATATTTAAAAAGAAGAAAAAAAAATAAAACTGAATATATATAGGCTACTCAAAGATCTCCCTCATATGCAAATACTTTGAAATCATTATTTTTTTCATATTATTGTGATAGTGTGAAATTTTTTGAAAATATATTTATAATGAATTCCATTTCAAGAAAGATGAAAATTTTGGGACTTTAAAATATGATCATAAATAATATATGATCTATGAGAATTTTTAAGTATGGAGGAGGTGTTGGATATATCATTTAGTTTTTTACTAGTGATTTTAATGTTTGAAAAGGTTTCAAAATCCCTTGAGCATGACTTTCTAACAATAATTGAAAGTAAATAATCTTGAAGGGATTGGATGGATGTGCAAGATCTCCTTACCCCCATATTGATAACTATATTATATTTTTTGATAAAAAAATATTATTTGAATTTATCAAATATATAATAAATTGCCTCTTAACTTTTACCATGGAATAGATAAAATTTTCCTTAATTATTACTACTTAGTTCTCCCTTTTTCCAACCATCAATTAAACCAAAATATTAGTAAAAATAATACACAATGAAAACATAAGAAACCATCCTATGAAAATTAATATTTTAACCATCAAAATATTCAATATAAGCATAAAAAGTTCAACCTATATCTCTTTATAATTTATATACTAATTACTATTTTCAAAATCCCAAAACATCATAACCCTGGAAATTATCCAAAATTTTATCAAATTTAAAACCCAAAAATCATGAAATCCTAGATCACATGTTCTTTCCAAACATCACCTTAACCTCTATCCTAAAAATTATTTATCCTTATTAATCATTAAAATATTTCTTAATAACTTTCTATAACCAAGAGTCATGATTACCTTGATTATATATGCTCTTAAAATTTAACTCAATCTTAATCCCTCAAAAGATATTAACTACTTTAATATAAAATCATACACAATCCAATATATACATGAATCCAAAAAATATAGTAAACTTATTAAAAAATAATATGAACCAACTTTCTATCAAATCACCTTTCCACCCCAAGGTTAACTATATCGCTTAACTTATATTCCTAAAATCAAATAACCCTTTGTCCTAAATAACTCTAATTACCTCAACATAAAATCATATAACAACCTTAAAGGTTATGTATATATCAATCGTGTATTTTTTCTAAAAACTCAATAAACATATCCTAAAATATCATTAATAATCTTAAAATTCAATCAAATGAGACCTAAAAAGAGTATTTATGCCTTTGAATTTATGATCTCCCTTAAGCTTATTAACACATGATGGTATTTATAACTCTTAAATTATCATCAACCAATGACATATTAACTAATAAAGTTTTTTTAAACCCTTATTTAATACAAACTATGATGACTCAAATATAATCATCTAATAATTACATTATTTATAGAAAATAGTTATTTGAAAATAAAAACTCATAATAAAATTCCTATAAAAACCCAAAAAAAATTATCTCCAAAATAATGATAAATATGAATATAAATATAAAATATTTTAAATGATATAATTCCTTTAATAGATTAAAAATTAAAAATCTTGTTGTCCTTAAAATAAATCATTTATAAGGTAAACATAATAATTTTAAAATGTATAATTAATATCTAATTGAATAAAAATATATACAAGTAAAATAAATTCATAACATGAATATTGATATATTTAATTTATTAATACTACCTAATCATATTTTATCTCTTCTTTTAAGGGATCTTAAAATGACTACCCTTAACGTTCACTTTATCATATATATAACGACTGCCTACAATGGTCATATTTTTTACCTTTAAATAACCACACATTATTTCTTCTCATTTAATCCTCAAAATCCATTCCATGTTTATACATATTTTTCTTCTTTATATAATTATATTCATTGGAATAATATTCATTGAAGATTGTGATGATGCATATTTCAATATTATGGTTTTTTAATATTTTTTATTTTTATCCCTCTATAATTTTACTCAACTTATTTATTGTTATATTTCAATATTAATATTCATTTATTTTATGTTACATCATTAATAGTATACTTTAAAATAGAAAACATATAATTTATAAAAAGATAACACATGTTTAAACCTAGGTTGTTACACCTAGTCCCGGCAGAAGAATTTTAATGCCCAAATGATCTACTCTCTATTTAGTTATGCTCGGTAATCAAGGCTTGATTCATGGACTCTGAGAAAGATTTAAAATAAAATATATTCACCTGTAACTAAATAGAATCTCTCAGATAATCCTCAAAACAACTTGAAATCTCATCACCTGTCAATGTAGATGAAAAAATGATAACTATAGTGACATAGTCCATCATTGACCCCCCACCCCATATCAAATGCATGAACTCTCTAGACATATCAACCTTCAAAGTCTCTGGGAAAAGGTTCTTGCAGAAATGTGACAAGGAAGTCCTTTCATTTCAACCTCACATACTTGTTTCTTTGGACCAAAGTGTTACACCAAAGATTCAATAATCCTTGAAGCATAAACATCGGTCTTTACCCACTTCTCTAAGGGTATCTCAAGATGGTCAAATATAGTCTTCATTGACTCGATCAAGAACTTTGTGGTCAATGGTATACCTTCACCTATAAATAGAATTGGATGTCATAGCTAGAACTCGTGAGTTAGATTTAACATGGTGAGACCGACCCATGGATCCCCATTCCACATTGTAACGACCCGAAATTTTAAATAAATCTTGTTTCCTAATTTTATGTGTTATTTTATTTTATTTTTATACTCAACAAAAATGTTTCATTTGATAACATGAGTATAATTAAAATGAGCCTGTTGGGTTTTGACTATTATTTGACCATTGGTCAATATGACCGCTGGAAACTAAACGTTTTGACTATTGTCTCTAAATACAAGTAATCTTGGTTAATTAATATAGAAAGAAGATTCGATGGCCTCACCCAATAGTCTTGGACCGATCAAAGCCCATCTAACAGAACTTGGGAAGGAGGTAGCA